>CM067344.1:33391286-33576286 GCA_034190875.2 Urechis unicinctus
CTAAGTGTTCTCTTATAATTGTATGTCGCGTCTGAATGGCACTGACATATTAATTGGCCAACATCGCGGTATTGCCACGTTGTTGCTAAGGACGACAAAACCTATGTTTCACGCCACATATTCTAGAAGATAGCTTGAGGCTCTATCCAGGAAAGCACACAGATGGGGCGACAATGCGTGATACAGATCAGGTCATACATTTGCGAGAGGTAAACCGTTCAAAGAACTATTTACATTATAATAGTGATACAATGTGTAATCCTAAGATACCACAGGTTTTGCATATCTCATGAGCAAGCAATCAATCAAATAGAAGCTTCTGTAGGAAACGAGCATCAAATAAAGCCATTATTTACACAGCATAAGAAAGCTCTATCCTACTTATTCGGGGCAATACAAACAATAACATATAATAGCATCAATATTAAAACTGTTGACTGAGTTCACTAATAATTATCAATTATCTACACTTAAAGCTTCCAATACTTGGGCTAAGCTAAAAGAAAACGAAACCCTACAGCACCAGCGAATAACTATTACGTGGAATCATGATAACACGGTTAATTTGACTTCCCAACGGCATTGCTGTTTTGTTAATTGTTGAGGCAATGAAAATGTTCTACGCGACTAATCGGTCTAATTGCAACCAATGCATATATCTCATCGCAGGTAAATGCGGCCAGGATAATATATGCGCATTAATATATTTATGTGTATGATTTGCTTCAGACGACTTCGATGAACACAATGATATGCGTGTGTCATCAATTATGATATTTCTTGCGGTCACTACATTTTAATGGTTTGCTTATACGAAAGTCCAGTTTAGGCGTACGTGTTTTTGTCTGTTGCTTACAATGCACAATCAACCCATTTGCTTGGGGGATCGGCATTGTCCCCGTTACAGATGTACCTGTCCATATCGTATCCTGCCCACGTTTCTATAGTGACTAAGTAAATGAATAAGGGAAATCTGAGCAGTACGAACCGCTGTGAGCAATGTTGTTCTGATTATTAAAATAGATGTTCCTCTGCGTCCTTATAGTAAATGAGTTTAATGAGGTATATTTATATAATATTTACAACGCTTGAGAACCTTCATTTATGAATGGTAACGTTGTCGGGGTTGAAATGCCGTTAACACATTTGTAGTGACTGACCTATCGTAAATGCTGTGCTTTGCCGTTCTGGAGGAAGCTCGAGGTACGCATGTGTTATAAGGTTTCGAAGGAATAATACGTGCTGATTACACTGAATGGATACATAAGAAACAAAAACTTTGTTCTCGTTATTGTTTGACTGCTAGGTGAGAATCATCCTGAAAAGGTAACTATAACCGACCTTCCAGTGACCATCAATATGCATTCAGCGCGTAATGTTTTCTGGATCTAAGTATAATTTGGCCCTGAAGCCGCATTAACAGCTTCATGTGCACATTAATAAGATACTCATGTCATGGTGGGGTTCCCCTTAACCCTTTGGGAGTCGACTTATATGCAGATTGAGTGATATAAATATCCACATATTCATGACTACTTGTTTGTTCGGCAACCTTAATCAAGCAAAGTGACATGTTTTCTCATATATAGAGATATTTATATATGTATGTATATATATATATATGTTTTGTTTATCGCATGATCACGTGGGTGATATGGGGAAAGAACACAGAGACGCGGAGCGTCCGAGTGTCTTTCTCCATATCATCCGCGTGACCATGCGATAACGTACTTATCGCGATGGCACCGACACGCGATAATCAAGCACGATGCTGTCTCCTAATAATGATAATAAGCGTCAACCTATGATATGTAAGGTATCTGCCTGGGATCTTTAAATATGAGAGGTAGTCTCTTAAACCCCCCATTCGGCCTCAGCAGGTGTTAGAATTTCGCGCCTAAGCATGATTCCGGGGAGATGGGATAATACCGTGACTTCCAGATGAACGACACGCAACCAGATTAGCGGCTGGCAAGGCAAATGACTCTTGAGAAAACCTCCGTTAGAACACTTGCAAGGTGCGCGTTATATTAAGAACCTCCGTAGTGTTGCCATTCTAGAGCAGTGGTGCTCTGTGAGGGACCTTCTCAAATGGAGTTGTTTCTCGGTGATATATCGCACGGCAAACTGTGCGTTTGAGGCGATATAGGAAAAGACTCTGATTAACTGAGAGTAGGGTGCCATGCGATAAGTATATATATATATATATATATATATATATATATATATATATATATATATATATATATATATATATATATATATATATACATATATATATATATATATATATATATATATATATATATATATATATATATATAGAGAGAGAGAGAGATATTTATATATGTATGTATGTTGTTTGTTCTGGCATCATCTACTGCAATCGGCAACAATTCAGAACGTTATTTTCCATTGGGCCTTGGCGTGTAAGCGAGAAAAAACATTGCGGATAAGAGGGATCGCATTTCTCCCTACGGAGTCATACATAACACATTAAGTTTAATATTTAATAGATATTCGTTACTTGGCCAAAGCTGCATAAATCACACACATGACCGTTTTTTAAATGGACGTTACAAGTACGCAAGCAATCTCAACCAAATTTTGCTTCATTAAAGAGAGATAGTAATGCAAGATCGATTACGTTCTCGTAAGAAGCTTTATCGTTTGTAATGGTATAAGACTGGGCATATCGCCAAACTACAAGCATCACTGACATAAACTAATGCTTCATCAGCATCACGCATAACATGGACACATCATCACAAAAGAAAACCAACGTTTCTCACAGGCGACGAAGATTCTGACATTTTCTACAATGTATGTTGACCAATAATGATACACGGTTGGGTTCAGTGAGTATACTTCTTAGCATTTATTTTGTAATAGGGCTGCACAGTCACAATACACATCTATGTCCATATTGTTGATATTATACTATTTAGACCCCGCTCAGCCTCTTTAGCATGCTATCAAAATGCATGTATACACATACAACGATTATGTCACCAAACAAGCATTACGATACCCGGGCACATGTTTTTACCTGAATGGGGTACACAGGAGTTCTACCAACATTGACGACACTACTGTTAGGTGTTTTGATAAACGACTTTCTGTTCGCGTGATTTCAACATCACAAAAAGGTGATGCTGTGTCCGTCTGGAACGCATTATTTCATAAAGTTTTCTCGCAAATAAAAAACATTTTGTTTCGGAAATTATTCAACGTGTAACTTAAAGCTTACGCGGGCTTGTCCATTAACTTTCCATTTACTTCCGACCAATCGATTGGGTCACCATAAGCCGGCGCAAAGCATGCATGGTCCACCTTTCTGACCGAGCAATATATCGCCACGCTTGTAACATGTTATACTAAGCGCTCTAATGCGTTTACAATAAATGCGTCGAATGTTGTCCCACGAGGGAGTGGTTTACTATTAATTTTTTATCGTTTCTTCGAGAATTTGTTGTTTTATCAGAATACTTCAGAGGGCGGTATTCATTTAGATCGCTTTGCACGACTGTGACATAGTATGATGAGCCAATATGCAAGTACAAGGATTGTAATAGTTTAGAAATCTGGCCAATTGTTGATAATTATATACCCGCGAGTTACACTTCTAAATTACAGAAATCACAACTATAGGTTGTATATGCTTGCCATGAATTAACGCGAATTCACAGGTATCTGCTTTATTATATATGTCATGCTGACATGGCGGTATGCTGTTCTGCAATAAATCAAAGTGATAGAACTGCTCCATCAAATGAGTCATTAACCTACACAATAGAAGCCAAACTAGCAATTTTAACTAACAAGTTTTTTGTATTATTTTGCAATCAATTCGTTCTTATGCACCACAGACAGGTTTAATGTGCATGCAGGGAAAGATGACTAGACTGAGATCAAGAATATGTGAGGAATGTCAACTTTCTTTTGTTGATACCAGAGTGCATCGATGCATGCAGAAACGGTAGCAAATTGACGGATTGGTCCTGCTTGTGATGATTCGTGTTTCACGACAATGTTGCCTTGTTAAACATTTTCGTTAGGGTATATGTGGTGCAGAAAAAACGTATTTGTTCTAGTTATCAATGTCTCATATTCTGGATCATTTTAGCGGTTAGAAAATGCTATCAAACCCAATGATTGCTATAAATGTGCAGGCAGCTGTTTGAACATTGAATATCAAGCTACTTACCATCGCCAAACAAAATATTGTATTACATGGTGACAAGGAGCACTATCTAGCGAATAACTGTGAGCAATGCATAAGGGAACGATGTGCTCGCCTATGAGATGCATGTCCAACGTAATAGAATTAACCAAGTTGGCATGATACCTCAAGTGATTAGTCAGGTATTCATTACGCTGCTATACATGAGCATCGTGAAGACCATGGTCTATTTATGCTTAATACGAAGATAGATTAAAGCGAGCAAAGGATTATGACCGATATAGACTACCGAATTTCCGTTTTTGTTGGTTTGCAGTGCAAATGAAACCTATTTCATTTGAGGCGAAAGCAGTATATTGACACGAGCCGGATTAACTTAGAGACATGGTTGTCAGAAAATGAATAATCATGAAAACAATGCTTGCATAAACAATAAGCAATATCCGCGCAGGAATTTGTGTGTAGCAAAAATGTTGCGAGCGGCCTTGAGCAAGGCCGCTAAATGTGTATAAATGGGAGCTTCAATATTGACTAGTTTCTTGAAAGGCGCAATCTTTCATTTGGTGTCTAATAACTGGCTGATTGCATTAATTTGCATTGTACATTGAAAGCTATCCCGACCACATTGTGCATCAGGAAATATCTAGTACGCAAACAAATAAGGCTGACCAGTTGCGAATAGGTTGAAATTCAAACAAACGTCAAACAAGAACGTCTGACCTTTTGGGAGTAGTTTGAAATTCATGAGATGGCGAAGCCACGGTGAGTGTTTGGTGTGCACTTTAAAACAGCAGCTGCGCATAACATTTGTTTACTTTCATTTGGGCGACATAAACTAAAAATCAAAAGCACTACACATCCGCCAGGTGGTTTTAAAAAGGGTTGGCGCTTATCTGGACGCATACATGCTAAAATATATGTCATTTATCACAATAATTGCCTTATGGGTCTTGATCAATCTCGCAATAACTAATTAAATGTCACTGTTGCTCAGGGTCTAAAACGAATGCCATGCCATTATCATTTCATAATGCGTCATACCTCATATTCGACATTTAATGCGATATTGCTTTGCTTACTGACCGTTCAATCCAGTGCTGCTTTAGGTACTTGTTAAATATCCTTAGATGCTTGATATGCTGACTTTTTAACCTTACTCTGTTAGAGCAATGCACTGAATAATAAAACAATGACATAGCTTCGATGCGATGTGTAATGGATCGATAGCTCCGTCAATCCAAACTTCTGTAGAGTTGTACAAGTGCCACCCATATGGTGGTATTTTGCATATTCTGTAGGCATCATTTTGCTCACTACTTGAGTTGATGATCCACCGCTAACGCCAGAACGTACTTATATGCTATTCATTCATTGCGAACTGGCAGTTTAAGCCAAATATAATCATACGCGCCCTCATGCGCTGCTACATCGTTGTCAGAGCTAGGTAATTATTAAACGATTGAGAATCATTATTGCTTTCCATATAAACATATATCAGTTGCACAGTTCATAGAGTGCGATAATTTAATGAAAATTATTGTTCAGCAGCATATGTAAACGATATTTGCCAGGTTCAAATGGCGTTCGTGCTTGAGAGCTGACAATAGTCAGAATATTGATGAACGATACGATGTATCAAAACAAAAAGAATGAAAGGTGGAACTACTGATCCGTTTGGTTATTAATAATGTCGCCAATGTTGTACATTATTCTTAACAAATATGTATGAAGCACTGTTCGGAAATGTGACCTATTGTTATTAACAAATGAAGAACTAAATGACGGCGTTTTGAATTTGATTTTAATTCCTTTGCATACGAGTATATAATTAATACAATTTAACCTTACTGTGAACAAAATGTGTTTGTTACAACGGAAGAGTTCATATATACGCTGATGCAGTATGAAGTCATGCACTAGTACGAGCAAACGGCCTGTACAATTGATCAAAGCCGCCCCCATATAGTCAGAGACAATGGAATCTTAGTCGACTCCATTTGGAGTGATATATATGGCAGTCTTATGTGACACAAGAATGATTCACTGCGTGTGTAACACAGCAATCATCATAGAAGTAAGAACCGTGGCCTACAGTAGATGGTGAGAGATCCGACGAAATCTTAAATTGATATATCCCCGTAAAGAAAAACCCATAGGGCATAACAATTGGTGCATAGAACATGTGCCACTCATGCGATCAATTCGATACAATAAAACAGGAAAGTTATTCGTCAAGTAACGATGCACGTCGATTGGTAAATCATCAATCATTATCAAAACTGTGCGAGTTCTTCCAGCCCCACTATGCCGACCCTTGGGAAATGGCACCTTAAAATGCACTCTTCCACGAACGCACGAACATTTATTTTCTCAATGTATATTGCGTACTGTTGTCGGCACGTTCATATCGGCATATAGTTAACCTTTATTTAGAAAACTATTCCATCGCCGGTACTTGTGTTGATATAAATGGTCTAAAGAAATTAAAACGTATACATCTCATTACAAAGCAACGTTTTGTTGTACACCCAACTCCCTACCCGAAACCTCCCCGCCCAGCCACAGACGACTGTCTGGATAAGGAAATATGATTATTTCCTGTCATTGATTCAAGCATAATGATCGATCACAGTCATCAATATCGCGCTCGATTTAACGAAAATATGCCTGCTATTCTTCATGATAATCTGGCGACCCATATAACAGGTTGGGCATTCAAGCGACAAACACACGCACACACTGTCACATTTCTACAGGTATATGAGGTATATATTGGCCTGCTTATTGCTAAAAGTTGCATATTTGATTGAACAGTCATGCCACAGATAAGGCATATCGGTGGGTACTGCTACCGTTCGTGTTGCTAGGGAGAAGGTGCATTTTAAATTATTTTCTGCATCCAAGCAGAGCTGTCGGTGCCTATGAACAGCAAGCATTGTGTACACACTACATCGAAAGCAGAATGTAGTCCTCAACAAGGTACGGGTATTCCATCATTTTTCTATAACATTGTAGGTAGAAGTTCAACTGTTAAAGCAGTCCTTACATGCAATAGCAGCAATTAACATTGCTCTCTGTTTGTCAAGTACACTTAAATAGTGATAACATGGAATACAAATCGCGAAGTTCCATGTTTCATGTTCCCTATCGGCAAGTGAAAGTATATATCCATGCTAGGGACCATAGATATATGTAAATGCAATCAGTTGCTAGACACACTCAAGCAATCGCATGCTTCCATCCATGCCGACAAAGTTGTGTAATTGTGGTAAAATATGTGGGTGAAAGTAGATAGTAATGTTAGGGACCATTAATGTATTCTAATGCAATCAGTTGCTAGACGCACTCAAGCCGTAGCAATCAGCTCCTACATTTGTAATTGCATGCTTCCATCCACGCCGACAAAGTTGTGTATTTTTGGCAAAATATATGGGTGCTAAAGTCACCACGCAAATGTGGGCTTAGGAATTAATGGATATCCTAGCGAGCGATTTTCCTTCCATTATGAACGGCACTTAGTGGCTCAAGAATGACCACACGTCAAAGCCGACGTGTACCGGGGAGAGCTAGAGAACAAAATTCGATAATCAATGGAACTTCATAATAAACAGCATCATATAGGATATATCCGTTATGGGATGCACAGTAAATCAAAATGGTGATATCATATACAAGCAGCGAAATTATTAATTGCATATTCGCCAAGTTGGTGACATTACTGGAGATATTTGGGTAATTGGAGACAATGAGAGTTGTTTACCGCTTGTGGATTTGTGTTTGACATAAGAGGGCCAGACAATGGAAGTCATTTTCATGTAGGTATAAATTGACGGTTACATGCCATCACCCCAAGCAGTCTTCAGTAAAGACGCTTATATATACCATCCCATTCGATCTTTCAAAAAATATTTATTAGTTTACAATTTGTTGCAAAACTTGCATATTACTTGTGAATGCTGGTTTTACTAATGTTACAAATTAAAAAGAAACAAATAGATATAGCCTTTAAGAAAATATTCTGTTGTCTGGATATTATGATTAAAATGATTTTCCTGTATCCAGTACCCTCAATATCATATATACTCGGACTCAAATAACCAAACTGGATCGGGAACTGATGTAAGGTTTTGCCGAAGGGCGCATTTACCAGCAACGACTAATGAAGGCAAGGGTAGGTCGGATATCTAGAAAAGGGTACTGATCATGTCAAGCAAATAATTCGACGACACAACGCCATTATGAACGCACTTTAAGGCAACAAATGCTTCTAAGGCAGCCCTAGGCGACCATTAGGTGGACAAACCCAAGTGCAAAACGTCCAGACCAGACTAACTCAACACACGAAGCTGTTGCAGGTAGCCGCTGCCGTTCTTCTGCCTTCATTCAACAGGTCTTTATAAATGGAATACAAAAGTCCAAGACTATATTGCGCTTCTATCGATTAAGGAAAAGAAGCCTGCTTTTCATTAATGGAATCTGGCTGCTCTGGTAAAGTCCTCCATCGGGATTATTCTGCCACATGACGCGATGAGTAAGTTGCCGTTACTGAGCCTTGCTATCTTAAAACGAAATCGAAGGGAACATTTTACTGCCCTATTTGCTGACGCAGGAATTATTTTTTTCACTTTCTTTCAACTTTTAATTAAACAAACTGCTTCTGTCGGTGACACTGCATTCCAACTACTTGAACTTCTTGAACTAAAGCAGCTGTTGATTTCATACCATTGTATATATATATATATATATATATATATATATATATATATATATATATATATATATATATATATATAGATATATAGATAGATATATAGATATAGAGAGAGAGATATCTATATATATATCTATATCTATAGAGAGGAGATATATATATATATATATATATATATCTATATTTACAGATATATGTATATATATGTATCTTACATATATATATATGTATGTATATAAATATCTTTCCTTTATATATAAATCTCTCTATATGTATATATATATATATATCTTTCTATTCTCTCTATCTATATATATCTCTATATCTATATATATATATATATATATATACATATATATACTTATATACATACATACATACATATGCGTAAGCTTAAGGATGACGTTGAGAAGTTGATGCTAGTTGTTGCCTTTAGGCTCTCCGCGGCCGATTAAGCAGATGCTGATTATATGCCTTTAATTTCTTTAAAACAAGAAACCTAGAAGCGAGTCGCATATTGATAGATGATACGTGTGTAGGTCACCACTCCCTTACACTGCACTCAAAATTCTGCTGGTAAATTAACTCTAACCCAACCCTTGCTTACCCAGCTGTGCCTTCCACTGCGACCCAACTGCGGTGCTGCGTTGTCATTGGTATGGTATCACTGCACCATCATGATCAGTATCAAAGTCATTTCATGCGGTTCAACGGGGTCAAGAAAATCGATTTGATCCTTAATATAAGGCAGCAATTACATTCAATAGTCAGAGCACCCGCGCTTAGATATCAACGATTAACCAGGCATGCAACACCTTAGAGAGACACGAACTTACCGTTCCCTATGCACAAAAAAAATGCACGATTGCATGCTAATAATTCGGCGCAATTCCACAAGTTTCAAATCACCAGTAAACCATGTATAACTTGATACCTGGCTCAGTGATACATTAACAGAGCTCATTAGGGAAAAGGAGTATTTCACATGACAAAGAACGTTGTAGCCAGCAATTAATCAACATATGTATTAGTTGACTAAAGATGCTAACATATAAACTTCACGCTAAATCAAACTGATAAGATAGTGCTCCTGAAATCGAGGAAAACCTATACTATAAGCGAAATGGTCTATGTGCTCTTAACATGGCTGTAATCTTAAATAAATCGTGATAACTGATATGTACTATATTTGAAGGTTTTATCGTTACCACTACGTGATCGAGATGAGTATAAATATCACAGACTCTACCTACGTAAATTTCCGTGAATATTGCACAAGCCATCAAGAAATCATGGATTTGTTTTACCTATTAAATACCATGCAAACAATTTTAGCGAGACGCCTCATTACTTAAGGTTCTTTCATGTGAAGTGTAAATGTACGTTACACCGGTAAAATTTGTATTTTCGTTTGGCTTGTCAACATCCGCATATTTCAACGAGTGAGACCAAGCATTGCTGCAAATGACGACGTCTTGATTTGGTGATTTAAAAGCTATAATATACCATATTCACAACGAGGAATGGCAAAATCACACATCGGCAGCGTGCGAAATATATTGGTTCATTCACTCGGCCTATAACATGATAAGAGGCTTCTTGTGTAATAACCTACAACCGTTGGCAGAAATCGCTAAGGCTTCGCGACAACATGATTTCACTCTAATATTTATTCAGCTTTGACATTAACAGTTGGAACATGATAAGTTCGAATATCACAGTCGACGTGATATTCAACCTCCTGGTATATACGTTACTTGAAAGCGCATATTTCTGGAAATATTACTTGTATTCCACTAGCGATATCCGCCTCTTCTTTGTACCCACTTTTGATAATCAGGAAAGTACTAACTGCCATATCACACGGCGTACACTTGCATGACATCGAAACCTTGAAAAGTTTGCCGGGATAGTGATGATCAAGAGCATCTTCGGCGACAGCCCAAGGCGACTTCAATCGAAAGCATCCTATGTTTGAATACTATATCGTGTCTTGAATTAAGTAAAGTATAAATGCCCTTTGCAACAACCCGAATGAGTACTTTTTGTACATTTATACAGTATTATTAACTGACCACTGTATGCTTGCAGGCCATTGTAACATATAAAGCGCCAGTGAACATAATCAAACTTAAATACTCAAATAATTCACAGTCAGTTTGGTCTCCGCAAAAAACTCATAACACCCCTGACCCAATCCTATTTTAACTCGACAAATTACCCCTGTAACAATGCTTTCAGCCGACTTGCTGAACCATAAAAACAATCCACCAATCCGTCTATTAACCACAATGTAACAAAATTGAATTATAGCGGTACATTATGCTGACATATAGCTCGGCATATTATTTCCAACATCATGAATTTTACTTGTTCTGTATTAATTCTAATAATTGAAGTTGATCAACTATTGATATTGTTCACCAGCCATGTATCTTTGATGTCTCATTCGTATTTGATATGATAGTGATCAGGCTAAGTCCTTAGCATGTTGATAAACAAAGCTTGAAATGAAATGGGACCATTGTCAAGATATACACCGCCCGATAAATTAGCTAGATGCTAGTGCTCCAGACGAGACGGTCGGACAGGAATGATGAAATAATACAGAATTAAATCGTCCATCGAGCTGCTGATGAATGAAGCCAATGCAACGGAAATTTTTATTATATTGAAACAACCAGTTGATGCTTAATATTGCACATTTGATAAATGCATGGCACTGCATTAAACACCTGTTGCCTTAAGAATGACGCTGCAATGATGTGAACTGCAAAACACAACATAGATTATCCCATGTTGCTGTATTTTTCGTATAATTATTATGTGAGATCAAAAGTCATATTATGAATGCTGATAGATATGTCAACGTTTATTCAAATTTCGCATTAGTATACGGCAAGCAAGCCAATATGTAGCAAGGCATAGGCGATGATTGCCTATCTGTCATACGGAACGTGCAAATCTCAAACTACTATGTGCTGCTGCCTAATCAAAACAAGCAATTTAGGCGACCTCGGTCCCCTGATGTGGTTCTTAAGATTTTTAATTCGTGTCCTGATTGCGTTAACCAGCTATTTCACCATGTCTAATCACTCATTTAACCGGTAGCAGTACATGTTTTGCTCAAGATGAATAGAGCACAAGCATCTCTTCGTTACTGTTGCAGGGATCAACAACGTCATAGCATCCGTACCACGATGACTAATCATCAAATTGGCCAAACTTATTAGTGTGAATCGAAATTTTGTAACCAATGAAATAAAAAATTGTACAAATGCACTTGCCTTGCACCATTTACATCGAAGCCAATCGGGATCTTATACCGAATCGTCGCCTTTCGGCAAAATAATTGTGAAACGCAAACTTTCATTTTCAATTTCAGGACCATAAGTACCTACTTGGCGATTCTAAATACCGCACCTCGGCGCAATATCCAGAACATTACTGCTATTTAGCGATGAGGAACGAAAACCGGTTTAGCTGTCCGGTAATATATAATGAGCTTCATATCACTTTAGCCTCGTCTTGTATGTGATGCTCGATGGATAATTAATAGCGGAGGCTGAATACTTTGCCAATATATTGTGTTTACATGTTGGGCACATGCGCTGTAGTGTCGGAAAATTTCACAGCATGTCTCAAAGTTTATAAAAAGGGGAATGCGACTGGTCAATATTTCAAATGAGATTCCTTAACCAAGTTCAGTGTCACATACATTGCGGTGACAATCTTGTCACTGCGTGGGATGTTTGCATCGCGTTGCTGGCTGAAAATGCTCAGATGTATATTTGCGATTACCTTGACAAGTTTAAATGAGAATACACTTGGAGTCCGCGCCAGGTACAGTTGTAAGGCTAATATACCGTTCCAATTTACGATACTCCCTATAGATCAAGAGGTCACCGTTGGTTATTTCCTACGCATTGACGGAATAGTGGAGGCTACTACAGACTCGTTGCCATTAATCGTTGTTCATAAACCAGTGATTCATTTTAATTACTTTATTTTTTTTCCGCAACGGCAATTTGAAATTCGCAAAGGGAGCTGCTTAGAACGCTTCATACAGTTATGCTAACTGTATGTTTATGTCTGTACAGTGCCATTTTTTACCATTGGCTCATGAACAATAAATCGG
Organism: Urechis unicinctus; assembly: GCA_034190875.2. Classification (NCBI taxonomy): domain Eukaryota; kingdom Metazoa; phylum Annelida; class Polychaeta; order Xenopneusta; family Urechidae; genus Urechis; species Urechis unicinctus. The sequence continues at coordinate 33,404,319 of CM067344.1, forward strand.
TTAATTCAGAATTGCATTATTGCACATTAGATTAATCAAGTCTTCCACTAAGGTCAATATTGTTACCGTAGGTATTTTATGCAAATCACACGGCATTATAAAGCTTGATTCCACTTTGTTCGCACCTAAGGTGTTTTCCAATGGCGCCTGATGGTGGATCGGGCCCGACATGTCTTTTTAAGCAATAGCTGCATAATATAAAACATAGAAAAGAGGAGTTCTTCTACCCAAAATGTTCGTCTCCACAAAATCGCAGCAACACACTGACGGTTTATGGTGCATCAAACAGCGAGTACGTTTGCATCATGTTCTTGCTTACAAGGCGTGCAACAGAGAACACGTAGATGTTTGAAAGAGGAATACCAACAAACGATTATGCATAAAAGAATGCACTCACCCAGTTGCTACAGCATAATCCACAAATGGTGTAAAATTTCCAGCTCAAGGCTATATCTCCGCATTCAAACTATTATTTACGTTGTTGGTCAGTATTTTCTGTAAATGAGTAATACCAACAAATTACTATGTGTAAAAAATGCAATCACTGAGTAGTTACACTGTAATTTACAAATGGTAGGGATTTCCAGCGCAAGGTCATATCAAGTCCTATCTCTTCAGGGAATTACGCGTTCAAAATAATTTTAATTTGATTGTCATGGTAACTAGCTTGTTCTGGGAACAACGTTGATGCGTACACACGAGTACGGTAATATTGTTCAGATATCAATATCTACTACTACCGCCAGTTAGTGTCTTAGCTACCGGTCGATGAGCCATTTGTTTAGTGCCCAATGTTGGTTAAATTTAGATAATGCCCTAGGACAATTTAGCGCAACCACAGCATTGCTAGGCACATTAGTGTAAATCAGCCGCTATGTTTGATTATTAAATTAATCAATTACTCATCAGCAGTATCGTAGAAAATGATGGAAGAGTTGGCAGGGTTTCATTTCATTATATGATGAAGCGTTTCATTAATTTAAAAAGAATATGCTCAGTCAGAATAGGCAACTAAGATTGAATAAAAGGTAGTAATGGTCGAAGCTGATATTCACCCTATACATGACACTGATTCTCTGCTTTATGGATTGAAGAATAACACATTATTAGTTTCTAGTCTTCAGTATGTTACGCTGATGACTCAATATACTTGCCCTCAACTTGCATGCCTACATAAATTTGATAGAGCGCAACTGTAGTTCATAACTAACAATAAGTATAAATTGATGGACAATTCCCCAATTTATATTGCTGTCTCTGCAACGCAGTTGCGAAATGCCTCCGCGTCGAGCATCACACAAAGTAGGGGTATCTTAAACCAATATTTATAACCTGTCACCTTTACTCACAGTAGTCAAGATCACGTTTCGCTAAAATCACAATGCCATTTTAGAATATGTTATCATAATGCTTGCATCCATTAATAAGGAACTTTTATTACATTTGTGATTAAGTACTATAATTCAACACATTAAGTTATATACGGCAGGTATTGCGTAGCCAGATAATACACTGTCGGTTATAATCAATTTATAGCACCAAGCTGTCCGAAGGGGCATCTCTGCAACATGAAACATTAACATTGATGATAGAATAACAATAGGTGCAAGCAAATATGATTAGTACTGAAGCATCGTTTAGAAATGCTTTGGAATGCGATATTCAGCTTAGTTATGGGGATTCCTTTTATAGATGTTATTGCTGATGATTTGTTAATATCAATGTATGCAAATGAGGAATTTAGAGCCGGTGCATGGGATTATTTGACAACTTACACCATAAAATCAAATATTGATATGAACTGAATTCCATTATTTGTCAAGCAAAACAATGCAGGTAATACTGTACCATGTTTCATATCGCACATTTTACAAGGTTGATCATGTTTACTCTCTATATTGTAAGGGTGTTACATGGAGATTCTGCGTGACGATCTATGCAAAGCAGAGAAAAACTTCGATACTAATTGATCCATGTCCACAAGAGTATTCCATGTTTATATCTTATGTTTGGCGGATGCGAATGATGACAACCACTCAGTTAGTTTGATATCAAATGGTTGTCATAATGTTGATACATTTGTCATTGTGATCTTAGTACACATAGAGCAGTTGCAAATTCGCGTTCGATATCATTGACTAAGAGAGCCCTATTGGCTCTTGCTACATTCTTTTTACATACATCATTTGTTGTTGTAATTATCATAACAATGTCAGGCTTGTATCGACTCTTTTTGAGGGGTTTATCGTAATGTTCTTATAAAATACACGATATCATGACCTGTAGTCTCTGTCTGCTATAATTATCCTGCAATATATTTAGTTTTATTCAACTTATAATTACCCGTTCCGGTTTTCATGTTCAGAAGAGCATTTACCATTGCAGTAAATGGAGAGCAAGCACAGATATACCGTGTCATTTTATCAAATGCCCATTTTATCAGCAATCTCATGAAACGACAATACGACTGGTGTTCTTTATACTTGTCGGATGATTTTTCTTTCTCTACCAAAACGGGTTGCTGTAACGCTTTCAAAGACATTTAGCCGTTAAATATATTTGTTAAACTTAGGTGACAAAGTATCGCCTATCCAAGTTTTATATTTTCGGGAGTATCATTTTATGCTTGTCAAAAATATTTAACTTTAAACACGATTGAGTTGCGTTGAGCACTCACTATAAGTATGGTTTAGGGCTTTAATTATGAAAAATAAGTTTCTTGACAAGAGATTTGTCTATAGTCCTTGACCTTTCCTATGTTTACACGCCGGTTACATTAATAGTAAAGATCTCGTTAATGTATTGGGTTTGCATAAGTAGTGTCTGCCTACAGTTTTATAGTTCTAAATGAAACAGTTTTACATCACCGTGCATCTACTTCTGCGTATATTTTATCCATATTGATGTGAATACCATTTCTATACTAAGTGTGATGGGAAGGCAATGTTAAGATTGATTTAGCTGCTACAATAAATACGAATTATATAGTGTTTGCATTCGTGATCAAAGCTCCAAAAGAAATGAGCGTTACATTAATAATTGTCATAAAACACACGTCTCCACTCAAACAACTCCCCGTTTTAAATCAACTACATTAGCATCCTTTTGTGATATTATTGACGACACTTTAGAGCGCAAATATATTATTTTAATCTCTAGCCATACATACGTGAGTATAGTACGTTGCATTAAATGTTGGTCATAAAGCTGCACAAAAAGCATGTAGTTGTTTCTATCAACGGAGCAATTACCAATATTAGGTAATGTTGTTTGTAAAAAGCGCTTACATTGCATGCCGCCATTAAGCACCCTTTGCAATTAAAGCAATACTCAGGTTTGCAAAATGATTGACAATTGATCCACCCATAGAGGAGTCTTTGGTCATTTTGATCTCATGAACGGTGAAGAAACGTCCAAGTAGATAATGTTAACAATTCACCCAGCGTGCAGCATTTTTGAGCGGCCTTCAGATCTTAAGGGCGTTTCGTGATTATCATGATGAGTGATGGCGTTGATTTCCCGTGGGAGATCAGAAGGTTGATTCAGAATACGGCAACCCATAATAAATACCTTGAGTGCATAGCCAATGTGCTGCACATTCTACCAAATGCCTGGCAACATTAGCCGAAAGGAAAAGTATCAGGCAGTTACCGATGAATGTTTTCGCAGTATGCAAGTTCACTTATATGGAGTCTTTTCTGTTATATTTTTAACAAAGCAAAATACAGTAGCATCATCACAATCACCTTTTTATTTTTTACGGTAACAATATTAACACCATAGTTGGATATTCAATAGTGTTAAATTACAATGCAACCATTGAAAATTATTCGTTAAGCTTCATACAAACAAAATCGTCAGTGCCATGGCATTTCTACATAAGCTAATATCTTTTCGAGTCAATAGAGAGACTAAAAGTTTGAGTGAGATTTGATTGGCAAAATTGCCAACGACTACAATAACACAACAAACACTATAAACTACAGAATGCAAAGATATTCATACGTGCTATCAAGTGCATACGTGCCGAACCTATTAACCTTCCCCTGTTGTTAGTGGGGTTGTTGGTCATTTGTTTATCTTAATCTGTGGATTAACATAAAGAACAAAGTATGAGTTTCATCACATGCCGTAGTTTACAGTGTCTTCTGTGTCATTGTAGTCGTTGTAGCCTACGTTGACTATTAAATTCTTTATATCAACACTTGTAACTATTGTAAGATGCGACAATCATGAAATAGAAATACGCAGTCTGGGTCACAGTAAAATAACGATCGACGCAAGTAACGTAATATATTTACAGTAACAATGACCAACTGGCGTATCATAATGATAGATAGTATAAACAGATAAATGACATGGGAATGAATAATGAATTTGATGGATCGCCTGTGTGCTCATCATAAAAGTCAGTTTCATTTAGACTAATGCCGGAAAAGAAACTACAATTGTCAGGCACGCAGTCATACATGTCATGTATGAGTTAACCGCCAGACTGCGAGCAGGTCAAAGTCACAACTATCCTGGCCTTAATATTTAAATTTGTATATGTCGGATATTGATATCAGTAGTGCCTAGTGAAAGTCTAATGACATTACGAAGGTGGTAATTACTACACCTACTTGACCTCAGCCAGTCTGCCTTGACATTTCTGTCGACCATCATCTTTGCTTTTCCCATCCCACCTTGCCCTTGTAATTTGTTATATTTGTGTATATTTTGTGTACTTGCTACCCTATTATCAGTGGTTGTGTACCCCAACCTTTGCTGTTCAATGTTATCTTTATCCTTTTTGTTTCCTATTCTGGCCTCTTAATAAAAGGCCCTATACAACTACATCAGTCGGCCAGTCCTATGTGTAATTCCAATATTTTTATTCCAGTCTTTTATATCAAAACACAAACAGCCATCAAAATGTTGTTTAATGCGCAAGGTACAAGCAGCAAGCATTCAAGTTTAAGTCGTCTAGATTCTTATTTGGCTTTGCGCCCAGGGGCTATGTGAATATGAGATATCTGTTAAATGCAGTTATAATCTCTCATAAATAACATCGTCCATTTATCCAGGGGACATAGGAAACGAAAATCTACTCGTGCCTCAGGACTTATGCAGATTTTGGGCAATGTCAGTAAATACACGGATGGTACATACAAGCACTGGAAACAGTTTCTAACATTTTTACCTCGAATGAGCGTATTTTAGTAGGACAAAACCAAAGGCTTTTTGGAGGCACCGAAGGAACAAATAATTTATAATTACTGCAAAAGAAGCTCAATCAATTCATCTTTTCATTTCTATCACAAAAATGCTACTGCTAGCTAAGAACCATACATTTGAGCAAATGCATTGCCGTTGTAGAAGGACCTAAATGTAATTTACTTCCGACCCTCGGGATACGTTAATAAGAGAAATAAGAAAATAAATACTCGGCAGCCCACATAAATCTTCATCAATATGCGTATTCATTTGCATCAGTCAAAAAGCTGGAAGCAAACGAGTTTTATTGAGCAATCAACGGTGGGAAAGCCCGGTCGGTCGGCGCCATTCATCGTTGTTTGCATCATGACTGGTGGTTTGTAGAAGAAGAAAACGCTCATCAATAAGCTTTATCTGCTCGTGTGAAATAGTATGTCGGTTAATAGATGTCACACACTAATTGTTCGGGATTGCATAGGGCATTTATCACAATGGCGAAGTAAATGTTCCTCGGGATTTTCCAGAACAAATTTCACGTAACGTTCTTGACCAAACAAGCGCCATATCTTGATCAGGTCAATCGATGAACTGCTAATTTGCCGTTCCAGTCATATTTGATGAATCTTAGCACAATCATGCAAAGCTGACGGTGGTTTATATTTTGGTAAAATGAGTTATATTGTGTTATAAGGCGGGTGTAAGATGAGTGCCAATGACGGGGTATATTTATAATGACATGGGTGGAAAATAGCATATTAATTCTCGCAGCTAATTATAGTTCGTACCAGCATCCAGATGTGTAGCTTTCGCGGCAAATGATAGATTTATAACTAAACTTTTCGTTTTCCATGATGGAGTCCGAGAGGAGAGAAGTACCGTTTAAAAGAATTCTTATTGCATTTGGCCTTATTCTAATCAAAAGAGACTAACAAGGAATTCTACCAATAGAGACAAATTAAGTGCAAAACTTATTCCATTGCCACTGATCACCATCGCTCGATATATCCGCCCAGCAATCAAAAATAATGCAATGAGCTAGTGTCTCTTGTAAAACGATTCACGTCTAATGACAACATGGTACACAGTAATGCATATGGCGTTATAGTCTTGTCCATATATGAAATGAAGCTATTAAAGGTTTGAGTACAATGCCTTCATATGTTTGTAGAATTGATTTAGTATAATAATATAATCTCTTCACCCGTTACAAGTTAAATTTACACTAAGCATTGTCAAAATACATAACTGCTTCATTTTAAATTACTGTCGAGATATTATACGTAATGGGATTAGAGCCCAGCTAACTTTCCAGGATAATAACTTTTCTCCGAGCAATCGGTCACAGCAACGGCTCGAATCGTGCTGATAAGCATGACATTAATAAATTTGGCAATCTTCGACAATGTAATATAATACAACATAGATTGCATTTATATCCGAAAGCACAAGGGTTGTTTAGAATATGGAAACACACACTGCTTATATAGTTTATCAACTCTTTTATCTTGCATATATATTATAGTTGTAGAGGTTCTTCGAAATGACATCCTCAGCTCTATGTACCAAACGTTTGGAGCTGAATGTTATTCTAGAGGCAATTGTTTATTGACCCAGATATAAATGTGCTGGATGTGATTATGGTTTATTACACAACATAGCTTCGTAGATTTAGCCCTCCCCGTCATGCAACGATAAGGGAAAGCTTTCACTTAAATGAGTATAATGTTTATAGCTATTATTCTATTTAAACCCCTATATTCAGATGTATAAAATCTAGCTGTTAGACGTGATGCACAGATAGCTTGTTATGTTTAAGTTTTGTAAACGTTAGTGTGACATCCTTGTCAGTCCACTTGAAATTAACGACATCAATTACTGCCCCAATGATATAAAATGATCACATCGCGCATAAGCATAGCGGAAATAATATGTGCATGCGCAGGTTCGACAGGCTACATTTAAGGCGTTGGGCTCGTGGATATTGGCGTTTCAACAACTTTCGCATGTGTTATAAGATCATGCAAAACTAGCATTCATCAGTGTGTCATGAGCATGTTTGTCACGCTTACTGTTTAACTTTGTACAATACTACATGACAAGATATGTTTCATGACTTTCATTGCCCCTACGTTGCGGATTCCAAATGAACATACCAATTCAATCAATAGATAAGACAAAACCATTAAGCCCCCTATGACATTGCCGATGCCAATATAAGAATTCCACTATAACCCATTGTGGCCGCTCGTCTCGTAGGCATGCATTGGAAACCGTTGTATAGATTGTGAAGACAGCAGAACAGTCACAGACGAAAAATGCATCCAATAATGACATCTTGCGTGCTACAAATAAAAGAGTGAGGTAGTCGATTTAGCCTTGCTGCTTGACGCTTTTCATTCGGTTTCACATCGCATTTGTACGATTTGTACTTTTAATGACATATTACTGGAAGATTGCATCTCAAGTGTGAATCAAGCAGTTAACTGGCCAGTCAAGAGCCTTGACAAGTCCGTAAATGAATCGTAGAAACAAACAAGCAGCGAGCATATGCAACTTAAAACGCGTAAATGCTGCGGCTGCGGCATTGTATATCAATTTCGATTGTATCTCACCAGCTTGTTATTCCATAATATTTATCATCCGAATCAGTAGACCTATGATTTTGTGCCTTAGATAAATGTAGAAAGTGGTTGCATTATCTGGTATCAACAATGACAACCATGATGGGCAATAATATTCCTTCCATATTTGGATGGCAGTACAATCTATGTGCTAAGCGACTGTGGTCATGGCATTGCATTCGCTCGTTATATGCAGCCTGGAAGTATTTCAAAAACCAATTCGTGGACGTATTACAATTCCTTCCTTCCTAATGCCTACAGAAATCGACAATGGGCACACTGCATGATTCACTGCTCTTGCGGCTTCTCGATCAGTGCAAATCGCCAACAGCAATAATACACACCGTGGAGCTTTATTACGTTGCAACCGCATATGTCAGCATTTATATCTAGAGTTGTTGTTTATGGTTTTATATTTCATATAAACAATTTTAGATATTCGAGGAATCATTGCGTAAAATGTCACTTGAATAGCTAGTAGTTGAATAATTAACGGTTATATATATGTATATGTATATATTTGTAAATATATCTATATATAAACAAGGTGAGGTGACGATGTTGTTGTTAAACATTCTTGACAAGGACGATCGACACGATTGTGTCGAATAACATAATAAGCAACGACGCTAATCATGATTATGATATCATGATATTAATGATATCATGATATTAATGATGACCAGCCGGTTCCCATTGCGTAGTTGTAAACTACGTCACGTTGCGACACACAGGTTGTGGGTTTGATACCAAGGTGTGACTGGCTCTCTGTATCTCCAATGAACAAGTTAAATAGCGGTTCCGTACATGAAAGGGGATATATCTGACCCGTCAGCTCAGTAGTAGCATTCTGGACCTTCGTCCAAGAGGTATGGGTTTTGCAGCCCGGTCTTAGCAAGGGCTTGTGCCAAGTGGGCGCTGGCACTTAAGGGTAGCTATCCAAGCATCACAATCATACTCATCCATTACCGTCGCGATATCGCCTCCTTGTTGACAGTGACCATAAAAAACCAGTTTATGAATAATACTTTTTGATGATGACGATGATGGCGTTAATAATATCAATCACAACCACGCTGGTGCATGTAGTGATTGTCATTTATCGTGAACCGGGGATATTACGACCCCAGTGACATGCAATGTCATTCGTCTGAGCTGCTGAAATTCAACATGGTGTGATCTAGACTCGCCAATATACGCTTGTAGAATCTTGTGGAACACCACATAGCGTTTGCTTTTGTGTGAGCAATTTCCCGCTGTCATAACGTATTGTTTCCTATTACACAAATAGTTTGAGATCCAAGCAAGTACATTTCCACCAATTCCAATGTCTATAGAATTTTTTTTAGGTAAATTATGATTAACAGAGTCAAAAGCTTTGAAAATATCTAACAAAACTGCGAGAGTGTATTCTTTATTGTTTGTACTATTACATATGTCAGATACTATCAAAAATGTTGATTTAAAAGTTAAGTAATTTTGCGAAGTCCCCTTGCTTTGAATATAACAACTTGTTCTTTTCTCAAATTTTCCTCTTGATTATTTATATATATTTCCAGTAATTTGACTATATTTGGAGTTTGTGTGATACGCCTGTTGTGTTTCCCTTTTTGGGTATAGGGGTTATTTGACCTTCCTTCCATGCATCAGGTATGGCTAATAATGCATCTTTTAGTAATCGAGAAGGTATTTTTGCATCACATGATGATTTATAGATAGCTATAAAACTTATTAGGTTGATAACCTCGGTCTCGGTAATAAGTGGAATATTATCAAATTGACATTCAGTGTAACGAGCAGTGTAGGGTTTTGAAATGGAAGGTAGGCTATTTGATATTTTTGGCCCTAAAGGGTAAAAAAATCATTTATGAAGTTTGCTGCCTGTACACCTTCACTTAATTTCCTCGTTTCAGGGTCAGTTATTTTTAATTTTTTTGGTGTCATTTCTAGCAGGGAGAATATCTTAAATGCAATTCCAAAATATGTGACTGTTTTGCACATTACTTTTTAGAATATTCATTGTGTACTTAGTTTTGGCTTTTTTTTTATCTCGGTTAAACTTATTTCTAGCCCTAGTGAATGTTTCCCATGACTCTTGGGTTTTAAGTTTTTGGGTCGCCGAGCTAGTCGATCCCGCTCCTTTCCTTGTTCCACTAACTTTCGAGTATACTATTTAAGACGTAATGTATCAATCTTAAACTTACGGAAACGACACATTTGGTCGATTTCATACGTAATGGTTTTATAATTGGCCTTATTCGGGTCATTTAGAAGTGGCAGAATGACCAATTTTAATTGCTAAGCTTTCGCATGAACAGTTCTCTATTGTAATATTTCTACAAGCGTCCCTCTACCCACGCCTTATTTTTTATATGTTTTGTACGCTTCTTGATTAAACAAAACTGGATTATGGTCGGAAACGTTATGTTTCAAGACACCCTATAAATTAACATCCTCATAATAGTTAATGTGATATCAAGAATAGTATTGGAATTGGCAGTTGTACGAGATGGAATGTCAATATAATTTCAAAATCATTACATATATTTTCAATTTCTTTACAACTCTCAGAACGTGAATTTTAACAGTCAAGATTTAATGCTCCAACCAGAATAACTTCAAATTTATGAAGATCACTAACTTGCTGTAGTCGAGCTTTCAACAATTCACACCTCATATCTGGATTTCTAGATGGTGGCCGATAGGAGTTAATGAGTAAGATTTTCTTACAATTTGCACCAGCAATCATAACAAGTTAAAACTCAATATGCTGATTAGAACAATATAAATTTTCAAATTGTGTAACATTTTAATGCAGTCCATCTTTTATATAGATACAGTCAAACCCTCTAGAGTTTTTTTATCCTCATTATTGCCAGTGCGATCGAGTCTATGTAACGAGTAATTGTTTTACGTAAGTTAACCATATGGGATAGACGGGCGCAAACATGTTTCACTTATTGTGAGAACATCTGTGTCATTTGACAATAAATCTGTATCGATAAATCATAGATTCAGGTGTATTTTTGTTCAATTGCAAAGGCTCCTCAAATTTCTAGATTCTGGCATGTAGCGGCCATTAATTTTACACGACGGCACTTTTTCAACAAAATTTACAAAAGTATGACCTTTCTCAAATGTTGACGACTATTATGCTTTCATTTGCCTTTTTCCTCTGTTGAAGTATTCACACAACAAGTCACATATCGATTAATTCCATTGTAGAAGTGAAAAAATTACATTTTCAAGTTGAGACTAACACAGAGGTTGAGCGTCTTAAAGGCCAAACCAGAAGTCGAAAAACGTCTTCCAAATTACTGCTGCTTGGAATCCAGCCTCTGAATTCAGCTCCTTCGTTACCCAAGAATAGCACGAATCTCATACATATAATTGATTTCACTATCAACCGAAAAATGTCTCTGTTGATACATGGTTTATCTCTGGAGTCACAGCTTACATGTTTAATTCGAGAGGGTATCTTTGGAATAAATCCATCTAACCTTGTGGAATTGAAACACAGCGTTTATCATTATTCATGCAGCAGACTTTCACCTAGAGGTTTTGCTTACAATATCTGACCCTTTGTTTGTATCGTATGAGGAATACAGCCATCATCTATCGAATTGATAAGTATGTCCCTCGTCACATACAATGAACCAAATTTAGATTATACGAATACGGGTCAAAACGCATAATATGCAAAGTGCTTGGAAAAAACAAAGAGACTCAACAATTATCAGTTGGTAAGACTGTGCATTGTTGAAGCCTGTTATATGCTTTATGAAAACAAACCATGCAGAATGGAAGATGGATGGTGTCAGGTGTTTATTCTGCCTAAGTATAGATTCCCGTTTACTACATTAATTCTATTCCCACAGGGTAACCATATTTGGCCCATGGGTTTCAAAAATCACTGCTCCTCATTTCACCACTCGGTACCCATCAGCATTAGAACATCTCATATGACTTATACAGCTAGCAGTGTCTCTCACGTAGAAAAGTAGAAAGCATAAAGGGTGTATGTATAAATGTGTGCTTTTTAGCAGAATGCTAAGAATTAGTGAATTATTATTGATGAAACAATTTATATGGGCTTCAGTAAATGGATGCTGATTGAACAGATGCAGTTGTCTTTGACCCGTCCGTGTTATAACAGATGATTTGTATGGCACTCAAACCAAGGGTGCATTACAATAAAGTATAATAATTTTGCTTACGCGCTGTAACTTAGAGGAGAATCGAAAGACTAATAGGTCTAGGTCTTGACCAGTCAATATAGGCAAGGTTTCTTGGATAATGTTAGTAACAGCATGTTTGTATTTGAAAATCGATTATATGACATTATAATTGTATGTCCTATCAACGAGAGGGCAGCTTTGCTGTCAGTAATGACAAAGAAGCGTAAAACACGATGCATTTGGTTATTCCAAGGAAAATCGCAATGCGGCAGACAATGGACGTCGGGACTGGAGGGAGGATTTTAAATCATCTCTGTTAAAATAAAATCGATAATTAGACTGCTTAGTCAAGTAACCATCATGTCCCCATAACAACTTATACAAAACATAAACAAAAACCTATTGCACTTATTGCACATACGATGCCATTGTACGCTAATACTGCTTCATGTCACTTGTAGATTTGGCCGGGGAAAAATCCTTTGCATCACAGCATACGTCAGACAAGCCAGTTAGAAAGGCATTCTCGAAAACACTTGAGAACCAATTGTACACTATCCTATTTGAATGTCATATGAGCACACGACCAATGTCGCAACATTATAGTACTTAGTAGATGTCGTGCAGACGCTTTTCCCGAAGGACTTCTTAGTAAGAATACACGATTCAGTTTCTCCTACTTTGTGCATTTGAGTTTAAAGTAAACTTTTTCGTGACATACAGATCAAAGTAGAACATTAACGAAGTTTTTTTAAACCTGTTGCAGCCAGATCTATATAGTTTGTGACTAGCGGAACTATATTAATCATACATATCATACATATCATACATTCATTGCAAATACCTTAGATGATTCCAGAATGCCTGCATCTGTCTGGAATAGCCACTAAATTCCCTGCAGCACGACGAAAAACGTACACACAGTCCCAGAGGTATATTCAATGAGCGACTTCGCGAAATAAGCAAACCAGAGAGTAGCTGGTACGTGCAGAGTAAAATACTTCTTATGGCATGGATGCACCTGTGACTGGGAAATGTTTGAACTACTCAAGGCAGTTAATGACGTTGAACCTCTAACAAATGCGCAAGAGGGATCAGATTTGTGCTTTGTCTCGAGGCCTTGGACTCGAAATGATTAACTGGGTTAGCCGTGGATAACCTGATCAATATTTGCTTCAGTTACACTGTTGATCCGAAATTAAATTATCTCCGCCACGGGGATTATTTTCCCATCCACTATATTCATCCGTGTCTGGGTTTGTTTATAAAGAGATTTTCAAAAATCATTTCACTCAATGTAAAATTGTGGTCATAAAGCATCAAAGAAATAAATTACATTTGGTTAACATTCGATTCTGGATCCTGCAATTACTCTGAAATTAGTATTAGTCATACATTATGTTGCAGTTTATAGCACAAGTGAAGTTAGATTGTACACACATTCTAAATTTTGGGTGCAGGCCTACATAAGAATGACTTGAGTTACTGTATATGTGATTATCTTCATTTAACCTGTTTATTTAATGCTCAGCGTTAAGTGGCTCGTAGAACCTTCTTTGAGGCTCTTGAAGGCTTTTTCTTTAACTAGTTAGATTCATATGATGATCGTCTACAATCGACCATATAAATGGAGCTGAGGCTCTGGGATATATTACTTGTACTAGAATTTCTACCGTATCGTTACCATGGCGGTGGTCTACAGATAGTGTATAATCTATATTGCACTTAGTAACACTACCATATCCAATGTGCAAAATAACGTAAAATAACAAGAATATATTTGCTGTACAAATACATATACTTGGGACTATTGTTGATGTATTGTTGGTTGTAAAATTCAGTATTTCATATTGATGGTAGCGAATGTTGAAGAAATTAGCATTTATGTACCGTTTACATTTAAAATGACCGCGCTTAAAGCAAATAAAAAGGTTGAATGCAAACACCAGCTATTCACTAATTACAGCAAGACACCTCTTTTTCTAGATGTCTCGAATTTATTACACCAACAACTGTACTTAGAGTGCTGTAACCCACGGCATACATGGTAACTAATCACATGTAAACATTGTGTATGTACTTCAAAGCACTATGACATTATTCATATGCAAATCAATCTGCAGAGAACAAATAAACCAAAGCCACAAATCATAGAAAAACCAGGTTCTAAGGACTTGCTGGAATAAAATCGCACCAAGAAAACAACCACAGCCTATGCGAACATTCAAATTACTACTGTACAAAATGATGACAATGAATGAGATAATGGCATGTTCTACGTGCAATCAATGTTCCCGCCAGACAAAGTCCATCTGCCAGTTTCTCTATTTAGGTATGTAGTTATGTGGTGACTGCCAGATAGCTATATGGCGGCTGCTAGATAAATAAAATACTTCGCACCATGGTCACGTGGTACCAATAGGCATCCGTTAGCTATAAATAATCATACGCCCCAGTAACTTAAATCTTTACTACAAGTTTGCAGATCATCCGATCCTATGGATGATAAATTTAATTTCCTATATCTCGTATTGATGATTCCGCAAACCTCCACTTAGTTCACCAGCTGCGTGACCGGAACGATCAAGTTCGTTGATATCCTACTAGACCATGTGTATGCTGGTATAACACTTGTCATAACCCTGTTTATCCACCGAGCCGCAATTAAGGCATGAACGCGTACGAATATGCAGAGAGTATGTTTATTCTGCCACAATAACACCATATAAATTGGCATATGATACATATGCGTTGCAGGATGGGTAGAACATGCATCTAGATTGCATTACATCCAGGTTTGCGATGTGAAAACGCCGCTATAAGTTGTTATGTTTGATTAATGTAGGCAACTGGCGCTTCATAGCTGTATTGTATACTAGAGAGCACATATATAATGATCCATGTAATTTATAAAGACACAACCAATGTGCGGCTGGTCTGAGAATATCCTAGCATGGAGTCTACTATTTCATTAAAGACGAATCTAGAGGATCATACATAATATTATTGCCGATATAAGCGTTCAGATAATGCACGCTGAATTGCTCTCCGATTTACACAGTCAAAGCAATACAATATTGCTTTTGCAAAATTAACTTTCAAACCTCATATATGTATGTTAATATTTAGCAAGGAGCAAATAATGGTAGACAAGTTCTGATTCCGTAATGGAAATGAGTTACACATAGCACTTTATATTGGATATTGCGACAAAATATGCGCATCACGGTCTTCGTTCAGTATAATTTAGACTCAGTGCAACCTATATTACCTTGAAAGGTGCAAGTAGCCTGACCGAGGTGTGTAGGCGGGGACAGACAGCAATCATACTACTGGAAAATCTTTGCACTTCCTTATCCACTCAAACCCAGATGCTTGGACACTAAGGGTATGCAAATATTTAACATGAAATAACAAAGGTGGCCACTAAGCGTTCCACGGATGAATTTTCCGTCAAATGGATTTCGTAATTGGACAGACTGACTTGGATTTTACAAACATGGAGTACAAACATAAAATTGGTAAAACTGTCCGGGAAGTCATCAATTTGCATTTGTGTCCGTGCTACTGATCAGCTGGTTATACATCTGATCAGAGAGTGTTCACTTTATATTTTCATATGACTCCACGATGAGGACGACCCAATTCACCCATTCATTATTAAGGTTTATACGACGAATTGTTATTTTCGTCAATATTCAATTCCAACTCGATTTACTTTTAATCGCTAATGGATGGGTAACTTGAGATGAGATGAGTTGTTTCGAAGGATGTCTTCAACTTTGCGATGTAATTGCTTTGTTAACCAATCATAATGAATCCGTGGTATACTTTAAGCTTAATGATATTTCCGCAGCCACTCCAAGCTGTCAACATGCGAGCTGCACCTATGCAATATGATCGAGAGGGTAGCGTGGGTGGGGCTAATATCAGGCCAACCACGCGATTCAGTAGACTTGACGTACCTCATATGCAAGTTAATTTGTCATCAACGAATGCCAGCAGATTAGCTTGACAGTGTGTGGAGGGTTTTGCTCACCCGACGTCGGAGATTGATGACACAGTCACAGAGAAATGCTAGAGTCGTCCAAGAAGTGCAGGATTTGAAATCTTAGCTGTAGAGGGTTATTTCGCTTATCAAAGGCAAATCGACGTATCACGCAAAGCCATAACTTATTTAAGACCCACAGCGCCAAAAGAAAGGACGTCCATTCAATTTGAAGAGGTTGTGTATTCATAAATACAAAAAGCGTTGGTGCTTACCATAATGCAGCATCCGATTATGCTTGGGAATAGTTTTTGTTTTCCTTTACATCCATATAAATGCATCGTCGCCGGCATTTACATTGATGTGGCCGTGATTATTGAACATCATATTTCCCATTGTTAGGCATAATTTACACCACAATTAGTGGCACTGAATTGAATTTGGTTGGAGCCGGAAGTTATCATGCTGCTCGACGTCCATCGAAGCACCTTTAAAGGATATGGTCTCTTTGTGTCACGGTGGGTATGTGAGATAAGTTCAGTTTAAGCCTAAAGAACGCAGGATTAGTTTCTCTGCTTAATTCTTTGAATTAAGGGTACAGGAAAAGCTGTATTTGTGTGAAGTAACGCTGCATGCTGTAAAACGCATGTACCGTAAATAATGCCACCTTGGTTGCGATGAGGACACGAAAATGATGTTTGCCTTTTTACAGGTTCGACATAAGAAAATATGATATTGAATTATATGTCTAATGTTTTAATCATGTATCTGTGTATGCACAGGAAACATACGCACAATTGGTAAGATACACTTGCAAATACTATCCGTAAAAATACATAAATTTTAACTTTTGATTTGATTTACTGTTAATATGACTCTCAACATTTCAATGGTTGGATAAGCGAACTCAAACGTACGCCTGTCGAATTCTGTACAAATTGTATACGTGGACACATATAAAATGATTCGTTTGTATAAACGTTTCATCTTATGGTTGTGGAATATTACTTTCAACTCTATGGAAAGCTAGATATACGTACATTTATCACTATTAGCCTGCACTATAGGTCAAATATATGCACCACAGAAATAAAAGCAGCATATATAACGTACCAGTTCTTCAAAGATCACACTATCTATAAAGTTTAGTAGAAGTGTTCAGTGCACATAATGTGTTTTCGTATATCTCCGAGTTACTCAGATAATGGAAGCCAATAAGGCAATGCTGTTCAATATGGAAAACGCAACTCAATAGCAAGGCAGCAAGTGGACATGTATAAACTATTCGCCATGTATATAATCAAAATCATTGGATTATTGTACTATCCTCCCAGAATGATCGATACAATCACAGTCATGAATTTAGTAAAATTGGGATCAGAACTTAAATTATAACAATTAATGGGTGGATATACCTTTAATTAATGATTGCTATAACCTGCATGGCATTTTTTGTACAATGCTAAATTTGGGTTTAAGGCCCCATAGCCGATTACGTTAACTGCACAATACTACCATTAAGGGTTTTGAGCTACTACAAGAACAATAAATAACAGGACTTAAAAGCAAACGTAAGTGAGTTGCCTGAAAGTAATTCTCTTGATGCAAATCCCTTTGCAGCGACAATGCATCAGTGAAGTACATTAGTAGTTTCCATTAGCACAAGTTGGTTTGTTGCTAAATTGGTATTTCTTGTCTACAGCAATTTCCTGTCTACTGTCTGTGTAGTGCTTGAAATTACACCCGGTTTTGTCGTTGCAACATCCTACTACATACAAACAGCTGAACGGCAATTGACAGTAAGTCAATTACTGGTCAGAGAACAGCAATATCGAATGGCAGTGAATACACATAAGTCGGAGAGTACTGGATTACCAATGCCTCGATCATCTATATCCTCGTCTATGAAGAGAAGGGATAATTGACTATGAGCGTTAGAACACCACAGCAAATTCACTACTCGTCTTTGCTAGCGTACATTGTATGTGTCTAAGGTTGTCGGTAAGCCAAACTAGGTAAAAACTTTGATGAAAACCATATCACAATTATTTTAAATCAACCGGCGCATGTTATATGATATATTAACCATGTGTTAAACGGTATTTACATCAAATTCGTCAACCTTTATCAAGAAGAACGTCGGAGCCTGTTTTCGTGTGCAATTTCTAACGACACAGGATTCATAATATGTATGATGCCAAAAGGTATTGATTGATAATAGGTACACTCTTTTTCGTAATGTTGCCTTCCGCTAGCATTGTGCTATATATATATATATATATATATATATATATACACACACATGATTGTATATTTACAAATATATATACATAAATGCAAAAGCACAAGCCTCGTTGTGTGTTGCTTTAATATTATATGTGAATCGTTTTATTATAAAGAATAATGGTAATTTATGTTCCTTGAATTGCAGGTAAGAAATGCAATTCCGTTAGTCACGCATAGGGACAAAGCGAGATAATTAGAGAATTACAGAAACAACCCAGCCACATATTTACTCACAGCAACAGTATGCGGCTTTTTATACGAACCCAAACATAACAATACTTGCTTTGGTCCACATATGCGTCATACACAGGATCAAGGAGTTTGAAATCTGTGTTTATTTAAGAATATCTGTCTGCGTCGTATCCCGATAATGCCGAGTTCAATCTTATCCTGAATACCAATGTCAAGTGGCTATAGCTAATCAATAATTCATGCACCAGATATTCTGAAGATTGCATAGAGCATTCCTTTTCAAACTTTATTGAACTTTTTATTGTCCCACGAGGGATTATGTTCATTATCTCCTGAATTATGTGAATAGTAGATAAAACGGTATATTTTACAAGGTATCAAGCAAATCTGTCGAAATCCTGTTTTGTTCTTATATATATATATATATATATATATATGTACAGCTAGGCACGAGGAGCAGATATCGACTGCCAGGCTCACAATGTGTGCAGCTAGCACGCGTTGGTGTTGGTCTTCGCATCCAACAATTCTAACCAAAATATTAGGAACAATACTAGTGTAAGTTTGGTTTAGCACACAAAAACAGCTCTCGTGTCTGGGTGCATTTTTAAGACATTTTAAATGCTAGCTCATTACATGATAAGGTTGTATTTCTGACAAAATATATGAAACCTCATTTTGATCTAGAATAATGTTTTGTTTATACATTTTAAATGCACTCATTATTTGCGTTTCATTTTACTTGCTCTATATCACCTTTCTTAGGTTATCCGTCAATCTCATTCCCTAAAAGCGTCAGTAATGCTGGCTATGCAAAATAATCAGCGCGGCGTTTGATGCATCCGCCTAGGTTGTCGCATGACAACTCACATCACATGTATGTAGTGAACCAATAGTAGTCAAGTTATCATGACCGAAATGATTCGAACCTGGCTTTGCTCTTCTCAAGAACTATTGATTGAAACATAATCACTTACGTGTTGCAGTTTGTTACCTGTTGCAGTTTTGTTGCGCCATAAAAGGCTACGTTGTTGGGTCGTCCTTATAATTGTGAATCCGATTAGATACACCAGATGTCTAAGCTGTGTTGGTTTCGCATCCGGGTCGGAGCACGGGTTAGTACCAAGTTGGCGCTGGCACTTAAGGGTAGCTGTCCAAGCATCCTAATCATCCACATCCATTACCGTCGCTATATCACCTTCTTGGTGACTTTAAACATCATTATTACCGAAACTTTTTTGATGATGACGATGATGGCAATAATAATATCACTCATAACAACGCTGGTGCATCTAGTGATGTCAGTCATCTTGCAACGAGGATATTACGACCCAAGTGACATGCTTTGTCGTTCATATAAGCTGCTGAAATTCCACAAGGTGTGACCTAGACCTGCCGATATATGCATGATTACCACGAGCTAAAAACAGCGTGAATAAATATCAATTCTCTTTGAGAATATACGAGGTATTTCATTTGAACACCAGCACAAAACCGCGTCAAATGATTTTCTCCCCTATTGTGAACTTGCTCATTCATTCAATCCAGGTGGATTTACCCTAATCTCACGGCGCTTACAGTGTATCACCCTCACTCAATTGCCTATAAATCAGAGAGAAGACGACCATTGGACTCTTGAAAAGCCTCTTCTCAGAAAGGTACATTATTGGATTGATTACGTTGTCTTAAATCACTGACTGATGACGTTTTTGCAGTTATATTGCCACCGTAAATGGCGGTTTAATGGGCAATCTGTGCATACAAACAATGAGCCTAGTAATTAATGCTAACTGACCTACTAGATTCATGTATTGGATTCGAAATCAAAACAAAGATATATATATATATATATATATATATATATATATATATATATATAGTATATACATATATATATATATATATATATAATAATATATATATATATATATATATATGCCTATAATATATACTCTAAAATACAAATTCATATCAATGTCGTATATATATATAAATATATATATACATTTAAAAATATATTTATATATATTTATATATATATGTACATATATAAAAATATAATTCAGCTCCTTCGTTACTCAAGAATAGCACGAATTTCATACTTATAATCGATTTTGCAATCAACCGAAATATGTCTCTGTTGATACATGGTTTATCTCTCCAGTCACAGCAATTATTTTCCATAAGGATCTGGTTTGCAAAAATGTCCCTGAGTTGCGGGTAAATATAACTGCTCCCCTATACCCCATCTTTGAAACACCGCTTTTACCACTATTAATGCAGCAGACTGTCACCCAGAGGTTTTGCTTATAATCTATATCCCTTTGTTCGTGTCGTATGAGTAATTCAACCATTATCCATCAAAGTGATAATTATGTCCCTAGTCCTATACAATAAACACATTTTGATTATAAGAATACGGGTCACAACGCCCAATATGCAAAGTGCTTGGTAAAACAAAGAGACTGAACAGTTATCAGTTTGTACGACTGTGCATTGTTAGAGCCTGTTTTAGGCTTTATGAACACAAACCCTACATAGTGGAAGGTGGATGGTGTCACTGGCTTGTCCTGCCGAAGTATGGATTCCCATTTACCACATTGATTCTATTCCCACAGGGTAACCATATTTAGCCCGTAGGTTGTCAGTAACCACAGTTCCTCGTTTCACCACTCGGTACCCGACTTATACAGCTAGCAGTGTCTCTAACGTAGAATGCATGTTAGATGTATGTGTCACGTGTGTCTTTCAATTTTATGAAAACGCCGTGATGTGGATTGTGTACTAAAGTAATAACTTAAGTAGCAACAATACATTGGCATGCAATATGTGCAATCCAAGTTGGATATGAGTGTATGCGAATCCCAATACACAGCCACGTTGTCGTCACACCTGGTTCCCATGGTGTTGTTCCGCTCGATATGTCGTCATAAAATGTATCCACTTATCGATACTTAATACTGACTTCCTTTTATGTATATGTCTGTAGCTGGATACGAGGTATGTAGAAATGACTTGATATGCAGGGACTGAGAAATCATTGTGTAATGAAAGAGCCTCTTATATGTAATATACAAACACTAATTCATTTAGTTGTTCATTGGTCGCCTGAGGTCGATAGGGTATTGTAACTAAAAGAGACTGACTTGAAGTGTTAGCCGGGAAAGTAAGTGTAACGACAAAAAGCTATCATGGCGCTGCTGTCTTTTTGTCAGGTGTACACTACATAATTTGTATCGGTATTTCAAGGTTCAATAACGCCCTTTTTATTTGCACAGAAGAGCAAAACTAATAATGATACACTTTAAAGAAATCCATATCACCGCAGTAACTTTGTTTGTGTTCAATGTGCTACCGGTTTGGTAGGCAGCACACATGTTTAGCACTCAAACACACTAAACATTATCATACAGCTGGTGCGTCATATGTTTTTGATGATTAAATAGAAAAAAAAAAACATAAAAACAGAGATTGTAACATATGTAGTTCATATATATCAAGCAACTATCAATCGTGTGGTGGCTCAGAACCATACAGAAATATGCCGCACAGTGCATAGACTATTTTATATGATGATCCTTATTTTGTACCACTGAGGTATCTTATCATGTCCCTCTTGTACCCGTTTATTGAAGTTAGTTTTAAAAAAATGGTTTCATGTCAATTGCACTTGCAAGGGACCGGTGTACGCAGCCAGTTTTAAGATCATCTGTTAGGTAATCTGATATGATCACCATGCATCACATTCGAGGCGTTTGATTATTATGCATTATAACCCTCCCTAACAACGGCATTCGTTATCTTATTAAAAACACGTAGTTTGTCGATAAGCTTGATTGTTAAGACAAAGCTTAAACAGGTCCCCATCGATGGCTTGTAATTCAACGTTACTGAATTGCTTTCGTTAAATGCATTATATGCTACAAATGTTTTATGCCATGTTGTTAAAATCAACAGCTTCATTACAACATTGTGTTATTTTCTTAACACCGATTGGTTTGTATATAAAGGAGACAGAATATATTAATCATACGTAGATACTACCATAGCTTCAACCGCAACCTTAAATTATCGAAGTATTTCATAATGATTATCATTGTGCTTGAAATCAATGGAGAACTAGAAAAGTAAACACATGTAATATAACCGCACATATCTTCGGCATAAAAGACTAAAAACATCGGCCTAAACTTGACAGCATTCCATATCCATGACAGACAAAATGTTGTGCCAGCGGTATTCTACAAACTGACGCGTATACATCGGCAAAGTATATGTTTGCTTGATATCTGCTAGACCCATCCGGGTGAAAAATCCCGTATGTTTTCCCTTAGCATAAGCAAAGGCTCGCAGCTTGTTATCTTTTGGCAGGCCTTTACGAGCTAGTGAGCTGATGAGCGCCTCTGCCACACCCATATCATCACTATAAAGCGGGGTAAGTCTGTAGAAACCTGGGGTTGATTTACTCAGAGAACCAAACCCGACACATCGACTCCCTCGCCTCGCCATGCATGCAAATGGCGAGTTGAAGGCCAACCAATGACGCAGAAAATTGCCTCGATTCACACCGGAAATGCTTTCATCGTACATAATCACCAGATAAAAATTGTCATCACTGATTGGTTCAACAATCATGTCACCTGATTGGATGGCAGCACAATTGACATGAGCAATGATCGGGAAACCTTGGGCCATTACCATGTAGTCTTCTTCTGAAGGATGGAGAAATCCCCATCGTTCATACATAGGCACAGCCGTTTTCACTGCATGTCCGGTTATATTCCGTCCTTGCATTTCAAGGCAGTGAGAAGCGGATATGAACAAGAATTTGCCCACGCCTTTTCCACGGTAATGCTTGTCTATTACAAAAAGTCCAATGCAACCCTGATCTTTGCCCCATGGCTGAGCAACGCAATGACCTGGATAGCAATATTAAAGCAATTAAACAATACGTCATGACACAATAAGCAGCGATTGTCATTAAAAAATGGGGCATACAACTCGGGCGGGCAGTCATTGAGCTTTTCTTGATTAACTAAGATGGCCGTTGATCGACCTGCTGATTAAATGTACTAATGTACTCAACGGTGGTTCGAATGTATGTTCGAATTAAATATTTCACAACAAATTGTTAATATTGTCAAACTTTTAAAGTGTTTGTTACGTTGGTCGTATGGCCCATTACAAAGGGCCTCCTTGGTTATTTAAGCATATATTTGGTGGCAGATAACGTATTTATATATACGTGGTCAAGCAAACGTAAGTTTATAGACCTGTTATGGTTTGTCCAAGAGAATGAACATTTTAAATCAATGTTCAAGAAAACGAGAAAAGATGAATCCTAATTAATCCAGTATGATTCACAATACTGACCGATCATTGTTTGATCGTTGATATACTACGCCTGAAGCAGTAGATGTTTTATATCAGGAATTGATAAATTACATCATTGTTGCCATTATTCGCCATGCATATATTTGACAAATAAAGTTAACAATAATAATTGGTCGATCAACGAATAGAGATTGTGATGACTCAAGTTCATTTGTATGGGAAAATTTTAATATAAAATAAGTTGTTAGGTAATCGCTGCCATAGATAGTGACATCCGTTATGTAAGTGGAAAAGATATGAGCACATAGTAAATGGCATTGCATTGTCTTTTATTCTAACAGCTTGTGGTAGTTTTGCTGATTTTAGTCTCGGTTTAAAATGGATAACATTCTATCCCGCAACTGAGTAGCGATAGAACAGAACAAATCATAGGCTGATTTAGCGCCCATGTGATACATTGTCCTTCCGGAACTCAAATGTTGGCTGCTTGTGAATGTTAAAAGTTTCGTTGATATTTTTATACTAGTTATTCATTTATAAACTTTACTGATAATTAATGGTCCAATGCCAGCAAAATTGCGAAATTTGACTCACCCAGTCGGTTCCGAAAGAGGACATCGCAGACGCTGTATCTACATTGCCTGGGTGGTTATTGCTTCATCTTACACTGTTGTCCCCTCGAGGTGTGAATAAGGTATTTTCGGTGCACGATATATTGTTTGTTGCACTAGCAGAATATGAAACACAACTACAACATACCTTTTTTCTACGATAGGCCAGCTCATATTTATTATCGAATAAATTGCGGATTTTTTCGTTGCATTAAAACCTAAACAACAGTGGAATAAATCAGCGTCTAGTCGGGAAACGGTTGCAGCACAATTAATTATTGGTACAATCACTGCTTTTCTGCTGACTTTCATGCAGGATGAGGGTTGGCTGTTGAGCAATGCCATGGTCGGTAAGTACTTAGAATACTGATTTAATGTGCAAATCACGCGACATTCATATATCAGTTATACTGACTCTTACAGTGGTCATGAAAAGCTGTTAGCCTGCGCACATCCTTTTAAGATAAAATACAATACGAGCAGTT
Source organism: Urechis unicinctus (assembly GCA_034190875.2). NCBI lineage: Eukaryota > Metazoa > Annelida > Polychaeta > Xenopneusta > Urechidae > Urechis > Urechis unicinctus. The sequence continues at coordinate 33,429,210 of CM067344.1, forward strand.
TGATTAACAACACGGAATTTTCGGCTCGCTGCTTTTCAGAGTCGGTAAGTCGGTAAAACGCTTATCGATGCGTATCAGGTAGAACACTGAATACCGAATGTAGCTGCTATAACATTTATTGTCGCGTTTTCTGAGTTAAATTCAAGAATACAAGAATAACAATATCATCAGGCAGTAAAATCTGATTTATTAATCCGCTCTTAGAATGCAGAGGTGTCGACCTTCACAGCGTTATATGTTTATTATGCGTAACTTAAATATAACTAACACTGTGTTCAATGACAAATACATAGGTACTATGTAAAATCGGCACTGTAATGTGATGTACGTCTGGAATCCTCGTAAATGATATCAGCTTGGCTTATTGGTAGCAGTTCACAATTATATTTTTTAGTCAGAGCTTCACTTTTTTCAAGAAATTCGTTTCATATAATTATGCATCTTATATATATAATACTCGACAAATAAATTTAATCAAAATCAGTATTTTACAGATGCAACATGGAAGGTACATATGCTATGTACATTTGTTTCCTAAATATAACATTGTGGTCTTTTGTCAAACATGGACGTATTTGATGACAAACACACTGATTGTACATTGACGGATTAGCGGAACAAATATCCGTAATATTTCAATTTCGTTTCGGGCTTCACTTTTTAATCAAAACACATTTACACACATCGTTTTAATTATCGAAAATATCAATTTATTTTATTGTGAGCCGAAAATCCAAGCGAACCCAGCAATGTCATCATTACCTCCTTGGTTGTTGGTGTTGCAGGCAGCTCACAGCCGTTGCATTGTTGCTGACATATTTTCTGTGCAATGTATTGTTTACGTCACCCTCTGAATACTCAGCATTGAGGTGTCAAGCTTTCTTATAGGTTACACTATATCTCTAATAAGCAAGCGCTGTTGATGAGCTGTACTCTGAGTAGCATCTAGATGACTTGTGACACTGATGACATAGAGAAGGCGAACAGCTCACGCATGGCTTACTGATTAAATCTCTGCGCAAAGACGCCACACGTTGTAGTTTAGTTTAAATTGAATAATTTATATGCAAGGTTGCTTACTTGTAGTGATCCTGGTAATGAAATCATTGCTGTTTTCGCACAACCAGTCGACGATAAACACCAGGGATATCCGAGTCGACGAGCTTTGCTTTGGCCAATCACTCTAGTAAGATGAATTGAATTATATAAATTATCTTGATATAAGCCCAAACAAAATAACTCATAGTTATGTGGCACTTCCTCTATTTGTTGGAGCATATGTATAATTTTCTTTCTCTGATTCCGACGCAACGCCCTCACAGCCACGGTAGACAATGCTGCCACATCAAATTAAAAGCCGGCGACGATGCTTTTACATGGCTGTAAATAAAGACAAAAAATATTTCCAAACATAATCGGATGCTGCATTGTCTTAAAACGCTTACGCTTTTGTGTTTTTGAATACCCATCCTCTTCAAATTGAATCGACGATCTTTGTTTTGACGCTGTGGGTCATAAATTAGTTATGGCTTTGCATCATTCGTCGATTGCCTTGCCTTTGATAAGCGACATCAGAGTAATAACCCTCTGCAGCTAAGATTTCAAATCCTGCTCTTTCTGGGACGTCTCTAGCATTTCTCAAACGCCGTGCTGTGGATTGTGTACTAAAGTAATAACTTAAGTAGCAACAATACATTGGCATGCAATATGTGCAATCCAAGTTGGATATGAGTGTATGCGAATCCCAATACACAGCCACGTTGTCGTCACACCTGGTTCCCATGGTGTTGTTCCGCTCGATATGTCGTCATAAAATGTATCCACTTATCGATACTTAATACTGACTTCCTTTTATGTATATGTCTGTAGCTGGATACGAGGTATGAAGAAATGACTTGATATGCAGGGACTGAGAAATCATTGTGTAATGAAAGAGCCTCTTATATGTAATATACAAACACTAATTCATTTAGTTGTTCATTGGTCGCCTGAGGTCGATAGGGTATTGTAACTAAAAGAGACTGACTTGAAGTGTTAGCCGGGAAAGTAAGTGACGACAAAAAGCTATCATGGCGCTGCTGTCTTTTTGTCAGGTGTACACTACATAATTTGTATCGGTATTTCAAGGTTCAATAACGCCCTTTTTATTTGCACAGAAGAGATAAACTAATAATGATACACTTTAAAGAAATCCATATCACCGCAGTAACTTTGTTTGTGTTCAATGTGCTACCGGTTTGGTAGGCAGCACACATGTTTAGCACTCAAACACACTAAACATTATCATACAGCTGGTGCGTCATATGTTTTTGATGATTAAATAGAAAAATAAAACATAAAAACAGAGATTGTAACATATGTAGTTCATATATATCAAGCAACTATCAATCGTGTGGTGGCTCAGAACCATACAGAAATATGCCGCACAGTGCATAGACTATTTTATATGATGATCCTTATTTTGTACCACTGAGGTATCTTATCATGTCCCTCTTGTACCCGTTTATTGAAGTTATTTAAAAAAATGGTTTCATGTCAATTGCACTTGCAAGGGACCGGTGTACGCAGCCAGTTTTAAGATCATCTGTTAGGTAATCTGATATGATCACCATGCATCACATTCGAGGCGTTTGATTATTATGCATTATAACCCTCCCTAACAACGGCATTCGTTATCTTATTAAAAACACGTAGTTTGTCGATAAGCTTGATTGTTAAGACAAAGCTTAAACAGGTCCCCATCGATGGCTTGTAATTCAACGTTACTGAATTGCTTTCGTTAAATGCATTATATGCTACAAATGTTTTTTATGCCATGTTGTTAAAATCAACAGCTTCATTACAACATTGTGTTATTTTCTTAACACCGATTGGTTGTGTATATAAAGGAGACAGAATATATTAATCATACGTAGATACTACCATAGCTTCAACCGCAACCTTAAATTATCGAAGTATTTCATAATGATTATCATTGTGCTTGAAATCAATGGAGAACTAGAAAAGTAAACACATGTAATATAACCGCACATATCTTCGGCATAAAAGACTAAAAACATCGGCCTAAACTTGACAGCATTCCATATCCATGACAGACAAAATGTTGTGCCAGCGGTATTCTACAAACTGACGCGTATACATCGGCAAAGTTTATGTTTGCTTGATATCTGCTAGACCCATCCGGGTGAAAAATCCCGTATGTTTTCCCTTAGCATAAGCAAAGGCTCGCAGCTTGTTATCTTTTGGCAGGCCTTTACGAGCTAGTGAGCTGATGAGCGCCTCTGCCACACCCATATCATCACTATAAAGCGGGGTAAGTCTGTAGAAACCTGGGGTTGATTTACTCAGAGAACCAAACCCGACACATCGACTCCCTCGCCTCGCCATGCATGCAAATGGCGAGTTGAAGGCCAACCAATGACGCAGAAAATTGCCTCGATTCACACCGGAAATGCTTTCATCGTACATAATCACCAGATAAAAATTGTCATCACTGATTGGTTCAACAATCATGTCACCTGATTGGATGGCAGCACAATTGACATGAGCAATGGTCGGGAAACCTTGGGCCATTACCATGTAGTCTTCTTCTGAAGGATGGAGAAATCCCCATCGTTCATACATAGGCACAGCCGTTTTCACTGCATGTCCGGTTATATTCCGTCCTTGCATTTCAAGGCAGTGAGAAGCGGATATGAACAAGAATTTGCCCACGCCTTTTCCACGGTAATGCTTGTCTATTACAAAAAGTCCAATGCAACCCTGATCTTTGCCCCATGGCTGAGCAACGCAATGACCTGGATAGCAATATTAAAGCAATTAAACAATACGTCATAACACAATAAACAGCGATTGTCATTAAAAAATGGGGCATACAACTCGGGCGGGCAGTCATTGAGCTTTTCTTGATTAACTAAGATGGCCGTTGATCGACCTGCTGATTAAATGTACTAATGTACTCAACGGTGGATCGAATGTATGTTCGAATTAAATATTTCACAACAAATTGTTAATATTGTCAAACTTTAAAGTGTTTGTTACGTTGGTCGTATGGCCCATTACAAAGGGCCTCCTTGGTTATTTAAGCATATATTTGGTGGCAGATAACGTATTTATATATACGTGGTCAAGCAAACGTAAGTTTATAGACCTGTTATGGTTTGTCCAAGAGAATGAACATTTTAAATCAATGTTCAAGAAAACGAGAAAAGATGAATCCTAATTAATCCAGTATGATTCACAATACTGACCGATCATTGTTTGATCGTTGATATACTACGCCTGAAGCAGTAGATGTTTTATATCAGGAATTGATAAATTACATCATTGTTGCCATTATTCGCCATGCATATATTTGACAAATAAAGTTAACAATAATAATTGGTCGATCAACGAATAGAGATTGTGATGACTCAAGTTCATTTGTATGGGAAAAATTTTAATATAAAATAAGTTGTTAGGTAATCGCTGCCATAGATAGTGACATCCGTTATGTAAGTGGAAAAGATATGAGCACATAGTAAATGGCATTGCATTGTCTTTTATTCTAACAGCTTGTGGTAGTTTTGCTGATTTTAGTCTCGGTTTAAAATGGATAACATTCTATCCCGCAACTGAGTAGCGATAGAACAGAACAAATCATAGGCTGATTTAGCGCCCATGTGATACATTGTCCTTCCGGAACTCAAATGTTGGCTGCTTGTGAATGTTAAAAGTTTCGTTGATATTTTTATACTAGTTATTCATTTATAAACTTTACTGATAATTAATGGTCCAATGCCAGCAAAATTGCGAAATTTGACTCACCCAGTCGGTTCCGAAAGAGGACATCGCAGACGCTGTATCTACATTGCCTGGGTGGTTATTGCTTCATCTTACACTGTTGTCCCCTCGAGGTGTGAATAAGGTATTTTCGGTGCACGATATATTGTTTGTTGCACTAGCAGAATATGAAACACAACTACAACATACCTTTTTTCTACGATAGGCCAGCTCATATTTATTATCGAATAAATTGCGGATTTTTTCGTTGCATTAAAACCTAAACAACAGTGGAATAAATCAGCGTCTAGTCGGGAAACGGTTGCAGCACAATTAATTATTGGTACAATCACTGCTTTTCTGCTGACTTTCATGCAGGATGAGGGTTGGCTGTTGAGCAATGCCATGGTCGGTAAGTACTTAGAATACTGATTTAATGTGCAAATCACGCGACATTCATATATCAGTTATACTGACTCTTACAGTGGTCATGAAAAGCTGTTAGCCTGCGCACATCCTTTTAAGATAAAATACAATACGAGCAGTTTGATTAACAACACGGAATTTTCGGCTCGCTGCTTTTCAGAGTCGGTAAGTCGGTAAAACGCTTATCGATGCGTATCAGGTAGAACACTGAATACCGAATGTAGCTGCTATAACATTTATTGTCGCGTTTTCTGAGTTAAATTCAAGAATACAAGAATAACAATATCATCAGGCAGTAAAATCTGATTTATTAATCCGCTCTTAGAATGCAGAGGTGTCGACCTTCACAGCGTTATATGTTTATTATGCGTAACTTAAATATAACTAACACTGTGTTCAATGACAAATACATAGGTACTATGTAAAATCGGCACTGTAATGTGATGTACGTCTGGAATCCTCGTAAATGATATCAGCTTGGCTTATTGGTAGCAGTTCACAATTATATTTTTTAGTCAGAGCTTCACTTTTTTCAAGAAATTCGTTTCATATAATTATGCATCTTATATATATAATACTCGACAAATAAATTTAATCAAAATCAGTATTTTACAGATGCAACATGGAAGGTACATATGCTATGTACATTTGTTTCCTAAATATAACATTGTGGTCTTTTGTCAAACATGGACGTATTTGATGACAAACACACTGATTGTACATTGACGGATTAGCGGAACAAATATCCGTAATATTTCAATTTCGTTTCGGGCTTCACTTTTTAATCAAACACATTTACACACATCGTTTTAATTATCGAAAATATCAATTTATTTTATTGTGAGCCGAAAATCCAAGCGAACCCAGCAATGTCATCATTACCTCCTTGGTTGTTGGTGTTGCAGGCAGCTCACAGCCGTTGCATTGTTGCTGACATATTTTCTGTGCAATGTATTGTTTACGTCACCCTCTGAATACTCAGCATTGAGGTGTCAAGCTTTCTTATAGGTTACACTATATCTCTAATAAGCAAGCGCTGTTGATGAGCTGTACTCTGAGTAGCATCTAGATGACTTGTGACACTGATGACATAGAGAAGGCGAACAGCTCACGCATGGCTTACTGATTAAATCTCTGCGCAAAGACGCCACACGTTGTAGTTTAGTTTAAATTGAATAATTTATATGCAAGGTTGCTTACTTGTAGTGATCCTGGTAATGAAATCATTGCTGTTTTCGCACAACCAGTCGACGATAAACACCAGGGATATCCGAGTCGACGAGCTTTGCTTTGGCCAATCACTCTAGTAAGATGAATTGAATTATATAAATTATCTTGATATAAGCCCAAAAACAAAATAACTCATAGTTATGTGGCACTTCCTCTATTTGTTGGAGCATATGTATAATTTTCTTTCTCTGATTCCGACGCAACGCCCTCACAGCCACGGTAGACAATGCTGCCACATCAAATTAAAAGCCGGCGACGATGCTTTTACATGGCTGTAAATAAAGACAAAAAATATTTCCAAACATAATCGGATGCTGCATTGTCTTAAAACGCTTACGCTTTTGTGTTTTTGAATACCCATCCTCTTCAAATTGAATCGACGATCTTTGTTTTGACGCTGTGGGTCATAAATTAGTTATGGCTTTGCATCATTCGTCGATTTGCCTTTGATAAGCGACATCAGAGTAATAACCCTCTGCAGCTAAGATTTCAAATCCTGCTCTTTCTGGGACGTCTCTAGCATTTCTCAAACGCCGTGCTGTGGATTGTGTACTAAAGTAATAACTTAAGTAGCAACAATACATTGGCATGCAATATGTGCAATCCAAGTTGGATATGAGTGTATGCGAATCCCAATACACAGCCACGTTGTCGTCACACCTGGTTCCCATGGTGTTGTTCCGCTCGATATGTCGTCATAAAATGTATCCACTTATCGATACTTAATACTGACTTCCTTTTATGTATATGTCTGTAGCTGGATACGAGGTATGAAGAAATGACTTGATATGCAGGGACTGAGAAATCATTGTGTAATGAAAGAGCCTCTTATATGTAATATACAAACACTAATTCATTTAGTTGTTCATTGGTCGCCTGAGGTCGATAGGGTATTGTAACTAAAAGAGACTGACTTGAAGTGTTAGCCGGGAAAGTAAGTGACGACAAAAAGCTATCATGGCGCTGCTGTCTTTTTGTCAGGTGTACACTACATAATTTGTATCGGTATTTCAAGGTTCAATAACGCCCTTTTTATATGCACAGAAGAGATAAACTAATAATGATACACTTTAAAGAAATCCATATCACCGCAGTAACTTTGTTTGTGTTCAATGTGCTACCGGTTTGGTAGGCAGCACACATGTTTAGCACTCAAACACACTAAACATTATCATACAGCTGGTGCGTCATATGTTTTTGATGATTAAATAGAAAAATAAAACATAAAAACAGAGATTGTAACATATGTAGTTCATATATATCAAGCAACTATCAATCGTGTGGTGGCTCAGAACCATACAGAAATATGCCGCACAGTGCATAGACTATTTTATATGATGATCCTTATTTTGTACCACTGAGGTATCTTATCATGTCCCTCTTGTACCCGTTTATTGAAGTTATTTAAAAAAATGGTTTCATGTCAATTGCACTTGCAAGGGACCGGTGTACGCAGCCAGTTTTAAGATCATCTGTTAGGTAATCTGATATGATCACCATGCATCACATTCGAGGCGTTTGATTATTATGCATTATAACCCTCCCTAACAACGGCATTCGTTATCTTATTAAAAACACGTAGTTTGTCGATAAGCTTGATTGTTAAGACAAAGCTTAAACAGGTCCCCATCGATGGCTTGTAATTCAACGTTACTGAATTGCTTTCGTTAAATGCATTATATGCTACAAATGTTTTATGCCATGTTGTTAAAATCAACAGCTTCATTACAACATTGTGTTATTTTCTTAACACCGATTGGTTGTGTATATAAAGGAGACAGAATATATTAATCATACGTAGATACTACCATAGCTTCAACCGCAACCTTAAATTATCGAAGTATTTCATAATGATTATCATTGTGCTTGAAATCAATGGAGAACTAGAAAAGTAAACACATGTAATATAACCGCACATATCTTCGGCATAAAAGACTAAAAACATCGGCCTAAACTTGACAGCATTCCATATCCATGACAGACAAAATGTTGTGCCAGCGGTATTCTACAAACTGACGCGTATACATCGGCAAAGTTTATGTTTGCTTGATATCTGCTAGACCCATCCGGGTGAAAAATCCCGTATGTTTTCCCTTAGCATAAGCAAAGGCTCGCAGCTTGTTATCTTTTGGCAGGCCTTTACGAGCTAGTGAGCTGATGAGCGCCTCTGCCACACCCATATCATCACTATAAAGCGGGGTAAGTCTGTAGAAACCTGGGGTTGATTTACTCAGAGAACCAAACCCGACACATCGACTCCCTCGCCTCGCCATGCATGCAAAGGGCGAGTTGAAGGCCAACCAATGACGCAGAAAATTGCCTCGATTCACACCGGAAATGCTTTCATCGTACATAATCACCAGATAAAAATTGTCATCACTGATTGGTTCAACAATCATGTCACCTGATTGGATGGCAGCACAATTGACATGAGCAATGGTCGGGAAACCTGGGCCATTACCATGTAGTCTTCTTCTGAAGGATGGAGAAATCCCCATCGTTCATACATAGGCACAGCCGTTTTCACTGCATGTCCGGTTATATTCCGTCCTTGCATTTCAAGGCAGTGCGAAGCGGATATGAACAAGAACTTGCCCACGCCTTTTCCACGGTAATGCTTGTCTATTACAAAAAGTCCAATGCAACCCTGATCTTTGCCCCATGGCTGAGCAACGCAATGACCTGGATAGCAATATTAAAGCAATTAAACAATACGTCATGACACAATAAGCAGCGATTGTCATTAAAAAATGGGGCATACAACTCGGGCGGGCAGTCATTGAGCTTTTCTTGATTAACTAAGATGGCCGTTGATCGACCTGCTGATTAAATGTACTAATGTACTCAACGGTGGATCGAATGTATGTTCGAATTAAATATTTCACAACAAATTGTTAATATTGTCAAACTTTAAAGTGTTTGTTACGTTGGTCGTATGGCCCATTACAAAGGGCCTCCTTGGTTATTTAAGCATATATTTGGTGGCAGATAACGTATTTATATATACGTGGTCAAGCAAACGTAAGTTTATAGACCTGTTATGGTTTGTCCAAGAGAATGAACATTTTAAATCAATGTTCAAGAAAACGAGAAAAGATGAATCCTAATTAATCCAGTATGATTCACAATACTGACCGATCATTGTTTGATCGTTGATATACTACTACGCCTGAAGCAGTAGATGTTTTATATCAGGAATTGATAAATTACATCATTGTTGCCATTATTCGCCATGCATATATTTGACAAATAAAGTTAACAATAATAATTGGTCGATCAACGAATAGAGATTGTGATGACTCAAGTTCATTTGTATGGGAAAAATTTTAATATAAAATAAGTTGTTAGGTAATCGCTGCCATAGATAGTGACATCCGTTATGTAAGTGGAAAAGATATGAGCACATAGTAAATGGCATTGCATTGTCTTTTATTCTAACAGCTTGTGGTAGTTTTGCTGATTTTAGTCTCGGTTTAAAATGGATAACATTCTATCCCGCAACTGAGTAGCGATAGAACAGAACAAATCATAGGCTGATTTAGCGCCCATGTGATACATTGTCCTTCCGGAACTCAAATGTTGGCTGCTTGTGAATGTTAAAAGTTTCGTTGATGCTTTTTAATAGTTACAACCAGTTGAATTTATGTCTGATATTTTTATCCGTATTTAACTTTTGATTATATTACATTGAAAGACAAATTATTGCCGTCGACATTGTCATTTTAGAGGCGTACGGTGGGAAGTTTGTTATCGAAAAGATGCTTAAGGTTAATTAACAACCAATCCAACGCTTAGAAATTCTCGACTGGCAAAACATAATGTCCCTGGCACCAAGAAATTATTTCATTATATGAGACCATAATGATAACCACCTAAATATAAAACAAGTAAAAACGGATATCAAAAAGTCTTTTGAATCATTTGGGAAATGTTGAGACTATTCCATATTTATGATGTTATTACATTCTAATATGAAAGAAGGTGTCTTCATGTAAACAGATTAGGCAAAAAGATATTTAAGTCCAACGGGAAATGGTTAGAGCTCCTCTGCATGATGTTACTACATTCTAATATGAAGTACCTAGGCAGTATTATTTTTTCGTGTATAGCCTATGGTACAATATTTATGACATGTATAGAATGCATATGGAGTGAAGCTGAGTTTTATGGACGTTCGATGATTAATCAAACATTGTCACGTAACCGCATATGCTCAACCTCATTTCAAATATCCGCTATCAAATATAGCCTAGGATATGCTATTAGCCATGAGGTAATATTGCTATGGTTCATTTCAACATTCACCATTCACCGAATAACCAACGACTGCAACAGCTTGCAATAACAAGTCAATTTGATTTCCAGGTTGTTAATGTACAAGGTGACCTTCATTGCTTCTGAGCGAGTAAAACAAAATTGCATCGCCTATGCCCAATTTAAGATTGTGATTCACATCAAAGGCTTTATTACAGGATGGCCAATTATAGGCAAATGTTTTTGTACAAATAATGATTGCTTTCCGTGGGACCCAAATATTTATGCGTTGATTACAAATTCTTTCTTCTCCATATATCGAATCACCGCTGAAGCGATAGCTGGGGGTGTGGATTAGATTTGCCGACTAGTTTCACATCTATTCTACCAGAAGCATTTGTAACGACTTAGTTAAGGTATTTGCATGATTTGTTTTAACGTACTTCTCTTTGTAGGAAAAAGGACTCGCAGTCTTAAGATCGGTGATAATGCAGTCCAGAATGTTGTAATGTGTAACTCACTGTTTTTGCATCAAAAATATGCTGCCTGCCATAACAAATGGTTCTGAGCACGCCTGGATATTCACTTAGCTTTTTCGACAGAAGGCGCCGTTACAAAACAAAATGGACATAATATATTTTAAACTGCTGAAGAAATATATAAACACAAAATAATGTTTGTCAGCAAGGAAAGGATGGCATACCTTTGTATATTCATGCCAAAATGCTTAACATAGGCCACTGCATGCTGACAATCGCCAGGCTTAATCATCCTTGTATCTATAATTGCTGCTGGTGAGACCGCCATTGATACTGTGCTCTTCTGGAAACCAGAAACGATGTGCCACTCATTCAAATAGGTCACATACTAGCAGTATTGAGCGGGTGCTCTCTATAAATTGTAATCGAGTCGTGGCACGTTGAATCTTATTGGGGTGAAATTACGCATTCTTTTCTTTCCAGCTGTGTCATTTTAAAGTGCAGCTCCTACCTTTCAGTGGTAATACTTCCATCACTCTTTGTATCTGTTATCTTATCTTGTTGCTAGTATCATCGTTAAAAAATTGCGATATAGATTTTGTGCCAGCATCATCAAGGGCACGAATGTGTTTCGGTCGAACCAATATACACTTTGGCTCAAACATACATATAGTTATGTTAGCAGATGACGTTTCATAATTAGATGGCTATCCATCTGGATGTGTCCGATTTATGTGTTGGCATTGATCAGTCAGTGTCCACGTAGTGTCTTGTCATGCCTCGCTATGGTTGCGCCTTTTCGTCATTATTATCAACCGAGAGAGACAAGGGGTTCCGGCGCAACGCACTGAAATATTCTTTTATAATGGCACGGCTTTATTGACGGCTGGTATCAAATCTCTGTCAAGCGGCACCATCGTAGCTCCATCACCACAAGCGAATATAATCGATAAAATGCATTTATAAATTTTACTGATAATTAATGGTCCAATGCCAGCAAAATTGCGAACTTTGACTCACCCACTCGGTTACGAAAGAGGACATCGCAGACGCTGTATCTACATTGCCTGGGTGGTTATTGCTTCATCTTGCACTGTTGTCCCCTCGAGGTGTGAATAAGGTATTCTCGGTGCACGATATATTGCTTGTTGCACTAGCAGAATATGAAACACAACTACAACATGCCTTTTTTCTACGATAGGCCAGCTCACATTTATTATCGAATAAATTGCGGCTTTTTTCGTTGCATTAAAACCTAAACAACAATAGAATAAATCAGCGTCTAGTCGGGAAACGGTTGCACAATTAATAATTGGTACAATCACTGCTTTTTTGCTGACTTTCATGCAGGATGTGGGTTGGCTGTTTAGCAATGCCATGGTCGGTAAGTACTTAGAATACTGATTTAATGTGCAAATCACGCGACATTCATATATCATTTATACTGACTCTTACAGTGGTCATGAAAAGCAGTTAGCCTGCGCACATCCTTTTAAGATAAAATTGAATACAAGCAGTTTGATTAACAACACGGAATTTTCGGCTCGCTGTTTTTTTCAGAGTCGGTAAAAGCTTATCGAGGCGTATCAGGTTACGTAGAACACTGAATACCGAATGTAGCTGCTGTAACATTTATTGTCGCGTTTTCTGAGTTAAATTCAAGAAAACACGAATAACAATACACTCAGGCAGTACAATCTGATTTATTAATCCGCTCTTAGAATGCACAGGTGTCGACCTTCACAGCGTTATATGTGTATTATGCGTAACTTAAATATAACTAACACTGTGTTCAATGACAAATACATAGGTAATATGTAAAATCGGCACTGTAATGTGCTGTACGTCTGGAATCCTCGTAAATGATATCATCTTGGCTTATTGGTAGCAGTTCACAATTATATTTTTTAGTCAGAGCTTCACTTTTTTCAAGAAATTCGTTTCATATAATTATGCATCTTATATATATAATACTCGACAAATAAATTTAATCAAAATCAGTATTTTACAGATGCAACATGGAAGGTACATATTTCATGTACATTTGTTTCCTAAATATAACATTGTGGTGTTTTGTCAAACATCGACGTATTTGTTTCGGAGCTGCATCGGGGTCGAAGGTGCTTTGGATGATCACCTCTTTGGAACCTCTGTTTTCGTAGCTACGGCGGTATTCAAATGCTCGTACCACCACTGACTGCAGTAACGGTTGATTAATTTACAACGAAACATCATGTAAATAAATAATTTTCTGAATCAGCAGCTACCGTATTTGATGACAAACACACTGATTGTACATTGACGGATTAGCGGAACAAATATCCGTAATATTTCAATTTCGTTTCGGGTTTCACTTTTTAATCAAACACATTTACATACATCGTTATAATTATCGAAAATATCAATTTATTTTATTGTGAGCCGAAAATCCAAGCGAACCCAGCAATGTCATCATTGCCTCCTTGGTTGTTGGTGTTGCAGGCAGCTCACAGCCGTTGCATTGTTGCTGACATATTTTCTGTGCAATGTATTGTTTACGTCACCCTCCGAATACTCAGCATTGGGGTGTCAAGCTTTCTTACTGGTTACACTCTATCTCTAATAAGCAAGCGCTGTTGATGAGCTGTACTCTTAGTAGCATCTAGATGACGTGTGACACTGATGACATAGAGAAGGCGAACAGCTCACGCATGGCTAACTGATTAAATCTCTGCGCAAAGACGCCACACGTTGTAGTTTAGTTTAAATTGAATAATTTATACGCAAGGTTGCTTACTTGTAGTGATCCTGGTAATGAAATCATTGCTGTTTTCGCACGACCAGTCGACGATAAACACCAGGGATATCCGAGTCGACGAGCTTTGCTTTGGCCAATCACTCTAGTAAGATGAATTGAATTATATAAATTATCTTGATATAAGCCCAAACAAAATATACAAAATAACTCATAGTTATGTGGCACTTCCTCTATTTGTTGGAGCATATGTATAATTTTCTTTCTCTGATTCCGACGCAACGCACTCACAGCCACGGTAGACAATGCTGCCACATCAAATTAAAAGCCGGCGACGATGCTTTTTACATGCTGTAAATAAAGACAAAAATTATTTCCAAACATAATCGGATGCTGCATTGTCTTAAAACGCTTACGCTTTTGTATTTTTTAATACACATCCTCTTCAAATTGAATCGACGATCTTTGTTTTGACGCTGTGGGTCATACATTAGTTATGGCTTTGCATCATTCGTCGATTTGCCTTTGATAAGCGACATCAGAGTAATAACCCTCTGCAGCTAAGATTTCAAATCCTGCACTTTCGGGGACGTCTGTAGCATTTCTCAGTGATTGTGTCATAAATCTCCGATGGCGAGTGAGTAAAACCGTCCTCACGTTTTCAAGCTAATCTGCTTGCATTCGTGGATAACATATCAACTTGCAAATAAGGTACGTCAGGTCTACTTTGACTGTCCATTGCAACTGAATCGTGGGGCTGGCCTGATATTAGCCCCACCCACGCTACTCTATCGATCATATTGCATCTGTGCAGCTTGCATATTGACAGCTTGGAGTGGCTGCGGAAATATCATTATGCTTAAAGTTTACCACGGATACATTATGGTTGGTTTACAAAGCAAAGTTGAAGACATTCTTCAAAACAACTGCCTCATCCCTAGTTATCCATTCATTAGCGATCCAGTGTAAATCTAGATGGAATTGAATATCGACGAAAATGCAAATATTTTGTCGTATATACCTCATCAATGAATGTGTGAATTGGTTTGTCAACTTCGAGAATCCATATGAAAATACGAAGTGAAGACTTCTTGTGGTATTTGTCTTTCTGTGATTAGGGGGCTCATCGAAAGCTGATCATTAGCACGAACAGAGATGCAGATTGATGACTTTCCGGACAGTTTTGCCAACTCAGTGTTTGTGCTCCGCTTAAAATTTGTAAAATCCAAGTCAGTCTGCCCGATTACGAAATCCATTTGACAGAAAATCCATCAACGGAAGGCATAGCGGGCACCTTTGTAATCTCATGTTAAATATTTGCGTACCCTTAGTGTCCAGACATCTGGGTTTGAAGGGAAACAAAGAGTTTCCAGTAGCATGATTTGCTGTCTGTCCCCTCTTACACACCTCGGCCAGGCTACTAGCACCTAAAAAGGTAATACAGTTTGCACCGATTCGAAACTATACTGAAGGAAGAACGTGATGTGCATATTTTGTCGCATTATCTAATATAAAGTGTACCACATTTTCATTACGCAATGAGAATTTGCCTACCATTAATTGCTCCTTGCTAAGTATCAACATACGTTTGTGAGATTTAAAAGTTAAATTTGCAAAAGCAATATGTTATTGCTTTGACTGTGTTAGTCGGAAAACAATTACGCGTGCATTATCTGAACGCTTATATCGGCATCAATATTATGTATCCTCTAGATTCGTTTTTTAATGAAATAGTAGGCTCTGCTCCATGCTATGATCTTCGCAGACCAGCCGCGCATAGGTTTTGTCTATATGAATTCCATGGATCAGGATATATGTGCGCTCTAGGCTACAATACAGCTATGAAGCGCCAGTTGCCAACATTAATCCAACATAACTTAAAGCGGCGTTTTCACCTCGCAAACCTGGATGTAATGCAATCTATATGCATGTGCTATCCATCCTTCAACCTTGGCGCATATTTATGCTGATTTATATGATGTTATATTGGCAGAATAAAATACTCTCGGCATATTTGCACGTGTTCATGCCTAAATAACGGCGTGGACAAACATGGTCATGACAAGTGTTATTCCAACATACACATGGTCTAGGAGGATATCAGCGATCTTAATCGTTGCGGTCACCGAGCTGGTAAAGTAAGTAGAGGTTTGCGGAATAATCAATACGAGATATGCGAAATGAATTTATAATCCATCGGATCGGATGATCTGAAAACTTGTAGTAAAGATGTTAGTTACTGGGTTGTATGATTGTGTATAGCTAACGGATGGCTATTGGTACCACGTGACCATGGTGCGAAGTAGTTCATTTGTCTGGCAGCCGCCATATAGCCAGCTGGCAGCCACCACATAACTACATACCTAAAAAGAGAAACTGGCAGAGGGACATTGTCCGGCGGGAACATTGATTGCACGTATACCATGACATGATCTCATTCATTGTAATAATTTTAGACAGTAGTAGTTTGAATGTTCGCATAAGCTGTTAACGCTTTCGTTGTGCGTTTTCATTGTAGCAAGTCCTTGGCTTTTCCATTATTTATAGCTTTGGTTTATTTGTTCTCTGCAGATTGATTTGCATATGAATAATGTCATCGAGCTGTGAAGTACATCACAATGCTTTCGTGTGATTAGTTATTCTGTATGCCGAAGGTTACAGCACTCTGAGTACAGCTGATGGTGTAATACATTCGAGACACCTTGAAAAAGAGGTGTCGTGCTGTAGTTAGTGAATAACTTGTGTTTGCCTTCGACAATTTCATTTGCTTTAAGCGCGGTCATTTTTAATGTAAACGTTACATAAATGCTAATTTTTTCAAGCTTCGCTGCCATACAATATGTAATAACGCGTTTTACAACCGACACTACATCAACAATAGTCCCAAGTATATGTATTTGTACAGCAAATATATTCTTGTTATTTTACAACGTTTTGCACCTTGGATATTGTACAGTTACAAATTGCCATGTAGATTATAAACTAACTGTAGACCACCGCCATGGTAACGATACGGTAGAAATTTAAGTGCATGTTATATATCCCAGAGCCTCAGCTCAATTTATATGGTCGATTGTGGACGGTTATCAAATGAATCTAACTCGTTAAAGAAAAAACCTTTAAGAACCTCACAGAAAGTTCGACGAGCCTTGCAACCAATCACTTTCCATCAACATAAACTTGATATTAATCAACCACTTAACGCTGAGCATTAAATAAACAGGTTAAATGAAGAGAATAGCATATAGAGTAACTCATTCTTAAGTCAGCACCCGAAATACGGAATGTTGTACTTTGAATGTACAATCTAACTTCACTTGTGCTACGAACTGCAACATAATGTATGACTAATACTAATTTTAGATTTATTGCAAGATCCAGAATCGAATGTTAACCAAATGTAATTTATTTCTTTGATGCTTTATGCCCACAATATTACATTCATTGAAATGTTTTTTTCAAACCCTCTTTATTAACAAACCCAGACACGGATGAATACAGTTGGTGAAAAAATATTCCCCGTGGCGGAGATAATTTAAGTTCGGATAAACAGTGTAACTGATGCAAATATTGATCACGTGATCAACGGCTAACCCAGTTAGTCATTTCGAGCACAAGGCCTCGAGACGAAGCACAAATCTAATCCCTCTCGCGCATTTTTAGAGGTTCAACGTCATTAACTGCCTTGAGTAGTTCAAACATTTCCCAGTCACAGGTGCATCCAGAAGAAGTATTCCACACTTATCAGTAACTCTCTGGTTTGCTTATTTCGGGAAGTCGCTCGTTAAATATATCTCTGTGTGTACGCTTTTCGTCGTGCTGCAGGAAATTTAGTGGCTATTCCAGACAGATGCAGGTGATTGTGGAATCATCTAAAGTATTTGCAATAAATGTATGGCACGTATGATTAATATAGTTCCGCTTAATTGTGAGTCACTAACTATATAGGTCTGGTTGTAACAGAAACAGTTCGATAAAACCTGTTCTACTTCTATCCGTCCATCATGAAGAAGTTTACTTTAAACTCACCAGCACCAAGCTGGAGAAACATAATCGTGTATTCTTAGTAAGATGTCAACTAAATACATTTATGTTGCGACATTGGTTGTGTGCTCTTATGACATTCAAATATGATAGTGTAAAATTGGTTATCAAGTGTATTCGAGAATGGCTTTCTCACTGGCTTGTTTGACATATGCTGTGATGCAAATTCCCCCCCCCCCCGGCCAAATAGGACATAAACGAAATTTACTTATGACATGAAGGAGTATTAGCGTACAATTTCATCGTATGGGCAATAAGTGCAATAAGTTTTTGTTTACGTTTTGTATAAGTTGTTATGAGGACATGATGGTTACTAGACTAAGCAGTCTAATTGTCTATTTCATTTTTAATAGAGAGGATTTAAAATCGTCCCTGCGGTTCCTCGTATGCCGCACTGCTATTTATCTTGAAATAACCAAAAGCAGCATGTATAAAGCTTCTCTGTCATTTCTGGCATCAAAGCTGCCCTCTCGGTGATAGGACATACAATTATCATGTCATATAATAGATTTTCAAATACAATAATGCTGTTCTTAATGTTATCTAAGAAAGCTTGCTTATAATGACTGGTCAAGACCTTAAACATATTAGTCTTTAGATTCTCCTCTAAGCTACTGCGCATCAGCAAAATTATCATACTTGATTGTTATGCGCGCTTGGTTGGAGTGCCACACAAAGCATCTATTATAACACGGACAGGTCAAAGAAAATCGAACCTGTTCAATCAGCATCCATTTACTGAAGCCCGTATAAATTGTTTCATCAATAATAATCCACTAATCCATTAGCATTCTGCTACAATGCTAGATGGCTGAATACTCGATAGGTTGATTGCAGACAACTTGCATCGTTCTTTTGTTCCGGATCGTGTATTTCACTGGAAACAAGGGGAACTATTCGGAGAGTGACCTAAGCATTCTTATATTCAAATACTTGAATATTAATTTCGAGATTGCGCAACTTAGTACATGTATATTGTGTTCGAATATGAGTGATATAGGACAACAATTGTCGAATTAACCTTACAATGAGTATGCTTATTATAATGGTTCCCGTTACCTAATTGAAGCGCAGATGCAGAAGGATATTTATGCAACAATCATGTTACCTTTATGTAAACCAACGACTTTTTGTTAGTTACATTTTCGCTTAAGTACATCACTCTTTCTGGCTTCGTTTATCAAGCCATGTTGTGCCCAGGAATGATTGTGGAGTAAGGTTATACTCTGCATACAATTCATTCTGTTTGATATTGAAACCGTTTGCTCTCCGACCGAAAACGGTTTTGCACAGGTTCGCCTGCTAAAGTTTGCAACCAGCTACATGTATTTTGAAAATCGACATCATTGAAAGTATCTTACGTTCTGCAACCACTCCAAATGATCCATTCATTATAAATGCATTATATTCTTTCAGAACCGTCTAGGACATATTTTACTGGATAATTATTGAAAATGTACGTGTGTGTCCTAAGCAAATGGAGGTCGACGCGTCCTCAACGTGGATATTCTGCATGGCGTCTGTTCGGTAATTGACAAAACCATTCCCAAGACGATTTGTAATACACTACACAGAAAGCTCCACTATGTGCAGCCATTACATAGTATACATAATTCGCTCTGACAGGAGCTTATTTCGACAAGTGCTCCCTCTTATGCTACCTACGCATTGACAGTATGGTCTAGCGTCCACACGGCTGCTTCACAGACCGCAAGTACAACACAGCATAGCGACATTGTGCTAACCCCAAAGACAGCGCTTCTGATAAAACGGGTTTCTCAGTTATTAAATCAAATCAAGAATGGCCTCGAATATAACCGGGTTATTACTCGTATATCATATTTATATTGCGACGCTCCGATTTTGGCAGCAACCGATTTTGTCCAACGTCAGGTCTAAGCGACTATGACTGTGATTATACTATCGACTTCGCGGTGAGTATTGTATAACAACATCTATTACTAGTTTAATTATACTTTATCCAGAGCAATGGAGTGTACTATTGTTCAACCCTCTTTAGCGTTGATAACAGCTGCTGGCTAGCGTTTTGAATAGCAGAACGGTAAATAACGCATGCAGCGTAGTGATGACTAAACAGAAATGTCTTGAGTTTGGATCTAAATACATCAAGCGTTTTCGACCGACGAACGGCGATAGGAAGTGCGCTCCACAAACTTGGTGCGGCATTACTAATCGCTCTAGCACCGTATGAAGACATGTTTGGTGATTTTGGGACTTGAAGCAGATACTTCTCCATAGATCAAAGATCCCGTACTGGATGGTGTTCAGCAACTAGTACCTGCAAGGAGCTTGGCGCGGTTCTAACAACAGCCTGAAAGGTTAGTAGAAGAATTTTTTATGCAATGCGTTTTTCCACAGGAAGCCAATGAAGGATACACATGATGTGTCGAATGTTTTCCCCGTGCTTTTTCCTTTTGCAACAAGGCGGGCGGGCGGCAGTATTTTGTGCGTGTTGCAGTCTTACGATAAGGTACGAATGGGTGCCATACAACAGCGAATTGCAGTAATCAAGCCGAGACGATATAAATGTGTGGACAAGAATTTCTGTTGTGGATTGGTTCGGGAACTTTCTTATGCTGCCTAATCCTCCAATCTGATGGAAGAGAGATTGATTTGACTTCATAAGATGTGGTTTTCCAGTAAACTGAGGTTTCTGGCTGTTTCTGATGTAGATACAGTCATATCACCTATATTTTAAAGACGCTATACAGTTCTACGCCATTACTGTAGTGAACATCATTACAGTCAAATGATCAATAGCAAGGTTGAACGACAGAACGAAGATGCTTCGTTCCTCATCAGACCATCACATTAGCATGATCGGCCATTGGTTATGGAGAAATAGGGCGCCCTTAATAACAACGTTATCTGCTTGATTAGGGAAGAAAACCTGTTTATACATGTTTATGATTCAACAACCGATTAGCGATGAATTCTGCTTATGACTCCTAAAGCAACACAACCTTTTCACTGTTTTGACATAGCTTAACGAACCGCTCCTCAAAAAATAAATTGAACGCAATTTTCCGGCACATTTTGCGCTTCATACTGAGCAATACTTGATATTACACAGCTTCATTCGAATATTAGTGATTACTTATGTAACAGCAAAAACGATATAAACGAACCCTACAGTGAAGTAGTGTTTATAATTTAATGAATGAATGAATAGAATAAATTATGTCGCGCAGCCTCAGGACCAATGCCGACAGAAGGAGATTTTATCACACAAAGATATAGCAGTATCAAATAAAATTGCCTTTCGTGGCAATATGAAATGATGCATTGATCTGCATTCCCTTAATGCCCCCCAAGAGACTCCAATGAACCGCACTTGGCGTATCCAAGGACTGGGTATGTTTCAGGAATTGTGAACGCTTTTGTGCTGGCAAGCAAGGTGCTGCTGTACGATGGCACATATCTTTCGTGATAAGCAACAACTACGAAGCTTACGTTTCAAATGGATTAATTTGTTAGACTGATTGCAGCGCAATCGCTAGTGTGCACAAATTGAACGCGAACTAAATCGTTTCGCAGAATATGATCTGCATCAGATGAAAAAATGCAAACAACACACCGGTTATTCACAATCCTGAAATATGGACACATGCCGGGTGTGAATGTAGGAGCTCATGCTCCATACCACAGAATATGTCAGATAAACCTTTTGGAATGCAGTTCAAGTGAAGATGCATAATCGGGTTTCTATCTAAACAACTCGCCAGTCTTGATAATATGTTTTTCAATGACTGCCACATGTGTACCGCAAGACCCTTTAAAATAGTGTTATTAAGGCTTATGATCGTCATTTGAGTCGCAACTGTGGCTTCATTGATCACAAATGACAGCAACACATTTTAGCTTAGGTTATCAAGGTCACCTTCCCGCAGCATGCAACACATCCATGATATTAGAAGATCAGTCCTGTGTCCTGTGAAGCTTTGCTATTTCACGGGTTATTAAGCATCATTTATAACGCAAACGACCAGCATAACGATCAATAAGTAAACGCACTGAATCGTAAAATGCAAACACAGAATTTAATTGTTTGCAACACGCCCCCACGCACGACAAATGTACACAGAAACAGTATTAGGACATGCTGTTTATAAATAGAATGCAAAGGTGTTCATTTGTTGAAATCGCTATGCATCCTTCCCTAATTTGATTTAACAACTGTTCATTTACTATTGGGAGGTTTTGTTGTTGCATGAAAATTTTGTTATGCAGGGTTCGTTTCCATCAAATAAATACCGAATGATATGCCGAGTGATAGAGTGGGGTTTTATGTCAATTTCTCGTATGACGCCATAAAAAAACGAGCACAAATGTTCGTCAAGGTCGAAGGTAGGTTCTACAATAAACGCATCAGGAGCCCTGGTTATTTATGGTTATGGTTTTATATACGCCGTCGCATATGAACGACAGTACAGATGAATGTCTATGATAAACAGCAGATGTGCACATGCTATCGTGTATAGGCTCGTCTTATGACGGCAAAATGATGATCATATCCTGACCTTGTTGTGCGCTCGATGCATGTTGTAATTCTTCTGATGAAGATCGGAACATATCTCGCGCTTATTCTTCGCAAACGTGACGTTACCTAGGAACAGCTGTATTTACAATTCACATATATGCACGAGTGCCGAACAGTGCTCGGGTGCCGTAAATACACTCCAGGACCAACTGCCAAAATAGAATACATATCCTATTGCACCAAGATCCCCTTGGATGTCGGGGTAACATTATTGGCTTCGTCCGATATTCAGGCAGTTGATGCAGTATAACATACTGTTATGATGACAAAACGTGATTGAACTATGCCTTTAAAGGCGCCACCAGACTGTCGCCTGAGACGCCTTCTTGCGTTCAGGGGACGCTGGCTGTCACATCTGACTATCTTTCTTCGTGATTCAGACACCTGTAACATATATTGTGCTCCATTGATTGATTTGGCAATTAACCCATAAGCAGCATGGCGGCATGTCAAGCTGGCTGACATCCCTGCCGCGAATAAAATCACAATAATGAACTATGATAACGGTCGTTCGGGTATTCTGGCGCACACCCGAGGTGTTTAATGGCGTTGTTTTTGACGTTCAACCAAATGAGCTACTTCATACATATGCAAAAATGTTATAATTGTGTGTATACTTGCTGTTAGCAATGTTGCAGTGATCTCAATAGTGCAATGCCAGTGCATCATGTCGTGTGTTTAACCTCATGGTCGAATGAGTCGATGCATATGGGTGATCTAACAGCAATAGCTTTCTCCGAAGCCATTGCTTTCTTTGTTTACCATTTCTTTTGAAAACGACTTGCAATCAGGGTCTTAGCCAGAGACCCGTCCACCCGTCCAATGGACGGGTAAGTCGTGAATTTGGACGGGCTGGAATTTCCCCCTATAACCCGTCCACCCGTCCAGTCGCCAGCCTGTCCACGCGCCTTTCACGCCGGATGCAAGGAATTAGCCAAGCCAGTTTAAACAGCTCATTTAAAGACAAACAGCGACGCAGCACGCTGGCCGCTTATCTACGATCAAAATAAATACTGTTCTGTTTGATAACGCTTCTTATGACGCATGTGGTTTAATCAACGCCATAATACTTTAACAATGGTCCCAGTCTATGTCGATCGTATACCTTCTCTAAAATGATACACGATATGTTCGAGGACTGCAGGAATAATAACACCTAGAAGACTGGTGTACATTGTGCACGGTCGATTGGAGCATAATTCTGAAATTTCTTCCTCGCGGTATCGCTTTTACCACGATCTAATAAACTTTTGGTCTACACTGGTGGCTAGGGAATGAAGCTCACAAATTGCAATTGGGTGAAATGTCATATCGAGCGAAGTCTTTGACTAAGTTTTTACTTCTCCCGTATGTTTGTGCCATCGCAGGATGCGTCATTAATTTTTAATTAAATTTCTTTTGAACATCGGTCTGATATTTCACATCATGCACGCACACACACACGTCACCTCCCCACCTTTAATCCCCCACCCCCTATACCCAACCCCCTTGCTTTCGGGCGAAGGCCAAAAACTACGTTATGATAATCAGTTGGTCATAACGTTATGGACGGAGTTGGGGCGGGGATGGACGGGCAGTTTTCAAATCCTGGCTAAGACCCTGCTTGCAAATATGTTCTCAGGGTCTTCAAGTTCTTTTCGACAGAAGTCTCGAAATCCTTCTTGACATTGTTTTGCTCTTCGTAAAGCATAAAGCAGTCTCTGAGACTTCAACGCCTACTTTACTCAGTCAGAGCCACCAATTAGCACTCAATAACGATTGACGGCCCCTGGTCTTAGCAGCTTATTTTGCAAGATGCCCAAGACTTAGTAGTTGCGCCTTAAGGTGAAGGAATCTTAGTTACTGAATCTTGCTAGTTCGCCCCAATATATGTCGCGAATATTATTTCTTGTGAACAGAACAACACAAAAGAAACGCTATCACATCGTTAGCTCGGGATCATCTTTGGTCAGCATGCTAGCGACTAATATGAATTATTATTCGAAATTTCCATCAAATTGCTTTCAGCTGTTAGGTTAACATAGAATGTCAGCCTAATACAAAAAATATTGATTCATGATTGAACAATGGCAAACGAGATGATATCTTGTCGATAATACAATATAATCAATGACCGAAGAATTTACGGTTTGTGGTGTAGACACATAATGCCCAAATTTATCCGAATAGTGTTACAATAGGCCCTTAGCCGGATACCAAGCCGTTTTATCCTGCCTTATATGCTCTTCCTCTCATGTAGCCAAGTAAAGAAGCTGGAATTCTATGTATTTATCACACAAAAGGAAAACCAGTTAACTCATTGCTCGGTGGAAATGCAATAGTGATTTTATTACTTTTCATTGGTCCATATCAAGATGTGTTTAAAGCCATCTTGTCAACTGGACCAATTACGGTCGTTACGTTACTCTCAAGTGGCAACAATGCGCTCGACAATCATCATGAATAGTGGCATCGACTTTATCGAAGATTCTGTAAGATCAATTCAGCCGCACCTCAGTGTGCAATGATCTATCGCTGTAAGATCGCAGTAGCCGTAACTCGCTTTAGATTCGATTAATACGATCATCTTGCTGCATAATTCGCCAGGCCCATGGTACCAGGAGATCAGCTTATTTATTGTTACCGTCTGTCCTGTAGTTCTATGCCATTTAAGCCAGTCCAAGTTTCTAATCGTCACCATATTTTGCAAATCCATGAGAAGTGTCACTGCATAACCATATTTTCTTCTATAAACCCGCATATGGATATAGTGCATAGAAGCCGATAAATCATCAGGCTGATATATTTAAACGCTAGGCAACAATATAATGACCACTACAGTGGCTTCATATGACTGGATAGAGAAATGCGGCGTGGACAGGTATTGACTGCAGAAAGAATGGTTAAGTGGGCTATGTGGTTTTTTTTCTCATTCATGGCACCATATCGCAGCCTTAAAAAATGCGCGACAGCGAGGAGGCAATCACTGAACGAGTAGCTTGAATAAAAGAAGCACCACAAATGTAGCATTATTTACGATTATGCTACTATTCATGCACATCAGTGAACGCACAGAGTATAACTGAGTTGTGTGAATCGGGTGGAAACATAGCATAATATTTGGGGGTTACTCCTTAATCATACAAACTCACAGGCAAAAGCTCATATCACTTCTCTTCGTCATCAAAGTCTAAACGCCCTTGATCGTAACTGTAATTCTTACCGACAATAGTGTAGTAGTTATTGCCTTGCACACAGATGCAAATTGTGAATATCATCATTAAACTCGAACATACCTTGAGCACCTTACATCAAAAGTTAATATCGGTTGAGTATGCCTTGATATGCTATCCCCTTTCCCCTTCATCTATCACGCCAGCAAATTTGCAGTAGGTACTGTACCTTGTTGTAAATATAATGATAGAATAATATAAAAGCACATTCACATGGTTGGTGAATTATTCATATTTTCAGTGACAACTACTCTTTCAATAGGATATCGCCATCCATCCAATCTATTATGGAGCCAAATCATTGAAGCATCAGTGGTCTATATTTAATATTGTGCTCGTCAAGGGAAGTTAACATGTGAACTTTTAGAGAAATTAATATTGCATGCACATTTTTTTGACAAGTTTCAAAACACGTAGCATGTGTAGGGCTTCCATACTATCTTTTGCAATTATTAAGTTATGAGGCAGATAGATTTTCACAATGCATTATCCGTAGGTTGCTGCAACCCCTGATTGAAAAGGTGATTTGGTAGAAACACTGAATTCAAAACTACTTCTCAAGTGATGTGCCATTATTGAAGCAATTTCAACTGTGACAAAAAACAATCGTCACGAGAAAAATACCTCTGCTCAGTGGTTTTAATCTCAGCTGAGATTTTGTTGGTCAAAACGTTGGTTGGTTACCAAAAGTAATTCAACGCAGTTTAATACCACCTAGGCCTTATGCAGTATCATTGCGTGGAAAACCGGGGTTAGCATGGCGCATTTATCGCGTATCTTTACGCACAATATACGCACAATATCACATTATCATCATTCAAGGACGATATAAGAACACGAAATATGTCAGTGTAGATGTAAACATTCCTTCAGCTATGTATTAGTTACCTTATAATCAGAATCTACATTACGTTATCGTGGAGGTCGTGGAGTTAAAGACGATGCTCGATACAGTATACAGTGCAATGTATTTAGGGAATATTTCGACAGGTGTTCTTTTGGATTCTGAAATCTAAGTAAAACAATTAAGAAAGGATGTAAAACTGATTGTAAGATGTTTATAATCAATTCAGCCGTGTGATGAATGATGCATTATGCGTTTTACTTGTGACCTAAGGTGTCACTAACGCAGTCTTTCTAGGTAATAAGTATATATTTATTTTTCCGAAGAGAAACAACGCATCCAATATCATCAAGCGGCGTGAATATTGTAGGCATTGATTCTGCCCTAGTCATCGGGTAACTGATTCTTCTGGTTTTTCACATTACACATTGTGAGTATCTGTTTACATGACACAAACCAAATGCAGATGGTGGTAGAAACACAAATTGCAATTTGTTGCATGCATTATATTTTGATATGATCAGCAACTGCCGTTGTTTTTTTCATGCATCATAATAATCAGTGTCCAGCGGCATACCCAAGGTATATACTGTGGTTGAACCAATAGATAACTATATCAAATAGCTGTTGGTGTTCGGTGACTCCTCCTTATGTTCCAATCCACCAGCTTTAACACATGCGTCAACAATGCCATTTTTGAAAAACTAAAATACACTAAGTGTTTATGAAATTAGTGAACTTTATTACGGATGGGACGTTTCCGGGGAATTTATCCTGTAGGAATGAAAATAATCATCTGCATATCACTACCTAAGTGTAAATGTGAAGGCGATAAGCCGCCATTTTTATTATACAATAGGAAGTAATAGATCCAGCTTTTGCCGTTAGCAAGCTTGGCGGAAAAATACTGGCGTTATATAATGCGTGGACGTGAAGTGAACAATTGCCATTTTTCGCATTGTCACTATTCTCATACTTAAAATTATGTTTTCGGAATAGAAAGGTTTGGCTTCTAGAACATATAATCGGACAAAAAAAAGCTGTACACTGCTTAATATATCAATCTTTTTACCTGTCTGCGTATTATTGCCATTCACAATGAATAGTTAGATAGAAAGATTGCCACCAATTTCACCAATCAGTACGCAACGAATATATGCCAAAAAGGATTAGCCTTTGCAACGATGTATATGCGTTATTATTTCAGGTTAAGCGAATATCATTAAATAGATACTTGTCCCAGCCAGTATTAGTCATTGAGAAAGTACTGTTCAGAGGCATCGTTCTTAGCATTCAAAATTCATACGCAGAAATGCTTCATGCATCTGGAAAATGTTCTCATGTTGTGCAAATTTGCTGTTTACAATGTTGCAGTGATCTAGATAATACAGTCTATTACACTTCATAAAGAAAAAGAAAAGGCCCGTTGCATTGTTATATTCTTTGTGAGACATTAAAGGTGCATCTGTACTTCGATCAAAGCATCGATATGTGCTGAACTCCGATGCATGACCCCTCGAAGATAATTGTCTCTTAGCAGTCATCTATCAAGAGGTTGCTTATTTTTAGCAGTTGTACCTGAATGTAAACGTGTCCAAGCGGTCGTCTATCGGTCTTTGGCCTCACTCTATGCATTATTATCATTGCAGGTTAACAGAATTACACATTGAAAACGCTTTCTCGTGATTAGCTGAGTACACCTTTGCTGAGTATACTAGTGACTACTTATAACTGCGACGGCACAACCATTCATGCACCATTTTCATCCACGTAAAAACATTCTTATAATTTAACGGCGCTGTGATTTATGCGTAACGTTCGCGTATATCCACAAGACGGTCACGAAAGAAGCGTCGTCATTGAAATATATGGTAGAATAAACCCACAATGCTCTCGATGGTGCATATACAGTGAATTAATCATCGCAATTTCAACCGTAATACTTTCAGCTACTAGGTCAGCATAGATCGTCATATTGAAACAAACCGCATAGGGTCATGCAGCCAGACATATAAGCATCGTGGCTAACGAAATCATATCTGGTCGACAATACATAATGAGCAATACTCATTAGTAATCACGATATGTAATGCAGACACAAGTTGCGCTTATGTATTGTGAAGGTGATGCGGTGAGCCTTTACGAGGATACCCAATATCTGGCCTTATTTGTCCTTCCTGTCATACATGTAAAGGAGCTGTCATTCTCTGTGTCTATGTTTAATTTATTAGTCAAGACATTGCACAATGGCAGCGGCGGCAAAGACCCGCTAATAACACGGAGATATACAAGGCCATGTTTGATTTGGTATATTAACCGAGAAACTCCAACTATCAGACCGGGTTATGGTAATAATGGCGCTAAAGTCATTTTCAACAAAGAGGTAATATCGCGACGTTGCCCAGAACAGACTGCGAAACCCACGCCGCTAGGACGAGATCCAGCGCGGTACTGCAGAGTAACCGTGTCGGGTGCATCCCCTTTCTTGTATGGGACCGCCATTTAACGTGATCATTTGAGTCACGGGGAACCAGTCTGGTTTTCACATTTTGGTATCGAACCCTCAACGTGCGGGTCGCACAGCGACGCAGTTAATCACGCGGCGTGGTGTTTGGTTGGAAGCATAATGAAGTAGTACCTTGTCGCATATACAGTCGTTATAACCGCGACACAACTCAGGGAACATCAATCGACTGTCAATCATCAGCAAGCATAGTAATGAGCACCTTTCGATGTATTATCTTGTCAGAACTAGACATGTATATATTTAATGTCTGAATGGTAAACAGCATTCAGCAGAATGTATTATAAATCTTGGGTGGATTAATTTTCAGACGCAATCAAGATAATTATGGAGCCTTTTGTTCTGTTTTGAAGGTTTATTCCTTTATTGGCTCATATCACAGTGACAAAAAAACACAGATTATGCTGAACTTCACCAAGAATAAATCGATGGTATATAATTTATGCATAATGGGTGACCACGGATGGGTTCCGCTTGCAATAGTGATTGCAGATTTTAAGGTACTTTCAAGGAGGCAAATCATGAAATGCATCCAATATCACCGCGATTCACAATCTAGTCTGAAATAATGGATTATGTCTGTAGGACTACTAATTCCCTTCAATTCAAATTTGATGAAGGATCAAATTAGAATATAAAGAGTATGATAGTAAATGTTGTTGCGAAGAATGATTTTGCTTAGAAGCGAATGCATTCTTTTTGCCTCATTTAGAGTATACATCTGAAGCTTGTGGTCGCTACCAAATAGGCAGCTTTGCATTTTCTCTCTGATGGAGTTGACACAGATAAATATCTAGGGTTTGCCTTCATCACTCTTTACAATTCGTACGATAGAGTTAAATGAAGCGTTAGCAATGTTTTACCTTACACAAGTAAGTGGGTGTGATGTATTTACCTCCATTAGAGTCACAGCTTACGAGATAATCACAGCCTATTCTTTTAGGATTGCATAGTGCGTCATCCTGATAGGTAAACCGGACCCCACATCGATGGATGTACCATAGATAATTGACCAGGATGCTTTCATGGCCCATGTCAGTTTGTCCGTTAGGTACTGCAGCCGCAATTGTTACAATGATAACGGTAACGACACGATACTAAAAAACACGACATAATCATGTGTTGATAAAAGAGGATTCCGTTGACAGTGGTTTGCTGACCAGGCCAAGCAGTCTAACAGCTTTATGATTTCGAATATCCAGTTTCTTCTGAAGATTATACGAAATAACCCCTATGGTCTCAAAGTACATTTTGGCCGGCTCTGCATTGCTTCATTTTGCAAGCGCATACAATAGCCATGCCTTATAATGGATTTTTCCAATACATTATTGCGTTTATATGCTGACTGATATTACTCAAGGAAGAGGTCTAAAACCTAGCACATATTTGTCTTGAGATTATCCTCTGTGTAACTGCGCTGCTCCGACCCTCCCTCATAACAACTCACTTCCATTGCTCTGCATATTATTTCTGATTGGATTGGTATTTTCCATTGGTATATAGCAGTAAATGTAAAATAGTTATTTCTGATAGACGGAATAAAGCGCTTATTGATTATTGTTATTTAGAACATCAGTAGCTACTTCTGTAATATATATATATATATATATATATTAATAGACTTGTGCCTAAAGGTTGAAATGCCGCCTAGAAACGAACATAAGCAGCAATGAGAATGCAAAACGACCTTCTACCTGCCGATATATAGATGTATTTCTGGTTAGAAATTTCTCATCAATAGGTACAAATAATGTATGCTAGTATAAACAATGCTAAAATAAACGAATGTTTTCGATTAGTTACTGCGTCAATATTAGTTTTATTGATGCTATCTGAAGAATGTCAATGGTTAGGGATGAGTTTTCAAATTCCGGCAACTTGGGTAATTAAACCCCGTCGCGACCAACATCCTGCGTAATAAGTCTAGCATATTTTAATATTCTCTAGAGCGACGTTTTCTCCTCTCTTGAGGTTTGGGAGATTAAGGCCAGGGTATGGTTGTAATTGTTGCAAAAATATGAAAATAACAAAACGACTCCCAAGTTATACATGTGCTACTCTCAAAGGAGCGACGGCAGTCCTCCAGGGCATTGCTATCTTCGTAATCGGATAAAATAAATGTCAAGGCTTACTTTCCAGTCAACGAATTCTCCGATTTGCCATTAACAACGGCTTTTTTGCCTTGGATGATCACAGCATATTTACATTCTTATCGTGGACCGTTTAACCTGGCTCTTTAATGGCACGCTACAGGAGGCTAACTAATGATAGCACAAACAGCAGGTACTAAGATGAGGCTATAGACCATTAGCAAGGGGGACAAAAGGTTAAGGAAATTATTTCAGCTATTAATCCATCCACAGCAATGACCTAAATATAACTTATTAATGATAATAACTTTCAATGAATATAAGCAGCAAATTTCAAAATACTGAATATATCTGTATTGGCATCGACCGTCGTAAAGGCTTTTTTCACCTGGCCAGTATGGACTGCATTGTGGTTATGAGGCAGGTGTAACTATTGATCGAGGCTACGGCAGCACTTGATACATATTACCAACCAAAATGACAATATTGTGTCTTTAACTTGTACGCATAGCGAGGGATTGTCCCACTGGTTACAGTCAGATCGTAAACGCCAGTTTCTATGATGCGAGCAATAGCAAATACATAATCATAAACATTATGTGCCAGAGACCCCTTGCAATGTGTAGATTTGCACTGAAGGAGTTCATATGTATGATTAGTTGTGCACCGTACCCAATTTGATCAGAAACGGTGTATTTACACTTGACATTGCTAACTTGTATCCATGCAAACGTTTCGCCGAGGAATGGTCCGAGCGTATGGCTATAATTTTTCAGACATTATTAACTCCTGCTGCTCATACGAAAACCAAACTCGCCAAGTGATATGATAGGCATGCACGTGGTACAAATTATACAACCGGAGGAATGCCATGTTATTACTTCTACTACATTACCAAACACGACGTATAATCATTTGCTCTTCATCCCAAGTGGGTTTCGCTGATTTGGATGTGGAGGTGTATAGTAAAATAATAGCCCATCCACACTAATATGTGGATCATTTAACAGAATCAACATGCCCAAAGAGTTATTTGATCTGAGGTAAACCATGGATAAAGCTTTAACAGCTTAGGACTTTCGAGATATAGCTTCAAGTATTTCTAAAATTGTGTTTAATAACGTGCATTCTAGCTAACATGAACTACATCAATTCACTTACTTTTCAACAACCCGGCTTTTGGCCTATTTCAGCAGGGGCACACAAAGAGCCCATGCGCTAATTAAACCTTTGATAAAGCGATTTGAATCTGGGTACATTGCCTACTATTTGTGTCATATATAACAGATGGAATTGTTAATTATTGCAACGGCTAACGACGACGACAATACATTAATAACGACCAATACCATACAATTGTAAAAAAAATCTAGAATGTACAGCATAAACATTCGAGATTAACATAGTCTTTATCAGTATGATCTCAAGAAGACCTTTTAAGAAGCTCTGTTTCCCTGAGGAAAACATGTATATTCAATACTATGCTCTTTATAAAACTGACTAAGCGAATGGAGGCTTTTCATACCTTCTACGAGGCGCATTCGTTGCTTTCCGTCCACATGAAGCCGAGAAATACCTGTCTGACATAAAGGTGCAAATGCCCATTGTAATATCTCTGTGGTAATGTTGGTGTGGTTATATATAAGGGGCAGCTCTATTACATATTTGCGGTGGAAGTAAGGACGGTTAGCATAGCTTTACGAGTTTACCACCTGAATCATAAACATTGGATCCCCATGAGTGCAACACCATATGTTCAGAACCTCCTACACAGGCCTTTATGGATAACATGGACAATCTAAGCAAACTTCATTGTCATGCTGCTATTGGTATTGTTTACTACGGCTTAGAAGAGATCCCCGATATGATTGGAACACGTCTGAAAGAGGAATGCGTATGCCTCTTACTAATGACATTACCAGCATTAGAGGATACCAAGCAATATTACAACCCAGACCTTCTACCCTTAATTTTAAGTTTATTAACATCATAGATTCTTCTTTAAGGGTTAATATGAAATGCGTCGTGATACCAGATTCCGAGATATCGCTGTGTCTTGTCACAGGTTCAATTCCATATATGCATCATGATATGTGATCGGATGTCAGTCATAAACCATGAAGCTATTCATGCAAGGTTGCTATTCTGCTTATTTTGCTTCCATATTAAATCATGCTATACAAACCTACGAGACGGACTGCCACTGTAAATTGCTTTGGGATATTGTATGCACCAGAGACTCTATAACGGCCTTGCAACTTTGAGTGCTCATATAAACTGATTCCATTGATTACTACAAGCACACAGCATGCCTGCCCAGATATATCATCATGAGGATTGCACCCATATCTTTCGGCAGTCTTGCTGGCATTAACACCTATCTGGCAGATTATGTATTGGGTCGATTTTTGTATGTGCTTTCGGAATATTACTTAATGACATTCATCATATTAAGCAGTACTATATAGGTTTGGTGAAATTATATTTCTAACATAGCGTGTCAGACAACAATAAAGACCGGCAAAACATGAATTCAGTTATGTTGTAAATGCTATAATATTTACATTAGACACAGCCCGACTATCGTATTCGATAAAATAAACCAGGCTTAAATTTGCACAAATATCAATCTCTAACGGAAATGCGCTCAAAATAGCGTTTTGTGCCTGGATTATGCAACAAACAACGCATATGACATCGGCCTGTCAGTTAATTTAACAAAGAACAATCCATGGTTATATGTGTTTCCTGCATGCGTTATTTGTATAAATTGCGACAGGTATCTGACCAATCTGATAAGTCGAAATCCTTTTATATAATGAAAAGATATACTAATCAATGACAGTTTCTTGCTTTCCGGCACGCCGTTAGCATGGGTTTGTTCTCTTATCTTTAACGAAGAAACAGATCTCTAACAACCAAGACACACCACATAAACTTAAAATTTTACACCCATAGGAGACTGTCACAGCTGTTGAAAGGATAGCGAAGGGGTCCAGAGCTGTGGATTTAGGAATATCGATTCTCACTTAATGTCTCAAACTTAACTTAAGCGAGATAATGGTAAGTTGTCTGCAGTTAATTGTTACAGTGTTCTATCACTTGCTGGGAACAACACACGTAAAATCATTCATCACAAGTGAAATTGCAAACATGGATTATCCAATTATAGATATAGCAACCACTCTTATAGATATCATTACAGTGACGATAGGCCCAATGGAAGTGGAGGTTTGGAGGTCATGTTCAAGAATACTGTGCAGATTCCCTCATTCTGGACGATTTAAACGCTTTCCTCAAGCTCACATCTTCTGAGCCTTTCCATTAATTCTAGTTAATGGTCAATTCCCTCTGCGCTACATTGGTCCGATATCTTCTCTACGGAAGATAATTACATGTAGCGCGGTTTTTCTTTCCCCTCGGCACAAACAGGTACTCGGTACGTTCAGCTATATATGGATTGTCATATGTCAGATGCACTCTTGTTACACAACACTGGCTTCTAGGATAAATAGGTCCGTTGTTGAAAATATTTTCCCACAAATGGTACTGCAGTCTACATGACTACCTTTCCAAGATTAGAGTGTATTTGCACATATACTTATTCTAGGAATGACACCTTTGTATGTTCAATCGCAGGTAAGCTTGAATCCAAATATAATGCTATATACAAAAAAACTAAATGTACCGATCTGACTTATAAAATAAAACAGATAGATATCTCGCAAAATGTTAAACAATGCAATCATGTTTTATATATTTACCCGTGCATTTAATAAAGTCCAATGCTACAGGGAAGATCGCCGAAGAGGAAATTACGCTGCGCGTGGGGTGGTCGTTTTCCTAAATATCACGCTGGTTCATATCTTAGGTATCATTTGAACAAGCGAGGAAGTTTACATCAATCACGTGCGAATCGTTCATCAACTATTATATAATGCACGGAGATAACGTGTCAAAGTGAAATTTACGTGTTTGCTTATGGCATTAGTGGTCTATTATATTATTTCTACAAGAACAATTAAATACATTTTCTGACCACCTTTCATACTGCCGTTACATTTTAAACGGTAATGCACTCGTGTCAATCGTTTTTCGGTTGCCATTCGTTAGTGAACAATGGTGTCCATAGGAGTTGCATTGAAACACTGGTGTCCAAACACCCGTAATTTGGATGGCTGTGTTCAATTACAGACTATATTACAGTAACATCAAAAAGGGTACGGGACGCAGTCGAAGCGTTAAAAGCTTGAACTTTAGCAAGCCATAGCTTTGAGAGAGATAATATATTTTAAGTGGCTTTTCAATATAACCATTAACAACGCCAAACATAAGGCACATCGTGGTGGTTATTGAGGAGTGATGTGCAAATAATATGATGGTTATACTTCCTCGAATAATCATTACATACTATACATACCATCTATCTTGTCGTACCGATGTTCATGCGTACCTTATTGCTATGCACTTTTTTAGTTTGCAATACGGCGTATATTGTCATAGTTAGTGCTGAAAATGCAGACTTCCTAGGGGAGGATTAGATTCTCTTTTATCAATAATATGACCGATTTTGGATATACTAGCCAATTCCAGCGATCTCAATGGAATAAGTGTTCGCTTCATCTTATTTTGCGCACTGATATTTGGGATTTATCACCGTGACAATAGTCTCCTTTGGGCCGGGACGGAAATATATACAGTGCGACAATAGGTACTATATAAGTTCATCAGCTTCCATACATCAGAAACGCATAGGTATCCGACATCGCTGTGTTTACCGCGAGATTTGATGTTTTAAATATCACTGATAACGAGCGGGGCATGATCGGCCGGATGCTTCTTGTGCAATGTTAATGTCAACTAGGGAGATATTTTGGGTAGTTTTGCAGGAATACTGCTGCAAGTATAGTTTCAATTGTATCCAGGCTATAAGAAGCATATATAAATACGCTATTGACACACACACACACACACACACACACACACACACACACACACACACACACACACACACCGTATCTATATATATGTATATATATAAATGTATATATACATATATATACATATATACATACATATACAATATATATATACAACAATATATATATATACACATATATACACGTGTACACACATATATATATATATATATATATATATACATATATATATATATATATATATATATATATATATATATATATATATATACATGTGTACACATACATGTTTATATATTTATATATAAATATAAATATATATGTATATACATAAATAAACATATATATATATAATATATATGCATGCATACATAAGTATATATATATATATATATATGTATATATATATATCTATAGATACAAATGTATATATATATTTTTTTATATATATATATGAATATATATATATGCATATATATAAAATATATATATATATATATATATATATATATATTTATATATATAAATACATTCATACATCTATATATATATTTATTTATATATGTATATTATATATATATACATATATATATATATATATATATTATATATATGTTTACATATATATATATATATATATTATATATATATATATATATATTATTATTCGATGTAATTTGCTTATATTTCGGGATGTAGTGAAATATATTATTGCGCGCCAATAACATTGCAATATTGAGGAGTTAAACCAAATATCACTGTATGAAATGTCCTGATGACAAAATAAATATATCAGTTGCTTTCTGTGCCTTTTTATAATGGTGTCACAATTATATAATATTTACAGCTGATTGTACGGAAACATGAACTATTCATCAACCATTCCAAATATTCTAGCCATGTCTTATTTCTATTTTATAAAAGCTCACAATACATGGGCTAGCGGAACCTTCCAAAAATGGACCGGAAGTCCGGAAATAGTCCAAAAAGCGGTGAGTCAAGGCTCCAAAGTGTGAGAATGTTACAAGCCGGAGTAAACATTATTAACTGTTTGACACAGAAGTCAAGGAGAAACATGCTTGCTTGTTAATTTACTTGTGTTTATATGCTATATCACAAAATGCTAAGTTAATGACGTATGATGACTAAAAGCACTCGAATATATCTTTTAAAAAACACCCCGATGCATGCCAAATCGATTAGTTGCGATGTTGCTCGTTGATGGTATAATTCTTTGATTTATTGCTGTAGGTCATAACTTTTGTTCAATTCAGTGATAAATATTTGCAGCATTATCACCCTTATTATCTTTCTGCGTGCCTTTCCCAACAAAACATATGGACACAGCGCCATTGATCGCAGCAAAGTGTACTCAAAAAGGAACTACAGAATGAAAATATTTCAGTGCTCTACAGTGTTCAATCAGAAGAGAGACTACTGACTGTGAACGATCGTTTGCTTGTGAGGAATGCGTGTTTCGTAGCATCTATCGCAATGCCCGAAAATGAATCACGCTGGCAGCTGTGCAGTAGTGTGGCAAGGCAATCAGAAACACTCCAGCATACCCGACCAATCATCACCTCCCAGGGGTTACATAACAGTGTTGATAAACGTATACCCTCCCTTGCTGCACTTCTATCATTGCGATAGCTGTAGAAGGTCGACGAACGCACAATGTTTTGACAAGAGTTGGCCATCGATTGTAAACGGAGGAAGTCTATATCTGCATACTTGTACAATATCTGTCCTCGTCGAGGCAAGCGTCCGAATATGCAAACAATTGAAGCGATTACTGCGCTAATCTTTAAAGGCAGACATTAAAGGCGGACAGTTATAAAGAGTTATTTAAGTAACGAGCTCTATTCGAAAAGCATCTGTTTGCTCCGGATCCGGATCAATTTACAAACAATGGACTTAAATTGTTTGTTAAATAATAAATATATTTCAATGTTTTAGTAATTATTGTCATCTGAAATGTCAAATAAGTAAGTGACCAAGAGTGTTACTTAGATAAACCGGAATCCAGTGACGATAAGGAGAGAGGTACAAAATGCAAATGAAGCAGAGAAATTCCATCTGTAAATTGGACAAAGCGCCACTGAAAGGTAAAAAGACAAGCAAGCTAATTTCTGCTCGGGAAGTCAATTGCTACTCGTTCAATAGACTAATCATATAGCGGTGTTATCCTCACATGTTTTGCACTATTAGACGTGTTTTGCACCTGAGAGTTGGCTACTGCTTCATTCTTTCAGATCGATATCGTAACACAACCCGCTGATATAAACTACCGTTTTGACGGGAATAGATACGAAATCATGCAGACAAGTACATTAGATGCACCAGTCAGGGTGAAGTAATCGATTATCACCTAATGTGAATGATATAGTAGCCATATCAATTGTACGTTCATTACATCACCATATGTGTACATCGGCATATGTTCAATTTATTGTGCGATGTGCCACATTGATTAAACTTGCTCTCACATACACAAGAGACGGCTGATAGCAATATATCTTACGTTGATTTGTCTCTATTAAACACCTTATGGTGCAAACCATTGTTCACATGTTAACTTTGTGGGTGCTGCTCATTTGTGTGAAGTGAAATTCGTCTTGTTCAAATTCGTCTGCGTCCATGAATTGTGGCCTTATATATTCGGTTATGGAAATGCCATCGTTGAAAACAATGCAAAAAAGAGGACATCCTTTCGAAAAGAACCACATAAGCAACAAAAAGGGATTTCTTTATATTCGCTGGGAACCCTAAGGGGGACCACACACAAGAAAGAATAATGGCCGACTACTGTACACAGTGCTCTTTTGCATCTGATAAGAAGAGAAATAATCGGTGATTTCATCAAACAATTGCACATTTATGCATACCCACGGATTGCTGTAGACTTTGCCAATTTTCTTAGGAGCGCCTATCTCGTAGCATCTTTTTATATTTTAGATATAGTCGCGTGGATTGCAGAATCCATAACCGACCCTAATGAATCACTGTGGGAGATACACAGTGGTGTGATAAGGCAATCTGAAAAATCCCCAGCATACCCGACCAATCATTCCAGGGGTCAAATAACCGTTTTGGTTGGTGTTTACTTTCCCAAGCAACACTTCTATAATCATGGTAGCTTGTGAATGCTGTTGAATGCACAATGGTTCGATAAAAGATGACCTTCAATTGTAGTGTTTTGAAGGGGAAGTGTACGTTGCATATTATTTTAATATCTGACCACGGACAGATAAACGAACGAATATATTTAGAATTGTCGCAATGGTGTTGTAATATCA
The DNA here is from genome assembly GCA_034190875.2 of Urechis unicinctus. NCBI lineage: Eukaryota > Metazoa > Annelida > Polychaeta > Xenopneusta > Urechidae > Urechis > Urechis unicinctus. Next base: position 33,468,605 of record CM067344.1, read on the forward strand.
TTTATGACACGCAGTGAACTTGATCATCACAGAAATTTATCTATAACGACTCTGAAATAAGACAGTGTTGTTCCTATCATGTTCTCATATATGAATAATATGTGATGAAATCTCGCTTATTTGGCATATTGTTCGAGTGTTATTCCTTGAAGTTAGATCTGCCAACGCGATTGCTGCCTTTTCAAACCACTGTATGTACAAACATGATACATACATATAGCGTGCAGGTGCATCATGCGTATATAAAATGCAATGTAACAGGGGATGCCTAGCTGATATCCCACCGAGTTACATCCACGTGATGTGGGAATTACTCTATCCAAAGTTAATACAGAATGGGATTGACTCACGAATCATCAAGGAAGCTAGTCAAAGAAATTTGTCTAACTTTCGCGCGTCAAAAGTAAAAATAGCTGTTCAATTCCATTTCTTCACACTATTTTTTTCATACTCATGTTATTGTTAATGATATGTGGTCGGCAGAGTCATAATCAGGCCAAATGTTTACAGGAAGTGCCTCAAAATTGCAGTTTTAGAAGAATTGTGGCATCATATGTTTTGAGCAAATATTTATCTCTAATCCACTGCCTTTTATGGCAGTTGAAAATCAGCTTACCATAAAAACTTTCTCTGAAATGTAACTTATGACTACCCTCTGGCTCACCGTTGTTAATCACAGAGTAAGGCCAAATAATTGGTGTTTAACTTCTCCCTCGCAATACCACATTCCGCACATTAATCTTGGTAATCTAACAACGTTTTGTTTCACAGTCGTAGCATGTGGCCTGATGTCGTTTTGAAGAAAACTTGAAGTGACACAATTGAACGGTCATGTGGCAATAAAAATCCAAGAATCCGATTGTATATTTGTTTTGAAAGCGGCTTTTTTTTTGGTGGTATTTACCTAGCTCTAATCTCGTACAAAGAACTTTGTCAGACAATGAAGTCCCGATTATGCTTACAATGAACGTATAAGCAACAACGGGATCGATATCGAACCGAAAATCCAGGTAATTAGGACATGTATATCGCAATAAGAATACAGTCACGACCGAAGCCTTACTGTGTTGCAAATATATATATGTTTTCATTATTACATATGTGTTTATGACACGATACAAACATGAGATGCTATTGACGCATTTCATATTGAAATAATACTATTAATTATGCACCTTATATTAATCCACATGAATATCATTGCCAATTGGGAGACAGCAAGGGGAGTTGTCCAATTCTCGCAATCATCCTTTTCTATAACCGTCGCGACATCACTTCACTTCGGCGTTGAAAATTGCCGTGAACACTACCATTACTTTGATGTGGAAGGTGGCTTCTTCGATGGTCTTTTGTCGCGATTATTAATGATGAAGCGATCAGCAATAATGAGGTTTTTCCTCGCGAAATCGTCTAATACAACTCTGCTTTTAATGATGCACATTCCTATGGTTAGCTAAGATATGAGAAAGAATATTAATGTTTTTGTACCCAATTCTATCTTCCGATGAAAAGTACATCAAGAAAACATACAAGCATCTCGAATCGTTTCTAACTGCTTTGGCCCATTCAGCCAGCTCAGTTGGCAAAGTGGTGACTTGCGTAGCCTAGTATTGCACATGTTTACGGCTCTTTTCCTTCCCTCACTGATTTCTAATGGCGCGGATGGTTATGTAAAAGCGGAAGGTCAATTTACTCTGATTATTTGTACCCTGGTTGATGGTTCACTACTATGTTGTTCGACCCTCGTCTCAACATTGGCGATAATACGTTAGATAAACGTCCAGGCATCACAATCATTCTCATTCATACCCGTTGCAGCATCACATATCTGCAAGGAGTGCCGCAAACCTTTGTGTATGTTATATTATAACATCGCACTCTCTAGTTTATTGTCAGCGACACTATTGACTAGTAATATGATATCAGCTGCAGTGTCTTTACCGTAATTAAGGCAACACAAATGGGTAGCAAATTGTCACTGCTTCCGGTCGAAGCAGTTACCTTCTTGAAGTATATGGTCAATATTGCTATTATATCTTTGCAAGACAAGTGACTTTAAGTTAAAATAATGTTTGAAGCATAGTCAGGGTACATTTGGTAAGGTCGCCACGAGGGGGACCGATCCATAACACGCTACGTTGGCCAGGTAGACACAAAACAATATACTTCAACAATGTGCGAAAGTCAATGATCTAGAGATTAAGGTCGCCCTAGGTCACATGGAGTTAATGCAATTTGGCTAGAATGTGTATATAGCCGCAGAGGTCGTTGTGTATGCTGCCGAGCTGGACAAAGGTCTATGGCAAGAAAAGACTGTGTATGCTGATTACTTTGCACCACACTATTAATCTGATCTAATCCAATGCCTTGCAACAGCTAACATCCGATAGCCGCGCACGAGACCAATGAAATTACCGAATTCAAGGTCAATAATACATTCCGCCTCTCATAAGAGAAATGATCAAAACCCTGTTACAACAGTGGCCATGACCTAAGTGATCAGCAAAGCCCTAACAAGTACAACTTCATGATCAACAAAGACTGCCGATGCATACAGATCATTTCATACAAAGTGTCAAGTGAGATATATCAACACAAAAGTATATTATATGTTATGCAAATATGAAATGAAACGGCACTTTTGAGAATTGCCACATATTCAAAAAATTGGTTGAATATGATCCACTCGATATACGTACGCATTCTTTAAATGCAATCGCCTCAAAGTTGTAGTTTGCAATATTCTTTAAAATACACTTAACACGTGTGTTGTTAACATATGCAGTTTACAATAAAAGGCGCATTAATATTATTGACAACAAATCAGACCTCAACAATATCAATGTAATCTATGTCCAAAATAAGAGAGTATTGTACGTTGCATCAAATGTTGGTCATAAAACAAGTTGTTCCATCACTGGAGCAATTACAAATATTAGGTCGGGTTGTGTGTAAGTCACGATCGGTGGTCTTTCTAGACTAGCTCGTATATTGCACAATCCCATTCAGCACCCATTGCGATTAATGAATACGCACTCTGATTTGCAGAATGAAAAGCAAATTGCTCTATCCATAGAATATTTCACTAGAAACTATGTAGCGCTGGGGATTATTTAGATCCTATCAGTGGATGCTGTAGCTTGCATGAAAACGAGCAAACACGATAAAAATATAAACTTTGTTTTATCCATGGTAACTTTCTCAACCTATCGAAGATTTTTATCAGTGCGACGTACGTGTACGTGTTAATCTTTTGTCAACAGAAACTTGATCATTATTCATGTAATTATTGTGCATATTCTACCAGCAGCCGTAAAAAAAATTATTCGGTGTACATACCCCGTTTTGCATTCACTAAAAAGTGTCCATTTATTCAGGGGACCTGGGAAACTAAACATTACTATACCATAAAAAGCATATGCCAAATGTGGGCAATGTTAAGAGATGAATTACTTATGGTTGGTACATACATGCAGTAGAAGCCTCTTATAACATGTTCAAATGGGCGTATTGTACTAGGACAAAACCGGGGGCTATTTCAAGCCACCACACCAATAAATGATTTGCAATACTGCAAAGGTAGCTTACTTTAGTCATCTTATAAAAAGTGGTTTAATCGGAATGAGAAACTTTTTTGTTGGCAACAATTCCCTTAGCTACTACAAACAAAATAATGCTCACTATCGCCGTTATAGAGAAACCTGACTCTAATTCACGGCTGGCCTTCGGGCTACGTAAATAACAGAAATGAGTAGAAATTTGATCAATTGCACCCTAAAGACATTGTAATCTTCATCAATAAGCGTATGCATTAGCATGAGGCAAAAAGCTGGAAGAAAAGAGTTTTATTGTGCAATCAACGATGGGAAAGCTCGGTCGCTCAGCGCCACGCGTCGTTGTTGGCACTGGCGACTGGTGCTTTGCTGAAGAATAAAGCACTCACAAATAAAGCTTTATCTGCCCGTGTGAAATAACTAATTGTTTGGGATTGCATAAGCATTTGTCAAAAAGGTAAGTAAATGTTACTCGGGAATAGCAAACATATTTTGCATTATGTCCCCCGGCTCAAAATACTCCATATTTGCCCAGATCAATCTATATGCTGTCAATATTCCTTTGGAATCATGTTTTATGACGTGCTGTGAATGAATCTAAGCACAATTGTGTAAAGCGATTGGCGGTATATATCTTTGCGTAATGAGAGTTATATAATGCTATACTCTCAATGCTAGTTGCAGATGACTGCCAATGATGGGTCATCTTTATGATTTGCAACCTTTACATTTTGATATTACATTAAGGATTGTCAGAATAGCAAGCAGCTTAATTTCAAATAACCGTCCATATATTATAAGAAAGGGATATAAGTGTAACAAATTTCACGAATGAAAACACCGCAAAACTCACTGATTAAGCAATATTTGCAGCTCTGACATATTACACACTGAATTTGAATAATAATAATAATAACATGTAATCGTCACAGCATGGTGTCGCTCAATGGATCGTTTTTGTGTATCCATATTCCAGGATATTTCTATACTGTCGACCAGATAATTATAAACTTGATGATGATGGCAGATCTTGCTCATACCTCACTTTTTATTGTACAACACAAGCAGAAAGTTGCGCTTGGTTGTAGCTTTACCTAGGATAGGATCGCATCACCTCTCCTTAACAATACTACTATTGGTTTATTCCATACTCTATGTATTTTAGGCCACTGCATCTGAATATGCTGAATGAATAGGACTTGATGAAGTATAGTTTCTCATTAAAAAATTAACATTTGATTTATACTGCCGCCCTTCTGGCAGTCTTATTAGTAGGACCAAACAAGCCCTTGGTCGATAGCACCCCGTAGACATATTTATCCCAATCAATAAGCGTAGCCATCGGCATTGGCTATAGATTTGGGTCTTGACCCATTAAGGCCCATTAAGGGCCAGTGCTAAGATTCGGTTTGAGAGGTATTTTGCCGGAGCCTGCTTGTTTATGCCTTTTGGATCGCCAACAATGTTCCCCCGCTCGATCGAATCAGGGTCGCTTAGCAGTATTGATAGTTTAGGAATGTAATTGACCTTGCAATTGCGTTGTGCGGTATTGCATAACCTGTCTGGTATAGCCCTCGATTATATCGTTTCTGATTTACATGCTGCATGTATAACACAGTTGCATGCGTTTTATAAAAAATCATTAGGTCACCTCAGTGTACCAAGCCAACAGCAGCTAAATGTCATTCTAGAGACAACTGATTATTCGCACAGAGCAAATGTTCTGGTTGTGATTATTGAAAATTACGCAGCATTAGTTCGTATATTATGCCGTTCCGTTAGAGAAACGACAAGGGAAAGCTGCTACTTGAATTTAGTGCCAACGTTTTTTAAATTTATATAGTAGTTATTCAATTTATACTCTTATATTCGGATATATAATCTCTTTCTGTAAGGCGAGATATACCGACAGCTTGTAATGCGCACAAAAAGCAAATGCATGGTAGACAGTACTCATTGAAGTTTGTAAACGCCTTGTGATCTGTGGTATCCTTGTCATTCTACCCGATGTTGACGTCATACGTAGGATGTCAGTCTGCCTACAACGGGTATATACGTCTAGCACCCTATGATGGCATATTTTTTGCTACTTATTTAACAGTGAATATTTAATTGCAGTTTTGCCTTGCAGCTTGACGTTTGCAACCGTGAGCAGCAACATAATTGAGTTTAACCTTGGAAAACGCGAATAACGACTACACCTCCCAAAGTTTTGCATGATGTATACCTTTAATCGCGAAACTAAAATGTAAATATTGTATCAGCAGTTCTTTGATTCATCTGCAAGGTCCTGTGTTGACAAAATCTAAAGAGCAATGTGCATCATCTAGACATTATGGTCAGTTGATTTGCGAAGAGTATTTGACAATGAATATACTACAATATGCATTCGGCGTCTCGATCAGTGCCAAATTTCCTACAGGAAAAATGCATGCCATTCAATCATTATTTCGGTGTAAACATGATCTTTTTGGTAATGTTGAAGAATTGACGTACCCCTTTTATGCATGATACTCTGGGACAAATGATTAAGCCATTGATCAGGAAGAACGATAAGGCAAATAATCTATTGCATATGTTTACCATCGTCGTATTCGAAATAAATCAGTAATGCACGCGTTAATTACAATTGAGCTTCAAAATACCAAATACAGCATAATTCTCGCCTCACAAGCTTTATTCGGTCTTTTGCTTCGATAAATATATAGTTGCAATGTATGTAAGACGGATATATGTATTGAACATGTTATTCAGTGCACTGGAAGCGTTGATGTCCGTGTGCATATGTTTACGCCAGTGAATGGGAGTTGTATGTCGTCAAAACACATCTGATTTTAAATCTAGATATAAATGTTTAGGCTATAATTAAAAGAGTACAATTGGAGATAAGCGGTGTGATTAACTAATTATTACGAAATATAACACCCGAAACAGATTCTAGGTATAGTTACCACAAATATTTGCATCTGTTTTTGTTATTTTCGCGGATGCAATTTCAACGTCGATGCTTTCTTTTGAAGGCGTCGTAGCATAGATTATAATAATTTGCTTATAAGTAAGCTTTAACAGGGATTTTACAATAATCCTGCACAATGGGTGAGCATTGTTTATATAAGCGGCATTTTGCGAAGTAATTCAGTATCGCTCAATTTCCGATGCTAGACTATCTGTCATATTCATGGTTTTGAAGCAGTTGTCCTGAAGCCATTTGGTTAAAAACTGGCCGCATAAATACTGCATATACACAACGTTGTATGTGGTATATTGGTCGCATGTAAAACTGGGTTACTTGCAAATTACGGACAGACACGACAGCCAACGTTAGCTGAAGTCCGTCTGTTGGCTGAAAAAAAACGTTTTATGACCATGAACAATTGTTATCCATTGCCAACCACTGAGATTTCAGGTAAAACCAGCAATGTCCCCTATCCACCCTGTGATGATGTTATGTAATAGGGTGTGTAATTCTTTTGTCTTCCATGGTTGGATATGCAGCATTTATTGACAAGCGGTACCCATGCATTGTCCAGCAATCCAGCATAAGCATTATATCGTATGGCAAATATAACTACTTGTGCGACTGCACAGTCATAGCCGCAGTCTAACCGCATACCGTTATTGGCTCCCTTTGTGGGGGTTGTGGGAGGGGCGGGGGTCACGCGGGTCAGGATGGGCAGTACAGATTCGGCCTCCAAGCAGGAATTATCTCTCTTCCTCTCGCTAAAAGCCAAACGATTTTTTTTTCAAACATTTTGGCCCACCTTCATGATATTCAACGAATAAAGCATTTTGGACTCCTGTGTACGCCTACTGCTGTGTTGTCTTGTTGATTTATAACTAAGCAATTTCAACTGCAACTTCAAGCACAACAATGACTGCGCTAAATGAACAACCGTTTTATACACTTTTTCTACTTTTAACGTAAAAGGAGATCGTGTCATCACATATATACACGCCAGATGTCCCCACAGAGTCCAATTACAATGATGGTGAAAGATAGCTATTCCGAATCGTAAGATCGCCAACCGCTTAATGATTAGCCGTATTCCAACCACAGGCACATGTCACGTTGAACTCATATTTACGATGCGTTGTGACCAGGTGGCTATTTCATTATAATAATATGAGCCCAAATCGTATGTTTACTTGTCCTTACATTCACTGTTTTACGACAAAATATGTGCACATGAAATGGGCTTTTGTGTGACTGTTATGACTGCTTTGGGGAAACTGCATGCGTAACTTCTCATTACTAGTTATCTTTAACTCTCTACGGACTATAAGCGCTGGATCTAGTGAGGTGAAATCATAAGAATAGGAAATAAGATGATGTATCAGCCTTGTACCAGTTGCATGTCAGAGTCATCTTATGAGACAAGAATATAAAGGCGTCATAATCCTCTTATGAACATATGTCAGTATTGACGGCATATCAAAGATGCTCTCTTACCAAAAGTAGACCCTTGTGCCGACTATACAGCTCTACCCAACGAGTATACGACTGTATGGAGGATTGTCATAGATCTATTGAGAATGGCATTTGTGTAGTATGGGAACAGACTTTACTGCTATGAAGTCTGCCACTGTCGTGTTCTGACCTCAGCAGCGGACTGAAACAGCTAATCTATTTGTAGCAAAACATTAACCCTCGCTGCGGAGGTTGATTGGCGCTATTGGACGTTCACAGGTATTTAACCGGGTGCTGTTATTATATTAATTCACGTTAAAGTTATTAGTAGGTAAGATGTCGACACCGAGCGCATGCTTAAAACCTGCCACTAAGTGTTCTCTTATAATTGTATGTCGCGTCCGAATGGCACTGACATATTAATTGGCCAACATCGCGGTATTGCCACGTTGTTGCTATAGACGACAAAACCTATGTTTCACGCCACATATTCTAGAAGATAGCTTGAGGCTCTATCCAGGAAAGCACACAGATGGGGCGACAATGCGTGATACAGATCAGGTCACAGTTGCGAGAGGTAAACCGTTCAAAGAACTATTTACATTATAATAGTGATACAATGTGTAATCCTAAGATACCACAGGCTTTGCATATCTCATGAGCAAGCAATCAATCAAATAGAAGCTTCTGTAGGAAACGAGCATCAAATAAAGCCATTATTTACACAGCATAAGAAAGCTCTATCCTGCTTATTCGGGGCAATACAAACAATAAAATATAATAGCATCAATATTAAAACTGTTGACTGAGTTCACTAATAATTATCAATTATCTACACTTAAAGCTTCCAATACTTGGGCTAAGCTAAAAGAAAACGAAACCCTACAGCACCAGCGAATAACTATTACGTGGAATCATGATAACACGGTTAATTTGACTTCCCAACGGCATTGCTGTTTTGTTAATTGTTGAGGCAATGAAAATGTTCTACGCGACTAATCGGTCTAATTGCAACCAATGCATATATCTCATCGCAGGTAAATGCGGCCAGGATAATATATGCGCATTAATCTATTTATGTGTATGATTTGCTTCAGACGACTTCGATGAACACAATGATATGCGTGTGTCATCAATTATGATATTTCCTGCGGTCACTACATTTTAATGTTTTGCTTATACGAAAGTCCAGTTTAGGCGTACGTGTTTTTGTCTGTTGCTTACATTGCACAATCAACCCATTTGCTTAGGGGATCGGCATTGTCCCCGTTGCAGATGTACCTGTACATATCGTATTCTGCCCACGTTTCTATAGTGACTAAGCAAATGAATAAGGGAAATCCGAGCAGTACGAACCGCTGTGAGCAATGTGGTTCTGATTATTAAAATAGATGTTCCTCTGCGTCCTTATAGTAAATGAGTTTAATGAGGTATATTTATATAATATTTACAACGTTTGAGAACCTTCATTGATGAATGGTAACGTTGTCGGGGTTGAAATGCCGTAAACACATTTGTAGTGACTGAGCTATCGTAAATGCTGTGCTTTGCGGTTCTGGAGGAAGCTCGAGGTACGCATGTGTTATAAGGTTTCGAATGAATAATACGTGCTGATTACACTGAATGGATACATAAGAAACAAAAAACTTTGTTCTCGTATTGTTTGACTGCTAGGTGAGAATCATCATGAAAAGGTAACTATAACCGACCTTCCAGTGACCATCAATATGCATTCAGCGCGTGTAATGTTTCTGGATCTAAGTATAATTTGGCCCTGAAGCCGCATTAACAGCTTCATGTGCACATTAATAAGATACTCATTTCATGGTGGGGTTCCCTGCTACCTTTGGGAGTCGACTTATATGCAGATTGAGTGATATAAATATCCACCGACTACTTGGTTTGTTCGGCAACCTTAATCAAGCAAAGTGACATGTTTTCTCATATTTATATATCATGCGCGTAATGTTTTGTTTATGCATGATCACGTGGGTATATTGGGGAAAGAACACAGAGACGCGGAGCCGAGTGTCTTTCTCCATATCATCCGCGTGACCATGCGATAACGTACTTATGCGATGGCACCGACACGCGATAATTAATGCTGTATCCTAATAATGATAATAAGCGTCAACCTATGATATGTAAGGTATCTGCCTGGGATCTTTAAATGGAGAGGTAGTCCCCTTAACCCCCCATTGGGCCTCAGCAGTTCGACTTTCGCGCCTAAGCATGATTCCTGGGGGGGAGTGGGATAATACCCGTGACTTCCAATATCCACGCAACCAGATTAGCGGCTGGCAAGGCAAATGACTCTTGGTTTGTTCGGCAACGTTATATCAAGCAAAGGCCACAGAGCAGTTTTCTCTGTGAGGGACCTTCTCTGGATGCGGGATTGAGGTCAGCACGGCAATTGAGGCGATATAAAAAGAGCTGTATTAACTGAGAGTAGGGTTATGCGATAAGTATATATATATATATATATATATATATATATATATATATATATATATATATATATATATATATATATATATATATATATATATATATATATATATATATATATATATATATATATATATATATATATAGAGAGAATATATATATATGTATGTATGTTGTTTGTTCTGGCATCATCATACTGCAATCGGCAATATGGCGTATATAGAAAATATATATCTCCCTACGGATCATATAACACATTAATTTAATATATAATAGATATATGGCCAAAGCTCATATATCACACACATGACCGTTTCTCACAGGCGACGAAGATTCTGACATTTTCTACAATCTATGTTGACCAATAATGGTGGACGGTTGGGTTCATTGAGTATACTTCTTAGCATTTATTTTGTAATAGGGCTGCACAGTCACAATACACATCTATGTCCATATTGTTGATATTAAACTATTTAGACCCCGCTCAGCCTCTTTAGCATGCTATCAAAATGCATGTGTACACATACAACGATTATGTCACCAAACAAGCATTACCGATACCCGGGCACATGTTTTTACTTGAATGGGATACACAGAAGTTCTACCAACATTGACGACACTCCTCTTGGGTGTTTTGATAAACGACTTTCTGTTCGCGTGATTTCAACATCACAAGAAGGTGATGCTGTGTCCGTCTGGAACGCATTATTTCATGGAGTTTTCTCGCAAATAAAAAACATTTTGATTCGGAAATTATTCAACGTGTTACTTAAAGCTTACGCGGGCTTGTCCATTAACTTTCCATTTACTTCCGACCAATCGATTGGGTCACCATAAGCCGGCGCAAAGCATGCATGGTCCACCTTTCTGACCGAGCAATATATTGCCACGCTTGTAACATGTTATACTAAGCGCTCTAATGCGTTTACAATAAATGCGTCGAATGTTGTCCCACGAGGGAGTGGTTTACTATTAATTTTATATCGTTTCTTCGAGAATTTGTTGTTTTACCAGAATTCTTCAGAGGGCGGTATTCATTTTGATCGCTTTGCACGACTGTGACATAGAATGATGTGCCAATATGCAAGTACCAGGATTGTAATAGTTTAGAAAACTGGACTATTGTTTATAATTATATACCCGCGAGTTACGCTTCTAAATTACAGAAATCACAACTATAGGTTGTATATGCTTGCCATGAATTAACGCGAATTCACAGGTATCTGCTTTATTATATATGTCATGCTGACATGGCGGTATGCTGTTCTGCAATAAATCAAAGTGATAGAACTGCTCCATCAAATGAGTCATTAACCTACACAACAGAAGCCAAACTAGCAATTTTAACTTACAAGTTTTTTGTATTATTTTGCAATCAATTCGTTCTTATGCACTACAGACAGGTTTAATGTGCATGCAGGGAAAGATGACTAGACTGAGATCAAGATATGTGAGGAATGTCAACTTTCTTTTGTTGATAACAGAGTGCATCGATGCATCGGTAGCAAATTGACGGATTGGTCCTGCTTGTGATGATTCGTGTTTCACGACAACGTTGCGTTGTTATCCATTTTTGTTAGGGTATATGTGGTGCAGAAAAAACGTATTTGTTCTAGTTATCAATGTCTCATATTCTGGATCATTTTAGCGGTTAGAAAATGCTATCAAACCCAATGATTGCTATAAATGTGCAGGCAGCTGTTTGAACATTGAATATCAAGCTACTTACCATCGCCAAACAAAATATTGTATTACATGGTGGCAAGGAGCACTATCTAGCGAATAATTGTGAGCAATGCATAAGGGAACGATGTACTCGCCTATGAGATGCATGTCCAACGTAATAGAATTAACCAAGTGGGCATGATACCTCAAGTGATGAGTCAGGTATTCATTGCGCTGCTATACATGATAATCGTGAAGACCATGGTCTATTTATGCTTAATATGAAGATAGATTAAAGCGATCAAAGGATTATGACCGATATAGACTACCGAATTTCCGTTTTTGTCGGTTTGCAGTGCAAATGAAACCTATTTCATTTGAGGCGAAAGCAGTATATTGACACGAGCCGGATTAACTTAGAGACATGGTTGTCAGAAAATGAATAATCATGAAAACAATGCTAGCATAAACAATAAGCAATATCCGCGCAGGAATTTGTGTGTAGCAAAAATGTTAGGAGCGGCCTTGAGCAACGCCGCTAAATGTGTATAAATGGGAGCTTCAATATTGACTAGTTTCTTGAAAGGCGCAATCTTTCATTTGGTGTCTAATAACTGGCTGATTGCATTAATTTGTATTGTACATTGAAAGCTATCCCGACCACATTGTGCATCAGGAAATATCTAGTACGCAAACAAATGTTGCAATTCAAACAAACGTCAAACAAGAACGTCTGACCTTTTGGGAGTAGTTTGAAATTCATGAGATGGCGAAGCCACGGTGAGTGTTTTGTGTGCACTTTAAAACAGCAGCTGCGCATAACATTTGTTTACTTTCATTTGGGCGACATAAACTAAAAATCAAAAGCACTACACATCCGCCAGGTGGTTTTAAAAAGGGTTGTCGCTTATCTGGACGCATATATGCTATAATATGTCATTTATCACAATAATTGCCTTATGGGTCTTGATCAATCTCGCGATAACTAATTAAATGTCATTGTTGCTCAGGGTCTAAAACGAATGCCATGCCATTATCATTGCATAATGCGTCATACCTCATATTCGACATTTAATGCAATATTGCTGTGCTTACTGACCGTTCAATCAAGTGCTGCTTTAGGTACTTGTTAAATATCCTTAGATGCTTGATATGCTGACTTTTTAACCTTACTCTGTTAGAGCAATGCACTGAATTATAAAACAATGACATAGCTTCGATGCGATGTGTAATGGATCGATAGCTCCGTCAATCCAAACTTCTGTAGAGTTGTACAAGTGCCACCCATATGGTAGTTATCATTGTAATTTCATGCATCACATGTGTGTTTACATTTTGCTCACTACTTGAGTTGATGATCCACCGCTAACGCCAGAACGTACTTATATGCTATTCATTCATTGCGACCTGGCAGTTTAAGCCGAATATAATTATACGCGCCCTCATGCGCTGCTACATCGTTGTCAGAGCTAGGTAATTATTAAACGATTGAGAATCATTATTGCTTTCCATATAAACATATATCAGTTGCACAGTTCATAGAGTGCGATAATTTAATGAAAATTATTGTTCAGCAGCATATGTAAACGATATTTGCCAGGTTTAAATGGCGTTCGTGCTTGAGAGCTGACAATAGTCAGAATATTGATGAACGATACGATGTATCAAAACAAAAAGAATGAAAGGTGGAACCATTGATCCGTTTGGTTATTAATAATGTCGCCAATGTTGTACATTATTCTTAACAAATATGTATGAAGCACTGTTCGGAAATGTGACCTATTGCTATTAACAAATGAAGAACTAAATGACGGCGTTTTGAATTTGATTTAAATTCCTTTGCATACGATTATATAATTAATACAATTTTACCTCACTGTGAACAAAATATGCTTGTTACAACTGAGAAGTTCATATATACGCTGATGCAGTATGAAGTCATGCACTAGTACGAACAAACGGCCTGTACAATTGATCAAAGCCGCCCCCATATAGTCAGAGACAGTGGAATCTTAGTCGACTCCGTTTGGAGTGATATATATGGCAATAAAGACAAGTATTATGTGACACAAGAATGATTCACTGCGTGTGTAACACAGCAATCATCATAGAAGTAAGAACCATGGCCTGCAGTAGATGAAGAGAGATCAGACTAAATATGAAATGTATATATCCCCCGTAGATAAAACCCTTCAGGGGCATAACACGTAGTGCATAGTATTTGTGCCACTCATGTGATCAATTCGATACAATAAAACAGGAAAGTTATTCGTCAAGTAACGATGCACGTCGATTGGTAAATCATCTATCATTATCAAACCTGTGCGTGTGCTTCCAGTCCCACTATGCTGACCCTTGGGAAATGGCACCATATACCTTAAAATGCACTCTTCCACAAAAGCACGAACATTTATTTTCTCAATGTATATTACGTACTGTTGTCGGCACGTTCATATCGGCATATAGTTAACCGTTATTTAGAAAACTATTCCATCGCCGGTACTTGTGTTGATGTAAATGATCTAAAGAAATTAAAACGTATACATCTCATTACAAAGCAACATTATGGTGTACACCCAACTCCCTACCCGAAACCTCCCCGCCCAGCCACAGACGACTGTCTGGATAAGGAAATATGGTTATTTCCTGTCATTGATTCAAGGATAATGATCGATCACAGTCATCAATATCGCGCTCGATTTAAGGAAAATCTATCTGTTATTCTTCATGATAATCTGGCGACCCATATAACAGGTTGGGCATTCAAGCGACAAACACACGCACACACTGTCACATTTCTACAGGTATATGAGGTATATATTGGCCTGCTTATTGCTAAAAGTTGCATATTTGATTGAACAGTCATGCCACAGATAAGGCATATCGGTGGGTACTGCTACTGTTCGTGTTGCTAGGGAGAAGGTGCATTTTAAATTATATTCTGCATCCAAGCAGAGCTGTCGGTGCCTATGAACAGCAAGCATTGTGTACACACTACATCGAACGCAGAATGTAGTCCTCAACAAGGTACGGGTATTCCATCATTTTTCTATAATATTGTAGATAGAAGTGCAACTGTTAAAGCAGTCCATACATGCAATAGCAGCAATTAACATTGCTCTCTGTTTTTCAAGTACACTTGAATAGTGATAACATGGAATACAAATCGCGAAGTTCCATGTTTCATGTTCCCTATCGGCAAGTGAAAGTATATATCCATGCTAGGGACCATAGATATATGTAAATGCAATCAGTTGCTAGACACACTCAAGCAATCGCATGCTTCCATCCATGCCGACAAAGTTGTGTAATTGTGGTAATATATATGGGTGAAAGTAGATAGTAATGTTAGGGACCATTAATGTATTCTAATGCAATCAGTTGCTAGACGCACTCAAGCCGTAGCAATCAGCTCCTACAATGGTAATTGCATGCTTCCATCCACGCCGACAAAGTTGTGTATTTTTGGCAAAATATATGGGTGCTAAAGTCACCACGCAAATGTGGGTTTAGGAATTAATGGATATCCTAGCGAGCGATTTTCCTTCCATTATGAACGGCACTTAGTGGCTCAAGAATGACCACATGTCAATGCCGACGTGTACCGGGGAGAGCTAGAGAACAAAATTCGATAATCAACGGAACTTCATAATAAACAGCATCATATAGGATATATCTGTTATGGGATGCACAGTAAATCAAAATGGTGATATCATATACAAGCAGCGAAATTATTAATTGCATATTAGCCAAGTTGGTGACATTACTGGAGATATTTGGGTAATTGGAGACAATGAGAGTTGTTTACCGCTTGTGGATTTGTGTTTGACATAAGAGGGCCAGACATGTAGGTATAAATTGACGGTTACATGCAATCACCCCAAGCAGTCTTCAGTAAAGACGATTATATATACAATCCCATTCGACCTTGCAAACAAATATTTATTAGTTTACAATTTGTTGCAAAACTTGCATATTACTTGTGAATGCTGGTTTACTAATGTTACAAATTAAAAAGAAACAAATAGATATAGCCTTTCAGAAAATATTCTGTTGTCTGGATAATATGATTAAAATGATACATTTTCCTGTATCCAGTAGCCTCCATATCATATATACTCGGACTCAAATAACCAAACTGGAACGGGAACTGATGTAAGGTTTTGCCGAAGGGTGCTTTTACCAGCAACGACTAATGAAGGCAAGGGTAGGTCGGATATCTAAAAAAGGGTATTGATCATGTCGAGCAAATAATTCGACGACACAACGCCATTATGAACGCACTTTAAGGCAACAAATGCTTCTAAGGCAGCCCTAGGCGACCATTAGGTGGAAAAACCCAAGTGCAAAACGTCCAGACCAGGCTAACTCAACATACGAAGTTGTTGCCGCTGCCGTTCTTCGGCCTTCATTCAACGGGGTCTTTGTAGATGGAATACAAAGTCCAAGACTATATTGCGCTTCTATCGATTAAGGAAAAGAAGCCTGCGTTTCATTAATGGAATCTGGCTGCTCTGGTGAAGTCCTCCATCGGGATTATTCTGCCACATAACGCGATGAGTAAGTTGCCGTTACTGAGCCTTACTATCTTAAAACGAAATTGAAGGGAACATTTTACTGCCCTATTAGCTGACGCAGGATTTATTTTTACACTTTCTTTCAACTTTTAATTAAACAAACCGCTTCTGTCGGTGACACTGCATTCCAACTACTTGAACTACTTGAACTAAAGCAGCTGTTGATTTCATACCATCGTATAAATATATATATATATATATATATATATATGTATATACATATATATATATATATATATATATATATATATATATTTATATATATATATATATATATATTAATACATATATATATGTATAAATATATATTTATATATATATATATAAATATATATATGTATATATATAAATATATATATATTTACATCTATATATATATACATATACATATTTATATATATATACATATATATACTTACATACATACATACATACATATACGTAAGCTTAAGGATGACGTTGAGAAGTTGATGCTAGTTGTTGCCCTTAGGCTCTCCGCGGCCGATTAAGCAGGTGCTGATTATATGCCTTTAACTTCTTTAAAACAAGAAACCTAGAAGCGAGAGTCGCATATTGATAGATGATATATGTGTAGGTCACCACTCCCTTACACTGCACTCTTCTGCTGATAAATTAACTCTAACCCAACCCTTGCTTACCCAGCTGTGCCTTCCACTGCGACCCAACTGCGGTGCTGCGTTGTCATTGGTATGGTATAACTGCACCATCATGATCAGTATCGAAGTCATTTCATGCGGTTCAACGGGGTCAAGAAAATCGATTTGATCATTAATATAAGGCGGCAATTACATTCAATAGTCAGAGCACCCGCGCTTAGATATCAACGATTAACCAGGCATGCAATACCTTAGAGAGACACGAACTTACCGTTACCTATGCACAAAAATATGCACGATTACATGCTAATAATTCGGCGCAATTCCACAAGTTTCAAATCACCAGTAAACCTTGTATAACTTGATATCTGGCTCAGTGATACATTAACGGAGCTCATTGGGGAGAAGGAGAATTTCACATGACAAAGAACGTTGTAGCCAGCAATTAATCAACATATGTATTAGTTGACTAAAGATGCTAACATATAAACTTCACGCTAAATCAAACTGATAAGATAGTGCTCCTGAAATCAAGGAAAACCTATACTAAAAGCGAAATGGTTTATGTGCTCTTAACACGGCTGTAATCTTAAATAAATCGTGATAACTGATATGTACAATATTTGAAGGTTTTATCGTTACCACTACGTGATCGAGATGAGTATAAATATAACAGACTCTACCTACGTAAATTTCCGTGAATATTGCACAAGCTATCAAGAAATCATGGATTTGTTTTACCTATTAAATACCATGCAAACAATTTTAGCGAGACGCCTCATTACTTAAAGTTCGTTCATGTGAGGTGTAAATGTACGTTACACCGGTAAAATTTGTATTTTCGTTTGGCTTGTCAACATTCGCATATTTCAACGAGTGAGACCAAGCATTGCTGCAAATGACGACGTCTTGATTTGGTGATTTAAAAGCTATAATATACCATATTCACAACGAGGAAAGGCAAAATCACACATCGGCAGCGTGCGAAATATATTGGTTCATTCACTCGGCCTATAACATGATAAGAGGCTTATTGTGTAATAACCTACAACCGTTGGCAGAAATGGCTAAGGCTTCGCGACAACATGATTTCACTTTAATATTTATTTTAAAAGCGACAGTTCATCGATTTCAAACATTAAGAAGCGATCCCACGTCTTAAATTATTCAACACAATGGTTTATTCAGCTTTGACATTAACCACCTGGTATATATGTTACTTGAAAGCGCATATTTCTGGAAATATTACTTGTATTCCACTAGCGATATCCGCCTCTTCTTTGTACCCACTTTTGAGAATCAGGAAAGTACTAACTGCCATATCACACGGCGTACACTTGCATGTCATCGAAACCTTGAAAAGTTTGCCGGGAATCGTGATGATCAAGAGCATCATCGGCGACAGCCCAAAGCGACTTCAATCGAAAGCATCCTATGTTTGAATACTATATCGTGTCTTGAATTAAGTAAAGTATAAATGTCCTTTGCAACAACCCGAATGAGTACTTTTTGTACATTTATACAGTATTATTAACTGACCACTGTATGCTTGCAGGCCATTGTAACATATAATGCGCCAGTGAACATAAACAAACTTAAATACTCAAATAATTCACAGTCAGTTTGGTCTCCGCAAAAAAACTCACATCAATCAAAGACCGTTGATGCTTGCGAGTATTTATAATGTCTATTTGGGCAGCAGATTAAATGTCACGCATAACACCCCTGACCCAATCCTATTTTAACTCGACAAATTACCCCTGTAACAATGCTTTCAGCCGACTTGCTGAACCATAAAAACAATCCACCAATCCGTCTAGTAACCACAATGTAACAAAATTGAATTATAGCGGTACATTATGCTGACATATAGCTCGGCATATTATTTCCAACATCATGAATTTTACTTGTTCTGTATTAATTTTAATAATTGAAGTTGATCAACTATTGATATTGTTCACCAGCTATGTATCTTTGATGTCTCGTTCGTATTTTGATATGATAGTGATCAGGCTAAGTCCTCAGCATGTTGATAAACAAAGCTTGAAATGAAATGGCACCATAGTCAAGATATACACCGCCCGCTAAATTAGCTAGATGCTAGTGCTCCAGACGAGACGGCGGACAGGAATGATGAAATAATACAGAATCAAATCGTCCATCGAGCTGCTGATGAATGACAAATTTAAGCCAATGCAACGGAAATTTTTATTATATTGAAACAACCAGTTGAGGCTTAATATTGCACATTTGATAAATGCATGGCACTGCATTAAACACCTGTTGCCTCAAGAATGACGCTGCAATGATGTGAACTGCAAAACACAACATAGATTATCCCATGTTGCTGTATTTTTCGTATAATTATTATGTGAGATCAAAAGTCATATTATGAATGCTGATAGATATGTCAACGTTTATTCAAATTCCTCATTAGTATACGGCAAGCAAGCCAATATGTAGCAAGGCATTGGCGATGATTGCCTATCTGTCATACGGAACGTGCAAATCTCAAACTACTATGTGCTGCTGCCTAATCAAAACAAGCAATTTAGGCGACCTCGGTCCCCTGATGTGGTTCTTAAGATTTTTAATTCGTGTCCTGATTGCGTTAACCAGCTATTTCACCATGTCTAATCACTCATTTAACCGGTAGCATTACATGTTTTGCTCAAGATGAATAGAGCACAAGCATCTCTTCGTTACTGTTGCAGGGATCAACAACGTCATAGCATCCGTACCACGATGACTAATCATCAAATTGGCCAAACTTATTAGTGTGAATCGAAATTTTGTAACCAATGAAAATAAAAATTGTACAAATGCACTTGCCTTGCACCATTTACATCGATGCCAATCGGGATCTTATACCGAATCGTCGCCTTTCGGCAAAATAATTGTGAAACGCAAACTTTCATTTTCAATTTCAGGACCATAAGTACCTACTTGGCGATTCTAAATACCGCACCTCGGCGCAATATCCAGAACATTACTGCTATTTAGCGATGAGGAACGAAAACCGGTGTAGCTGTCCGGTAATATATAATGAGCTTTATATCACTTTAGCCTCGTCTTGTATGTGATGCTCGATGGATAATTAATAGCGGAGGCTGAATACTTTGCCAATATATTGTGTTTACATGTTGGGCACAGGCGCTGTAGTGTCGGAAAATTTCACAGCCTGTCTCAAAGTTTATAAAAAGGGGAATGCGACTGGTCAATATTTCAAATATGATTTCTAAATCAAGTTCAGTGTGACATACATTGCGGTGACAATCTTATCACTGCGTGGGATGTTTACATCGCGTTGCTGGATTAAACAGCAGGACCGTCTGGCTGCAAAAGCTCAGGTGTATCTTCGCGATTACCTTGACAAGTTTTAATTATAATTTACACTTGGAGTCCGCGCCAGGTACAGGTGTAAGGCTAATATACCGTTCCAATTTACGATACTCCCTATAGATCAAGAGGACACCGTTTGTTATTTCCTACGCATTGACGGAATAGTGGAGGCTACTACAGACTCGTTGCCATTAATCGTTGTTCATAAACCAGTGATTCATTTTAATCACTTTATTTTTTTTCCGCAACGGCAATTTGAAGTTCGCAAAGGGAGCTGCACAGAACGTTTCATAAAGTTATGCTAACTGTACGTTTATGTTTCCGGTATTCATCCCCATACATAGAATAATTGCTCTGGATCAAACGCGATTGCCCCATGTGTGTCATCTACTATCGTCTGCTTTTGCATCAACTTACTATCTATTCGTAACTGCATTAGCCAGAGCGCCCAAAAGACAGATAGTGTATTCCCACAGCCGTGATCATTGTTCATTCATTGGGCGACAACTGCCAGCCATATAAATGCCTATGTTTACAACTATATTACTTTCTTGTTACAAGTAGGTGAATTTTTTACATGATATATTTAGTACTCCACTTATTTGTCCATTGGTTAACGTAAATAGTATCAGTGGAGCTTACTGATTGACCGGTTCCGACAACACACAACGTTAGTAATGTTTATTAGCATACGTGCATGTCATTCTGTATTCAGTTTAATGACCCATCGTGCAAAAGCAAGTTGTGTGAATGGACCACCTTCGGTCATAATTGCAGTGTAGAATCGGGATTACTATGACCGCCCATGTGCAATTACATAAGTAAGTTGGGGACAATCCAACTACATGCAACACGCACACTGAGTACTTGTGATAAACAACTAATTTAACGCAATCTAGTCTAACCAACCATGCGCCAGGCAACGACGGGCGCGAGTGACTATGGCTTGATTTTAAATATCATCTAGTTACTATATAGTAACTGACACCGGCGTAGCATATTATGATATACAAATGTACCAAGTTGCTATTCTGTTCAGCTCTAGAGATTCAGCTCATTGTGTGAACGGTGCAACTTCAGCAATATTGGACAATGTACGACCCTGGCACAGTGTTACAGACATCCCTCTGCACATTTGCACATGGACTCATATATACGTTTACAACGTTCGAGAATTATTTTCTATCAGGATTTTCAATTAAATCTTAGATACATCATGCCTTCTGCTAGCGAAATAATGACCCAATTACTAACATGTTGTCCCTGCATACTAGAGAGTCACCAATTACAATCTACGAACGATCGGTTATTATCCTGGACAATTGATAACACTTACTACAAGAACACCTTATTAGCACACTGACGTAATTTGCTACAATCTCCGAAGTCACGGTGCATGTAACAATTAAGAACATCAGATTATGTTACTAGTTATAGCAACATTATACATGCCAACCAAACAGCAAGTGACCTTGGTGGCCAAATGTGGTCCATTAGGTGGTAGATACGTGCCTGACTATGTATACTTGCCCCCTTGCATTGCGTATTGAGATCACGCATCTGACCTTCAGTGGTAAAAGCACTTGTTTACTTGGCATGCCAATGATTGATTAAAAGCACGCGCTAAGGGTACAGGATTCACTTCAGTATGGTTGTTATTGAAATACTGGCACGCACCATGCTTGATTTGAACTACCTGGTGTGTGCCAGGGGACTATTATGTACCTACATATTTCAATCTGCAGTGGCATAAAACAAAAGCTACACATAAATGATCAGTCACAAATATTTCGTCGTGTTAAGCAACGGTCCTCTTTATGCACATAAGGGAATTTTCTCACCATCCTGCCTTGACCGAATAAGAGTCGTTGTTAACAGCATGATTGCGCTGATTAAGTACTGACTCGATTTAGTAGCCGAATTCCAGATTATTTAGAACGGTCTTCCGCCCATCATACGAATGGGAGACAACCTTAGTACCATTGTTAATTAACGGCAACCTTCAACTAAGAATGACCAGTTAAAATTTGCTGGGTCATGAAATTGTGTGATGGCAATAAATGCTCAAGTTGCCGAGGGAAATATATTGCCTAACAACGGCAATCAACTGAGCTAATTGTGTCCTCTGACCTCTCTTTATGCCAAATGCAACACAAACAAGCCATTTTACATTTCGAGAGCGCTCCAAATTGCATTGAGAGCAGCTGGGCTGACAGACATTCAAAAATATGTAGCACCGCGGATATCAACTCATGGTGCACGTTTTTCCCAAATAAGTCGGCTGCGAGGGATGAGAACATATCATGGTTGCGTGAGTCTGTATAGTGCCATTTTTAACAATTGGCTCATGAACAAAATATCGGTTCATTCCGAATTGCATTATTGCACCTTAGTGGAAGACTTGATTAATCTAAAGTCAATATTGTTACCGGAGGTATTTTATGCAAATCACTCGGCATTATTAAGCTTGATTCCACTTTGTTCGCGCCTAAGTAGTTTTCCAATGGCGCCTGATGGTGGATCGGGGCCGACTTGTCTTTTTTAGCAATAGCTGCATAATATAAAACATAGAAAAGAGGAGTTCTTCTACCCAAAATGTTCGTCTCCACCAAATCGCAGCAACACACAAACACCTGTCATATCACTGACATTAAACAGCGAGTACGTTTGCATCATGTTTTTGCTTTCAAGGCGTGCAACAGAGAACACGTAGATGTCTGAAAGAGGAATACCAACAAACGATTATGCATAAAAGAATGCAATCACCCAGTTGCTGCAGCATAATCCACAAATGGTGTAAAATTTCCAGCTCAAGGCTATATCTCCGCATTCAAACTGTTATTTACGTTGTTGGTCAGTATTTTCTGTAAATGAGTAATACCAACAAATTACTATGTGTAAAAAATGCAATCACTGAGTAGTTACACTGTAATTTACAAATGGTAGGGATTTCCAGCGCAAGGTCATATCAAGTCCTTTCTCTTCAGGGAATTACGCGTTCAAAATAATTTTAATTTGATTGTCGTGGTAACTAGCTTGTTCTGGGAACAACGTGGATGCGCCGAGGGAGGTCATACACACGAGAACGGTAATATTGTTCAGATATCAATATCTACTACTACCGCCAGTTGGTGTCTTAGCTACCGGTCGATGAGCCATTTGTTTAGTACCCAATGTTGGTTAAATTTAGATAATGCCCTAAGACAATTTAGCGCAACCACAGCATTGCTAGGCACATTAGTGTAAATCAGCCGCTATGTTTGATTATTAAATTAATCAATTACTCATCAGCAGTATTATAGAAAATGATGGAAGAGTTGGCAGGGTTTCATTTCATTATATGATGATGCGTTTCATTAATTTAAAAAGAATATGCTCAGTCAGAATAGGCGACTAAGATTGAATAAAAGGTAGTAATGGTCGAAGCTGATATTCACCCTATAAATGACACTGATTCTCTGCTTTATGGATTGAAGAATAACACATTATTAGTTTCTAGTCTTCAGTATGTTACGCTGATGACTCAATATACTTGCCCTCAACTTGCATGCCTACATAAATTTGATAGAGCGCAACTGTAGTTCATAACTAACAATAAGTATAAATTGATGGACAATTCCCCAATTTATATTGCTGTCTCTGCAACGCAGTTGCGAAATGCCTCCGCGTCGAGCATCACACAAATTAGGGGTATCTTAAACCAATATTGATAATTTGTCACCTTTACTCACAGCAGTCAAGATCACGTTTCGCTAAAATCACAATGCCATTTTAGAATATGTTATCATAATGCTTGCATCCATTAATAAGGAACTTTTATTACATTTGAGATTAAGTACTATAATTCAACACATTAAGTTATATACGGCAGGTATTGCGTAGCCAGATAATACACTGTCGGTTATAACTAATTTATAGCACCAAGCTGTCCGAAGGGGCATCTCTGCAACAGGAAACATCAACATTGATGATAGAATAACAATAGGTGCAAGCAAATATGATTAGTACTGAAGCATCGTTTAGAAATGCTTTGGAATGCGAAATTCAGCTTAGTTATGGGGTTCCTTTAATAGATGTTATTGCTGATGATTTGTTAACATCGATGTATACAAATGAGGAATTTAGAGCCGGTGCATGGGATTATTTGACAACTTACACCATAAAATCAAATATTGATATTAACTGAATACCATTATTTGTCAAGCAAAACAACGCAGGTAATGCTGTGCTGTACCATGTTTCATATCGCACATTTTACAAGGTTGATCATGTTACTCTCTATATTGTAAGGGTGTTACATGGAGATTCTGCGTGACGATCTATGCAAAGCAGAGAAAAACTTCGATACTAATTGATCCATGTCCACAAGAGTATTCCATGTTTATATCTTATGTTTGGCGGATGCGAATGACGACAACCACTCAGTTAGTTTGATATCAAATGGTTGTCATAATTTTGATACATTTGTCATTGTGATCTTAGTACACATAGAGCAGTTGCAAATTCGCGTTCGATATCATTGACTAAGAGAGCCCTATTGGCTCTTGCAACATTCTTGTTACATACATCATTTGTTGTTGTAATTATCATAACAATGTCAGGCTTGTATCGACTCTTTTTGAGGGGTTTATCGTAATGTTCTTATAAAATACACGATATCATGACCTGTAGTCTCTGTCTGCTATAATTATCCTGCAATATATTTAGTTTTATTCAACTTATAATTACCCGTTCCGGTTTTCATGTTCGGAAGAGCATTTGCCATTGCAGTAAATGGAGAGCAAGCACAGATATACCGTGTCATTTTATCAAATGCCCGTTTTATCAGCAATCTCATGAAACGATAATACAACTGGTGTTCTTTATACTTGTCGGATGATTTTTCTCTCTCTACCAAAACGGGTTGCTGTAGCGCTTTCAAAGACATTTAGCCGTTAGGTGACAAAGGATCGCCTATCAAAGTTTTATATTTTCGGGAGTATCATTTTATACTTGTCAAAAATATTTAACTGTAAACACGATTGAGTTGCGTTGAGCACTCACTATAAGTTTGGTTTAGGGCTTTATTTATGAAAAATAAGTTTCTTGACAAAATATTTGTCTATAGTCCTTGACCTTTCCTGTGTTTACATGCCGGTTACATTAATAGTAAAGATCTTGTTAATGTATTGGGTTTGCATAAGTAGTGTCTGCCTACAGTTTTATAGTTTTAAATAAAACAGTTTTACATCACCGTGCATCTACTCCTGCGTATATTTTATCTATATTCATGTGAATATCATTAGATACTAAGTGTGATGGGAAGGCAATGTTAAGATTAGCTGCTGCAATAAATACGAATTATATAGTGTTTGCATTCGTGATTAAAGCTCCAAAAGAAATAAGCGTTACATAAATAATTGTCATAAAACACACGTCCCGATCAAACAACGTTTTAAATCAACTACATAAGCATCCTTTTGTGATATTATTGACGACACTTTAGAGCGCAAATATAATATTTTAATCTCTGGACATACATAAGTGAGTATAGTACGTTGCATTAAATGTTGGTCATAAAGCTGCGCAAAAAGCATGTAGTTGTTTCTATCAACGGAGCAATTACCAATATTAGGTAATGTTGTTTGTAAAAAGCGCTTACATTGCATGCCGCCATTAAGCACCCTTTGCAATTAAAGCAATACTCAGGCTTGCAAAATGATTGACAATAGATCCACCCATAGAGGAGTCTTTAGTCATTTTAATCTCATGAACGGTGAAGAAACGTCCAAGTAGATAATGTTAACCATTCACCCAGCGTTCAGCATTTTGGAGCGTCCTTCAGATCTTAAGGGCTTTTCGTGATTATCATGATGAGTGATGGCGTTGATTTCCCGTGGGAGATCAGAAGGTTGATTCAGAATACGGCAACCCATAATAAATACCTTGAGTGCATAGCCAATGTGCAGCACATTCTACCAAATGCCTGGCAACATTAGCCGAAAGGATAAGTATCAGGAATTTACCGATGAATGTTTTCTCAGTATGCAAGTTTACTTATATGGAGTCTTTTCTGTTATATTTTTAACAAAGCAAAAGACACTGGCATCATCACAATAACCTTTTTATGTTTTACGGTAACAATTTTAACACCATAGTTGGATATTCAATAGTGTTAAATTACAATGCAACCATTGAAAATTATTCGTCAAGATGTTCATACAAACAAAATCGTCAGTGCCATGGCATTTCTACATAAGCTAATATCTTTTCGAGTCAATAGAGAGACTAAAAGTTTGAGTGAGATTTGATCGGCAAAATTGCCAACGACTACAATAACACAACAAACACTATAAAGCACAGAATGCAAAGAAATTCATACGTGCTATCAAGTGCATACGTGCCGAACCTATTAACCTTCCCCTGTTGTTAGTGGGGTTGTTGGTCATTTGTTTATCTTAATCTGTGGATTAACATAAAGAACAAAGTATGAGTTTCATCACATGCCGTAGTTTACTGTGTCTTCTGTGTCATTGTAGTCGTTGTAGCCTACGTTGACCATTTGATTCTTTATATCAACACTTGTAACTATTGTAAGATGCGACAATCATGAAATTGAAATACGCAGTCTGGGTCACAGTAAAATAACGATCGACGCAATTAACGTAATATGTATACAGTAACAATGACCAACTGGCGTATCATAATGATAGATAGTATAAACAGATAAATGACATGGGAATGAATAATTAATTTGATGGATCGCCTGTGTGCTCATCATAAAAGTCAGTTTCATTTAGACTAATACCGGAAAAGAAACTACAATTGTCAGGCACGCAGTCACACATGTCATGTATGAGTTAACCGCCAGACTGCGAGCATGTCAAAGTCACAACTATCCTGGCCTAAATATTTAAATTTGTATATGTCGGATATTGATATCAGTAGTGCCTAGTGAAAGTCTAATGACATTACGAAAGTGGTAATTACTACACCTATGAAAGATGCAAAAATGCCTTAACCATTAATAATATAGGTAGCACCCTTTTGAACCCGCCTAACAGTAATATTGTAAAAACATTTGTGGAAATCGGTTCCACATACTAGACGAATAAAAGCTAATAACAAAAATTTATGCACAGCTTGAATTAATTTTATGTTAGTGTTTGTACTGTATGCTGTTGTGTTTTTCTTGTTATTCCACTATTCCATAGGGCATCATTAGTTATGTTTTTCATTTCCTGTGTGGTAAAAGTACTGTGTGTATGTATAACTTGGTGATTGTTCGTCCGTACTTGACCTCAGCCAGTCTGCCTTGGCATTTCTGTCGACCACCATCTTTGCTTTTCCCATCCCACCTTGCCCTTGTCTTTGTAATTTGTTATATTTGTGTATATTTTGTTTACTTGCTACCCTATTATCAGTGGTTGTGTACCCCAACCTTTGCTGTTCAATGTTATCTTTATCCTTTTTGTTTCCTATTCTGGCCTTTTAATAAAAAGCCCTATACAGCTGCATCAGTCGGCCAGTCCTATGTGTAATTCTAATATCTATATTCCAGTCTTTTATATCAAAACACAAACAGCCATCAAACATGTTGTTTATTGCGCAAGGTACAAGCAGCAAGCATTCAATTTTAGGTCGTCTAGATTCTTATTTGGCTTTGCGCCCAGGGGCTATGTGAATATAATATATCTGTTAAATGGAGTTATAATCTCTCATAAATTACATCGTCCATTTATCCAGGGGACATAGGAAACGAAAATCTACTCGTGCCTCAGGACATATGCAGATTTTGGGCAATGTCAGTAAATACACGGATGGTGCATACAAGCACTGGAAACAGTTTCTAACATTTTTACCTTGAATGAGCGTATTTTAGTAGGACAAAACCAAAGGCTTTTTGGAGGCACCGAAGGAACAAATAATTTAGAATTACTGCAAAGGAAGCTCAATCAATTCATCTTTTCATTTCTATCACAAAAATGCTACTGCTTGCTAAGAACCATACACTTGAGCAAATGCATTGCCGTTGTAGAAGGACCTAAATGTAATTTACTTCCTACCCCCGGGATATGTTTATAAGAGAAATAAGAAAATAAATGCTCGGCAGCCCACTTAAATCTTCATCAATATGCGTATTCATTTGCATCAGTCAAAAAGCTGGAAGCAAACGAGTTTTATTGAGCAATCAACGGTGGGAAAGCCCGGTCG
Source organism: Urechis unicinctus (assembly GCA_034190875.2). Taxonomy (NCBI): domain Eukaryota; kingdom Metazoa; phylum Annelida; class Polychaeta; order Xenopneusta; family Urechidae; genus Urechis; species Urechis unicinctus. The sequence continues at coordinate 33,497,409 of CM067344.1, forward strand.
GTCGGCGCCATTCATCGTTGTTTGCATCATGACTGGTGGTTTGTAGAAGAACAAAACGCTCATCAATAAGCTTTATCTGCTCGTGTGAAATAATATGTCGGTTAATAGATGTCACACACTAATTGTTCGGGATTGCATAGGGCATTTATCACAATGGGGAAGTAAATGTTCCTCGGGATTTTCCAGAACAAATTTCACGTAACGTTCTTGACCAAACAAGCGCCATATCCTGATCAGGTCAATCGATGTACTGTTAATTTGCCGTTCCAGTCATATTTGATGAATCATGCAAAGCTGACGGTGGTATATATTTTGGTAAAATGAGTTATATTGTGTTATAAGGCGGGTGCAAGATGAGTGCCAATGACGGGGTATATTTGTGATTACATGGGTGGAAAATAGCATATTAATTCGCGCAGCTAATTATAGTTCGTACCAGCATCCAGATGTGTAGCTTTCGCGGCAAATGATATGTAGTTTTATAATTAAACTTTTCGTTTTCCATGATGGAGTCCGAGAGGAGAGAAGTACCGTTTAAAAGAATTCTTATTGCATTTGGCCTTATTCTAATCTAAAGAGACTAACAATTCTACCAATGGAGACAAATTAAGTGCAAAACTTATTCCATTGCCACTGATCACCATCGCTCGATATATCCGCCAAGCAATCGAAAATAATGCAATGAGCTAGCGTCTCTTGTAAAACGATTCACGTCTAATGGCAACATGGTACACAGTAATGCATATGGCGTTATAGTCTTGTCCATATATGAAATAAAGCTATTAAAGGTTTGAGTACAATGCCTTCATATGTTTGTAGAATTGATTTTGTATAATAATATAATCTCTTCATCCGTTACAAGTTAAAATTACATTAAGCATTGTCAAAATAAATAACTGCTTCATTTTAAATTACTGTCGAGATATTATACGCATTGGGATTAGAGCCCAACTAACTTTCCAGGATAATTACTTTTCTCCGAGCAATCGGTCACAGCAACAGCTTGAATCGTGCTGATAAGCATGACATTAATAAATTTGGCAATCTTCGACAATGTAATATGATACAACATAGATTGCATTTATTTCCGAAAGCACACGGGTTGCTTAGAATATGGAAACACACACTGCTTATATAGTTTATCAACTCTTCAGCAATGGAGACTGAGAGGTTAAGACGTGGGTATTGTACGATTTATGATTCTTTTGCCAAGGGTTTTCCATCTGTAAAGCAGAAATAGCAAAGCCTTGGAAGAGTTTATCTATGTTAAAAAAGCATTTGAAAACAGTTGGGATGGATCGATGAAGCAAACAAGAATATGGCCGGCCGGAGATTGATAGGGAAACGTGATACAATATAATAACTATCGGCGTTGATTTACGTATGAAGACATATAATTAGTCACTGATTAAACATTATTCACAGCATCAGAATAATATCAACATGCTATTAGCATAGCCTACTTTTCTTGTAAAATCAACATGTAGCACAGCGTTGCCGTAAAATGTACATAATATCCATATGACATTATTTTTCCGTCGTCGTGATGAATTTATGCGTGGCGGCGATCATAGAGCCTACTTGTGTCTCACTTCTGTTGTACAGTAGAACGCACAAAGTTGTGCTTGAATCGAGTTAAATTCCTTAACGTGGGAATTGTATGATTTATGATTCTTTTGCCAAGGGTTTTCCATCTGTAAAGCAGAAATAGCAAAGCCTTGGAAGTCTTTATCTATGTTAAAAAAGCGTCTGAAAACAGCAGGGATGGATCGATGAAGCAAACAAAAATATGGCCGGCCGGAGATTGATAGGGAAACCACGTGATACAATATAATAACTATCGGCGTTGCTTTACGTATGAAGACATATAATTAGTCACTGATTAAACATTATTTACAGCATCAGAATAATATCAACATGCTATTAGCATAGCCTACTTTTCTTGTAAAATCAACATATAGCACAGCGTTGCCGTAAAATGTACATAATATCCATATGACATTATATTTCCGTCGTCGCGATGAATTTATGCGTGGCGGCGATCATAGAGCCTACTTGTGCCTCACTTCTGTTGTACAGTAGAACGCACAAAGTTGTGCTTGAATCGAGTTAAATTCCTTAACTTATCCTGCATAGGATTGCATCACTTCCCATCCACCGCAATCGCATTGGTTTAGTCAATATTTCAGTCCACCACATTTTAATAATTTGAACGACTTGAACTTAGCACGGTATATTATCTCAAGCAAAGTGGAGACTCAACATTTGTAATACTGTTGCCCCTTGGGCGGCCTTATTAGTAGATGCAAACAAACGTCGGGCCGATATAAACCCATAGACGTATCTACCACATTTGATAGCGTAGCGATTGATCTTTGCCATAGAATTAAAGATCAATAACGGTAAATTTGTTGACCATTATAGGCCTATAAGGGACCAGTGCTTAGATTCTTGTTAAATCGTTTTTTGCAGGTGCCCGCTTGTTCACGCCTTGCTAGACATATTACCTCAATCAAAACAGCATTTGAGTAATAGTTGGGTCGCTCGTTGTAGGGTCGCACGGGATTATGGTTTTGGAGTTAATTTAATTGTGCTGTGCGGCTAGTCTGACATAACCCTTAATCTGGATATCCTACGTATGTTATGTTTTGTCAAAGTACATTATAGCGGTTTAATATCTTGCATATATATTATAGTTGTAGAGGTTCTTCGAAATGACTGGCTCAGCTCTATGTACCAAACTATTTGGAGCTGAATGTCATTCAATTGTGTATTGGCCTAAATATAAATGTGCTGGAAGTGATTATGGTTTATTACACAACATAGCTTCGTAGATTTAGCCTTCCCCGTCACGCAACGATAAGGGAAAGCTTCCACTTAAATGCTTATAATGTTTATAGCTATTATTCTATTTATACCCCTATATTCAGATATATAAAATCTAGCTGTTAGACGTGATAAACAGACAGCTTGTTATGCTTAAGTTTTGTAAACGGCTAGTGTGACATCCTCGTCAGTCCACTTGAAATTAACGACATCAATTACTGCCCCAATGATATAAAATGATCACATCGCGCATAAGCATAGCGGAAATAAAATGGCATGCGCAGGTTCGACAGGCTACATTTAAGGCGATGGGCTCGTGGGTATTGGCGTTTCAACAACTTTCGCATGTGCAATAAGATCATGCAAAACTACCATTCATCAGTGTGTCATGAGCATGTTTGTCACGCTTATTGTTTGATTTTGTACAATACTACATGACAAGATATGTTTCATGACTTTCATTGCCCCTACGTTGCGGATTCCAAATGAACATACCAATTCAATCAATAGATAAGACAAAACCATTAAGCCCCCTATGACATTGCCGATGCCAATATAAGATATTTGATATCTTCGGAATTCCACTATAACCCATTGTGGCCACTCGTCTCGTAGGCTTGCATTGGAAACCGTTATATAGATTGTGAAGACAGCAGAACAGTCACAGACTGCTACAAATAAAAGAGTGAGGTATTCGATTTAGCCTTGCTGCTTGACGCTTTTCATTCGGTTTCACATCGTATTTGTACCATTTGTACTTTTAATGACATATTACTGGAAGATTGCATCTCAAGTGTGAATCAAGCAGTTAACTGGCTAGTCAAGAGCCTTGACAAGTCCGTAAATGAATCGTAGAAACAAACAAGCAGCGAGCATATGCAACTTAAAACGCGTAAATGCTGCGGCTGCGGCATTGTATATCAATTTCGATTGTATCTCACCAGCTTGTTATTCTATAATACTTATCATCCGAATCAGTAGACCTATGATTTTGTGCTTTAGATAAACGTAGAAAATGGTTGCATTATCTGGTATCAACAATGACAACCATGATGGGCAATAATATTCCTTCCATATTTGGATAGCAGTACAATCTATGTGCTAAGCGACTGTGGTCATGGCATTGCCTTCGCTCGTTATATGTAGCCTGGAAGTATTTCAAAAACCAATTCGTGGACGTATTACAATTCCTTCCTTCCTTCCTAATGCCTGCAGAAATCGACAATGGGCACCCTGCATGATTCACTGCTCTTGCGGCTTCTCGATCAGTGCAAATCGCCAACAGCAATAATACACACCGTGGAAATATTCTTGGGATCTATACTAGATTAACGTTGTAATGTTGGCCAATTGATATATACTAATAATGCATGGTGCTGGGACAAATAAATACAAAAACTCTGGCGTAAAATATAATCGAGCTTTAATCTAAAATAACAATTACAGTCATCAGCGCTGATAGAATAAACCCATTTACAGTGATGCCCCATACCACCTGCCCACATAGTACAATTCACAATAATCGACTTTAATTGTGATGGACTGACTTATGGTTAGATGTGCGTTAATGTTCATCAATATTAGGTCCTGACGACAAAGGAAGCTGTATTCACTTGATTGTATGTGTTGGTTTTTGCATATATGACCTTCAGTGTCGTGTATGTACTCAAGCAATCGTTGATTACATCGAATGAATGTAAGTGTCCTCTTTCGACTACATCAAGACAATGTTGTATCGATAATATTGCCTTTGTTATGCGGCAGAAAATCGCATTGTTCACGTTTGTTTTCTCCGAAAAGTCGTTTGGGATTATTATTCTGTTTCCCGATGTTTTTTTCCAATAGCTCAAATTCCTGGCATAATCCACATAGAGGTATAATCAACTGCTATTAATATGCCGGCTGCAATAATCAATCCGAATAACCAAAGAAGTCAGACCAAGCAGCGTTACACATCGGCCAAACATCAGTGCTATGAATCTCCATTGCAATCATAACAGTTATGCACTTAAGGCGCATACCGGATAGCCGATATCAAACGCTCTTGCTTGCACGATATTATTCACACAAGTTTGGTTAATAGGTTAATCGAGTTAATGATTGAACAGCTCATTGAGCTATTTGCCATCAAGTTGAGTATTGCACTGGTGTATCCCTAACGTTATGGGTGCTGGTTGAACTGCGCACCTCTGGCGTCCTCTTGTAGGACTCCCATGGTGAGTGGGTAGGACCAGTGAAGAAATTCCTGTCAAACACTATTGCACACAAACCCACACAAGATTGATTATTGTCAAAAAGGAATAGACCCAATCATACGGAGTCGGATTCTGACAACGAATTATTTTCTTCATGGCCCAGATTAACAGTCATCGCAAACAATGATCAGGATAGACCATTAGCATTGCTTAGCCCGTTTGCCATATATGAAGGGATTGCGGGGTTGGCTGGTGTCCCTAAAACAGTAAACAAGCATCCATCTGTCCATATTCTCGTGGAAGTAGACAGCCCAGTCACGCAAAGAATTGATTAAAATCAGCAATGCTGGTGGGTCTATCCATCAATGTGACCCCTCTCAGGACCCTCATCACAAAAAGAGGAGTCATAAGACGTTTTGATTGAAAGCAGTGTGACAACTTGGAAGCCCTAAAGAGCAATAGGTCATACAGTACAAAAGAATCATAATAACGGAGAGAAACAGCCAACAGCCACGGTTATCCTGACTTTTGATAAATCTAAGGTGCCCAAAGCTGTCATAGTCGGATACCGGAATGTTGTTGTAGAGACCTAAATTTCAAACCCGTTGCGGTGATTCAAATGCAAGCGCTTTGGCCACAGTAACATGAAGTGCTTCCGGGAGGGCCATAAAGAAGAGGAATGACAGCAATTCATCAAATGCATCAACTGCTCAGGGGACCAACCAGCATCTTCTCGCTTGTGTCCTACATGGATCAAGGAAAAAGAAATCCAAATGATCCGACATACCAGATATATCTCGTTCCATGAGGCACGTAAAATAGCGGCAGAGCACTACACCCTCACTTAAAGATCAAAACTAACGTTTTTTGGCATATCCGATAAATATGTTTCAAAATGTTGGAAAATATCTTTTAATCTAACCACGGTAGATAATTTTACATTCTCTCAAATACTTTGGACATAAATCCACTGAGAATGTGGTGCTCGGGTTTAATTCCGATTGAATTCCCTTTTCCATTTTGCACCAGTTGGTCGCTAGGAGGCAGGTCGCGTGACGTAACGTTTGCGGCTCGTCCCAAAACCAATTCGAAGGCGGCATTTCGGATGCTGAGAAAAATTATACGATCCGCGATTTTTTCCCTGAAACTTTCCATCCTACTGATTGATCTATTAAATGTCGTCATCAGATGAAGATAACGAAGCCTCATTAAGTGAAATGAGGACTTATGATGTCCGTGGGTATCAATTTGAGCCCACTCGATCGCGAAGAACAACCGAGTCAGATAATGATGTTTGGAGCTCAGAAACGGATTCCGATTCGGAAAATGAATGCAGCAAATGGGCTTTGACTTTCAGGCCAGTGGAAGTGTGGTGGGTAGGAATTTTTCGTCTCTATTAGTCTAAATGGATTAGAACCAGCAGAAATAACAATTCCGTGTTACAGGCCCAGGGTCTATCTGGCCCACACACCCAAGTCAACAAATTCACCCAGCGCGTTCCCGAGCGATAATGACATGTATGATAATATATAGAATTGACTTGGGTGCCTGTGAACTGGCCACTTTCAGAATTTAGACGTACTGTAAATATATCTCTCATCAGTGTATATTTAAAAGACTAAGTCTACTCTTTTGCTCACATATAAAGTCAGAATGCTCAGAAGAATTTGTGAATCATGGACAAACATGGACTGCTGGGTCAGCTTTTGTTATGTGATTGATCTAACTTGGAGTTCAAAATGGCTTAAGCTTGATTTGGGCAACCTTTTAGGTGTAGCTGTAACAACTGCGATCAGATGACCACATTGCGGGAATGTGTTTGTTGTCGAAATTGCCCGAAGACTCTTGCAACAATGGAAGAGTGGCCATGTATGACTGAGCATCCAGGGTTCAAGTCCAACTGCTTGGATCATTACGTCCTGCTTGCATCTAAATTCGAGTACATACAGATCGATGGACCTATAGGGGATGATGTTAACACAAATGAGTAAGTAATGCCTTTATTGAAGCACATATTATACACACAGCCCCTTCTGGACATGGACAATGTTTATCTTAAGTGTCCATGTAGTGCAATACATATGGAAATCAAGTTCAATGCTACATGACAACAAACCAGCAATACATTTGTATCTGGAGTACATAGTTGGAAAAAAAGAGGTAAAAAAAACATTATTTTCATATTATCAATTCTTTTTTGCTCCAGGTTATTCCGATATTCGGCCTATCGCCGTTTCATCTACTGGGTGTGGCACAGATTAGGTAGACATAACAGAAAAGTATTGCCATCATGTGTAGTAAACAAAATAAGATCTACATTCCCAGACCCAGAGGGCCTTTACAGAGGATACCTAGAAAGTAGCTGAGATTTTGTTAACATGATTGAAGCGGCATCGGTGTGCTCCCACAAGAATGTCCTTCGCTGGCTTTTCATATTGAGCAGCAATAGGAGGTGGAACACTTCTTTCCACCGAAAGAACTTTTGCCAGTCTGTAACTGGGATATTTCTCACGGAGCAGAAACACTTCAGTAATGAGGTCGTCAACATAATCTGAAGCATAACCAGTTAATAAAAGATTAGTAATAAATTGTCTTTGTATCATTATATGGAATGTTTGGTCTTTTGTGCCAGTATAATTACCCTATGGGCATAGCGGAGACTCGTAATAAATTTATTTTAATAAATGCCAGCATTACATTATTGTTTAAGTCATATTTACAAATATGGAACAACAAATCCTGTTATATATACTAACCAAAAGTGATAGGAACTTTGACAGGCTTCACCACTGGATCCCCCTGTCTGGCCTTTGGAAAGGAAACTCCCTATTGTGCCTGGCCTTGTTGAGTAACTGCCTGGGCTCTATTAGAGTTTTCATTAAAATGCAAAACTGCAAGGAGTAATCTGGAAGTAAAGCACCAACAGTAGCAGATATAGCCTGGTGTTCTGGCATGCCTATGTGAGCTCATACACCAGCATGTCATATTTTACATCAGGTATTTGCAATATACACCACACTATAGTCACAGTAAAGCTCAATTAAATTACCTTGCTTCCATAGTGGCAAAGGGAAAGTGCACACTCTTGGGCGCAAAGAAGATCACCACCTTGTGGAAAGATTCTAAGCTGGAAGTCTGCTCAGACGGAGATAACCTGCCAATGTCTTTCAGAAGATGTTTGCTGTTCACAATAAGCTCCATTTCTTTGTGTGGCTTTGATCCTTAATAAATGAACATAAAATACAAGATACAAGTTATATATGGTCATGCGTAAGGATGAGTGCCCTTACAAACTCTGCAACAACATTACCCCAGCTTTGTTTGCCCACTTCATATAAAAGCCAATAAATAACCTTCTCATGAATATGATATGTACTTGCTTTAAATCAGGAATAAACATTAACAAGCAATGGGGATTTATATTGGTGTCCGATTTTTTCCAGCCTTACTCACCCTTCTTCACCCAGTTCCTATCTTCCAATAGCTCATGTTCACATTCTGGGTAATCAGCTCCATGTCCACTGTGTTCATTGACCACATGTCTCGTCACTGACAGCCACTTTGCTCGAACCACAGCCTCGTCCCCATTGCTTGAAGCCGCGCACCAATAGACGTGGTTGGAAATACTTCTTGACCATTCACTTAAAATTTGACAGTCTTTCCGTTTTCCTTTGGCAAGCAACTTCTTCTTGACACCTGCCAGACAGTTACAACTTTACTATTACTTAAATATTACTTTAACTTGTAGTAGCAAGTATACAGGTATGTGCCTGTAATATGTACACATGTCAAGTACCTATTTGGGTGGTCTTAAAGTATGAATATTATGTTATCTTTTACATTTTTTCATTATATTCACTGCAATGCTACAATCAATATGAAACTAACCTTTGGCAACATGCCATACATCAAACCAATGCTGAATTTCAGGCTGCTCCTCCCTCAGGTACTTCTTGACGCCTAAATGCCTGTCTGTGGTGATGGAACATATATCCAATCCTTTATCCACCAGAGATTTAATGGCAAGTTTGAGTCCTGCCAACTCCATTGCATTTGAGCTTTTCACCTGATTGCTCTGAAAAAATGACATGCCATTGGCAACTCAGTGACCACATAAAGTTATCATTTATAGTGTGACAAATGAATCCATAATCTCACAAGTTTAGATATATAACCACTTAAATAGTAAAAAAAGCAATCCTTTTACCACTCCAAGTGTATCTAATAAAAATTTTAATTTCTTACCTGTAAAAGTTGCATCTCTAAAACCTTGGATGATTTCAGATCCATCAGGGTGTAACTGCCATATTTAGCAGTGTGACCAGGGGAACAACATCTGGCATCCCCTCCCAGGGAGACGGGTTCTCCTTGGCGAGCTGCTGTCAGGCCAGCCTGTTGTTGCTGCCATACCCTCCTTGTAGCAGGCACCAAGTAATTCCTCTGCATGAGGTTAAAGGTATTGACTGATATGGATGGGATATTGAGATGTTTGAACATATTCACAGTTCTCACTGCACTACTGCCACTAGCAAAAATCCCTGAAGCCATCATCAGATTGCCAGCAGGCATAGCCCCAAGGAATGGTTGGCTTTCCCACAACCTTTTGTGTCCATTGACACAAACCTGCTCGAGAGCTACAAAGCTCCCACAAACTCTCTTCATAGCCACTCTGCATTGGGCTAGGCACAGGAAACATGAAGCCAGAAGTGTCTTAATGCAGCTTTCGTAGACAATGAACTTCTTTTGCCTTCGACCAGGGCCATCCTCTAGCTCAATGTCACTATAAAAACAAAGTTGTATGTGCTTTATTAGGCTTATGAGAGAGCACTGACTTTCATAAGTATGCAATACAATTCCATTGTTTACAGGGGTATTTTCAAAGTAAACTGTCACTTACATTTCCTGATGCACTGCATGTTCATCCATATCATCCTCGTCACTTTCCATGTCGACATCATCGTTAAAATCATAGTCTGGGTCCGTGCACATGTCATCTTCTTCGTCTGCTTCAAATTCCTCGCTATCACCTGATTCATCTGGGGGGTTGTACTGGGTGCCCCTGCTGACTGTTGATGGCTGAATACTGCACTGTGTCCCTACAAAGTGCTGTAGAACTGGGGAGACTTGAGTGCCCCTCGAGTATGTCCTTGTGCCAGGAAACAAGGATTTCTGTGTTTGCAGCGATTTATCAGCAGTCTGCATTTCAAAAAAATGAAAAGTTATGATTGATCCTGTTTCACAAGTAATTGCTTTATTATAAATGCAAACTATTTAAGTTGAATAACGACATCCAGGTGACTTACAAGCAAACATGTTTGAATTCCAAACGATTTGCGGGAGCCCTCTACCGGTTCAGTTGAGCTGGCCTCTATCTCGGGCAAATCGTTCATCTCGTTCTCACTTTCACTGGAGGCATCATGCCTCTCAGCTCCAGTTAACATTTCATGCAGCACCTACAAACAGAGGCATCATGTGTTTCAGTGTCGACCAGTTGTACACCAAAGATATTTCCCAAAATAGGGATCAAAATCACCTATTATATCAATATACGTCTATATACAGACCGTCTAATTTGTCCTATGACATAAGTACTAAATGGACCAATTAAACACAGTGTGTAGTGTATCCTAATCCCTAAACAATAACAGGCAATGGTATGAAAGCATTTTGAGATCACATGGAAAACACCTGTTATTGAGTCATGCCCATGGGGCCTTACTTCACCAGTGATGCCTTAGCCTTAACACGGCCAAGTCATTTGGGTCGTATTATTATTCATATAAGAAACAAATGTAGCTGTCAATCAAACACAAAGGCACAACCATCACTGGAAGGAAAATTGAATGGTCCTAGCTATCTTACCTGTTGACGTCGTCTTTTCTCAAAGGCACCTCGACGTTTTACTCGATCATGGTTCACAGCCATGTAATTGAAAAGCGTTGGGCATGGCTCCTTGGCGAAGCCTAGTTGCTTAGAAAACCCCAGACTTCTGAGCAGCTCTGGGTCCGTTTCATAGGCGTCCCTCTCAAAGTGGTCGGAGCAAAGAACAGTTGTTTGGTTGGCTTCCAATCCTTCCTCTTTACTTTTGCAATCCAATTCTTATGCATGTTTCGGTCTTTTGGGAACCGAAAGAAACTCTTACTTACCGACCTCTCATCGTTTTTCTACACCCAACCGCACAACAATAAGGATCCAAACTGTGAGTGTAACAAACCGTGAAGACTTTTTCATAAACCATCAACGAGACGCGACAACAATGGCGAAGCTTGTTGACCTTCGTGATCAGCGCGCATAGAGCAGCGAACGTGACGTCACGGGCCAAATAATTCCGAACGCTGCCGAGCGGGATGTTGAACGGGTGGAAGACAAAAACATACACTTTAAAATCATTTTTAAAGGAATAGGGTGCTCCAAAGAAACCGCCATTGATATGAATACCATTAATGAAGCTTATTCTTTCGAATTTCGCTTTAAATTGTGTTTATGATCTTTAACGCTATCAAAAAAGCCACGGTGTCAGTCGACACCCAAACCGACTACACATGGAAAAATGGCAGCGTCCAACCAAAGAGGGTTGCAACTGATGTGCCAAAACCTGCTACCACTACAAAGAAAGCTAGAGCCATTTCCGTCAATCCTACTTAAACAAATTGAAGACAGTCCTAAGCCAGGCTACGGGCTTTGTCAGGGGCCTCCAGAACATCTCCTATCATATGTCTACATTTTGAAGCCTATGAGGCTCAACTTGGGGTGCGGAGGGAGCATATTGCCATACGGTATGCACTATGTTTGAAGTATAACCGTCAAATCCGGCATTTTATGTTGTTTTTATTTTTAAAAAAAATCCATTTGTTTAGAGTAGGCCGAATGCTATCCCTTCGTTTGGTTTGCGTATCAACGAATCTCTGAGTGGGTCATGTCCTTATTTGGACTGTTGAGACTGTGCCTAAGTCTCCCCCATGGCTAATTGGGAATCCGTAGAGCGATAAAGGATAAATATTCGGACCGAACTGCCACTTACACAGACGGTTCGAAAGAGGACGATAGAATTGGAGCTGCGGCTTTTATGGGCAAAACCACTTTTTATATGAAGTTACCACCTCCATTGTTAATTTTTGATGTATAGCCTAAAGCTATACATCAAATTGTACTAGGACTTATTGCCACATCTAGTAAAAGGCGTTTTTTGATATTTCCAAACTCCCTCTCTGCCCTGTAGGCAATAATAGGGAGTGATTTCCGTGATGTTTATATTTTAAATATTGGGCTTTTCTTTCCAAATTAACTGATTGTGGCAAAGACATTTTGTTTGTATGGGTTCCGAGACGTGCCGGTATCCCTGGCGATGAGAAAGGAGACAGAGCTGCCAAAGAAAGTGCTCAACAAGAATGTGACCGAGGTAAAAGTCCCCTTTAGAGACCTAAAAACCTCCGGTCCTCAGTCCTCAATCAAAAATGGCAGGACCAGTGGGGTGAATCAATCCCTAACAAACTCCATGAAATTCAACCCCGTCTTGGGTAGTTTGCCTCACAGCTGCAGTGACAGAAGTAAAGAAGAAGCTATTCTGGCTCGTGCTCGTATTGGACGTACCAATACAACTTATGCATTCCTGCCTAACGATGAGCCTATCCCTGAATGCACTCCTTGCCAATGCACAAACAACGTCAAGCAAATTCTCGTTGAATGTACGGATCTTTTTTATCCGAAATTGCGTCTTCCGGGTCAAAACCCCTTCAGAATTGTTTGAGAGAGCTCATTAATCTAAGATACTAGGTTTCATTCGAGAAATTAGACTATATTGTAGATCATAAAATTCGCATTAATTTCATATAATTCAGCTGATACTAATGGATTTAATTCTAGTTTGTTTTAATCCTTGATTTCTTCTTATCTTTTAGCATTCCTATTTGTCCCACCTTATCCGGTACTATATAACACACTAAAGTTGGTGCGTCCTTAAACGCTATATTTACCTTTACAATATGCCTGGTTCGACGCAGTTACAGTCGGTTTATTTGCTTTATATTTCAGGACTTAAATGTGACGGCATATTTAATTCCGTAATCATGAATAACGCTGAGCTTATGCTGGGTTTTGTTTTACAGGATATACTCATTCTATAGACCCATCTACCTTGGCGAGCATACGTCTGGGCTTTTGTATTATACCATAATAAACGAATAACCATGGCAGTCTACTTCAGCATTAGGCATATCATGAACCTGGAATGAAGATCATTAGATAAAGGTGAGTCACAAATTAAGAAACGCAAATGTGCAGTTTCTATACGTTGGATAATTAGGAAGTTGTCATCTCGGGTATTATCACTCGTATCTGTGAATTATGATTCAGGTTCCTACCGGAAAAACAGCATTGGTGGAGGAAAGCGGTAACAATAGTTCATATGATAAATTTCTTTACAAATAAATACGTTTTGGTTTCCGTGGCACATCGGAAACCGCTGCCTTCAGAGGTGATGCCAGTCAATTAGAAGAACAGAACGAACGGGAAACGTCAATAATTCTAATGATCACCTGCCAAAAAAGAAGTGATGAACTATGCCAGTGCTCGATATTCATAAAATTAACAAAGGCGTCTGACCAGATTACCAGATCTACAAAACGCTGTTTATTGAAAAAAGCTATATAACATGAACACGCCAACCGCATCCTTTGTAAGGCTCGATGCATTAAACTATAATACAAACCACGTTAACATGTCTTCCCTTGAGAGGCACGTGTGGTAAAGTTGCGAATAAACTAATTACCCGCCGCCACGGGGAATGGGACTTGGAATGAATGTTCGAGTATAGCAGCTGCAACCCATGCGTATATTCAGCTTATATGTATGTTCACCAGGCAATCAAATGCGAGGCGAAAGATAGATATGCCGAATCGGAAAATAAGACTGCTGCAACGACCAGGTGGCTATTTCATTATTAGAATGTGAACCTGAAACATATGTTTACGTATCTTTGCATTGAATGTATTTAACGACAAAATATATGTACATGTCATGGGCGTTTGTGCGATTGTTATTACTGCTTGAGGGAGGCTTCATGCGTAAATAGTTTATCATTAGTAATCTTCAACTATTTGCGTAATATAAGCCCTGGATCTGGAGAGATGAACTCATAACAATAACAAATTAGATGTTGTCTCTGTCTGGTTAGAGTTGCGTGTCACAATCGTCATATGAGGCACGAATATTGAGGCGTTACAATCTTCCTATGGTCATTTGTCAGTATTGACGGCATATCAGAGATGTGATCTCACCGAAAGTAAGCCCTTGTGCCTGATACACAGCTCTACCCCACGAGTGTACGACTGCATGGAGGATTGCCGTAGCTCTATTGAGAGTAAAATGCGTGTGGCCTGGGAATAGACTTAACTGTTATGTATGTCACCGTCGTGTTCAGACCTTAGCTGCGGACTGGAACAGCTAATTTCAATAGGGAGACAAATTATCGGAGGTGGATCGACGCGATTGGTGGTTCAAGGGTATGTGGCCAATTGCTGTCAACAAAATCGCACTCAACGGATCTGTGGTTGACAACTTACTGAAACATGCATTAGTCAACGTGGCGATATTGCACGCCTCTTATTCTAGAAATAATAATGCTTGGGGCTCTATGCAGGGAAGCACACAGATTTGGCGACAATTTATCAGACTTAGCAATCCCAAGAGAGCAGGCCTTGCGTATCACATGAGCAAGCAGTCAATGCAATAGAGGCTCCAGTATTACACGAGCATAAAACCGAGGGTATTATTTACATTGCATCAGAAAGCACAATCTTGCCTATTCGGGGCAATACAAACAACTAAATTTAATACAATCACTAGAAAAACTTGACTGAGTTAACCAAAAATTATCAATTATCTACACTTCAAACTTACAATAATGGGGGTTAGTTAATAGGAAATCAAACCCTATGATAATAGAATATTACAATTACGTGGAATCTTGATAACACGACTGTAATTCAACATTCCAAAGGCATTGCTGATTTGTTAATTATTGAGGTAATGAAATAAAAAGGTGCTACGCGTATATCTCGTCGCAGGTAAATATGACCAGGATAATATATGCGTATTAATCTACTCTGTGTACGAATCGTTGTGCTTTAAAAGAAATAGATGTAAGGTATTATATGTGTGCTTCATAAATGTTTACTTAGCGAAATAATGCAATGCGATCATCGGTCAAATGTATGACATTTCTTGCGTTAACTGCAAATTAATAGTTTGCTAATAAACAGTGCCCAGTTTGAGCGATTTATTTCACTTTCAACTGACCTCGTAAATTTTACTCACAAAATCATACTACTGTGCACGGTAAACTGAAATATCAATCTGCAAAACATGATGAGTTGAACAAGCAACTAGGTATCACATATTGCGATTTATTCATAGTATACTAGGAATTGATAACTGCATAGTGAAGTAAGTACCGGTGGTTTTTAAGGCTTATGTAACTGTGGGTTTAGGAACGTCTACACAAATGCCTGCAGCAGCGGAACATCTAAAAATATCCGTGCTGTGTTTTATATGCCAACAGGTTATAAAGCAGCCAGACATAGCAGTAAGTTGTCTTTCTCCCCTCTTTGTGTTTTGTCACGATAGATACCGTCGTCTATTAGAAAACAAGCAGGCGCAGAATTATGCCTTTCCATCAACCTCAAACACACGCAAAATAAAGTTATTTTCATATAGAACCAAATTGTATTCTGGCTTGCAACAAAGTAATGGTTCAGACAGAGAGGGGAGTCACATTTGGAAAACACAGTGACGATGCGATTCGTTGAAAGGCAATTTTGGCAGCATTTACCATATGCAGTTTACTTCTATGCGTCACCAAGCGAATCCAGCTTACTAACGCGTTTCTAAACCGATATTCATTCGACCTCGCCACTCCCCCTTCTATTAAAGAGGAATTAATATTATCCTATGTGCACAAGAAACTATATGTAAACCATAAATGGGGCTTCTTCGTACATATTTTTGTCTTTTGTTTACATTGCACAATCAACCCAATAATTTTGGGGTTCGGCATTGCCCCCGTTTCAGATGTAGCTATGCATGTCTTATATTGCCGACGTTTCTATAGCGACTAAACGATTGAACTGTGGGAACTCAGAGCAATATTTCCCTTTTAAGCACCGCTGTGAGCAATATTGGTCAGATCTTTCAAATAGATGTTCTTCTGTGTCCATATAGCAGGAGAGTGTGCAAGGAATATTATGTATTATTTACAACGCTTGAGCCCCCTAATTTATGAATGATAACGTTGTGCGCTTTTAGGAGGTAATCATGCCTTGATGGGCTAACCATGATCCCTTTGAGAGTAACATAAGCATAATTATGCAGATGGTGTGATATAAACATCAACACATTCATGACTACGTCGTTCAGATAACTCAATCAAGTAATATAACAAACAGTGTTTGCCTACTTTCCATTCCGGTAGCCAATCGCTTTCCTTATAGTGACAAGATCACTGGCCCATGTTTTGTGACCGTCATTGAAAAGAACTGATACCTAGCTTACGAATCACATTTCCAACCAAGCTTGCTGTATGAGATGATCAAAATGCTGTTCATGATGAAAAACAAACAAAAACGCTCCACCGTATATACAGCGGGTACTCGTCATGCACGGGTTGTCCAGTACGACTATTGTGAGCAATTCATTCAGATTTGGATCTTTTATTCATGGAAAGGTTGGTAACGGATGACATCAACCTCAACATCAATAATGACGTTCATTAGCAATCATATAGATAAGTTTAATTAATACATTGCACCGCGTAAGGCGACCCTGTCAAAGTGGATGTTAGATAATAAAAGTTTGCACCCTCTGTTGATATTGCTGATATGTAATAAGTAGTATTGTCAAAGCCAGTCACTAACCACCCACCACTAAATACATGACCGCCCCCCCCCCCCCCCCCACCTCCCATCCCGGATGAACAACAATCCCACCTCGCCACTTCAATATTATGTGATATAGAAGTATCTGAGGCGGTGTTAATATAATATATGCCGAATTCATCTGCATGATCCCGATGTACAATCAGATACACATTGAAGTATTAGTCGATTGTCTGTAATGGCAAATCTTGTACTTGACTCAGTACATCGATGAAGAGCGTATTTTCGTTCGCCATTAATATTGCCATAATAGCTTAATATTCGGACGCCACATCTGTGTAATGGCGACACTGACAGCAATATATCAATTGTTTTCGCCCTACCAACTTATCATATTAGCAGTAAACTGATTACACCTAACGTGATCTTTCAGTTGTCGGATGATGTTGCAGTAAAAATACGATAAAGATTCTCAAGCATTGACCATGAGCATCACCAAGGCTCAGTATGACCATGATTCACAATCTTGCTCACCCAAAATGTAATAGTTTTTATTGTCACCTATTACTCAACACCAGAATTAATTTTTAAAGCAAACGGCACATTAAAAGTTTTTAGAGCACTTTTCCATTTGGCCATGATGTGTAAGTGATAAAATATAATCCTGTATAATGTCTGTATTGCGGACATAGTCACCTTTACGCCATATATCAACATTATTTTGGCAGAATGTTCAGCCACCGTCGTTAACGTCTGCCAGACATGCTTAGACTTGTGTGAGTGGATAATAATATTATTATATCTTGCTCACCAAAATGTAATAGTTTTTATGGCAACACCACACCTGTCACCTATTACTCAACAAGATAAAGGTGAGCAGTCAGATTTGAGTTGCGTAGTTTAATACATAAATAAGGCATAACAAATATGTTGACCTATTTAATCCTGGTCAAAATAAAGCAAAAACGGCACATTAAAGGTACAGCTGCTTACCATATATACCATGACTCTGACGGCGCACATATGTACTCCATGTACTGCTTGTTTCAGTAATAGATAGAACGAAGGCTGGTAACTACCACTGCATTTGATAGAAACTATTTAGAATATGACAATAACATGGATTGTAAAGAAATAACAAGTCAAGTTATTCCCATCAGAGTCATACAGCTTTGTATACTGTTTTTATATCTTTATACATAGAATCATATAAGCGATAGTCGCTCGAATGTAAACCAGCTCCATGATGCTTCTTGCCAAAATAATAAATCCCCACCACCAGCTATGTGGACCTAAATATGCATATTTGCTTGCTTAACATAAATAATGAGTAAGAAGTCACCTATACCAGTGCGTTATTAGTAATCTTAAGCATATCATAGTTCACTCGGCGACAAAAATGGTAGCTTTAGGCCGCTTTTGTCACAATTACTCAATATTAACAATCAACCAAATTTCTGAACAAGAATATCATTGTGGCTGCATTGTGCTTCATTCTTGCAACATATGACTGTGCCATTGCAAAAATTCTAATTAATTTTTGGGGTTAACCTTGAAACGTTATTTTTCAAATTTTCTAAAACTGATACAATCATATTTGTTCTCAGGTAAGGAAATAATGATTATTTCCGTAAACAGCCCGCGAGGCTCGTGTGACCAATGCATGAGCAATAAAAGCTACCAATACTTTACGATTGTCTTTAAACGCTCAAAAGCCTCAGGGTGCTGTGCTTTATAAACGCACGTGATGCAAGTGGAGTAATCGCATTGTATCACTCGGATGAATGCAGATTTCTAGATCCCCTAAATTTATCATCTTATTAGCCGTCAGCAACCCGAAACGAGCCTCAATGCAACTAAATACATGTCGTGCTTTAACGTCATCTTATACGAGGCACATGTGGCCAGCAGCAATCATGCGCTACCTATTGAATGGGGCTGGTAATTTAACGTCTGCGAAGTGCATCTGCCTTATAATATATGTCATGCTTACATGGCTGTATGCTGTTCTGCAGCAAATCCCTGTGAGTGAGCTGCGCCATCAAGTTAGTCATTAATCTGCACAACATAAGTCAAAACAGCGATTTTAAGTTGCTAGTTTGTGATAAACCTTACATGAGGAGACCAAATAATTAAATTGTATTTCTTTCGCAATACGGGCACATTTAACGTGCACGAAGAGAAAATTTAAAAACAGCTGAAAACAGTAATGTGTTAAGAATGTGCACTACCATTGTTTATAATGGTAACAAATGGTAACCAATGGACCCGCTTGTGATGATTAATCTGTCTAGACAATCTCGCCTCGGTATACACTTGGGTTGAGGTATATGTGGTGCCGAAAATATATCTGGTGGAGAAGATATGAGATGACATATCATATTCTTGATCATTCTTAGCGGTGGGAAAATGCTATCACAGCTGATGATTGCGGTAGATGTGCAAGCAGTAGTTAGAACATCAAATAATGCGCTGCGTCATCTGTTATATCAAGCTACTTACCAATACATATGCGGGGACATCAGGAAGCTAACTATGGTTTGCTATTGGATATCCTCATATGTTTTATGCTAGTATGCAGGGAAGTAAGGAGAGCAATATATGAGGGATAGGTTTACCATTACTATTATTGTTATAGTCATTGATTCAAAAACAGTCTGCCAAACACACGCCGCGAAGACACCTGCCCAACATTATAGCATTGACTCAGCGGGCCATGTGCCTTCACCTCCAGAAAATGGACACAAGTAACGGGTTAGGTCTTCCTAGTATCAGTCTATGCGTCCACAGGCGACGCAGTTACCTATCAGGTCATTGGGACGTAAGAGGTAAACGTCCGAATATGCAAACAATCGAAGCAATGGCTGTGTTAATCATCATTTATGATAGGAACTGGCATTCATTCAAGAAACATAACCTTTTGCTATATGATATGCGGCATTTTCGCAGACTGTCATAACAGTATTTAATCTATAAAGGCTCTGAAACAAGACAATATAATTGATTGTCCATATGTCTTATTTTACTAAATCAAGCTGATCTTTCAAGACAATATTCCTATATGCTTTATTATAAGTCGAAACAGTATGTACTTTTGAAACATTGTCATATTAATATAATTATCTTATATAGGTGCCTCTAGTTCATCTTTATCAACACAATTGTGACATGTCGTCATGTATCCCGATTCTACCTTCAGGTAGGCATCAGCTGTTTTATAGTGAGCAATATGGCTATTGATGTGTCAGTGATAGTGCATTGGTCTGTTTACATCGACATTAGCTAACCCTGCATTCTACCAAGTGAATACGTTGCGATATATTATTGAAAGGTAAACATTAAAGGCGGGCAGGTATACTTAAATTACTTTTATCAATTACTATTCAAGTGCTGTTGTTAATGAATATTATGGACTGAGCGGGATTTATCTGAGCGCTGCGTCTCATATTCGGTGATGGGAATGCCATCGTTGAAAACACTGCAAATAGAGGACATCCTCTCGAAACAAACCACATAAGTAACAAAAAAAGGATTTCTTTATATTTGCGGGAAACGGAGCAGGGACCACACAAGAAAGAATAATGGCCGACTACTGTACACAGTGCTCTTTTGCATCTGATAAGAAGAGAAATAATTGGTGATTTTATAAAACGATAGCAAATTTATGCATACCCTTGGATCGCTGTTGACTTTTCTGCCCTTCTTAGCAACGCCTATCTCGTAGCATTTTTTGATATTCTAGATATAGTCGCTTGGATTTCAGAACCCCTTTGGGACCCTTATGAATCACATTGGGAGCTACACAGGAGTTTGATAAGGCAATCAGAAACACTCCAGCATATCCGACCAGGGGTTAAATAACACTACTATAATGAGGGTAGCTTCTGAATGCTGTTGAATGCACAATGGCTGGATAAAAGATGACCTTCAATTCTAGTGTTTTGAAGGGGAAGTGTAATATCGTTACTCGGACAGATAAAAGAACGAATATTAAGAACTGTCGCAATGGTGTTGTAAACTATCGTTTAAAAAAAGATTATGTGGTCTATATCATTTGTGCCACCCAGAGGACTTGATCACCACATAAATGTATCTATAACGACTATGATATAAGACAATGTTGTCCCAACCATGAATAATAATTGATGAAATCTCGCTGATTCGCCATATTGATCGAATGATATTTGCTGCAGTCAGATCTGCCATCGCGATCGCTGTCTTTTCAAACCACTGTATGTACAAACATGATGCATACATATGGCGTGCAGGTGCATCATGCGGAAATAAAATTCAACATATCAGGGAATGTTTAGCTGATATATCACCCCGTCACATGCACTCTGTCATGGGGATTACTCTATCCAAAGTTAAAAGAGAGTGGTATTGGCTCACGAATCATCAAGGATGCTATTCAAAGACATTTTCGATCTTGTCGAAGATGAAAATAGCAGTTATTTTTCATTTCATCACACCACTGTTCATGTTGCCAATTGTCAAGCTTTCGCATTTCACAGTACTCTCAGTTTGCTTCATATACATGTACTTGCGTCTGATATGTGGTCAAGAGAACCATAATCAGGCCAATCGTTTACAGTAAGCGCCTGAAAATTTTAGTTTTAAAAGGATTGTGGCATCATATGGTTTGAGCAAATATTGATGTC
The DNA here is from genome assembly GCA_034190875.2 of Urechis unicinctus. NCBI lineage: Eukaryota > Metazoa > Annelida > Polychaeta > Xenopneusta > Urechidae > Urechis > Urechis unicinctus. The sequence continues at coordinate 33,518,961 of CM067344.1, forward strand.
TAATCCACTGCCTTTATGGCAGTTGTAAATCAGCTTATCATACTAAACGACGGTCTTTCCATGAAATGTAACTTATGTCTACCCTCTTGCTTATTGGTGTTAATCAAATCGTTTTAGAGTAAGGCCATATATTGGAGCATAACTTATCCTGCTCTGTGCAGCATTCCACACATTTACCTTGGTAATCTAACAACGTTTTGTATCACAGTCCTTGCCGGTGGACTTATATCGTTTTGAAGAATACTAGAGGCGACACAATTGATCGGACATGTCATGGAGCCCTACTGCGTTGCAAATCTATTTATGTGTTTATTACACGATACAAACATGAGATGCTATTGACACATTTTCATATTGAAATAATACATAAAATTATGCACCTTACATCCGCTTTAGATATCTTGTGAATAGATCATCTAGGTTGTGGGTTCGATCCCAGTGTGTGAACACCTGACTGGTTGCATAGGATTTGAACCGTCGCAATATCACTTCTTTGTTGAAAGTGACGTAAAGCCCAAAATTGCCGTTAACACTACCCTTACTCTGATAATGAAAGAGCAACGTCCATACATGCGCATGGGGTGCAACTTATTTGTTCGTAGTCAATATATCCTCATGTACCTGTACTCAACACCCACATTATCTACAATCCAGCACAGAACGGAGGTTGCTTTATCGCTTTTCTTTTTTCGCGTTATTAATGACAAAGCGGTCAAATAATGATTTTTCTTGTCGAAATCGCCTAATACGAATTTGTTTTCAATTGCACATTCCGAGGTTAGCCAAGCTAAATGAGAAAAAATATTTACGTTTTGGTACCCAGTTCTACCTTCTTATGACAATTACATAAAGAAAACATGCAAGCATCTCGAAGCATTCTGTACTGCTTTGGCCCATTCAGCTAGCCCGGTTGGCAACGTGGTGACTTGCGTCGCGTTGTATTGCACATGGTGTTGGTTCTCTTTCTTCTCTGAATGGTTTCTCAAGACTCGGGTGGTTATATAAGAGGAAGGTCAATTAACTATTTGTACCCTGGTAGTTGGGTCACGGCTATGGTGTTGGACCCTCGTCTCAATATTGGCGATAGTACTATAGAGGAACTGTCCAGGCATCACAATAATCCTCATCCACAACCGTTGCAATATCACATACCTGCAGGGAGTGCCGCAAACCCTTGTTTATTTTATATTATAACATCGCACTCTGCAGTTTATTGTCAGCGACACGATTGACTGGTAATATGATATAAGCGGCGGTGTCTTTTACCGTGATAATGGCTACCTATGGCGCATGTACGTTTGTGCTGCAATCGACGCACACTGTGGTGGATTTTTCATGATCGATTACCCAAGCAACCACTGCAAAGAGGAAATTTGAATTAGTCACGCCCGAGAATTTGAGACAATGTATATCGTAATAATACGCGACCATATACAGATATATACGTTTTGCCTATTCGTACGATCAAAGTAAGGTGGATATCATATGTTAGATAATTTGTCGTCTTTTAGATAATTATTTGCAATATATGGCATTAATTTTATTAATATATGGCTTACGAAGAACAACAAACATGGGATAAATAGCTGTCATGGATTTCACCATTCAAATCGACGAACATTTACCTCTGGCATCAGCTGCATAATAGTCCACATGTATGTATGCAAAATTTATGCAAAGGGGCAGCTGCAGTGTCGGACTTCAAATCCAAGGTTCGATGCCGCGTGGTTGGTTTAAATGCGTGCCCCTTGTTGGATATCATCAAAGCGGGACTCATATTTGGCTTCATTGGAAGGCGATTCCGAAAGATGCCAACAAATTTTATCACATACCTCTCCATTTTGGATAATCAGAGAGCCGTATTCGGCCGCGATATATTATGTGACTGCTTAACATGAACCGCGCATATTGATGCCGCCATTATTATACGACCATGCTTTGTTTATCTACCTTTTTCGGAATCTCAGTATACACAAACCCCAATAATTACCCGCATCTTACTACAGCCGAAACAGTTCGCCATCAAATCAAAGCAACACAAAGGGGTAGCAAATTGTCACTGCGTCAGTATATCTTTGCAAGACAAGTGACTATAAGTTAAAATAATGTTTGCAGCATAGACAGGGTACATTTGGTAAGGTCGCCACGAGGAGAACTCGATCCATAACACGCTATGTCGGCCTGGTAGACACAAAACAATACACTTCAACAATGTGCAAAAGTCAATGATCTAGAGACTCAGGTTGCTCTGGGTCACACGGAGTTAATGCAATTTGAAGGGAATGTGTACATAGCCGCAGAGGTAGTTGTGTAAGCTGCCGAGCTCGACGGAAAGAAGGATTGTTTATACTGATTACTGTGCACCACACGATAAATCTTCTAATATCCGATTGCCGCGCACGATACCCTCATAGAGAAATGATCAAAATCTTGTTACAACATGGCCATGACCTAAGTGAACAGCAAAACCCAAACAAATACAACTTCATGTTCAACAAAGACTGCTGATGCATACAGTGTCAATTGTGATATATCTACACAAATATATATTATATTTTATGCAAATGTAGAATGTAACGGCACTTTTGAGTATTACGTTCAAATTGTCACATAAAATTACCACAAAACCTCAGGGTTGAATTTTGATCCTCTGCATATACGTACGCATTCTTAAAACGCAATCACCTCAAATGGTGTAATTTGCAATGTTCTTTAAAAGACACCAAGCACATGTGTTAACAAATGCAGTTTACAATGAAAAGCGCATTGACATTATGACAACAAATCAGACCTCAACAATATCAATGTAATCTATGACCAAAATAAGACAGTATTGTACGTTGCATAAAATTTTGGTCATAAAACAAGTCGGCGATGATTTCCTTGGGAGATCACAAGGTTGATTCAGGATAACGCAACCCATACCAAATACCTTTAGTGCATAGCAAATTTGCTGCCAATTTTACCAAATGCCTGCAAAAATAATGGCTGAAGTAGTAAGCATAGACGGTTAACGAGGAATTTAGGTCATAGCAAGTAAGTATGATCCTTTCCATGCAAAGCTTTAAACTACGATATTTTCCTTTGCTAAGATGATTACAAGCAGTAGTGATTATGTAATCATTTTTAACTCCTAGTATCCAATGCACTGACATACTTTGATATGTTGTGTGTTAACAACAGACGCGGTACAGCAATTGGCCATTTAAGCCATTGCTTTTATATTTTAAACAACAATATACAATAGCAGCATCACAATCATGCGACGTGCATCGCAACTGATGCCAATAGTCTAGAGTAATTTCCGTAAATATACAGTGTCTATTTTGAGTTATTGTAGTGACCGGCCAACGTTGACAATTCTCTATCGAAGAATGCCAAAATCATGAGATCCAAATACGCAGTCTGGATCACAGTGACAGAGTGAATTATGTCAATTAAATGTCATTAAGCCATTATTCATATCATCAGTATTAGAAGCGGGCGAAACAAGTAAAGGGGTTCCAAATTTGTTATGGGAGTTATCTTAGATACAAGGTACCATTCGCGCCTTAATTCGTCCCTGTCGGAGTGAGTTATAATCTTTCATGAAGAACACAGCACAAATGGTTGCAAATAAGCTACCAGCAGCCATAAAAAAATGGTATCGGCGTAGATATCCCGTGTGGCGTTTACAAAGAGGCGTCCATTAAAACATTTGCCGATTGTGGGTAATGTTAAGAGATGAATTACTTAGGGATGGTACAAACATGCAGTGGAAGCATCTTCTAAAATGTTTGAGTGGGGTTATTGTATTAAGACAAATCCGGAGAACACTTCAAGCCACCACACCAATAAATGATTTGCAATACTGCAACGGTAGCTTACTTAAGTCATCTTATAAAAACTGGTTTAAGCGGAATGAGAAGTTTTTTGTTTGCAACAATTCCCTTAGCTACGATAAACAAAATAATGCTAAGTAAATACAATGTATTGCCGTTATAGAGGAACCTGAATCTGATTCACTGCTGGCCCTCGGGCCACGTTAATAACAGAAAATAGTAGATATTTGATCAACTGCACCCTGAAGACATTGTAATCTCCATCAATAAGCGTATTCATTAGCATGAGGCAAAAAGCTGGAAGCAAAGAGTTTAATTGTGCAATCAATGATGGGAAAGCTCGGTCGCTCAGCGCCACGCGTCGTTGTTGACACTGGGGACGGGTGTTTAGCTGAAAAACAAGGCGCTCATAAATAAGCTTTATCTTCTCGTTTAAAATAACTTGTTTGGGATTGCATACGGCATTTGTCAAAACAGGAAAGTAAATGTTACCCGGGAATAGCAAACATATTTTGCATTATGTTCCTGGCTCAAAGGACTCCATATATTGATCAATCTATATACTGTTAATATTCCTTTAGAATCATGTTTTATGACTTGTTTTGAATGAATCTAAGTACAATTGTGTAAAACGAATTGCGGTATATATCTTTGCGTAATGAGAGTTAGATAATGAAATACTCTCAAGGCTAGTTGCAGATGACTGCCAATGATGGGTCATCTTTATGATTGCATCCTTTACATGCTGCTCATTAGATTAAGGGTTGTCAGAATAGCAAACAGCTTAATTTCAATTAACCGTCCATATATTATAAGTAAAGGGATACAAGTGTAACAAACTTACCAGAAGACGACATTGTTTATCCAAGCAATCGCCCACAGCAAAATCTTGTATTATGTTGATTTGCATGACATTGATAATTGGTCAATCTTCATAAATGTAATGTAATCCAACAAAAGTGTTTTTTCCAAGCACAATGCTGGCTTGAAATATAGCACAACATACCGACCGCATTTAGCGATTAGCACTTCTGTGAGTAAGACCAAATTGCAATACGTATAGCGATTTTTCATCTCTATGACACATATTGTCAGTAATCAGCTATGCTAAGGTGTAAAATTTTGTTCTGTCTAGGGTTTTGTAGAATGAAAGATTCTTTTGCTAAGGTTCGTGCACCAGTGAAGCAGAAATGTCAAATATTTCATTCTCCATACACCAAATGGAAGTCTATATCTATGTGGCAAAAGCGTCTCACAATAGTCATGGCGGATCGATGATTTAACCAAGTGTCCGACCAGTCGTACATTATTAGGGAAAAGCACATAATACAATATAATCACGGGGATGAACCTCTCCATGTATGAAAACATTGCAAAAGTCACTGATTAAACACTATTTGCAGTTTTGACGTATAACACACTGCATTCGAATAATAATAATAACATGTAATCGTCATAGCATGCGTGTCGCTCAACGCATCGTTATTGTGTAACATCTACGGAAGCATCCATATCCCATATTATTTCTATACTGTCGACCAGATAATTATAAACGTGATAATGATGGCATATTTTGCTCACACCTCACTTTTTATTGTACAAACAATTTAGAACGTTGCGGTTGGTTCTAAGTAATGTCGATTATGTACATCCACAATATTTAAAAGCATCTTTATAACAGCTTTACCATGTATGAGGATGGCATCACTTCTCATTAACAATACAATTATTGGCTTAAACAATAATATAAATATTACAGGACACTGCATCTGAATATGCTGAATGAATAGGACTTGATGAAGTATAGTTTCTCAGTAGCAAATTAACATTTGATTTATTCTGCAGCCTCTCTGGCAGTCTTATTAGTAGGACCAAACAAGCCCTTGGTCGATAGCACCCCGTTGACATATTTATCTCAATCAATAAGCGAAGACATCGGCATTGGCCATAGATTTGGGTATAAATAAATTCAAATTACTTTACCAATTAAGGCCCATTAAGGGCCAGTGCTAAGATTCGGTTTGAGAGGTATTTTGCCGGAACCTGCTTGTTTATGCCTTTTGGATCGCCAATACATATTACTCAATCAAAATAGGGTCGCTCCGCAGTATAGATAGTCTGGGAATGTAATTGCCACTGCAATTGTGTTGTGCGGTATTGCATAACCTGTCTCACAAAGCCCCGTGTATATCGTTTCTGATTTACATGCTGCATGTATTACACAGTTGACGGTGTTTTTTAACAAACCACTGGATCACCTCAGTGTACCAAGCCAACAGCAACTAAATGTCATTATAAAGACAACTGATTATTCGCCCAGACGCAAATGTTCTGGTTGTAATTATGGTACATTACACAACATAAGTTTGTATATTTAGCTATTCATGTAGAGAAACGACAAGGGAAAGCTGCTACCTAAATTAAGTGCCAACTTTTTTTCAATTTATATAATAGTTATTAAATTTATACTCATCTATTCGGATATAATCTCTAGCTAGAAGGCGAGATATACCGACAGCTTGTGATGCGCACAAAAAACAAATACATGGTAGAGAGTTGTACTGATTGAAGTTTGTAAACGCCTGGTGATCTGCGGTAGACTTGTCATTCCATCCGATGTTCACGTCATACTTGAGATGTCAGTCTGCCTACATCTTTATTGGAAGTGAGATAAATATATTACTTGACTGGCAAGATAATTTGAGTTGAGACAAACAGGCATAACGGTAATGTTGGGGCATACTGGCGAGGGTCACATTGCGACATGCGTAGTTCCGACAGGCCACAGTTAAGGCGACGAATTCGTGGATATTGTCGCTTCAATAACTTTCATACGTACAACTAGTATATATAAGTGTGTCATGAGCATGTCTGTCACGCTTTTTGTTGAATTTTGTACAATACCACATAGAAATTCAATTACGAGGTAAACAAAGTCATAGAGCCCTTAGTGAAGTTGCCAATGCAGCGTCGGTTTACTGTATCATATGACGTTTTGAACTAACGACGACCTAGCAGCGACACTATATAAGCCGATCCATTGTTGCATTGTGTCAAATTAACATCGCGATAACCCTGTACAAAAAAAACAGATTGACATTCACAAAGGACCTATTCGCATTGTATGAAGTGGGATCAGATATCTAATTCCATGTGACAGATGTTAACTGCTACCTTTAACTCTCATTGTAATACCCATACACATGATTTGTAATTAGTTAGAATAGGCGAAGAACTGCCAAATGCGCCTTTTTGGAGTTAAACGTTTGAGATTTCCTTGCAGGTGCTTTTGACGACAAGGCTTTGACAATCAATGGCACATTTCTTTGAGAAAATATAACTTAGCTAATATGTGCATGCATTAATCAAGTCAATCAGGATATGAGTACTCTTTGGATTGCATCACAACATTAGAGCATCTGATATCTTGGGAGTTCCACTTTAACCTATTGTAACAGCTTGCCTCGTAGGCTTGCACTGGGAACCGTTGTATAAATGGTGAAGACAACAGAACAGTCAAGAATGCCTTTATAGGGTAAATACGTCTATCACCCTATGATGGCATATTTTTTGGTACAAATTTAACAGTGAATATTTAATTGCGGTTTAGCCTTGCAGCTTGACGTGTGCAACCGTGAGCAGCAACAAAATTGAGTTTTATCTGAGAAAACACGAACAACGACTACACCTAATCACTTATTGTTTTTTAAACACCTCGATTCCGGAAGTGATCTGGATGGCCCGAATCTCAAGTGTAATTATTGTATAAGCAGTTCTGTGACTCACCTTTGAGGTCATCAACCTTTATCAGCACAAGAATTATAAGGGGATCAATCTGATTTAGTGCTCATCACATGCTATCAAGCTCGTCTGTTGTTGTGGTTCTTGATTCATCGAATCACATATCATTGATAACATTTGATTAGCATTGTTAAAGATCTTGCTTGTGTTGGCAAAATCTAAAGAGCAATGTGTATCATCTACATATTATGGTCAGTGGAATAGTGAAGAGCGTGGAATGGCGTCTCGATCAGTGCTAATTTGCCTACAGCAATTATGCACGCCATCTAAACATTATTTCAATGTAAACATGATCTTTTTGATAATGTTAAAGAATTGACATACCTCTTTAATGCATGTTGCTGGGACAAATGAATAAGCCATGGATCCAAAAGAACGATAATGCAATTAATCTATTGCATATGTATATTTCAAAATACATCAGTTATGCACGCGTTAATTATGATTGAGCTTCAAAATAACATACCAAATTCAGCATATTCCCGCCTCATAGGCTTTATTCAGTCTTTTGCTTCGATAAATATATAGTTATGTTTAGTAATGATAGACTTGATAATGTTATTCAGTGTGCTGGAAACGTTGATTTCCGTGTGCATATGTTTATTCAAGTAAATGGGAGTTGCATGTCGTCAAAACACGTCTGATTTTAAATCTAGATATAAATGTTTTGGCTATAACAAGAGTACAGTTATTACGAATTATAACACCCGAAAAAGATTCTAAGTACAGTTACTACAAACATTTGCATCTGATGGTGTTATGTTCGCGGATGCAATTTCAACGTCGATGCTTTCTTTGGAAGTCGTCGTATCATAAATTATAGTAATTTGCTTATAAGTTTGCTTTAAGAGGGATTTTACATGAATGCTGCACAATGGGTGCGCATTGTTTATATGAGTGGCATTTCGCGAAGTAATTCAGTATCGCTCCATCTCCGATGCTAGTTTGTCATACTCATGGTATTGAAAAGAGGGCATTGCTGCTGTTGTCTTGAAGCCATTTGCTCAAAAACTGGCCGCATAAATATTGCATATAGGCAAAGTATTATATGGTATATTGGTCGCATTCAACACCGGGTTACTTGCAAATTACGGACAGACACGTCAGCCAGCGTAACCTGAATGTGCGGGTAATGTCTCTGAAGTCTGTCTGTTGGCTGGAAGAAAATCACGTTATATAACCATGAAAAGTTGTTATCCACTGCCAACCACTCGGATATCAGAGAAAACCAGTAATGTCCCCTATCCACCCCTTGATGATTTTATGTAATAAAATGTGTAATTCCCCTGTTTTCTATAGTTGGATATGAAGCATGTATTGACAAGCGGTACCCATGCATTGTCCAGCACTCTTGCAAAATATGATGTCGTGTGGCAAATAAAACTACTTGTGCGACTGCACAGTAATAGTCTCAATCTAACTGCATACCGTTATTGGCTCCCTTATTTAGTGGGCTACCGCTTGAGTCTCATTGGGGGCGGAGTGCTAGCGCTTGAGTCTCATTTGGGCGGAGTGGGGGGGGGGGAGCATGCGGGTCAGGGTGGGCAGTTCCGATTCGGCTTTCAAGCATAAATTATCTCTTTTCCTCTCGCTAAACTCAAACGGCATTCTTTCTGACCTTTCGACGTACCTTTAAGTTATTCAACGAATAAAGCATTTGGACTCCTTTGAACGCCAACTACTGGGTTGTCTTGTTGATTTATCCCTAAGCAATGTCAACTGCAACTTCAAGCACAACAATGGCTGCGCTAAATGAACAACTGTTTTATACACGTTTCCTTCTTTAACGTGAAAGGAGGTCGTGTCATCACACACACACACACACACACACACACACACACACACACACACACACACACACACACACACACACACACACACACACACACACACACACACACACACACACACACACATATATATATATATATATATATATATATATATATATATATATATATATATATATATATATATATATATATATATATATATATATATATATATATATATATATATGCTAAATATCCACACATTTACAATGAGAGGTGAAAGATAGCTATTCCAGTCGGAAGATCGCAAACTGCTTAATGATAAGCCGTAGTCACGTTAAACTCATATTTACGATGAGTTGCGACCATATGAGCCTGAAACATATGTTTACTTATCCTTACATTCACTTTTGTTAACGACACAATATATGCACACAGGATGGGCTGTTGTGTGACTGTTACGACTGCTTTGGGGAAGCTGCATGCGTAACGTCTCATTACCGGTTATCTTTAATCTTACTACGGACTATAAGCGCAAGATCTAGTGCGGGAAAATCATAAGAATAGTAAATTAGATGATGTCTCAGCCTTGTTCTAGTCGCATGTCAGCGTCGTAATATGATACTAGAACATAAAGGCGTTATAATCTTCTTATGGTCATATATCTGTATTGACGGCTTATCAGATATGTTATCTTACCGAGAGTAGACCCTTGTGTCTAATACACAGCTCTACCCAACGAGTGTACCCGGGCACATGTTTTGACCTGTTTTGGATACACAAAAGTTCTATGGCACTATAAACATTGTTAAGGTCCGACGGGGCTCCTGCCGGGTGTTTTGATAAACGATGTTCTGTTCGCGGGGTTTCAACATCATCAAGAAGGGTCATTGTGTCACGTTCAATGTGCATGCAGGGTAGGGTGATAGTACAGAGATCAAGAATATGTGAAGAATGTCAATTACCTTCGTTTATACCAGAGTGTATCGATGCACCCAGAAACGGTATAACGGATAGGACCTGCTTGTGATGAGTCCAGTGTAACGACAACGCTGTCTTGGTATATATTTTCATTGAAGTATATGTGGTGCAGAAAAACTTATATGTTCTAGTTATTAATGTCTCATATTCAGGACCGTTTAAGCGGTGGGAAAATTCTATTACAGCTGTTGATTGCGGTAAATGGGCAGGCAGCTGTGTGAATATTGAATAGCATGCTATATAATCTGTTATAACAAGCTACTTACCATCGCCCCACGAAATGTGTATAACATGCTGGCAAGGAATACTATCTAGCCAATATGTGATCATATTATACTGGTATCTTGAGTCAGATTAATTATCTACGCAATCCTAAATAGCTTCAATGCATCCTAGATGTTACATCGGAATGAACATCTACAAAGAAGTAAATATATGAGCAATGAATACGGGAGCGATTTACTATTGTCTAGCCATTATTTCCAAAATGGGCTGCCAAATACTCGCCTATCCAACGTAATAGCATTAACCCAGCAGACGTGATGCCTCAAGAAATAAGTCAGGTATTCCTTGTGTCAGCTTACGTGACCAAAGGTGGATAAGTTACTTTACTTACTAAATTTTGCTATGAAATCTTCCAGCGATGCAATTGTCTTCAGAGGTTATCATCAACTGCCCAAATATGGACCTCTGTCTGGGTTAACTGAGCTATGTTTTTAGATGTAAAACCAAAATCAGTGATGCATGATTAAATTTTTCACATATTTATATTGATTAAAAAACTGACATCTTGCTGGGGGAATAATCAATTCGGTTCAGCTGGGGAAAACCAACTCTAGTGATCATGTGTGGGATGGGGCGCCATGTATTTAATCATTTCGTCTGCCGTTTATAGCTTGTTTTGCATACGCTATATTACGTTTAGTCGTCTTTTTTCCTATAGTCAAGACACCAAATATGATTGTTTTATTTTACCCATAGTCAAGACACCTTATATGCTGTTTTTATCTAAAATGCATGGAAATCCAGTAATAACATACGTTTTACGCGACAATAATGGGCCACATGGGTCAACATAAATCTTACATAAAACAATATAATTGACTAAAACGCATGTTATTACTGGATTGCCATGCATTTTAAATAAAAACAGCATATAAGGTGTCTTGACTATGGGTAAAATATATTACTGGTTCTTAATGATTTGTAACAAATATCATATAAGCATCGGTTTTGAGAACTTAAGTAATAAATACTTGACCCATTCATCAGGGGCGCTTGGAGCTATATATAGACTGAGATAATGTATGATGTCTCGGTTTCTATGTTTGACCGAGATCAACGAACAATATCATTTTGTTGTACGGCGTATAGAACGTAACTGTGATAACCTGATGAACAGAAACGTTAGGTGGAAGAGTATTAATGAGACTGCAGCAATTTTGACTTAAACACGCCAAAGATAGCAATTTGTGCGATGAATATCAGTGTATTTGGGAATATCTTTTATTCTATATAGCTAGCTGGCTCTTCAATTTGTATCGGTAACGTAGTGTACTAAAATTCTGCACTTAATACCAAATTTGTTTTTGTCTGATTTGCTTGTTTATTAATATGTTTGTCCCATTTTCGAATTTTAATTGACCAATGACAATGACAATGAGATGTTAATGTTCAAAGAAAATTAGCAATGTCACCCAAATCAGATAACAACCGCTTCCATGAAAATCCAAGAGAAATCTGACACTCAGCAATCAATCAAAACGAGGCGTTAAAAATGTCACAGAATATATTACCAAGGCAAAAACAGGCAGCAAGGCACCATTAGTATTGGTTGGACAAATGTTGGTATGATGTAAAGGTAACATCATTGGCAGCAGTTGTGTCTAAAAACAATCTCTTAGAGTAAGCAGGTACAATATTTAACCGACCAATTCCCAGAGATGGATTATTGGACCGATTATAATCCGAAGCAGGAGGCTAGTGTCCAACATTCCTTCATTTGATGTGGCTTAATACTGGGCGGTTGCATTTATTTGCATTATAAGTTGGTAGATTCACACTGGCGAGCATTTTCTGACTGTGGCTAGTCAGCTATGATTGATGAGAAACCATATGTAAGAATTATCTGTACCCTCGAAGGAGCTTGTTAGGCTGCTATACAGGGGCATCTTGAAGACCATGGTCTATTTATGCTTAATTTGAAGATAGATCAAAGCCAGCAAGGGATTATTACCGATATAGACTACCGAATTTTCGTTTTTGTCGGTTTGCAGTGCAAATGAAACCTATTTCATTTAAGGCGAAAGCAATATATTGACACGAGCCGGATAAACTCAGAGACATGGTTTTCAGAAAATGTCTAATCATGAAAGCATAAACATTAAGCACTATCCCCACAGGGATGTGTGTGTAGCAAACATAATTCGAGCGGCCTTGAGCACCGCCGCTAAATGTGTATAAATTGAAACTTCAGTATTGACTAATTTCTTGAAGGGAGCAATATTTCATTCTGTGTCTAATAACTGGCTGATTGCGTTAATTTGCATTGTGAATTAAAAAATATCCCGATCACATTGTTCATCAGGACTGAAAAACAATAGCACTACAGATCAGCCAGGTGGTTTTAAAAAGAGATGACGCATATATGCTCAAATATATATGCCAATTACCATCATAACTGTCTTATGGGGCTTGATCAATCTGGTGATAACTAATTAAACGTCACTGTTGTTCAGGGTCTAATACGAATGCTATGCCGTTATCAGTTTATAATACGTCAGCGCAATATACTGAATAATAAAGCAATGACATAGCTTCGATGCGATGGGTTATGTATCGATAGCTCCATGGTGCCATTACTACTGTTTCAGTAATGATGCTGCATCCGTTTTAAAGCGTAATGAATGGTTTCAATCACAGAAACACACGTCAGTGTGTCGAACTTTAAATTGTCGTTTTTTATTGTTATATTTTACAAATTATTAAGGATGATCAAGATTTGCATGCGACTAAAGAACTCTTTGGGACAGTTTGAGTCATTCACCCATATGGTGGCACTTGTATTTTGCTGATAGTAAAAAGGTAAGGTTGCAGGTCCAGCAAATGCCTATATTGCCGTATATGGCCGTAGTTTCCAGAAATGACAGACATTTTGAAATAACAAATAAAGTGAATATGCCATTATTAGATGACTGTATGACGCAGGTCAAAATTCCCATGCCTGCCACTTTCAACCGTCCGGTATGAGTATACAGGACTATAAGTGCATGTTCTGTAGGCATCATTGTAATTTCATGCATCACCCTTGCGTTTACATTTTGCTAACTGCTTGAGTTGATGATCTACCGCTAACGCCAGGCCGTACTTATATGCTACTCATTCATTGCTGGCAGCTAAGACCGGATATAATTATACGCGCCTCCATGCGCTGCTACATCATTGTTAGAGCTAGGTAATTATTGACCGATTGAGAATCAATATTGCTTTCCATATAAGCATATATCAGTCGCACAGTTCATACAGTGCGATACTTTAATGAAACGGCATTTCGACGCAGTATTGCTCAGCTGCATATGTAAACGATATTTGCCAGGTTCAAATGGCGTTCGTGTCTGTCACAGCACATCACAACATTTTCCGAATCCAGTTATATCACGTATGCTTAAAGTTTAGATACAAATTGAGCTCAGATTAAGTGTTACAGAGCTCACAATAGTCAGAATATTGATAAACGATACGATGTATCAAAACAAAAAGAATGAAAGGTGGAACTACTGATCCGTTGGGTTATTAATAATGTCGCCAATGTTGTACACGATTCTTTACAAATATGCATGAAGAGCTGTTCGGAGATGTGAAATATTGTTATTAATTAATGAAGAACAAAATGACGGTGTTTCGCATTGGATTTAAATTATATTGCACACGAGTACATAATTATTGCAGTTACCACCATTGTGTGAATAAAATATGCTTGTTACAAAAGCGGAGGTCATATAAACGCAGCTGCAGCATGAAGTCATGCACTAGTATAAACAAACGGTCGCTACAATTCATCAAAGCCGCCACCATATAGTCAGAGACAGTGGAATCTTAGTCGACCACATTTGGAGTGATATATATGGCAATAAAGACAAGTCTTATGTGACACAAGAATGATTCACTGCGTGTGTAACACAGCAATCATCATAGAAGTAAGAACCATGGCCTGCAGTAGATGAAGAGAGATCAGACTAAATATTAAATGTATATATCCCCCGTAGATAAAACCCTTCAGGGGCATAACACGTAGTGCATAGTATATGTGCCACTCATGTGATCAATTTTATACATCAAAACAGGAAAGTTATTCGTCAAGTAACGATGCACGTCGATTGGTAAATCATCCATTATTATCAAACCTGTGCGTGTGCTTCCAGCCCCACTATGCTGACCCTTGGGAAGTGGCACCATATACCTTAAAATGCACTCTTCCACGATAGCTCGAACATTTAATTTCTCAATGTATACTACGTACTGTTGTCGGCACATTCATATCGGCATATAGTTAACTGGTGTTTAGAAAACTTTTCCATCGCCGGTACTTGTCTTGATGTAAATGATTAAAAGGAGTAAATACGTATACATCTCATTACAAAGCAATATTTTGGTGTACACCCTATTCCCACCCCCAAAACATCCCGCTCCGCCGCAGAAGACTACCTGGATAAGCAAAGATGGGTATTTTCTCTCATTGTTCATGGAACATGATCGATCAGAGTCATCAATACTGCGCTCGATTAAAGGATATTCTGCCTGCTATTCTTCACGAGTATCTGGCGACCCATATAACAGGTTGGGCATTCAAGCGACAAGCACACACACACACTGTCACATTTCCACATGTATATGAGGTATATATTGCCCGTCAGGAGACTAATTGGCCTGCTTATTGCTAAAAGTTGCATATTTGATTGAACAGTCATGCCACAGATAAGGCATATCGGTGGGTAATACCTACATGAAGGTAGAATCGGTATACATGACGACATGTCACAATTGTGTTGATAAAGATGCACTAGAGGCACCTATATAAGATAATTATATTAATATGACAATGTTTCAAAAGTCTCTCGGGTATTTATCAGTTTATTGTAACCTGAGAAAATATGAAAATAATCTCCTTTTATTTGCAATCATATACATAGTGTTTCGACTTAAAAAGCATATAGGAATATAGTCTTGAAAGATCAGCTTGATTTAGTAAAATAAGACATATGGACAATCAATTATATTGTCTTGTTTCAGAGCCTTTATAGATTAAATACTGTTATGACAGTCTACAAAATGCCGCATATCATATAGCAAAAGGTTATGTTTCTTGAATGAATGCCATTTCCTATCATAAATGATGATTAACACAGCCATTGCTTCGATTGTTTGCATATTCGGACGTTTACCTCATACGTCCCAATGACCTGATAGGTAACTGCGTCGCCTGAGGACGCATAGACTGATACTAGGAAGACCTGACCCGTTACTTGTGTCCATTTTCTGGAGGTGAAGGCACATGGCCCGCTGAGTCAATGCTATAATGTTGGGCAGGTGTCTTCGCGGCGTGTGTTTGGCAGACTGTTTTTGAATCAATGACTACTACAATAATGGTAATGGTAAACCGTTCCCTCATATATTGCTTTCCTTACTTCCCTGCATATTAGATGTCATGTCATAAAACATAAAAATTAGACGTGAAGACTTCACTAGTATCTTGTAGCATGGCACAAGTACTTTATATTATAACGAATATGATGCACTGAATCGATTTCAGATTGCCAGAAGTCTAATCCGACTCAGGATGCGTGTTGAATATGATTTGTTGAATATGATTTGTGGTGAGGAGTGAGGGGCCTATTTCAGTTGGCACTATTCTGTCCAAACAAAGTCATGACATGATGGTTTGTGAAACGGCGACGTGTGGAACCTTATGAGGGTATCCAATAGCAAACCGTAGTTAGCTTCCTGATGTCCCCGCATATGTATTGGTAAGTAGCTTGATATAACAGATGACGTAGCGCATTATTTGCTATTCTAACTACTGCTTGCACATCTACCGCAATCATCAGCTGTGATAGCATTTTCCCACCGCTAAGAATGATCCAGAATATGATATGTCATCTCATATCTTCACCACCAGAATGTATTTTCGGCACCACATATACCTTAATCCAAGTTTATACCGAGGCGAGATTGTCTTGACAGATTAATCATCACACGCGGGTCCATTGGTTACCATTTGTTACCATTATAAACAAAGGTAGTGCACATTCTTAACACATAACTGTTTTCAGCTGTTTTTTAATTTTCTCTTGGTGCACGTTAAATGTGCCCGTATTGCGAAAGAAATACAATTTAATTATTTGGTCTGCTCATGTAAGGTTTATCACAAACTAGCAACTTAAAATCGCTGTTTTGACTTCCGTTATGCAGATTAATGACTAACTTGATGGCGCAGCTCTCTCACTGGGATTTGCTGCAGAACAGCATATAGCCATGTAAGCAGGACATATATAATAAGGCAGATGCACTTCGCAGACGTTAAATTACCAGCCCCATTCAATAGGTAGCGCATGATTGCTGCTGGCCACATGTGCCTCGTATAAGATGACGTTAAAGCACGACATGTATTTGGTTGCATTGAGGCTCGTTTCGGGTTGCTGACGGCTAATAAGATGATAAATTTAGGGGATCTAAAAATCTGCAATCATCCGCGTGATACAATGCGATTACACCACTTGCATCACGTGCGTTTATTAAGCCAACACCCTGAGGCTTTTGAGCGTTTAAAGACAATCGTAAAGTATTGGTAGCTTTTATTGCTTATGCATTGGTCACACGAGCCTCACGGGCTGTTTACGGAAATAGTCATTATTTCCTTACCTGAGAACAAATATGATTGTATCAGTTTTAGAAAATTTGCAAAATAACGTTTCAAGTTTAACCCCAAAAATTAATTAGAATTTTTGCAATGGCACAGTCATATGCTGCACGAATGATGCACAATGCAGCCTAAATGATATTCTTGTTCAGAAATTTGGTTGATTGTTAATATTGAGTAATTGTGACAAAAACGGCCTAAAGCTACCATTTTTGTCGCCGAGCGAACTATGATATGCTTAAGATTACTAATAACGCACTGGTATAGCTGACTTCTTACTCATTATTTATGTTAAGCAAGCAATGGTTGTTTACACAGTTGTTTTAAACAAATTTTACGCTCGGGTGTAGAACAGCTGAACGGCGATAGCAGGTCAGAATTTCATTGCAATCTTCATCTGTTTGAGCGAATTGCAGGCCTGCTTCATATAAGATGAGATAAACAATGTGACTGTGGACAAATTTTTGGATTTGTTTGTATCATGTTAGTGTTAGTCAAGTGATGTCAGTAATATACGTCGCCAATTTACCAAACCATGTAACTAATATCATTCGAGCGACTATCAATCTAATATAAACACGATAAATAAATGGAAACTAGCCATGTATATAAGATATAAAAACGGCATACAAAGCTCTGATTGAAAGGCAATGTGACTCTGATGGGAATAACTTGAACCAGGGAATTTATTCAGTTGGAATGGTAAACAAATCATCGCAGATATTTCATTGAGTTCTAGGCTACCAACACATTCTGTTATTATATTCACGTTCATGCAAGAACTCGTTTCAGCCAGTACTCGGTAACAAATGCATTAGAACTGACAGTTGACAGGCAACTTTCACGACGGCAAGTTAGCATGTCATATTCTAACACAGTCGTACGAATTCCAAATGAATACCGGCATCTGCTTCTTTAATTATTCCTCAACCATTTGGTTTTATCATTTGCGATAAAACCCAAATACAAGAACACGTTCCTGTCAGACACAACAGCATCGTTTGGACGCGATCTATTTTGATATTGCTATAGAGCTTGTCCGTATTCTCTAAAGGCCTACAAAAAAAATTAAATGTGCAACTACATATTTGTTATGCTTAATTTGTGGAGATTATGTAATTAGATGTGCAAAAGAGATACATGCAAGGTGGAGATTAATGGGGACCAAATAGTATAGTTGTATCCATTAAAACAACATAGGTAGTATGGCGACGGCCTATTCCAAAGTAATATCCGAGCCTATTTTAGTGATATATCACATGTCATTAATCTTTCATAAGTCTCTTCTTAACATCTCGCATCTCTTCGAAAACAAATATACATATTTAGGTCCACAAAGCTGGTGGTGGGGATTTATTACTTTGGCAAGAAGCATCATGAGCTGGTTTACTTGTGATCGCTTAAATGATTTATATGTATGCTTACTTGTTGTGTTATTGTAATAGTTTATCAAATGCAGTGGTAGTTACCTGTTCTTCGTTCTATCTATTACTAAACAAGCAGCACATAGAGTACATATGTGCGCCGTCAGACTCATGGTATATATGGTAAGCAGCTGTACCTTTAAGCTGCCGTTTGCTTTATTGACCAGGATTAAATATGGTCAACCAGTATTTAACCTATGCAACTCAAATCTGGCTGCTCACCTTTATCTTGGTGGGTGATGGGTGACAGGTGTCGTGTTGCCATAAAAATTATTACATTTTGGTGAGCAAGATATTAATCCTCTCACACAAGTCTAAGCGTGTCTGGTAGACGTTAGCGACGGTGGCTGAACATTCTGCCGAAATAATGTTGATATATGGCGTAAAGGTGACTATGTCCGCAATACAGACATTATACAGGACAATATTTTATCACTTACATATCATGGCCAAATGAAAAAGTGCGTTGTGAATCATGGTCATACTGAGCCTTGGTGATGGTAATGGTTAATGCTGGAGAATCTTTATCGTATCTTTTACTGCAACATCATCCGACAATTGAAAGATCACGTTAGGTGTAATCAGTTTACTGCTAATATGATAAGTTGGTAGGCGAAAACAATTGATATATTAATGTCAGTGTCACCATTTTACATATGTGGCGTCCAAATATTTAGCCATTATGGCAATATTAATGGCGAACGAAAATACGCCCTTCATTGATGTGCTGAGTCAGGCACAAGATTTGCCAAAACAGACAATCGACTAATACTTCAATGTGTATCTGATTGTACATCGGGATCATGCAGATGAATTCGGCATATATTATATTAACACCGCCTCGGATACTTCTATATCACATAATATTGAAGTAGCGAGGTGGGATTCTTGATCACCCGGGATGGGAGGGGAGTTGGGGTGTGGGGGTGTCATGTATTTAGTGGTGGGTGATAATGGACTGGCGTTGACAATACTACTTATTACACATCAGCGATATCAACAGAGGGTGCAAACTTTTCTTATCTAACATCCACTTTGAAAGGGTCGCCTTACGCGGTGCAATGTATTAATTAGACTTATCTACTTTGCTAATGAACGTCATTATTGATGTTGAGGTTGATGTCATCCGTTACCAAATTTTCCATGAATAAACTTGTCATTGGTTGTAACTGTGTTAAGGGTGCACAAAGAGTATAAATATGCTTCTATGCATCTACGCCAAAACACATTATTGACATGACAAGTGAAATGAGCGGTAAATCGTAGATCCAAATCTTCTAATATGGCTACTGAATGAATTGCTCACAATAGTCGTACTGGACAACCCCTGCGTGACGAGTACTGCTGTATATACGGTGGAGCTTCTTTGTTTGTTTTTCATCATAAACAGCATTTTGATCATCTCATACAGCAAGTTTGGTTGGAAATTTGATTCGTAAGCTAGGTATCAGTTCTTTTCAATGATGGTCTCAGAACATGGGCCAGTGATCTTGTCATTATAAGGAAAGCGATTGGCTAACCGGAATGGAAAGTAGGCAAACCCATTTTTTTTATATTGCTTGATTGAGTTATTTGAACGAAGTAGTCATAATTATGCTTATGTTACTCTCAAAGGGGTCATGGTTAGCCCATCAATGCTTGATTACCTCCTAAAAGCGCAAAACATTATCACTCATAAATCAGGGTGCTCAAGCATCGTAAATAATATATAATATTCCTTGTCACACACTCTCCTGCTATATGGACACAGAAGAACATCTATTTGAACAATCAGACCAATATTGCTCACAGCTTTGCATAAGAAGTGAAATATTGCTCTGTGTTACCACAGTTCAATTGTTTAGTCGCTATAGAAACGTCGGCAAGATACTAGTGCTGCGGATGAGACGGCGGATAGAAATGATGAATTATGCATAATACCGAATCATATCGTCCATCGAGCTGCTGATGAATGACGAATTTAAGCCACTACACCGGATAATCTTAACTATGTTAAGTAATCAATCCTATGAGACAACCAGTTGAGGCTTAGTATTGCATATTTGACTCATGCATGGCACTGCATTTAACACCTGTGGCCAAGAGGAAATATAAGAATGACACTGCAATCATGTGTACTACAAAACACAACATAAACTAACCCATTTTGCTGTATTTTTCGTATAATTATTATGTGTGATAGTTAACTTTGATCAAAAGTCATATCATGGATGCCAATAGATGTGTCAACGTTGATTTAAAGTTCTCATTAGTATACGGCAAGCAAGCCAATAAGTAGCAGGTCATTTGCGATGATTGCCTATTTGTCACACGGAACATGCGGAGCTCAAACTACGTCGTACTGCAGTCTAATCAAAACAAGCAATTTAGGTGACCTTGGTCCCTCAATATGGTTCTTTAGATTTTTAATTCTTGTCCTGATCGCGTTAACCAGCTACTTCACCATGTCCAATCACAACACTCATTAGACCGTTAGCGGCACATGTTTTGCTTAAGATGGATAGAGCATATGCATGCCTTCTCTACTATAGCAGAGATCTACAGCGTCAAATCATCCGCGACACCATGACTATTCATTAAATTGCCCAATACTATTTGTGTGAATCGAAACTTTGTAACCACTGGAATTAACAATTGTATAAATGCATATGCCTTGCACCATTTACATCGATGCCAATCGGGATCTTATACCGAATCGTCGCCTTTCGGCAAAATAATTTGTAAGACGCAAACTTTCATTTTAAATTTCAGAACAATAAGTACCTACTTGGCGATTCTACATACCTCATCGCGGCGCAATATCTAGAACATTACAGCTCTTAAGCGATAAGTAACGCAAACCGGTTGAGCTGTCCGGAAATATATAATGAGCTTCATATCGCTTTAGCCTCGTCTTGTATGTGATGCTCGATGGACAATTAATAGCCGGATACTAAATACGTTGCCAATATATTGTGTTTATATGTTGGGCACAGGCGCTGAAGTGTCGGAATATTTCACAGCCTGTCTCAAAGTTTATAAAAAGGGGAATGCGACTGGTCAATATTTCAAATGTGATTCCTTAACCAAGTTCAGTGTCACATACATTGCGGTGACAATCTTGTCACTGCGTGGGATGTTTGCATCGCGTTGCTGGCTGAAAAAGCTCAGATGTATATTTGCGATTACCTTGACAAGTTTGAATGAGAATACACTTGGAGTCCGCGCCAGGTACAGGTGTAAAGTGATATACCGTTTCAATTTACGAAACTCCCTAAAGATCCAGAGGAAACCGTTGGTTATTACTTACGCATTGATGGAGCAGTGGTGGCTTATACAGACTCGTTGCCATTAATCAAAATGTCGACGGTGTTCAGCCTGTTCCAAAACTGCCGCCCTCAGTTCCGGGCGTTTCTTTTGTGCACTCATAGATAAATATAACTCGATGCTGTTCAAAATAAATGTGATGCACCTTCCTAAAATAGAATTGCAGAACATTCATTGACTGTTAGCTACTGTTGATATATTACCGACAAATGATGGGTATACAATTATTACACAACTGTGAACGCGATTATGGTGTGGAACAATTAAACATAATTTCATTTTTCATTATTCATTGTATTAAGGCAGTCTATCGACAAGTTTATAGCGAACCATTGGCGCCCATTTGACCAATGTTTATCATGCTGTCATATTTTGTATTTGTTTAATTTACCAGGCACAGTTACTTTTACTGTCCCAATTTTAGCATTGACCCATTTCAGCAGATAAAACTGATCATGTTTTCAATCATAATTTTCTTAATGGCACGTCCTTCGACTGCTCTACCTTATTTCACGATTTTTGATTCCACTGGCAAATGACGTGCCGTTTCAAGTAACACCTTTTAATGACAGGGTTGAACGACACGTGCCATTGGTGACAAAAGGCGGCCAGACATCCTGCTCTCCAAGTAGTCCGCGTTTTTCAGGAGATGCACAATGTGTTTTAATATGTTCTATCAGTCTGATAATAGAACATGACGAACATAATATAGCGAATAGATCCTTCGGAAGCGGTAGTATCAATAAAAACATTTTCAGTCATGGGATGTTTTCTCATAATCCACAATGTAATTGTCAGCGCAAATCACAGTAACGGCGATGGATTGTTGACAGTCAAACTCACACAAAGGCAACAAAGGCTATATAACAATAACTCAAGCTAAATCGCAGTTATAAACGAGTTTTTATATAAGACATAAGCTAAAAGGGAACAGATAAATACAATAAACATAACATCAAATGTCGCTGAAATTACCCCACTGGAGACCTAGCCTTCGAATTCTTTTCCAACGTGGCTACTGCAAGTTGTTACAAATCACATATTACTGAATGAAGATAACACATACGCATCTGTGCTTGCCACCTGCATATTTGGGAAGTTTATTGTAGTCGCCAGATGGAGCAAATATGGTCTGTAAACCAACGTTGAAAGGATTGGACAGCCTCCACAATAGTTACCAGACCCCTCACAAAGCTTCCGTTTCTATCTATATTAATTTTTTATTACAATGAGGTGGATATTTTTACTTGATTAGTACTCCGCTTATTTGTCTATTGATTAGCGTAAATGTTACTTATTGACCGATTCCGACTACGCATAACGCTAGTAATGTTTGTTAGCATACGTGCATTCCGTTCTGTATTCAGTTTAATGACCCATCGTGCAAATGCAAGTATAGTGAATGGACCATCTTCAATCATAACTGCAGTGTAGAATCGGGACTACCATGACCATGTTCATAGACATAAGTTGAGACAATCAGACTATATGTAACTCGCACACTTAACACCAGTGATACAACAACTAATTTACAGCTATCTAGTCTAACCAACCATGCGCCATGCAACAGCGGGCGAAAGTGACTATGGCTTGATTTGAAATGTTATCTAGTTACTATATATTGACTGAAAATCTTTTCTTCGGAATCAGCTGAAAATGAAAAAGTTCCTGCCTTCATAAATGCATATTTCATTGGAGTTTTACGGACATCCCAATTCACATACGCAGATGGACTCATATAAACGTTTACAACGATGGAGAAATATTATATTCTATCAGGGATTTTTAATAAGATCTTAGATACATAACTATGAATCCGCTTAACACGTAACAGGCAGTCATCTACGGACCGGGAATAAAACTGTTAATGTATTCATACAACAGACGATATAATTCTTTGGCAGTATCTGAAGTGGATAGAGTATATGCCCCAATTTTGTCCGCCAACGCATAATGATCCTTAAGCCACCCTAAAGAACATCCGGTTATGCTCCTAGTAATAGCGACATTATACATGCCAACCCAACGGCAGCGGTATTTAATATTTATTCGCAGTTTGGCTCTCAACTAGGGCATCATACGAGAGGACCTCCACTTGGGATAAGGTACGTGACGCGATTGGCTAATGCAGTCCTCTTGACATAACAGGTAAATTAAGTCCGGCAATTTGAGTGACCCTGGTGGCAAAATGTGGTCTATTAGATTGTAGGTACGTGGCCAACTATGTATACTTGCCATCTCGCATTGTGAAATGAGAGCACCCATCTGACCTTCAGTGGTATAAGCACTTGCTTACTTTGCTTGCCAATGATTGATTAAAAGCACGCTTTTAAGAAGCAGGGTTCACTTCAATATGGTTGATACCTAAAACTTTGCACGCGCCGTGTATGATTTCAACTGACGGGGGACAATAATACAGAATTTTACCTAAATATTTCAATCTTCAGTGCCATCCAACAAAAGCTACACTTGAATGACCAGTCGCAGATATTCGACGTGTTAAACAACGGTCCGCTCTATGCACATAAAGAAAGTTTCTCTCTATTCTGCCCAGGCCAAATTAGAGTCACTGTTAACAGCATGATTGCGCTGATTAGTACTCACTCAATAAAGTAGCCGAATTCGATATAACATCGGTCAGCCGCACATCTGACGAATAGGAGACAACCTAAGTACCATTGTTAATCCACGGCAATCCTCAACCAAGAATGACCAGTTAGAATTAGCTGGGTCATGAATATGTATCATGGCAATAAATGCTCAAGTTGCCGAGGTAAATACATTGCCTACTAACGACAATCAACTAAGTAATATTGAGCCGGTGTTCCTAGAATGTGACGGGGGACAATTATAAAACGATGTACCTGAATATTTTTATCTGCAGTACCGTCTAACAAAAGCTACACATTAGTGGCAAGCTTTTAGATAAGCACTAAAGATCAGCTTAACTGGCATTTGTAAAGGTCATATGACGCCAATGCAATTCAGGCATAGTATCCATACCTTCATCGTGAAAGGGTATGTTAGATCCCAGTTATGCATATTGAATTATTGTTATTTATTTACAGGGCACCTTTTGATCAAAAAGAATTTAATTCTGGTCTACATATAATATCGCAAATCTCTGCTTTTTGTCCAATATCTACTGAAGATATGAAGATATGTGATGTGCTTGGTTTTGTCTAAAAGCAAATGAACATGCAAAAAATAATTAGCAAACGCAATAGTAACATGCGGGTGTACAGCTACTAACTATATCTACTGACATCCTAATTATATGCTATAACATCGGCTAAATTAACATCACAATCAATCCAGCATGAGTAATCCCACTAAATCTGTTTCATTCGCGCATATTGATCACTTTATATGCCCTGATATGCAGAATCCAAACTGTTGCATCGCATGCATCCTTCGATACCCTAGAAAGTTCACGGTGGAACGCAGAAGTCGGCCAGAAAATTATGAATCTCTCTGTTTGTCCACGGATGTCTTCATTTGCAAAGGATTCTCGCGTTTTCCCCCTTACGTCGTATGTAACCCTAATGTTACTCTCATATATAATTACCAGGATACACAGATTAAAAGTGGTGGACTTGGACAGGACATTTATTACTGGAGACCATTACCTCCGCTGCGACCCATCACTAATTTTACCCGTAACCTGCCAAAATATATGCCATTACCACGCTCAATTATCTCCCTTTACTGAACCCTAATACCTGATACAACGCTTCAGGAATCACAACAGCGACCTTCGCTTACGATAAATGCATGGTAATCATAACATTATGAACTGCTCTGCTGCTGCCATTACGTTCACACCGCTGATATGTGAGTTCAAAGTTCGCTAATTGTGTCCTGTGACCTCTCTTGAAGTCAAATGCAACACAAACAAGTCACCTTTCACATCTCTATAGCGCTCTAAATCGCATTGAGAGCAGCCGGGATGACATGCATTCAGAAACATGTAGCACCGCGGATATCCGCTTATGCTGCACATTGTACACAAATAAGTCGGCTACGAGGGAAAAGAACACATCATGGTTGCGAAAGTCAATATAGTGCTTTTTTAACGAATGGCTCGTGAACCATAATTCGGTTCATTCTGAATTGCATTATTGCACCTCTAAGGGCATTATCGTTGATGGAGGTATTTTATGCAAATCACACGGCATTATTTAGCTTGATTCCACTATGTTCGCACTTTAGGTGTTTTTCAAAAGCGGCTGATGGTTGATCGGGACAGGCTTGCCCTTTTCAGCAATAGCTGCATGATATAAAACATGGAAAAAGAGAACTTCTTCTATCCAAAATAATCGTCTACACAAACAGCAGCAACACACAAACACTTCAACAAACAACCTGTAATATCATTGACGGTTTATAGCGCATTAATCAGCGAGCACGTTCGCACCATGTTCTGCCAACTTGCTTACAAGGCGTGCAACGGAGAAGACGTACAGGTTTGATAGAGGAATGGCAACAAATGATTAGGCATGAAAGAAGCAATCACCGAGTTGCTACAATATAATCCACAAATGGTGTAAGATTTCTAGCTCAAGGCTATACCCAGTCTTAATATCTCTGCATTCAAGCTGTTATTTACGTTGTTTGTCAGTTTTTCCTAAGAATGAGGAATAACAACAAATGATGTGTGAAAAATGCAATCACCGTGTAATTACACTGTAATCCACAAAGGGTGTAAAAATTTCCGATTTTTTAATTGACTGTCACGGTAGCTAGTTTGTTCCGGGAACAACGTGGATACGTGAGTTTATATCTTGTTGAGTCAATGGAGAGACTAAAAGTTTGAGTGAGATTTGAATGACAAAATTGCCAATGACTACAATAACACAAAAGACACTATAAGCTACGGAATGTAAAGAAATTAAAACTTGCTATCAAATGCATACGTGCCGAACCTATTATTCTATCCCCTGTTGTTTGTCGTGGAAGTTTGTTTATCTTAATCTGTGGATTAACATAAAGAACAAAGTATGAATTGCATCACATGCCGTAGTTTACAGTGTCTTCTGTGTCATTGTAGTCGTTAGCCTACGTTGACCATTTGATTCTTTATGTTAACACTTGTAACTGTTGTAAGTTGCGACAATCATGAAATTGAAATACGCAGTCTGGGTCACAGTAAAATAACGATCGACGAAATTAACGCAATATACATACAGCAAACATGACCAACTAGCGTATCATAATGATAGATAGTATAAACAGATAAATGACTTTGGAATGAATAATTAATTTGTTGGATCGCCTGTGTGCTCATCATAAAAACATTTATCATAAAACATACAATAACGCTCAATTGCTCTGCAAAAGTAATCTTATAATCAATTTATTTGTCAAAACATTTGTGGAAATGAAAATGCGCGTTCAGAGATCGCAAATTAACGCATCGGTTCCACATATTAGACGAATAAAAGCTAATAATAAAACTTTATGCACAGCTTGAATTAATTTTATGTTGGTGTTTGTACAGTATGTTGCTGTGGTTTTCTTTTTATTCCACTATTCCATGGATCAGCATTATTTATGCTTTTCATTTCTTGTTTTGTAAAAAGTACTGAGTGTATGTTTAGCTTGGTGATTGTTCGTCCGTACTTGACTTCAGCCATTCGAACTTGGCATTTCTGTCGACCATCATCTTTGCTTTTCCCATCCCACCCCACTCTTGTCTATTCTATTATATTTGTGTATATTTTATGTAATTGCTTCCCTTTTATCAGTAGTTGTGTACCCCAACCTTTGATGTTCAATGTTATTTTTATCATTATTGTTTCCTATTCTGGCCTTTTAATAAAAAGCCCTTTTCAACACAGATTCAAGGTTTCTGCACCAGTCGGCCAGTCTTATGTGTAATTCTATTTCTAAGTCATATTTATATTCCAGACTTTTATATCAAAACAGGTTGTTTAATGTGCAAGGTTATGTGGATGGGATATATCTGTTAAAGAGAGTTATAATCTCTCGTAAATTATATCGTCTATTTATACAGGGGACATAGGAAACGTAAATCTACTCGTGCCTCAGGACATATGCTGATTTTGGGCAATGACAGTAGATACACGGATGGTACATACAGGCACTGTAAACATTTGTTAACATTTTTACCTCGAATGAGCGTATGTTATTAGGACAAAACCAAAGGCTTTTTTGAGGCACCACAGGAACAAATAATTTAGAATTACTGCAAAAGAAGCTCACTCAATTCATCTATTCACTTTTATCACAAAAATGCTACTGCTAGCTAAGAACTATACACTTGAGCAAATCCATTGCCGTTGTAGAAGGACCTAAATGTAATTTACTGCTGGCCCTCGGGATACGTTAATAAGAGTTATAAATGCTCGGCAGCCCACTTTAATCTTCATCAGTATGCGTACTCATTAGCATCAGTCAAAAAGCTGGAAGCAAACGAATTTTATTGAGCAATCAACGATGGGAAAGCCCGATCGGTCGGCGCCATTCATCATTGTTTGCATTCAAGACTGGTGATTTGTAGAAGAACAAAACGCTCAATAATAAGCTTTATCTGCTCGTGTGAAATGATATGTCGGTTAATAGATGTCACACACTAATTGTTCGGGATTGCATAGGGCATTTATCACAATAGGGAAGTAAATGTTCCTCGGGATTTTCCAGAACAAATTTTACGTAACGTTCCTGGCTGAGTGCCAATGACGGGGTATATTTATGATTTCATGGGTGGTAAATAGCATAATAATTCGCGCAGCTAAATGTATAACCATCTTTTATCTCCATGATACAGATAGATACTTAGATAAAAACTATGCTAAAGTGTAGAAGTTCCTCTGCCATGGGTATTGTATGATTTATGATTCGATGAAGCAAACAAGGATATGGCCGGCCGGAGATTGATAGGGAAACCACGTGATACAATATAATAACTATCGGCGTTGATGTACGTATGAAGGCATATATTTAGTCACTGATTAAACATTATTAACAGCATCAGAATAATATCAACATGCTATTGGCATAGCCTACTTTTCCTTGTAAAATCAACATGTGGCACAGCATTGCCATAAAATGTACAAAATATCCATATGACATTATATTTCCGTCGTCGTGATGAATATATACGTGATGGCGATCATAGAGCCTGCTTGCGCCTCACTTTTGTTGTACAGTAAAACGCAGAAAGTTGTGCTTGAATCGAGTTTTATTCCTTAACTTATCCCGCATAGGATTACATCACTTCCCATCCACCACAATCGCATTGGTTTAGTCAATATTTCAGTCCACCACTTTGTAATACATTGAACGACTTGAACTTAGCGCAGTATATTACCTCAAGCAAAGTGGAAACCTAACATTTGTAGATGCAAACAAACGTTTGGCTGATATAAACCCATAAACGTATTTACCACAACTGATAAACGTAGCGACTGATCTTTGCCATAGATTTAGCGATCAATAATGCTAAATTTGTTAACCATTAAAGGCCTGTTAAGGGTCAGTGCTTAGATTGTCGCTTGTGCCTGCTGTTACACGCCTTGATACGCATATTACCTCAATCGAAGCAGCATTTAAGTAATAGTTGGGTCGCTCGTTGTAGGGTCGCTCGGGATTACAGCTAATTTGGGAATTAATTTAGTTGTGCTCTGCGGCTGGTCTGTAATAACCCTTAATCTGACAAAACATAACATACGTACGATATAAAATGTACATTAAAGCGGTTGTATATCATGCATATATATCATAGTTTAGAGGTTCTTCGAAATGACTGGCTCAGCTCTATGTTCCAAATTATAAATGTTATTCTAGAGGCAATGTTTATTGACCCAGATATAAATGTGCTGGAAGTGATTATGGTTTATTACACAGCATAACTTCGTAGATTTAGCCTTCCCCGTCATGCAACGATAAGGGAAAGCTTCCACCTAAATGTTTCTAATGTTTATAGCTATTATTCTATTTATACCCCTATGTTCAGATATATAGTCCTTTGCTGTTAGACGTGATACACCGACAGCTTGTAATGTGCACAAACACAAATGCATGGTAGACAGTTGTTGTAAACGGTTAGTGTGATACGCTTGCCATTCCACTAGCTATTAATGACATCAGTAGCGGCCCCGATAATATGAAATGATCACATCGCGCATAAGCATAGCGGAAATAGTGTGGCTTGCTGACGCATGCGCAGGTTGTTTAACTTTGTACAATACCACAAAACAAGATATGTTTCATGACTTTCTGGTGTAACATATAATAGAACTTTAATTTAAAATACCAATTACAGGCTAAATGTCCGCGATAAATACTAAACCCAGACTCCCCCTTCTTAAGCCTAACTTAGTTCATTGCGACGATAGATATTGATGTGTAATAATACATGGAGATGCATATGTTTTTCTGTGTCCTGTAAGAGTGGTAGTATGCAGAAGGTTATGGTGGTTTATGGTTGCAATATGCTGTACGACGCAACACCGTGACTTGGATCAAG
The DNA here is from genome assembly GCA_034190875.2 of Urechis unicinctus. Taxonomy (NCBI): domain Eukaryota; kingdom Metazoa; phylum Annelida; class Polychaeta; order Xenopneusta; family Urechidae; genus Urechis; species Urechis unicinctus. Next base: position 33,549,473 of record CM067344.1, read on the forward strand.
TCGATAGGAAATGTCATTATCATTAAATGTTTACTGATAACCACATATTACCTGATATTCATGGTTTGTGGTATTCACGGTATTTTCGCCAAACATTTTAAAAATTCGATATTTCGTTTCACGCTGTAACAAGCGGTGTGAGTCACTAATCATTTCATAGTGTACCAAACATAACCTATTCTCAGTATGGTTACTACCGATAGTTGCACTTGCAATACCTTAATATAACAAAGCATAAACATTTTCGTATATCTTTGCTTAAAGGGAGCATTCTTGATAACGCGTCACAATGTGTGAGCAAGTAATTCAATATCGACCGATTTTCTAATGCTAGACAGTGTGCTATACATATGCGGGTGTGGCAGGCGTTGAGTTAAAAACGAGCGGCATAAATATTTATTGTACACAAAGTTTTTTTGTGGTATCTAAATAGGGGTCGCAGATGCCTGTTACAGCTGTCCAAATCACCGGGGTATTTGCAAATAATAGACAGCCATATTCCTTCGAAAGTCTAGGTTGATACCCTAGAGTCCGTCTGTTGGCAGCAAAACAGAATGTTGCAATCGCCTTATATGGCCGGAAAGTTTGTTATCCAGTGTCAACCGTCCCCTAGCCGTCCCATGAGAATGTAATTTAATAAGATGTGTATGGCTATAATATGCAGTACACGTGGTGAACATTTTTGTACCTATGTGGCACTAATGTATCCAGCACTCTTTCAAAAAAACGTTACTGTGCTTAAGTAGCACCAGTTATGCGTACTTTGTCCCGTAGAGGAAAGTATTGTCACTTAATTCCGAACATTACCAAACCAGTATTGGGCTTTGTGTTCTGTATGTAATACCTTTTTACGGCATTAATCACTTTATGGACCCCATCTTTTCGCCGCTGTTCATTCCAATTTGCATGCAATATCTATACAGCTAAGAGCTTGTTTGCATCTAGTCTGGCACATTATGATAGATTAATGAAGCCTACAAAATTGACCTAATAAGCAAACTTAAAGCACCTTACTTATTCCAATGCAACCGCAGTCCATTCATAAGAACGGGTTCGAGTCAATTGCATCCCATCAACGAATGTACATTAATGCATATGTTATAAACGACATTGTATTACTTGGGTATGGTACTCTTAGTTGATATTGCTTGAATAATGACTGTGATAACCACTTTACATTTGATCTATGTTGGGTTACCTACGACCACGGATTATGTAGTAGAGCTGGCCCAGCCATGTATAATACAGTAAGATAAACTGTGACATAGATCAGTACCTGCATGGATTGACATACTGACCTTCGATAGTCCAATGTAGAAATGCAATACGATATGATGTATTGTATTGCAACAGCGTGTACGCAAAAGCCGGTTGTTCTCCCAAATTGTGCCTGCGTGAGCATCCAAATGTATAATATGAGACGTTGACATTGCCACGATGCAGCTCATTAGTAGATAATAGGGGCGAAGCTTATTGAACAGCAATATCATTTGCAAATGCAGTCTTCCCTAAAAGCATAATCAACATTTGATGAAAAAATACATGCATAGGACAAATGCTGGTTTGTTTCGAGGCTCTAGATGACGATGACAGTGTATATCCTACTTACATACTTTGCAGCAATGTCAGACAGGGCAGCTTCATTCATCCTGGAGTTTGTTCTAAAGTGAATAGTTAACTTAGTATTGACTGCACTTGCATATAGCAACATCGGACCATAAAGTCATTAGTGCTGATAGAATTAACCCCTTCACAGCGATGGATCATACCACCTCCGCATATAGCACAATTCACAATAATCGACTTTAATTCTGAGGGACTGACTAATGGTTATGTGTGCGTATATGTTCATCAGTATTAGGTCCTGACGACAAAGGAAGCAGCGGGATTCACTTGGACGTATGTATTGGTTTTTACATACATGGCCTTCAGTGTCGTTTATATGCTAAAGCAATCGTTGATTACATCCAATGAATGTAACGGCCCTCTTTCGACTACTTCAAGGCAATGTTGTATCGTTAATATTGCATTTGTTGTGAACTGTTAGCATCAAAAACCCATTTTGTGGCACCAAACATGATGGATCGTGTTTGTCGTGATAAATAGATTACAGATAAAGTTGCAGAAAATCGCATTTTTTACGTTTGTTTCTCCTAAAAGAATTATTATTGTATGGGATTATTTTTCGGTTTCCGATGTTTCCCAATAGCTAAAATCACTGGCATAATCAACATAGACGAGAACAATTACTACTAATATGCCAGCTGCCATAATCAATGCGAATATTCAAAGATGTCAGACCAAGCAGCGTTACACCTCGGCTAGACATCAGTGTTACGAATCTCTATTCTAATGATAACAGTCATGCAATTAAGGCGCATACCGGATGGCCGATATTAAACGCTATTGCTTGCACGATATTATTCACACAAGTTTTAATAATACACCAATATACAGCTTGATATCGCAGTGCAAATTTACCAGTGACTTTTGACCTGTGAAATGTTTATGAGTAATTTCTTTTTTTTATGGTTATGCATTGAATATCTATTTCATAATAAGGTTTTAAAATTAGATATCATTATTTCGATCATTGAGTATAATACATGCTGTGTGTGCTATGTGATAAAATGGTGTTGAATAATTTGCGTTGAAATAAACGAGCGTTATCCGAAATGAATATGTTCCCCCTGGGGGTGCGGGGTAGAACAGGCCCATTGTATCCTCCTGTTTGTCGTTAGTGACCACATGTATGCCGTGAGTTGCGACTCGAGTCGGTGGAAGATGGGATTCTGGGGGTTGAGTGGAGCGGTCCTTGTGAGGGCTATTTCTTCTACACACCACTTTCTGGATTATTAGACGGAATTGCAAGCGATTTGTGCAGCAACATCCGCTGCCAAGCTTCAGTTCTAAAGGGCAGCTTATTGAGTTAATTGATAGTTAATGAAACAAATGACGTATGAGTGCAGTTCTAAAACCAAATCCATCAACTGCTGAGTGGACAGATCCAGCCACCAAGGCCTTTTTTTCTCGACTTGTGAAATCGTCTACATGGATCAATGTTAAAATCGGATACCGGAATGTTGCTGTTTTCGAACCCGTTGCGGTGCTTCAAATACCAGCGCTATAGCCACAGTTAACCGGAATTGCAAGCGAGCAGCAACATGCGCCAAGGGCTTCCTGGAGGGCCATAAAGAAACAAATGCAAGCAGTTCACCAAATGCATCAACTGCTGAGGGGACCACCAAGGTTTTTCTCGCTTGTGTCCTACATGGATCAATGAAAAGGAAATCCAAACGATCCGACACACCAAAGATATATCGTTCCTTGAAGCACGCAAGATAGAGGCATAGCAGCGCACTAAATCCTCTTATGTTAGCGCTGTCAAAAAGGCCACAGTGTCAGTCGACACCCAGACCTACTACACATGGAAAAATGGCAGCGCCCAACCAAAGAGGGTTGCCACTGAAGTGACAAATCCTGCTACCATTGTCAAGAAGGCTAGAGCCATTTCTATACAATGCAGTGTTGTCCATTCTACTTTAAATAAGAAACGCTATGAATCGAACAATAACAATGACATGGGGATATGAGGACACCAACGACAGTGGTCACAGGATAGAAGATTTCATCAAACTAAATAGTTTGGGCACATTAACATTGTAAATCATTTACCTTTCTCCATCCAGGAACCGGAAATTTGTCTGCCATAGACATTAGTTTGTGCTCACCATCCCCTTTTGATAGAATTTAATTGGGAAGTTGGTCTGGACCAATGTAGAAATACCACTTGAAATTATTTTAAACATTAACAGGTCTATGCCTGCTAACCGGGTAGCCAAATGGAGACTGGGTGAAGCCCACTTGCAGAATCTGACTTCTATGAAAACAGAAATTGTCAACAAAGATACTTTAGAAAATATTGTTGAAGATCCGTTATCCTTTTTTACAAACTCAATAATTAATTTAGCCACACAAAATGTACCGAAATCCCCGATAGATTACAAACGGATATAGAACCTATGGTTTCCGATGCATGCCGAGACGCCGTCAAAGAACTCAAACGGGCACCGTATAGGTTCAACACACGGCCCACATAGGCAAATAAGAACCTGTACAAAGCTGCCAGAGCCAATGCTCGACGCGTCATTTAAGCCAGAAAGAGCGAGTCTTGTGTCCAAATTGAACAACAAGCCTTCCACAAAGAAGTCATGGGAGCTCGTAAGATTAGGGGAAAGGAATATAGCAACACTCTGTCAACAGAAAATTTCCATTTGTGTAGAGTAGGCCATATGCTATCCCCTCGTTCGGTTTGCTTATCAGGGAATCTCTGAGTGGGTCATGTCCTTATTTGGACTGTGGAGACTGTGCGGAAGTTTCCCCCATGGCTAATTGGGACTCCGAAGGTGGATTTGTCATTACCGATTTAGAGCGATAAAGGATCAATATTCGGACAAAAATGCCATTTACACCGACGGTTCGAACAAGGACGATAGAATTGGAGCTGCTGCTCTGATGGGCAAAGCCACCTTATATGTGAGGTTAATGCATAATGCCTGCCTAAAGCTCTCTCTGTTGTACTAGGTCTATTTGCTAAATCTAGTAAAAGGCATTTTGTGATATTTCCAGACTTCCTGTCTGCCCTGTAGGCAATAACAGGGAGTAATTTCCGTGATGTTTCCTAATTAAAGTATTGTGCTTTTATATTCAAATTAACAGATCGTGGCAAGGACATTTTGTTTGTATGGGTTCCGAGACATGCTAGTATTCCTGGCGATGAGAGAGGAGACAGAGCTGCCAAGGAAGCGCTCAACAAGAATGTGACCTAGGTTAAAGTCCCCTTAACAGACTTTAAACCTCAGGTCCTCTTATTTTTAATCACAAATTATAGGACCAGTGGGATGAATCCATCCCTAACAAACTCCATCAAATTAAACCTGGTCATGGGTTGTTGCCTCACAGCTGCAAAGATATACGTAGAGAGAAAGCTATTCTTGCTCGTGCTCGTATAGGCCGTATCTATACAACTCATGCATTCCTGAATGTATTCCTTGCCAATACCAAAACAATATCAAGCAAATTCTCGTTGAATGTGCTGATCTGATTCTTTTCCGAAATTGCTTCTTCCGCGTCCAAATCCCCTCAGAATTGTTTGAGAGAGTGAATCTATCCAGGATACTGAGTTTCATTTGAGAAATTGGACTTTATTGTAGATCATACAATTCGCATTAATTTCATACAGCTCATTTGATACTGATGGATTTAATTCTAATTTGCTTTAATCCATAATTTCTTCTTATCTTTACGTATTCGCATTTTTCCCAAGCTTAGCAGGTACTGTATAACACACTAGAGTTGGTGTGCCGTTAAACACTATACTTACCTTACAATATGGTTAATACACTTCTTGGTTCGACGCTTGTACAGCCTGTTTAACTTGCTTTATATTTCAGGACTGATATGTGACAGCATATTTAATACCGTAATCATGAAATAACGCTACGCTTATGCTTTTTATTACGGGATGTACTTATTCGATAGACTCATCGACCTTGGCGAGCAAAGGTCTTGCTTTTGTATGATACCATACTAGACTAATAATCATGGAAGTCCACTTCAGAATTAGACATATCGTATAGGATAGGAATCCAATGTTCACCTGCCAAAAAAGAAGTGGTGAACTTTGCCGGTGCTCGAAGCTCATAAAATAACCGGGGGCGTCTGTCCAGATTACCACATTACAACACGCTGTTTGATTGCAATAAACTACATAACATAAACTATAAGGCTCGATGCATTACACTATAATACAAACCACGTTCACGGGTCTTCCCTTGAGAAGCACTTTGTGGCAAAGTTGCGAATAAACTAATTACCCGCCGCCACGTGGAATGGAACTTGGAATGACATGTTCGAGTATAGCAGCTGCTACCCATGCGTATATTCTGCTTATATGTATGTTCACCGGGCAATAAAATGCAAGGCGAAAGATAGCTATTCCGAATCGGAAAATAAGACTGCTGCTTTGACCAGGAGGCTATTTCATTATTAGAATGTGAACCTGAGACGTATTCTTGCATTCAATATATTTAACGACAAAATTGATGTACATGTCATGGGCGTTTGTGCGATTGTTATTACTGCTTGCGAGAGCCTTCTTGCGTAACTTTCGTTGAGGCGTTACACTCTTACTATGGACATTTATCAGTAATGACCTATCAGAGATGTGATCTCACCGAAAGTAGACCCTTGTGCCTAATACACAGCTCTACCCCACGAGTGTACTACTGCATGGAGGATTGCCATAGCTCTATTGAGAATAAAATGCGTGTGGCCTGGGAGTAGACTTAACAGCTATGAAGTATGTCACCGTCGTGTTCCGACCTTAGCCGAGGATTAGAAAAGCTAATCTCAACGGAGAGACAAATTATCGGAGGTGGATCGACGCAATTGGTGGTTCAAAGGAATGTAACCAATTGCTGTCGTTATTTTATTAAACGCCTTCACCTGAAAAGTAATTTATAGGGCAGATGTCGATGAAGTTGTATCTCGTGACCGTAAGCCTCAACAAAATGGCACTCAACGGATCTGTGTTTGCACACTTACTGAAACATGCATTAGTCAACGTGGCGATATTGTCACGTTGTTGCTGAGGAGGTAAAACCTCATGCGCCCCTTATTCTAGGAGATAAATTATAATGCTTGAGGCTCTATGCAGGGCAGCACACAGATGTAGCGACAATGGATCAGACTTAACAGGTCATATAATTGCGGTTTATCCACCGTTCAAAGTACTATATACATGATGATAGTGATAGACTGTGTAATCCCAAGAGATCAGGCTTTGCATATCACATGAGCAAGCAGTCAATGCAATAGAGCCTCCAGTATAACACGAGACTAAACTGAGTGTATTATTTACATTGCATAAGAAAACACAATCCTGCCTATTCGGGGCAATAATTTGGGTTAGTTAAAAGGAAATCAAACCCTATGATAATAGCGAATTACAATTACGTGGAATCTTGATAGCACGATTGTAATTTAACATTCCAACGGCATTGCTAATTTGTTAATTATTGCGGCAATGAAAAGGGAATACGCGTACATCTCGTGCAGGTAAAATTTGACCAGGATGATATATGCGTATTAATCTACTCATGTGTATGATTCGCTGTGCTTCAAAAGACATAGATGTAAGGAATTGTATGCTTGTGTCATAAATTTTGACTTGCCGAAAGATTTTAATGCGATCATCGGTCAAATGAATGACATTTCTTGCCTTAACTGCATCTTAATACTTTGCTTATACGCAGTGCCAAGTTTGAGCGATTTATTTCACTTTCAACTGACCTCTTAATTTTTACGCACGAAATCATACTACTGTGTGCGGTAAACAAGAAATATCCATATGCGAAACATGATAAGATGAACAAGCAACTAAGTCTCACATTTTGCGATTTATTCATAGTTTACTAGGAATTGATAACTGCATAGTGAAGTAAGTACCGGTGGTTTTTGAGGCTTATGTAACTGTGGGTTTAGGAACGTCTGCACAAATGACTGCAGCAGCGGAATATCTAAAAATATCCGTGCGTGTTTTATATGCCAACAGGTTATAAAGCAGCCAGACATAGCAGTAAATTGTCTTTCTCCACTCTTTGTGTTTTGTCACGATAGATACCGTCGTCAAGTAGAAAACAAGGAGGCGTCGAATTACGCCTTTCCATCAACCTCAAACACACGCAAATTAGAGTTATTTTCATCTAGAACAAAATTTTGTTCTGGCACGCGACAAAGTAATGGTGCAGACAGAGAGGGGAGTCCGATTTGGAAAACACAGTGAAAATGCGATTCGTTGAAAGGCAATGTTGTCAGCATTTACCATATGCAGTTTACTTCCATGCGTCACCAGGCGAATCCAGCTTACTACCGCGTTTCTAAACCGATATTCATTCGACCTCGCCACTCCCCCTTCTATTTAAGAGGAATGAATAGTATCCTATGTGCACAAAAAACTATATGTAAATCATAAATGGGGCTTCTTCGTACATGTTTTTGTTTTTTGTTTACATTGCACAATCAACCCAATAGTTTTGGGGTTCGGCATTGCCCACGTTTCAGATGTACCGATGTATGTCGTATCTTGCCGACGTTACTATAGCGACTAAACGATTGAACGATGGGAACTCCATGCAATATTTTACTCTTTATGCAACGCTGTGAGCAATATTGGTCTGATTGTTCAAACAGACGTTCTTCTGCGTCCGTATAGCAGGAGAATGTGATAAATGATATTATGTATTATTTACAACGCTTGAGCACCCTCATTTATGAATGATATCGTTGTGCGCTTTTATGAGGTAATCATGCCTTGATGGGCTAACCATGACCCGTTTGAGAGTCACATAAGCATAATTATGCAGATTGTGTGATATGAACATCAACGCATTCATGACTACTTCGTTCAGCTACCTCAATCAAGCGAAATAGCAAGCAGTGCTTTGCCTACTTTCTACTATGGTTAGCCAATCGTTTTCCTACTAGATCACTGGACCATGTTTTGATACCTTTATTGAAAGGAACTCACAGATACCTAGCTTATGAATCAAATTTCCAACCAAGCTTGCTCTATGAGATGGTCGGATTGCGGTATATGATAAAGCAAACAAGGAAGCGTCACCGTATATACAACAGGTACTCGTCACGCACGGCTTGTCCAGTAGATTTAGTTGTAAAAGTATGACTTTGTGAGCAATTCATTTGGTAGCCATGTTTGAAGGTTTTGATCTTTGTATTTGCCGCTTATTGTACTGGTCATGACCATATTTTGCTTCGGCATGGATGCATAAAACCGTACTTATACTCTTTGTGCACCCTAAACACATTTACAACCAATAACAAGGTTATTCAGGGAAAGGTTGGTAAAGGATGACATCAACCTCAACGGCCATAATGACGTACATTAGCAAATATATACATAAGTTTAATTAATACTTTGCACCGCCTAAGGCGGATCAGTCAAAGTGGATGTTAGATAAGAAAAGTTTGCACCCTCTGTTGATATCGTGGATGTGTAATAAGTAGTATTGTCAAATCCAGTTAATAACCACCCACCACTAAATATATGACACCCCTCCCCCACACCCCGGATTAAAAACAATCCTCCCTCGCTACTTCCAGGTAGATTATTATTTGATATAGAAGTAGCGGAGGCGTTGTTTATCTAATATATGCCTCATTCATCTACATGATCCACAATTGAAGTATTAGTCGATTGTCTGCACTTCCATATCGGTAGATGTGTTTTGGCAACTCTTGCACTTTAATGAGTACATCGATGGAGAGCGTATTTTTGTACGCCATTAATAATGCCATAATGGCTTAATATTTGGACGCCACATCTGTGTAATGACGACACTTACTGCAATAAATCAATTGTTTTCGCCCTACCAACTTATCATATTAGCAGTAACCTGATAATACCTAACGTGATCTTTCATTTGCCGAATGACGTTGCAGTAAAAGATACGATAAAGATTCTCCAGCATTAACTGTTAGCATCACCAAGGCTCATTATGACCATGATTCACAACGCACTTTTTTATTTGCCCATGATATGTAAGTGATAAAATATTTTCCTGTGTAATGTCTGTATTGCGGACATAGCCACCTTTACGCCATTAATCAACATTATTCGGCAGAACTTTCAGCCACCGTCGCAAAAGTCACCCAGACACGCTTAGACTTCTGTGAGAGGATCAATATTATTGTATCTTCCTCACCAGTATGTACTCAACATCTTAAACGGGCGATCGCCTGGCATGTATCTCCTTAAAATGCACATTTCTTATGTAAATATACACATATGACAATTATGCGAGATACACAATTGCATAATCTCCTCAAATGAAGCATTACAAATGTCTAGGTACACGCTAAACTTTTTTGGTAGGAATTTATTAGAGAATACGGATAAGCTCTAAAGCAATATCAAAATAGATCGCGTCCAAACGATCCTCCTGATGGGCGCTTTGATGAAAGATTTCCTGTTTGTGGGGGTTGAGATGAACAAAACGATTCTGTTGTGCCACACTGGATCACCTTACTTTATTTCTGTATTATGGCAAATGATAAAACAAGAATGGTTTAGGAATAATTCCCCGTGTAATCTAGAGCTTACACGTTGCGTATCCGTTTCTTTTTTATTCATCGCCGACCAATCTTCACCCTAAGCCAGAACAATGCATGAAAGCTCCATTTATTGGTCTAAGCTTTCTTTCTGAACAATATATTGCCACACACGCGTGACGTGTTTTTCAATGCGCTCTTATTCGACCAAAAAATTTATTTTTTAGTCTTTCCTCCAAAACTGGCTGATTAACCATTATTAGGCAGATTCATTTAGAATTTGCACGACTGTGTTAGAATCTGACTTGCCAGCTTGCAATTACCTAGATTGTAATGGATTGTAAGGAAATAATTGGTCGTGAACGTTTCCTACCAATTGACATTTCTAAGGCATTTGTTACCAAGTACTGTCTGAAACGAGTTCTTGCATGAACGTGAATGAAACAACAGAAGGTGTTTGTAGCCTAATACTCAATGAAATATCTGTGATGATTTGTTAACCATTCCAACTGAATAAATTCCCTGGTTAAAGTTATCCCCATCAGAGTCACATTGCTTTGTATGCTGATTTAATATCTTATATACAAAGCTGTTTTCCATTTATTTATTGTGTATCAATTTCTTTTGACAGTCGATCGAATGATATCAGTTACGTAGTGTGGTAAAATGGCAACGAATATTACTGACACCAAGTTATTAACACTAACAGGATACAAGCAAAACCACAACCTGTCCACAGTCACATTATTTAACTAAGGCCTGCAATTCACTCGAACCGATGAAGATTGCAATGAAATAACGACCCGCTATCGCCGTTCGTTTAGAGCATTTGTGTGTACAGCTGATTAAATGGTTATACATTGCTTGCTCAACAAAAATCATGTGTAGGAAGTCAGCTATACCAGTGAGTTATTAGTTTTTAAACATATCATAGTTCGCTCTGCGACAAAAATAGTAGCTTTAGGCCGATTTCGTCACAATTACGCAATCACCAATCAACAATATTTCCGCACAAAAACATCATTATGGCTGCATTATGCTTCCTTTTGCAATATATGACTGTGCAATTGCACAAAGTCCAATTTATTTTGTTTGGGTAAAACTTATTTTGCAAATTTGCTAATTATGATACTATCATATATGTGCTCAGGTAAGGAAACAATGATTATTTCCGTAAACATCCCATAAGGCTCCTGTAACCTAGGCATTAGCAATAAAAGCCACTAATATTTTACGATTGTCCTTAAACGCTCAAAGGTCTCAGGGTGTTGGTTAAATAAACACGCGTGATGCAAGTTGTGTAATCGCATTGTATCACGCGGATGAACGCGGGCGTACTAGATCACCTTGGGTTATCATACTAGTAGTATTGAATGGAACTGGTAATGATCAACCCATTAGTATGCAGCCACCCGAATCGAGCCTCAATGCAACCAAACACATGTCGTACTTTTACGTTATCTAATACGAGGCACATATGGCCAGCAGCGATCATACGCTACCCTTTTGAATGGAACTGGTAATGATCAACCCATTAGTATGCAGCCACCCGAATCGAGCCTCAATGCAACCAAATACATGTCGTGCTTTAACGTCATCTAATACGAGGCACATATAGCCGGCTGTGATCATGCGCTACCCGATTGAATGGAACTGGTAATTTGAGGTCTGCGAAGTGCATCTGCCTCATTATATATGTCGTCCTTACACGGCTGTAGGCTGTTCTGAAACAAATCCCAGTGAAAGAGGTGCTTACTTTTGCGTGTGTTGGTCAACATTGGTGCATTTCCATTCATACTCTGCCACTTCTCGTTTCATACACAGGAACCCTTTTGGTTAATTGTTAATCAGGTTGCCACAGTTAGGTTCTATATGCGGCACAAAAGGAGAATGTTGTTACGTAGATCCAGATCTAACGTAGAAATCGAGATGTCGAACATTATCTCAGCCGCCTACATAGAGAATCATCACACACAATGAGCAAAGCTTTGACGAGACTGATGCGTTGTTAACATATGCATTTCCTATTTTGATGGTGGCCCATTGAAGGGAGTGTGACGAGCAATAGCTTGCGAAAACACATTTTTCTGCTCCTGTTAGTGAATTACATTGTGGCGGTATATGAATAAAAACGAGTAAGGATTGTTTTGGGTAAGAGGCTCATTATATATCGTTTAAGTTCTCAAACACAATGCTTTTATAATATTTTTTGACAAATGAATAAGAGTTATGTATATGCTTTGAGGGTGCATTATCATGGTCCCACGTGGTATTAAACACGATACGCAAACAAAATTTGCAAGTAGCAGAACTGATCACTGGGAACGTCACCGTCGGTTGGTTAGTTAATCATCTCTATTTATCACTGCAGTGCCAAGAAGTGAGCAGGAAAGTGCAGTTTCCAAGAATATTGCCATTCGAGGCAAATAAATTTCATGCTATATATCATTTACAGAATGTGTCGTTAGCACCCAATATAGTAAAGTATAACGTTCCTAATTGATTATAATATTTGACACAATCATCTATGAATAGAACATTTATATTCATCGGTCATTTTCAATATCATTATAACTGTTCTGAAATAGGTTTAAATTCACATAAAATAAGTGCAATCTTATCTGCATAGCCACTAAAAAGACCAATTTTTGGTATGCCCAAGATAACACCAACAAAATATTTCCAGTATGCAGAATATCGTGAAGAGTAGCTGTATCAATTGAATAACAATTAAGTTCACGTACAGTAGATAACTCCAATGTGATTAGTTCAGCCAAGGAACTGGTCTAAGCATCATCCCGGATATTATTCTCAGTACCTTGCGTCAGTGACGAAGACACGTGTTTGAGTCGGAACACACATATCATAACGTTATAAGTTAAACCATCGTAGTGGGTGCCTTTTTGATGCAAGCAACTTGTGCTTCGACAAAATGTTTGTCCCGCTAACGAATTGTTATTGACCCATAACACTTATCAATTCAGTCATGCGAGCCTTTTAAGTATCACAGAATGCATAAACATGGCAAAAACAGGCTACACCGTTAGCTTTGGCTGGACAAATGTCGGTATGAAGTAAAGATCACATCGTTAGCGGGTACATTATATGACCAACCCAACCCCTAAAAGGGATAATTGGGCCGGATAAAGTCCTAAGCAGGAAGCTAATGTCAAAACTCCCTTCATTCAGTATGGCTTACAGTCTCATTTGCATTGTACGTAGGGAGAGTGTGGCTAGTCATTTCAAATTAATGGGAAAGCATTTTTATGAATTATCAGTACCCTGGATGGAGCCTGCTTTAATGGACCTTATGAGTCTATGTATGCTATGCATGCTTTATTTTCAAAAAATGACAGTCATGGAATAAAATAGATTTGGGCTACCGAATTATCGTTCTTAACAATTTGCAGTGTAAACGAAACCATTTCCCTTGGAGGTGAAAGCAATATTTAAAATGAACCGGATTAACTTAGACTTTAAGTCACTTGTGTCAGAAAATGAATCACTATGAAAACATTGCTATTATCTTCTAATCAAGAATAAGCAGCATCTGTGCAAGCATTTGTGTGAAGCAAACACGTTAAAAGTGGCCTGGAGCAACGCCGCTCAATTATTCATAAATTGAAGCTTCAGTAATGACTCATTTCTTGAAAGGCACAATCGGGCCGACTTCTGTCGACAACCCTTTTCATTTGGTGATCTATAACTGGCAGATTGCATTCATTTGCATTGTAAATTGAAAGATATCCCGAAAACAGACTGACATCTACCACCGGTAACGAGGCTGTTAAAATCAACAGAATAGCTTTTTCTTGGTACTAGAATAAGTTTCCTGTGTACATAGAGGAATATCTTATACGCATATCCCGAACACAGACTGGCATCTATTACCGGTAACGAGGCTGTTAAAATCTACAGGATAGCTTTTTCTTGGTAATTGAATATGTTTCCTTTGTACATAAGGAAATATCTTATACGCAAACAAGTAAGTTGAACCTTTAGCGAGTATGTTGAAATTCATAAACTGGCGAAGCCACAGTGAGTGTTAGCTATGCACTTAAACACAGCCTCACATAATATTTGTTTACATCCACCTATGCGTCATATTATGGAAACAAAATTCTTTAAAAAAACTCTTACTTTACAAAAGCACGGCACATCAGCCAGAAGGTTTTATAAGGGTTGTCGCTTATCTAGATGCATACATGCCAAAATAGATATGTCATTTAATTGACTTGAGGGGCTCGAGAAAAGTTTTCAAACACCAACAATGTCATTATTGCTTAGAACCATGTTAAATAGTCACAATTCTTCAATCAATGATGAATACCGTGGCCGTGTATATATCACGAGCATTTATGTTTAAGCAAGAAAAACTCCGATCATCGATTCGACTTTGGTCGGAATATATCCTCAGACATTCAGATTGATTTTACAAACGCAATAACGATTGGACCGGTAATGTTAAAGCCAAATTGACGAAGGGTGTCAAGAATAGTGATATGACTTAAATGGTATGATACTCTAATTGAACATATGCACTTATTTTGTTATGATATGCCTCGGTTTACGAGAAATATATTTGAAGGAATCATAAGCCATGCACTTATTCGAATATCCTGTACTCTAGGGACACGCTTAAAAAGCGCTGGCTTTTTATCAATTTAAGTTTCAGAGGGTCAATACGAACAACTCTGGCATGCAACATTAGAACCGTCTGGTGCGCTGATTCATTGGTTAGAGGATTGGTTTGGGTCACTTGACAGGTAGATTATCCGTTTCATGGATTAAAGTCGATATAAATAAATCATTCGTGTATTCTGCAAAATGGACTATTATCCTTCATTTGGATATCATCAGCCGTTATCGAAACCGGCCTTCAACATATACTGAAGATAAATGCTTGTAATACCTGTTCTTATGAGGTTAATTTTAAATGATTGGTTGAAATCGTAGTGTGCAGAGCTGTTGCTGTGGATATTGAATATTTCTAAGACCAATATCTACAGATAATACCAACATTATTTTTCCTTCCTGATGGCAAATGTAATCTCTCTTACAAGTTGTACATTATATTTTACCTACATCGAACGAATTTTGGTCTGTCTTGCAATGCTTGAGAGCAGCTTGATTGGTACTATCAAGTATTTATATGATGTAAGCGATATGTTGCCCCAAAAGCTATGATTGTAACTAGGCTTATGGTTTCTGCATTCAACATAGCATCGAGCAATAAATAACTCAGAGACTGTAACTGTCAACAGTCGGGTTGTGGTGGGATTCGGTCATTAGGCCACACTCATTGAATAATGATCTGGATTCAGTGTTACGCGGTATGATTCTGATTTATGATATTGTTATGCTGATACCTTAGTAGTGTACACTATTACCAACTACCTGATTGTTCAAAGTCTAGGCATTAAATCACTTCGACACTAGCTTCCTTCGTTTATAGCTCATCTGAGACAAACATTATTTTACAAGTACCCAGAGATGCATGACACGTACAATCTTTAATTTAATTAAACGTTAATAGAATACTGGCTCGAGCTGAGATATCCTTCAACACAAAATAAGCAACCCCACTTTATTAGCAATGCGGTATAGAGTAAAAAACGAATGCAAAGCCCTTTCTAAAAGGAAAACAAACAGTAACTTTGTTGGGCAATATAGTAATGTGATTTGCTTGGGGTTCCGGAACCATTATAGACATTGCTGTTAACTATATATGTCCAAGTACAGGTTTGTTTCCCATTTGGCTTGGGCTGTGTCGAAATTTCATTTCCCACCAGTAACGTGGGGTTTCCATGATTTGCTGATAAAATTATTGTGCTGACAGCTACGTCTTAGCAACTTCTGAGTTCGACATGCATGAAACTCAAATATGGATACCAGCTGCCTGTTATGCGAGCTAGAAAGTACAACTCAATCAGTTTTACTGCCTCATGTCGCGGAAAACTTTTCATGAATATGAATATGAATCTAGAAAAACACCAATAGAGCAGGCATTGTCTTTTATATGTAACAACAGTCGTCTGACTCCGATTCACGCGCTAGTCACATGACACTCTCGTTGAGGCGCATTTGACTATTTTCATGTTTGCTGTAAAACCACGGCAATGAAAAGCCACCAAATCGATTTAACGCTTATCACCTCAATGCAGGCGTGGATAATTTGCCTTTTGTGCATATCTTATTTTAAATGATGTTTGGTGGTGCAGCGATGTGGGAATGACTGCATCACAAAATCTTATTTGTCAAGCCTTAGCTAATTGTTACACCTTACCCAAAATTACCCAGCCTTTAGGAAGCAATCCTCTAACCAAAAAGGACTTAATCATTGCACCACCGTTTGTACCAAGCCACACAAAAAGCTTTTGGCACGATCGATTCCAACGAAAACCGGGTCCCGAATTGATCGTCTACAAATATCATTTTTAATGGTTCTATTCGCACGATCTGGCGTTACTTGCATTCACAATAACGGTCGTTTGAGGCCGTCCTAAGATATAAAGCATCATCTTTGATCCGCGAAGTCCTCAAACGCTGTTGTAGAAGCAAAGTTGAGGTAGGATGATGGAGATTCATATTCCCCATCTAGTTATTCCACTTCGGCCAATAATTTAGTAACCTTTGACAATTTTCAACGGCAATCCACTCAAGCTAACAACAACCTTTAAAACCTTCTTGTGTTTGTAGGTCTAATCCATAATTACCGTGTTCATTGCCTGCATTATGGTCCCAGTATTACATATTGATGTATTGTGAAAATATGTCGCCAAAACCATGACGCAGTTGACTCTTGTAGACACCAAAAATTTAGACAGCTAATTCGTCAGTGTTATACGCAGCCATTTGTGCGTGTAATTAATATTGTCAAATCGATTTACGATCGCTGAAGGTGGATTTGAATGCTTGCTGACCGTTCAAGCAAGTGGTGCGTTAGGGACTTTTTAAATAACCTTAGACGCTTGTAGTGCTGTTTTGTAACATCACTCTGTGAGGATGACATATCACGTGTTGTATATTCCATGCGATGGGTTCTGGTGCGATAGATCCGGTTGCTTGATGCTTGTTTGCAGGGGCAATCTTGTATTATGTTTTCAGCAAGTGCATGTTATTCGATGAAGTTTGTGATTATATGTGTATTCAATGCATAACCACACTTGTATATTTCGCCTGAACATTCCCGACTCAACTCAAATGCATAATTAAATTGATATACACTGCAAAAGAGACTTGTATGACATATGTGCCACTTCCAAATCAATGGATCTTCAGGGTACATATACCTATACAGCTATTAAATTGAAGTGATGCAATATATTTGTGATTGTCACAAAAAGATGATACACGGTATCTGTTTGGTATGGATAGTATTAACTTTACGAAGCGATTTGAAGAAAAACCCAGCTGTTCAAAACATTGCGTTTAATTGCTACAACCTTGGGAAGTATTTGTAGATGAGCCTATCCTGTCAGATAGAGTTACTGGAGCTTCATTTACTCCCGCGAACAGCCCAATGGACAACAAGGAGCTTCTGATCCCGTTTCATTTAAGAGGAAGAGGTGCTTGAAACTAAGCCGGTGTAATTGTGGTTGCATGCTCAAAAACATACGTCATTGTGTAGTTCTATCAATTAACCATTGTCCTAATCCTAAACTGTCAGTTTTCATTGTAATGTTTTACAAATCATCAACGATGCTCAAGACCCTGGTGATTGCACGTTAACTGTGTTACTTATTGAGAAAACACACTTCGAAGAAACGAATAGTTATATCCTATGGGCAATGTTTCTGCTGAATGGATAATGTGTTTAAAATGATACATTCTCCTGAATCCAGCACCTTCCATAATATCGCTATATACTGTCCCACATATAACCTAACTTATGAAAGGTTTCTAAAGCATTTACCGGAAACATTTAATGAAGGCAAGGGTAAGTCGGATATATAGAAAGACTACTGCTCATGTCCAGAAGATAATTGGACGACCAAAAGCCGCTATGAACGCACTTAAGATAGCAAATACACATAGGCTATGACAGCCTTCAGCAACCATTGAATAGAAAACCAAACGGCAAAACGTCCGCAACTGCCTGGCTAAAGTTGTTGCAGACAGCTGTTACCACTCTACCTCCTATACTCAGTGTGTATTCGCAAATGGAACAGCCCCAGCCTAACTTGCGTTCCTTTCAACTGATGAATACCAGCGCCATCGAGTCTGAAATCGAGTCTGGCTGTTCATTAATTATGCGCCAGTGCCTCTGATAAAGCACTTGGTGAATCTGCCACATGGCGTGGTGAGCGAGTGGTCGTCGCTGAGCATCACAATTTCCGATCGTAATGCAGGGATACCCTTTACTGCCCTATCCGCGTGTAGAGCAATTTATCGTGGAATATGTACTTTGAAAAACGTGTCAGTCTGTCAAACAGCATTCCAACCACCTGTCAAACATTTGATCTATTATAGGCACAAAGCAGCTGTTGATATACGATCTCGGTACAGTTAATATATATATATCTATCTTTTTATGTATATATATTTATATATATAAATAGATATATACATATATAGATAGAGAGAGATATATATATAGATATATATATATATTTTTTATATAGACATATGAGATATATAAATATATACAGAAGAGAGAGAGAGAATATATAAAGATAAATATATATAAATATATATATATATATATATAAATATAGATACGATCTCTCGGTACAGGAAATATATAGAGATAGATGAGAGAGAGAGATATAGAGAGAGAGAGACAGAGAGATAGAGAGATAAAGAGAGAGAGAGAGAGAGATATAGATAGAGAGAATCTATAGAGAGAGAGAGAGAGAGAGAGAGAGAGAGAGAAAAGAGAGAGAGAGGATAGATAAAGAGAGAGAGAGAGAGAGAGAGAGATAGAGAGAGAGAGATCAGAGAGAGATAGAGAGAGAGAGAGATAGAGAGAGAGAGAGAGATATATATACACATATCTAGAGATAGAGAGATAGACAGATAGATACTAGATAGATATCTCATAGAGAGATATAGGATATAGAGATAGATATATCTCTATAGATAGAGAGATATATCTATAGATAGATATAGATATAGATATATATATATATATATATATAGATATATATATATATATATATATATATATATATATATATATATATATCTATATATATATATATATATATATATATATATATATATATATATATATAGCGTTTACGTATGCTTTATGATTAGATAGAGAAGTCAGTGCTTGTTTTGTCTCTTTTGCACCGAGCAGGTGGTGCTTCTGATTCCATGCAATGCACGAAGCTTTGAGGAGAGAGATGCATATTAATGTGTGTAACATGTGTGTGTGAAAACACACCCCTTCATTGCTGGTGGATTTCCGCTCGTTAATCATTTGTAAGCCAACTTTTGCTTGCCCAGCTGAGTCTGCCACAGATCCAACTGCGGTTCTGTGTGGTCACTGGTATCGGTATTGCAACACAGGATTATCATGATAAGTAAAAACCCTTTCCATGCAGTTCAACAAGGTCGAGAAAATCCACTTGATCCTAAATATGTGATGGCGATTACATGAAATTAGTCAAAAAGTGTAACTGATATTTGAAAATGGTTAACATACGTGTTAATTGTAAATATACGTTACACAGATGTAAAAATGCTAATCCTGCTTTGCTAGTCAACAACCGCATATTACAATGAGTAGAGGCAAACATTGCAATAAATGACGACTTTTTGATTTGGTGATTAAAAAGCAGTATCATACCATATTCACGACCCGGAAAGGCACTATCCCCCATCGGCAGCGTGCAGATTAGTCTGGAACACAACTACACACACACACACACACACACACACACACACACACACACACACACACACACACACACACACACACACACACACACACACACACACACACACACACACACACACACACACACACACACACACACACACACACACACACACACACACACATAAACACACACACACACACACACACACACACACACACACACACACACAGATATATATATGTATACACACACACATATATATATATATATATATATATATATATATATATATATATATATATATATTTATATGTATATATATATATATATATATATATGTGTGTGTGTGAATATATATACATATACATATATATATATATATATGTATATATATATATACATTTATATATATATATATATATATATATATATATATATATATATATACATATGTATTTGTATATATATATATATATATTCAAATATCATAGCGCATGTTCGAATATGTTCTGCCCGCTTTTGATAGAGAAAGGACTTACATATATGAGTAAATAATATCACCCATGCAAATGACAAAGTTAGCGCATGTTCGAATGAATCACGAGTTTTACTGTTTTTTCCGGTCAACTAGTTTGTTCTGTGAACGACATTGCAGCTATGAGTGAGGTCGAACACATAGGTTTTATGCAATGTCTTCAGATATCATATAAATAGCAGACACCACCAGCTAATATCTCAGCAACCCATGTCATCTTTATTCCATTGCAGAATTTCGCACAATAATGTGAATTGTATCTATTTGTACAAATAAGAGTCAACACATATTTTGATGCCAATATATGAGGAGAGGGAAAAAACTGACATACCAATTGTATACCAACTTAACGAGATTTAAGAAAAACATAGAGAACCCCACCCCGAATTCATGTTAGGCGCTATGCAACTACTGCGCATCCACAAAATTGCTTGTAGTTCAATTCATTCGCTGCGTTTGATTAATAAAATAATCATCTACTCACCAGCGGCATCAAAGTACGTAGTGGAGGAGCTATCGGGGCTTCGTTACGTTACACGATTGACGGTTTCATCAATTAAAGAAAAATAGTTGACCGGAAACGTAAAAACAGTTTTGAACTCGTGATTCGCCGAATAGATATTAAGACATAGGCTTTAGAAAAATATTACTCGATTGGATACTAACACACTATTTGTTTCTAGTCTTGAGTATGCCAAGCTGCTGATTCGAAGTTTTGAAAGTTCAACATACATGCATACCTACAGAAGTCAACGCTTGCCTTTATTAATTTTTTGTTTATTTTTATGGTTTAATGACTAACAATGAGTATAAATTGATAAATATTGTCCTATTTATATCTCTCTCTATGTCATGCAGTTACAAAATACCTCCGCGTCGTGCATCACACAAAATAATGGTTAAAAAATTAATAAAGCCGGCTTAATTTTAAACCAAGAGATATAACTCACTGTGATCAAGATCACGTGTTCCTTGAAATCACAATGCCATTTCAGAGTATGCATCCATTAATAGGGAACATTTGTACAGTTTGTATCATAAAATATAATACATAACGTTGGATACCGCAGATATTGCATAGCCATATAACAAAATTTTCGGTTTCAACTAATTAATTATGCCACAAAGGCCGATGGTGCATCTCCGCTTCGTGGAACGACCGCATTAATAATAGAATAATAATATTGGCAATTAAGTTTGATAGCATTTATGATGAATGCTGTAGCACTGTTGAGTACTGCTATGGCATTTAGTATTTAGCCTTAATATGGGAATAGCTTTTACAGACTTTAGTGTGGCTGATATGTTAATATCGATGGTTGATATATATCATGTTTGTTAGTACCATGTTATGTATGAAATAAATGAGGAATTAGATTATAAGCCGGAGCATGGGATGAGAGGAAAACTAACTCCCAAAAAGCTCATATTGTCATACCCATCATTTATTACGCAAAATAATCCAGCTAATGTTATGTGTACGAGGTTATTTATCGTAAATTGTACTAGGTTGGTAAAGTTTGCTTTCTGTATTACGTGGGTATTACATGAAACGTCTGCGTAGCATTTTTTGCGAAGCCGAAAATATCTTCGATGCTAATGGATTGGGAAAGAGGACCTACAATTTTTTATATGAGCCACTTTGAAATTTGCTCCGCCAGCTGTTACGAATACTCCTCATCATCTGTCTATACGGAAGGATAAAACATAGATCGGTTGCAGCTGGCGTCTTATTTAGAGAATCAGAAGGGCAATTTAAAAAACCTCACAACCAGATTTGCATAGCTACTTATATCCATATCCACACAAGTAATCCACGTTTATATCTAATATATTAGGTTTTATTTAAGTTATAATTACCCGTTTCCGGTATTATGTACATAAGAGCATTTTTCATTTCGGTTTGACTATCGTGCAAATACACTGTCTTTTATCAAATGCCCGTTTTATCACCAATCTTTTGCGACGTTTATTCGACTGGTATTCATAACAAATGCTGCATTACTTTTCGTTCTATGCCAAAACGGGTTTCGGCAGCGTTTTTAAAAATAATTGTTCACTTATTAGCCGTTAGATTATTATTTACACAACTTTACGCACAGAAGTCCAACCCAAGTGATATAGTTTCGGCAACATTAATATACATTCAACTCTTAACACAAAAGTTCTATTGCATTGCGTGGAGCATTATGATCATGTTATAAGCCTTAAAAAACCTTAACACGTCTTTATCAAAATCATTGGGAAATAAGTTCCCGCATATATTTATCTGAATTTATTTCAGTACGAAGCTCAGGTGTCCATAAAAGAGCGTTTTGTAAGACCTTATCGCCGTTTTCAATCACGACTAATGCCGGAAAATGAACTACGATGAGAGACCGCGAGTATTAATCCTCTAAGCGGCAGCACAGGGCAATGCGGTCCCCTGCCCGCTTCCAGTGGTCCAATACACACGGTTAACATGGAGGTCCTACGTTATTTTTGATCGAAACCTTTAGAATTATATTGTTGATAACCTTGGAGAAAATCATCAATGATACGGTCGTCTGACCATACATCAATTGAAAATAGTGCTGAAGAAGAAAAATTCGAATACAGGTGGTGTGTAGTGAGGGTGTAGCCATCTTTTCTGCAGACTTCGATGGAGTACAAGATGTTGGCCAGGAATACCATTTCAACAAACCTGAAGGAACCAAGAAATATGCTAATGTATTTTCATTACTGATAAATAATCAGTTATGAATGATTATCAGTAAGACTTTATTTATTGGGGTTAAATTTGTGTAAGATGCGAAAGTACCACAGCGAATGATGACATAGGTTGCACCCTTCTGAATCCGCCGACCAGTTAATTTGTCAATACATTTGTGGAAATAAAGATGCGCACATTGAGAAAAATAACGCATCGGTTCCGCATACAAGACAAATAAAAGCTAATAAGATGTTTAATGTACAAGGTACCTTGGCGCTCTAATGCGTCAAGCATTCAATTTGTAGTCGTCTTGCGTCTTATTTGACTTTAGGCCCAGGGGCTATGTGGATATGATATATCTATTACAGGGAGGTATAATCTCTCATAGATAACACGATACGAAGGGCTGCTGTGCTGTTCGTCAATGCTACATTTGCGAAAAGGCTACCAGCAGCCGCAACGATTTCTAATCGAATTAGATATACTGTTTGTTATGAATGGCGTCCCTTTATTCAAGGGACAATTTTAACGAAATACCACACGAGCCTCAAGACATATGCTTATTGTGGGCAATGTCAGTAGATACACGACTTATGGATGGTACATACAAGCACTGGAGGCATTTTCTAACATTATTAACTCGAATGAGGTTATTGCATTATGTCAAAACCCAAAGCTATTTCAAGGCACCACAGGAAAAAATTATTAAGCATTACTGCAAAAGAAGCTGAATTGATTCATCTTATAAGGATTTAGCAGAATAACTGTTATGAGAACAATTCCCTTTTCTAGCACAAAAGTACTAATGCTTGCAAAAAAACCATATTCTTGAGCAAATGCATTGCTGCTGATAGAGGGACCTAAATCTGATTTACTGCTGGCCCTCGGGCTACGCCAATAAGAGAAATAAGCAAAAGGTTGATCGGCATTCCCCTGAAGACATTTTAATCTCCATCAATAAGCGCATTCACTAGCATTAGTTAATAAGATGGGAGCAAACGAGTTTTATTGAACAATCAACGAGGGAACCGCCCGGTCGTCGGCGCCCATGCATCATTGATGACAGGTGTAAAAGAACAGAACGCCCATCAATCAGCTTTGTCTTTTCGTTTGAAATAATACGTTGGATAATAGATTTAGCACACTGTTCGGGATTGCATAGGGCATTTATCAAAATAGGGAAGTTAATGTTCCTCGGGATAAGCCAGAACATATTTTACATTACCATTTTCTGACCAGGTCAATCGATATATTGTTAATTTGCCGTTAGAGTCCAGTTTTATAAATCCAAGCACATTTACGCAAACCTGATGGTGGTATCACGATGTGTGGCTATCACCAAACATGTTATGTAGATACATAATTAAACCCCATGTTTCCTTTGATGGCGTCCGACAGGAGAGAAGTACTGTTTAAAACAATGCTTTATTGCAGTTGGCCTTATCACCTTCGCCAAATATATCCACCCAGCCATCAAATACGCTCCAAATAATGCAATGAGCCAGTGTCTTGTTCAAAACGATTGACATCAAAAGGCAACATGGTGCACATTAATGCTCCTTGCCCTATAGTCTTGTCCACATATGAATTTCGTCATTACTCAGGGTTCGCAATTGAAGGTTTGCGCCTGAGTACATGCCTTCACATGTAGAGTAGATTTCGTATTGTAGATTTTTTCACCCATTACAAGTTACCTATTCAATTAAGCATCGTCAAAATAAATAACTGGGTTATACAATATGATAACGGTCGACGTTTATGTACTCATACATACAAATTGGTCACTGATTAACAGCATTCGAATACTATAAACATAAAATTGGCCTGGCCCAAGTGTCGCGCAACGGATCGGTAGTTGTGTAGCATCTACATGTACAACAGTGTTGCCATAAATGTCCAAAATATCAATATGACATGATATTTCTGTCGTCGTGATGATTATATACGTGATGGTGATGAAAGAGCTTGATTATACCTCACTTTGTGCGCGCAATTGAACGCAGAAAGTTGCGGTTCAACGATGCCAGGTGATGCCTGAAATGTACTGAAACATTTCTTTGTATGTCTTCATACGCTGAATGCAAAACTTTGGATTGCATCAGTTCCCTTCAACCATAAATTCATTTTTTAAGTAAATTTTTCAGGCCACCACATAAAAATTTTTGAACGTCTTGAATTGAATATTATATCAAGCAAAGTAGAAACTTAACATTTATTTTTCTGCAGCCACTAGGACAACCTTATAAATAGTAGCAAACAAACGTTTGGCCAATAGCACACCAAAAACATATTTACCTCAATTAATAAAGGTATCCATTGGCATTTGCCATTGATTTGGAGATCAATGTTGCTAAATTGAGTTACCAATATAGGCTCATTCAGGGCCAGTGCTCCAATACAAGTTGAGTGGTATTTTGCTTTTGCACCCCATGCAACTCATATTCCCTCAATCGAAATAGCACGTGAGTAATAGATCGGTCGCTCGTTGTAGGGTCGCTCAGAATAAAAGCTGGTTTGGGAATAAACTGGCCATTTTGAGTTTGCTGTGCGGCTAGACTGACATATTTCACATGTTCTGGGCGCATTCTAACAAATAATATGTTTTCCTGAGAAAATATATCATACGTACGATACCTCATGTATAATACGGATGATGTACATCTTGCATATAAATCATTGCTGTAGACATTCCTTGAAACCACTGGCTCATCTCTACGCACCGAGCCACTGATAGCTTTGTGTCATTCTATAGGCAATTGTTTATTGGCCATGGTACAAATGTGCTGGTTGTGAGTATGGTAAATTACACAACGTTAATTCGTATTTTTACTGTATCATATGACTTTGTGAACTAACGGCGACATCATCACGACTCTTTAGGCAAAATGTAAGAAATAACAGATTGGCAATGACAAAGGACTATTTCGCATAGTAGGAAGGGTGCCCAGACATTGAATTACGTGTCCCGTTCCATGTGACGGCCAATAACTTATATAAAAATCCGATCTGATAAACTTTACTTGATGTTTACTGTAAAGTGCAAAGCTCTACTTTTTATGATATGTATATTGATATTGCTGGTCTAGTGACCTACGGCTAGAGGGCCAGCAGGGGCTGAATTGAGACAATACTTAAGCTCATACCGATAACTCATTGAAACTTTTGCATACAAACGACGAAGATTTGCTTCGCAGGATTCTTGTCGCGTGAAATTCGGTTTCCTTAGACCACGGATTATGCAGTACAATTGCATCAGCCCATAGATAGTGCAGTAAGAGAAACTATTACACGACAAAGTAAGACAGCTTGATATTAAACATATACAGGTGACTCTTATCAACTGAAAATTTGATTTCTTTGTTTGGTTATGCATTTGCTTTATTTTATGGTTTTAATATGAATATTGTGATTGCTATCATTGCGTATGATACATGCCCTGTGTAATATGCAATGATGAAATCTTAAATTTGCGTTCGTTTTCATGTTTTAGAAAGATGCTCTCGGCAATGCATGCTGGAGTGTCAGTATCACTAGCAGCAGCTGCAGATAGTGCCTTTAGCAGTCAGTGGTGAATATCAGTTGCAGTGGAACTTGGCTGTAGATTTGAATGATTTGTTGCAATAAAT
>CM067344.1:33578786-33596286 GCA_034190875.2 Urechis unicinctus
TACACACAAAGAAAACCCAAGCGGCTGTGCGCTGGTTAG
This sequence comes from Urechis unicinctus, assembly GCA_034190875.2. Classification (NCBI taxonomy): domain Eukaryota; kingdom Metazoa; phylum Annelida; class Polychaeta; order Xenopneusta; family Urechidae; genus Urechis; species Urechis unicinctus. The sequence goes on from CM067344.1 coordinate 33,578,826, forward strand.
CTCACGGCGCCATTAATCATATGGCAATAGGGATCATGCTGTACATAACAACAACCATTAGTTCCCACGGTCGCTCTTCTGTGCTGACAGATAAAGCAAACTGGATAATGTTCAAATTCAATGTAATGCACCTATCCACATATCATTGGCAATCAGTTATTGTTGCTAAATAACAAATGTTTGGTAAACAATTATGATACAACTGTGAAGGAGGTTATAGTGCTGAACAATTAATTTATAATTTCACTGTTCATAAACTAGAGAATCATTATAAATGATTTACTTCTACACCGCAACAGCAATCTCAAAATCGCACAAGGCAGCTGCACCAGACGTTTTATACAGTAAGAGCGTTTATGTCTCCGGTTTGCATCATTTCTCTTACAATGATTGCTCGGGATTAGACGCGATCACGCCATTTGTAACATCTGCTATTGGCCGCTATTGTACAGCTGATTATCTATTCTTAACTGCATTTGCCAGATCGCCCAATAGACAAATACTGTGTTCCCACAGTCATGATCATTGTAAAACAAATGTTGGATACAAGGTAGAAAGTAATCTACTAATAAAAGATAATTCATGGCTCTCATGGATTTCAAAATAGTTGATTGCGAACTGGCAGTCATATATCAATATATCAACTGAAAACGCTGTTGTGCAATATTTTCAATCAAACATTAATTGTTGTATTTGATGACTCGCAAGTATGGTTTGCATGTTACGCATTTAGTCAATTGCGAACATTCATCAAGCGAAAGGTACACCGTTCTCTCGGAGTGAAGTTACGTAAACATGTCTTGAAATCAAGAAGCCTCAGCTACAGATCGTTTCCGCATGACAGCTGCAATTTAATCAAAATCATTTAATAAATCTATAATGAGTACAAAATAATTGGTGCTTGGAGTTTAGATTTAAAGAATTCAATGCTATCAACCCTTTCCCTTCTATATATTTGCTTAACGAGAAATACGTGGCAACATAGCATTTAACGCAGTCAACGCCTTTTTCTGGATTAATTGATATAAAAATTTAATGATATAAAAATATTTAATGCTTCATTTTATATCGGTCGTTGTATTGCGGACAAGGTAATAGCAAAGCATTGGCGCCCATTTAAATAATTATTAGAAAGCTCTTATATTATCAAATCCGTGGATGTAGTTTAATATAACAGATGCATAAACGAAGTTGTTATCTTTATTGTCATGATATTGGCAAATACCCATTGAAAAGCTAAAACTGATTTTGTTTTTCATCATTCCTTTCACAATTGCAAGTACTTCGACTGCTGTACCTATTGACGCAAAATTTCCGATTTTTGCCTCCATAGGCAGATAACCTGCCCTTTCAAGTGACACCTTATGATGGCACGTGCCGCAGATGACAAAGGGCGGCTAGACATCCTGATTGCCTGGTAGTCCGCGTTTGTCTGGAGCACACTGGTTTTGATTTTCTCGCGACTGTCTGATACTAATGAATGATCAATTTATAGGCGGGGGTATACCATAAAACATATATCAGCCGTGGAATGTTTTCTCATGCACTATGTTATTGGCAGCTCAGACTATAGTATCATGTATACAGTCAAACCCACCCGAAGGCAGTATAGAATTCATATCAATAACATGAACTATTGCAGTTACAAATGAGGATTAACATATATGTTCGACAATCGAATAAGCCAACGAAAACCACTAAATAAAACAAGCATCATCAACACCATTAACGAGTGCTGATTCCGTTTAAAAAAAATTGATCTATAATTTGTCGATGATATTTCAAAAAGTGTAATCGTAATGTTGAAGGATAGGGTGTCCTTAACTGTGTGAGGTAGAACAAATGTCATTTTAAGGCAGTTATCTCAAGAAAGACAGGTTTAAAAAAATCACGCTTTTATGACTGGAAGTAGTTGATTATCCCATATATTTTTAAGATAATAAAGGTGCATTTGTGGATGCCAACTGCATATTTGAGAGGTTCGGTGTAGTCGTTGTGGTCAGTAAACCAGCGTAAATAGGATTGGACGGTTTACACAAAACTGCCCAGATCTCACACACTTTAGCTGTTTCTTTCTATACCACTTTCTTGGTACAACGATGTCTGTAAATGCTTTGCTTGAGTTTTTTATTGATCCTCTATTTTCGATTTGTGAACGCGAATGGTTTTGGTGAAGCTGACTGGTTTGTCGATTCCATCATCACGTAACATAATATTATTAATTATAACTTATTTAAATCCGAAGCTAGAACGCCGTATTGATTCGAAGGAAACGGCTTGTCGTGGCGTGGGGGAGCTTAAAGGCTAAAGACGAGGATTTCTTTCGATTAAAGATATAGAAGGAGATACACAAATACATTACGTATTATAAGTCTGCAGATAGCATTACATGAATAAGTCTTACTCACACATTGTATGGAATCGTCCATGGGAATGCCTAGTTTCGATCAATTAGTCTTTGCCTATCGTACACAATATCGAATTTTGATATTTTAAATCCATTTGTTTACTAACAAATGTGATGCTCAGCAAACTCATTGTGATCTCTTTGTTGGCCAATAGAAATTAAACAGTGTTGATGATCCCATAAAAAGTTAATCAGGTCATTTCCCTAGATTTAGTGAATAACTGTCGAATAATACGAATCCTACTAAGTATTCATTTGATTAATACAACTGCATGTTATTCAGCAAATGTATCTCCTTCGATAGTAATGGATCTCAACTAAGGCATCACACTGGAGGATTTATATTCAGGTCGTCAACTTGTTATAGGATACGTGACGCGATTGGCTAATGCAGCGTTCCTCTTGACATTACAGCCAAAAGACGACCGGCAACTTGAATGACCTTGGTGGCCAAATGTTGTCCATTAGATGGTATGTACGTGCCTGACTGTGTACACTTGCCACCTCGCAACGCCAATAAGAGCACGACTCTCTGACCTTCAGCTGCTAATGCACTTGTTAACTTTGCCCCTAAGTGATCAAAAAAAGCACGCGCGTAGGGAACAAGATTCATTAGGAAACATTCGATACCGGAAAATTTCGAACCCTACTTGCTTTAAAAGTTATAAAAAAATACATTTATACATATACGTATATATAAATATATATATATATATATATATATATATATATATATATATATATATATATATATATCGTAATATACACACGTATACTAATTGTCGAACTCAATTGTTACATGCGGATGTGCAACTACAATATTTACTGCTTATTCTCACTGTATGCAGTTACATTGCCCAAAACGCCTTCTATATCAATATAACATGATAACCACCGCCTAATCTGTCTTACTTAGCTCATCTATCACTATGTGTCCTGCTCTGCCAAAATCCAATCAATTGCATCACATAAGTCATTTGATACCTTGACTCCTAAACCATGGAAGGCTTACAGTGGCAGGTACCAATCGATTAGAATACAATAATTCACTCCGTCTGTCCGCAACGGTGATTATCTGCTCAATATACTCTTAATCTTGCTCGTAACGGCTTATTTGGCCCCTACGTAACATACACTATCAAGCGTTTTTGCTGATTGGTACTATTTGTAGGAGTATCGCATACTCGCGTGTCTTTAAAGCAGAGGTCACTACCGGCACTAACATTAAAAAATATGTCAAAGCCCTAAAAAGCTGTTGCCTTAATATTGTTCAAAACACTAGCTGCTATATTGCTCAAGTAGAGTTCCTGCGTTTGACCGATCGTGCACAGGTGCTTATGGTAGCGTTAGCGTGCGATCACGTCTGCAAACATGGAAGTAACATTATCCCGATCATATACTCGCAGCACTTTGATCCAATGTGATCATTCCCGAGAAACTTTACCGGCGCGGCATTTCAAAGCCTTCTGTCACGTTTACTGTCTTGTGCCAGTCATATGAAACATTTCACCAGTTCGGATCAATTTTAGTAAAAGGCATATATGGCAATAATTAGATGCACAAACCAGTTCGGTAACTATAACTACGTTAGAGCGGTACCTATAAAAAGAGAAATTGCGTCATTCCTAGGTTGTCGTTAATTGCGCGCCCTATACTGGCTGATTAAAACCGCGATACAAAATGGACTTCTGTACCGACCACCAGAGTGTATCGTTTGGTCGCCGTGGTCGTCCACCAAATTATTTCTAGCACTTTTGATGCTTGGTTACTTCATCGACCATTGTATATATAATCTGTAATGGCAACAACGTGGTTGAAAATGTGGGCAACATATATCTATAAACAAAATATCAAGCGTACGATTCTATTTCAATTGACCCAGTGACATTTCAGTGAAGATTAAATTGTTTCTGCTGTAAGCTTTCCGTTGATTACAATTGAATTATTATTGAACGATGAATTTAAATACCTGTAACTCATAACCAATTAAAACCACAGCTCCGACCGATAGCGTTACCGCTTGATTTCAATTTGCCGTCCACAAACCGGTCGGTGATAGTCATGTGTGCTGGGCAATATGACCTTAGACATACGCTTGATCTGAGCTTATTTTCTGACATAGTGTGTCTCTGATATATGACTCGTACAAGAATGGTGGACTTGGATAGGAAATTTATTACTGGAAACCCTTATCTCCGCTCCTACACTTGTCATACAATATAGTTGACAATGCGCGAGTGTGATGGCATAATTTTCTGCCTACTTGTTAACAAGGCATGTTACAGAGTGGCACACCAACAAATGATGATACGTAAATTAAGCAATCATCCAGCAATCATCACACTATTATCCACAAATAGTGTAAGGGTTACCGGCTCAAGCTAGATCCAGTCTTAATATCCCTTCAGGGAAGCACGCGTTCAAACTACTGTTTTGTGAACGATGAGAAAGCGCTGAGTGAGGTCTTGCACAACGGTCTTGTAATATGTTTTAGATATCAAGATCTTTAGATAGCAGATACCGCCAGTTAGTGTCTCAACTACCCGTATTGATAATGTGCAATCGCAGAATTGCACACAACAATTGTGAATTTCATGACGCGCCAATAGCACAGATTAGACTCAACCCATAAATGGATGCTAAAATGTACGTGATTGAGAAATCATTGTTATCTGGAAAATATTTCGATACGAGATCATGCTTGCATTCCAATAACATGACAATGAGCCCATTACTAAGCCACAAACATGCATAACCCTTACTCTAGCGATCGATGAGCCATTAGTATGAGCATCCAATGTGGGTTGAATTCTGGTAATGTCCTTGACGACTACAGCGTAACCACAAAGTTCCGCTGCAATATAGTCCAAAGCAGCCGCAAGGTTAGTTAATTAAATTGATCGATTACTCACCAGCTGTGCCGTAGGAAAAAATGGAGAACTTGACTGGGCTTTGTTATATTACAAGACGGTGGGGTTTCTTGATATTGAAACAAATATGGCCAATCAGAATATGCAGCTAATATTGCACGAAAGATATCAAATTACGACACTTATACACACTTTGAACATAGCAAGTTAACGCCGGGTTATCGCTTGATGACCACTACACTATTTATGTCTAGCCTTGAGTATGTCACGGTGATGAATCCAAGTTATAAAATTAAATATCCTCAACTTGCAATATTCAAGTATGCACGGGTACGAGGGTGCATACTTTATTCAGTATCATCCCTTACTGATCGAAATAAACGTGTTAGAGCACGACTTGAGCTCAACAACTAGTCATTGCATCTTGGTGAACCAATCTTTTTGTCGTGATTTTTAAAACTTCCAATAGGTATATGTTAAAGAACATTTGCCCATTAGAATAATTCCTTATGTCCCTCTCTACCCTGCAATTATCAAATGCTTCACGTCACGCATCGCACAAAATAGTGGTATCCAACATTATATACGGTTTAGGATTTCAAGAAGCCTGGCATATAATAGACCAAGTTTTATAGCCCATCACCTTTACTCGCCGTCTCAGAATCATGTTCTAGCCTAGTACACAATTGTCAGTTTTAACAAATGTATAACACCAAACCGGTAGAAGGGGCATCTCTGCTATATGAGACGACCATATTAATGATAAAATAGCAATATTGGTAAGTGCATTTTTGTGAATTGTTGATGAATGCTGCAGCCAATCGGAGTAACGCTGTGGCATTTGCTATTTACTTGGTAGACGGGAAATGCGTTTATAATCTACATTGTAGCTGATATACGCACCCCGCTGAATAATCTTTATTTATTAATATCGATGAGGCTATTGTTAACCAGGTTAGGTATGAAACAATATAGAACGATTGAATTGAAAGCCGCTGCACGCGATGATAGGAAAACCTATCCGAAAATGGCAAATATTTATAAAGGGTGATACCCTTTATTTGATATGCAAAACAATGGGGATTGCATTGAAGGCTGCGTGACAAACGCAACACCGATTAAACCCTAGATGCTAGTTGAATTTGAAAGAGGACACACAGGTCATTGAAATTAGCAGTGCCAGCTGCGACGGAAATCGCACAGCATATGTCTATATTGCAAGAATACCATAGATGACTTGCTGCAAGCGTGTTTGATTTTGGTTTCAATACAGCAGTTATCTTCTTATCTTATTCGCAAAGAGCAGGAGTGGATATGCCATAAGTGTGTTGAAGATGATCAGTGAGTTTGTTTAAGACGGTTTTATGTGGAACGCAGAGGTAATGTGCCCACAATCCGGATATGAGAAAGCATTAACTGCGCTATTAGGTTCATTAAGAATGACATGCTATCATAGGTCGTATATATACCACCTCGGAGTTGAAGCCAACAGTAGGCCCTAAGACGTTCATTGCGGTAGATGCAGTATATATTTCCACATTCTGTGGGGTTTTGTCACATGGGCAGCTATCCATAGATGAAACTTATTCATGATGCAGGTAAATATCACGTTAGCCCCGTACTTTTCACAATATCTTGAATGCACACACAAAATTAATGAAAATAAATAATGGATTCAACACAAAACCGTAAGAATCTCATTTCATATTCTAAACATAAAGTAAGGCGTCATACGCAGTGGGGGCTTTGCTATACATTAGCCGTATACTTAAAAATACCCTTCTAGCGTAGCATTGATAACAAAGTAGAATAATGGCCTTAACCCTCACGCTAAGAATATTATTCACAACACGAAGGTAGCTGCCTAATTATTTAATAAATCAAATCTAGGCTACATGGGGCGTCCTTAACAAGACATCTTTAACATGGTTGGAAACAATATTGTCTTAGATATATGTGGTTGTGCATCAGAGCATATATTAAGTAAATGAGATGTAATATGACGAAAGAGAGGATAAACCATAACTGGGGCCGGCGCTCTTCGGATGCACTACATTATAGATTACGTAGTGTGCTCGGCCCGGTACTGAGAATGCATTTGTTTTAAGGCCCGTTAAACAAGGACATGATTAAGCCTGTTGCAGTGCATTTACATGCGGTTGATCAATTGACAAGGTCGTGTTTTCGAAAAAAAGGTTTCACACCTTAGGAATACACTTGGAAATAAGGTTGAAGCACTGTTTTTATATTCACATCGGATCGGTGTGGCAGAGGGGCTAGGGGTCTATACGTCGATGCAGAAATATTTGCAAGCGCGATCGCAATGCGATACATCAGAGATAGCTACCTAGTGATGTGTATACTGGTAACTCTTTTCTAGTTTGCTCACATATCAATGGCATATACGAAAAAAAGCGTCTGCTACCATTATAAATATCTATGAAACCAGCTCGCATAAACATGAGGGGAGATTCTGAAAATAGAATGTGACCGAAATCTCCGCAAGGCTTCATTGTTCAAACATGAATGAAAGCAGTAAGCACTCTACTCCCGCACTCATGTGATTTATCTGGCTAGTACCTGATACAGCAATAGTGTACATGTATTTATACATATGTCAATTATCAACAAGCGCTTCTATACTTTGCTTAAAAGTTTGCTTAATCTGTGCAATTGATGGTTATACTCTTTGCTTCGTGAATTGAATTGGTTCTGCTAATACTCTCGCTGCTTTTTGATCCGGAAAAGCTGAAGTCAACAATGCTTACCCTGCAATATCTGCTGCTGGAATTCAAAATTCGCCAAGCCAATCCAAATGGCTGTGGACTACAACTCATATCCTGCAGTTGATGCCTGGCCAGCTGAAGCATTTTTCACTATGATGACGTCTTATATGTCGCCCATTGACATAGATGTCAGAAGTCTGTGATTATATGCTTGAAAAGAAGGTAAATTGGCATTTTAGCATAGCTGATACCCAATACAGAAGCTATTTCGACCGCAGCATTACCATAGAGATATGGAACGCGTCACAATACCAGCGCCAAGCCTTCCTGTGCAGATTGCATTTGGAATTCGGTACTAATTCTTGATACGTGCATTTTTGATCCAGAAAAAGCCCGCAATTTCAACACTGACCATCATGTATATCTGCTGCTGCAATGCACAATTCGCTGTTAAAGCCAATATCCAAACCTAATGCATCGATCTACAACGTGGATATATTCTGCCCTGTGTAAATCTAGCCCGTCAAGCTGAAATACATTTTTCGCTAGATTGTATTTGGTGCATTGTGCTCCAGTTGTCATGTAGAAGATGACAAAAGAAATGCATTTTTAATTACAGTGATTACTGATAATTAGTGGCGTTTGATGTTGTTAAAACATATAAATATGTCTGGCGTCCGTAACACAGGGCAAAAGCCAGAAATGTCATGATTGAAAACTTAGCAATCTAACATTTACGTCTATATCTGGAACCCCAAAATATGAAAAAGCCCTACTAACAAAATTAAATTAGACAAATCATGTATAGGATCATATGAATTGCACTGAGCCCTTTCTCTTTTCAAAGGGCTAATATATCGGGCGAACATTTATGCTCGAAGTGCACATAATATTCAAATTCTTTACTTAAAATGGATACCAATACATGTATTGTTGTTGTGCACAAAGGAAAAGGTGTTGCTTAAGAAAAAGGCTATGAAACCGATTATACTGGATATGCTACGGTTGATCGCAAGAAAGAAACCAGAGAATAATATGTTCAAGCTGACATACGCTGTTGGCATGGTGCTGCAAGTCACTTGGATTATTGCGAACGCTTGTAATATACACTGCATCCCATGCCATATGTTTGTTATAATATGGGCTATATGGTTGCACTGATCAATGCATGCAATAAGCTGATAAAGGGGTTAGCGTGACCTCAGTTATTCCTCACTTTTACCACTACAGTTTATAGTGTTTCGTTAAGGCTCTTATGTTGATTTAGACATTGATCATGTAACTTTGGCAAGAAACGAGTTCTTTTTATTCCAGACCTCCACATTTGTCAGTAAATGCAGAGGAAGATTGAGGCTCAATTGATGATGAGCTACATCAAGATGGCTCAGAGCGCCGATGCTGCTCTCTGCTCCATTTATTTATGGATTTTGCGAGTCACCGATTTTACAAACTATAGATTAAGACTATAAAAAGATTTTGCTAATTGCTAAATATTAAGTGCTCTCTTCAGCTTTTGTACTGCTTCCAAACTGACCAAATTTCACCAAGCCAATCATTTATAGACCCTACATTTTTACTCGACCCCGACGCAATAAAATCATTATTTTCATTTGGCTGTGGCAAATACTCCTAGCACCAAGGCCAAATGTCGCTGATGCCCTTGATGAATGCCAGTAAACCATTGACAGATCATTTGTAGCATTCAGTCTGTAGTATGACAACGAATACACCATTGTGAGCGGACATATCTTACGTGCCTTTCCTCAAGTTTAATGATGGCTTTCTAAACCACACACGCAAACATCGGTCATAATAACGTCGTACCAGCAGTGGTGTAATAATATTGAACTAGCCAAGGGGAGCATCGGGTCAATGCTGCGTAACGAAAAATATTTGGCTACAGATATAAGAATAAGAGCTATGAAATCTCATTGATCATCGATGTATCAAATTAACTATGACAAGTTTCCCTTGATGCAGTGATATAAAGCTTAGAAATACAGCACTATAATATGTTTGGAAAAAAAACTAGCTGCATTTTTTACAATTTTTGGTATTGGAGAATAGTATAATGCAGACGACAGCTATCGACGAAACATCGTTAAGCCACCGCTACTAAGTAGAGAGCTTCCGAATAAAAACCCGCGGAAAGTTGGCTATTACCCTCCATGTCACTCTAAATTTGTGAACACAGGACAAACTGATAGCTCGCGCATCCGGTTAATATATCAGCTGAAGGAAATCATAAATGTGTTTGAAAGAGCTACATTAAATATCTGTCCTTGTTTGCTGTCCTTGACAGCCGGTGTACCTAGTTTAGGCCCTCCTACGTCGTCCATACCGAGAACATACCATGTTTGAGAACGAGAAGCTTACTTAATAGTCTCAAGCATGCATTGTGTTTTGGGTGATTTGCAATCGTGTTAGAACGAATGTGCGAATTGCATGTAAATGAAATATATATCGGTGCTTAGGGTAAATTAGTTCAAGACACTTCATTGTTTTTCCCATATAGCAAATATCCACCGATCAGTGGATGGTCGATGATGACATTTGGTGATGCTGTATGTTTTTGAGCGCTCAGTCACGTTATGTGCATTATATCACATTGAATGTCCCTTAACTCATTACAGCTGGGCAATAACAATATGAGAGTTCTAAAACTCAGAAAAGGAATCGAATTCAGATGGTTCTTAAACCGTTAATGTTAGCGTATCCATGCACTTGTTACACCATACACTTCTGAGATTACTTTCGAATCTATACCGCCAAGCCGCAATAAACTAATCAGAAGGTACGTGTGACAAAATCAGAGAAATTCAGCCGCGATAATCTCGACTATTAATTGCACTGTGTTAATTCCAAAAATGACCAATCATTCTTACGTACTATTCAAAAGGCCTTTTGTCTGCCCAAAGAAATGCGATAGGGCGGCATAGACAGGTGTCATTTGAGTGGCTGCTTTATGACGTGAAGTTATTGCCAGTCTGTGGCAACTGTTCTGTTTGTATGCTATAATCACTCCATCAACATCACCTTGGCGTCTTGTATACCGCCCATCGATGCTTTAGCCATCTATCTATCATAGACGATTCCATATAAATCACACAAACCAAAGAACTCTTGCCAGCAAGGGGCATGATTAGAGCTTGATAAAACATAGTAGCTGTCGCTTATTGGACAGAGCAGTCGTCCTAAATAATGCTTACTGTGTCCTGTAAGGCCTGCACGTTTACGACTGGGGGCGATAAAAGTTGCTTTATGGTCCTCACAGTTGACGATAAATGTCAGGTCATATCGCATCCTCGAATGTAAGAGAAGAAGAAAATAGACAATACAGTGAGATCTAGCATCGATATAAATTGATGAACCAAAAGTCTTGATAGCATTGTTGACTCATTTTTATTGACTACTTCGTGCCTTACATAGCCAGTGAAGTATCCTACCGTTGGACAATTACTTTCCGTAACATAGAGACAGGATATTCTTTAATCCAGCGCATTTAATTAAGTGTCAGATTTGCAGACACGTCCTGAATTGGACCGAGTTCGAAATTATTTAGTTCCGATAAGCCTTACATACGCATGGTGAATCAATAAATTGAGAAAACTAGCATAATGTATGAACCGATACCATATAGTTATAAGACATAAGCAGGGTATGCTGTGATGTGGATTGTAAGTGGACACCGTCTGGTGATTACATTAATAAATTCGTGTCTTCGGTTAATTGTGGTTCACCTTGGTAGCCATATAATATTCACATTAACTCAATCTATGTTATTGTTAACGAGCCACATAAATCAGTGCTTAAACATAATCTGATGGATATGAAATTGAATGTATGAGTTGGGGTACCAGGATGATTTAACATTTGGCGTTAAGAAAGCAAAATCATAAAGCCTGCCATATGCTTATCTCTATATCATCGCATGAAATACTCTTTTCCTTACCAATTATCCATTGTAGTAAGTGATATATGCATACACACGACAGAAATTATTTTTCGAAAGCAACGTTGTAGGTTTGGATGACAACATGTGCTGTTGGGCCAAAAAGCGCAATTATTTTGTATGTTTTGCATTTATGTTATTGCCACATAAATCCAGATGAACATGAATCTGCAATGACCAGCTTAAGTTGCCGAAGCTATTGAAGGGTATACAAATTACAGCAAATATCTAGATAATACCGAGTATATACATTGTGATTGCGGATGAGACGCTGCGCTGACTTGGTACATACTAAAGTAATATCTTACGTTTGATTATGCTGCAATGTAGTTACATGTTGGGCTTCGTACATAAAATCACGCTGTGCCTGAATAATTGCTAGCCGTAAACCAGCCATTACCAATTACATGAAAGTGTGAAAATTACATTTTATGCTATCAAAACCACATGTTAGATCTAACGTCGTCGTACATTGGGCTTAACAGCTGACCAAATTGAGAATAATCGTTAGTCGATATGGTGCCGAGCAGAGTGCCAACAGCGCTATTAACCCGCCATACATTCTGTTTTATTGGGTTGTTTTTGCATATTATATTAGTGTAAACTCATCACATTAGTGTAAACGCATTACCACAAGTCCGTCTCTCTGTTTTGTTTAACCGACTATTGCATGTAATAAAAGTATTCTCCCGCCAAAGGCTCGGCAATGTTAGCCTCATGACAATGTAAATTATTTCCAATATTGTCATATATGTACAATGTAGTTGCTAGCATTATGATGTTTAATAACCGCAATATAATGGATACTGTATGAAACGACTTGTCATCATTGGTACATTTACAGCACTCATTTAGCATGGGTTCACGTGCCTTAAAGTTCAAAGCAATGCAAAACTGTTTATAGACAAATCTACATACATAGAATAAGACGCGATTATACTAATGTTGAATTGCCGTAATATCATTTCAGTCCGACCAATTAAGAAAAGTATCTTTTGCCGCAACGCTTGTATTATTTGGAAAGGCAATGCCGGTGCGAAAAGACCCGGAGTGTTAGATTACACAGAAAATGTATGGTCTGCAAATTTCCGGTTCACAATTGAATAGCAAGAAATGCTGTGTTATATCTACATACAATGAGCAGGACCGCGTAATTCATAAAAAATCTGCTTTCCCGAACCACACTGATCACGAAGATTATGCATTCACTATGCATCAGGGACACAGAGACTAGTTATTGCCAATTCTTTCTTAAATGTCTAAGGTCTTACAAAACTTAAAATCGTAGAATTTAATGGCTGGAGTAGGTTGGAGCTTACTCTGAGGCACAAGTTCAACCACGGCGTAAACATTATTACGCGATGCGATATTAGATGTATCGTAAAATGTGCCAGACGTTATAGCAAGTGATTCTCAGTATGACTGCAGGCGCTGCCTGGGTTTCTCCATGTTGCCTCACATTTTAATAACAAATATTATCCCATGTTTAACGCGAGAATGGCTAAAGCGCGATTCGGCATTAACATGATTTCGTAACTGACTATATTCATACACATTATCTGGTTTGATATATACAGTGACTATCTTACACATAATCACCGTACGCTGTCTTTGCTATGGCGAATTTGGCATGTGCATCGTTGTTTTAATGTAGTTGTAGAGTTTGACCCCAAGTTCGATATGTAGTGACAACGGAAAACGCTGCATAAGAGCTGTGGAAAAGATAAATGAGAGCGATAAATATCAAAATTGAGGCAATTAATTGATTGCACATATTAAGACATGCCACATATTATGCTATACATTTTAGTCAATTCTATACCAATCGTAATCTCAGGCTTCCCGAATAGGGCGCCGTATACGATTAGCATAAACTTTCAAAATCAATGGGTATAGATGTATTCACAAAAATGTTGTGTAACGAGTTGTACATGATCACCAAATTGTTTTATGCCCACCGACACGCACAGATGATAATTGTTTATTTTGGCATGCGCAATCGCCGCTCAACGGGCATGCAACGTTGATATTCCAAAAGCATGTTTGTTCATTCACGAGTGTGGTTGATGGTAGACCGCGCTTTAACGGCAGAGATGGCTGTGCCGTGGTACCGATATGTTAATCGAATTGCCATATCCATGGGTGTAAATTGGAATAGCAAATACCCCAAGGGGTAACTAAGTTACACAATCGGTGGCGCTAATTATTCCTGATACCCACCAATGAAAAAGGTATTTTATTGCTTTATCACGGAGCATCCCTGCTGTGATATGTTTAAATAGCAATTTTTCATATCATTGTATTGTGTATGTTGCCTGTGACCAATTGGAGCCTATGTTGACATTATCCGTTCCCATTAAGTTACATTTGCAATTAACAGTATCGAATTAAAGAATGGATTTAGGAGCCAACTTTCAGCTTAATGTAATTCTGTTGAAATAACCACCATCGACGTCAGACTTCCTTTTGTCTTATGGGAAATCAATGTTGAGCATTTATCAACCCACCTCACAATGTTAACTGTTGCTGTAATCGGTTATGGTTCTGAGCATTGACGATATTTATCATGCAATTTCAATGAATGCTGGGGACGCGGTGAGGTTTCCGCCTTCCAGTCACAATATTAGGCTATTGAGCATGGGCATTCTATTCAATGGGTAAATTAATCCTTAAATTGGTATTGTTTGGTCAGGTGCAGACACTGAATGGTCTACGTAGTTGTTTAATGTTCTCGTCTATACTTTGGGGGCTTCATGAAGATGTTTCTGCTTCCGAAGATCGTACGTAACAGTCGAGGATGTCAGGTGAATTTCTGTGACCACCTGCACCACAGATTTGTTATGTATTTGTGGTTATTTATATATGACATGCATGAGGTGTATGCATTAAATAATTGTCAATGAGAAAAAGGAACGTGAAGACAAAACGTCATTAAACACCTGACTCGCCGAATATAAACTTAGTTCACTTAACACAACGACATGCCTCGAATTGTACCCCAAGAACGGACGGCGTTTCTGTACAACGTACAAGTAATTGGTTGATTTGATTGATATATTTTTACAACCTACATGAAAAGGACTAATTTGATATAGACACATCTCAGTACACAATATCGAAAACCATTGAATAGTAACAGTTTCTTGAATGAATAGGTCGGTATTCACGGAATCTCTTACATTCGCCGCAATACCACAATTATCTCTTGATCATCACTAACTCTCACGCAGTCAGTTGGATGCGTGGTTAAGCGAGCTGATCTTCTACCATTGCACTATTCAATTCCTGATGTCTAGAACACGTTTTGTCCTGCGTTATGATTACATAGCCGACCTACCATTTGAAAGGAAAGTACAGGGATAACGTTCTATATATCATGCGTACCCTTCATTGACTTTCCTGTGGAAAAATGCATTTTTTTACTAAATTCTTCTACTCAACTTTAAGGCTGTTAATACAAACGAGCTAAACTACCTACAGGAAGTTACTGCTGAATACCAGTCTGCAAGGGGTCAACGATCTATGGATAAATCTCCAAATATTTCAACATACGGTGCCAGAGCGTTTAATATGCTCCCTTATCGTACGAACTTGTTTATAAGTCAGGCTTGTTTTCAGATATCATGTTCGTGGGCGCTGACGGACCCACTATAAAATATATGGATGATAGGCTATACGCACACCATGATTGATAATTGGATCGAGCAATGATTCTCAGGTTAAAATATAGCGAATAATATAGAAGTCTGAAAGTCCTTAGTTATAATATATAAGATAACAAATTCACGCAAATCTGATCATATGATATCTGAAAGGTGCCCTATACATTTTGGAGATTATTATATTATGTAACAAGATGATAATATCAAAGGCTGGTGTTGACCACCAATAAACAGTTTGCTACATTCACCACCTTGTTATGAATATTAAACATATCCCTAGGCAGGTCTGAAACATATACGGGGTACGTTATATGGGCTACCGCTAACAAGGCTTGCCCACTGTTTATATGCATTATCCTTTTGTTATAGCTATGGGGGGCAAGCTTCGTTATAGCAAAAAAATCCCGGCCATGTGCCGAGCGCAGAAGATCAACATACCCATAAATGATGAATTCGCCATGGTTGCTGGTATTGACATTTATTATGCTGAATAACGACATGTTTTCAAATGGTGTCCTTTCAGACTGCCAGAATGTCGACGTGACACTACCATGGGTCTCATTATTACACAGCACAACTGAAGAAGGATATGTACAAGCCTTAGATAGCTCAAGTGAGAAAACTAGCCGGAGTTTGCACACGCATTCAGTTATTTATGGTCAAGCTAAAAACTCGCACCAAGCACAAAGATAAAGAGCTTGATTTCTGGCCTACCTTGGTTGCCACAAATGGTGATGGATTGAACCAGTAAAATGGCTTTTGGATGTCGGCTACCGTAGGATACGTGCTTTGGAAAAAACACAATGTGATGACCCATTTACGAGAGGATGTAACACTTGAATCACCAACATGGTACCAGGGAGTATGCAATTTGCGAGTGTTATGGCAGCAAGACCATAGGATTCATTGTGTGAGATGCATCACCGCTTATACTCTAGCTCTAAAACACAACGCTTGGTTTGTTACGTTACAGACCTTATGGCTGACGAATGGCTATATATTTGTCCATCAAACAGCACGAATCTAGCAATATTGGTCATAACTCACCAATAGAAATGTTAGTGCGCACATGTGATATAAGTCATTGGGGATGGAAATAAGCATACATTTAGCATATTTTGTCAACAAAAACCATAAATGCCGTTTACTGACATCAAATATGTCCAGATGCAAAGAGCACAATAATGAATATCAAAGCCAGGTCGATGGATTCTAATTTACAGATACAAAAGCAATCAAACTATTTGACGTTAGCCAAAGCAACAAGGGACGGAGGTTATTTTACATTTAGCATCATCAGTGTGCAATAGCCGTATATGTTGCCTACTTGGATTAAATATATTCTAATGTAATACAAATGAATGCATATCTATTAGTGCTCTTCCGCCATTGGGGCGCATGTATCAGAAAACCGTCCGGCTGCTGGTGCTTTAAATATGACTGACTATCACTGCTTGCCTCATCAATGTCAAAGGCTGAACCAAGCTCTTTTAGAATAGCACCATTGCACGCCAGGCAGACATTTGTTAAATCTTTAGCGGAAAGCATGAGACCGAAGACTGCATTTGGTCACATGTTCAAACGTTCCAATCGTTTCCGCTGGTTTGTATCGATATAAGATGTCGTGGCGAAGGCTAATTAGTAGGAGTTGGGGATATAATCTGGCAAGTATCTTGTGTTTGTTGTTAACCTTGTGAACGAGGAGAAATACTTTCATTTACGATTCGCTAATCTGCTAAATGCGTTGCAATCAGGAATCTCAAGCTATGCGTGTAAACAGAAATGTCAAGCTAACAAATGAAAGTAAGCAGATGATATGTGAGTAGTTTAATGGAATGCATGAT
>CM067344.1:33598786-33653786 GCA_034190875.2 Urechis unicinctus
TATATATATATATATATATATATATATATATATATATATATATATATATATATATATATATATATATATATATATATATATATATATATATATATATATATTGCCAACCCCATTGAATGGGACAAGGGCAGCACCCTAAATACTAATATGGATATGATGGATATGATGATATATAAATGCACAAGAAGCCCGTACTAGTATCTAGACGTAGCACCATTGACCGAATAATGCTCATGAAAAGGACGGAAGTGTATCAAAACGCTCATTAGGGTTTCGTAAATACTACATGTCATTGCTATCTATAAGACGTCGTTAGCGTTTAACAAATATGTATGATTGACAGAAGGATAGAAGCGCTTCGGCTGACAATTATGTTTGAACCTCAGTAGCATTGGCTTGAAAGGTTTACCTACTTATGTATATTCGATAACGCGTTATTTGCATAACTTAATACATAAGTAACAGTAGCTGTCTTGTATATGACTTGCTAATAACCGTGTCAGCAATGTACCACAGCTTGTACACCATGTATGACTACGGGAACAGGAGAGGTGTACACAGTCTTGATAAGGAGTACGGTTTCAAGTATAAATGCCTAGACAACAGCCTCATATAGAAACTATTACACCCCACCTCATAGCAGTTGATTTTTTCAAAACATACCAGCCACCGGATACCAGCCACCGGATTACATCATGTAAGATTTGCAAACATGAGGCCAAATATCTTTTGTGCAATGGATTTTATTTGCTAATAGTTATCGATGACCAGCATATGTAATCAGTTCGCGCTGCTGCACTATTTTGGTGGAGTATTCACATCCATCTAACAGTGCTCGATCATAACTGCTGCCCAACACACACGGCTCCAGTTGCAATATCAGGCTCCCATGTGACTCTCATTTAGATAACGAGATGATGATTCCTTATAATTCATTGAACAAGTAACATCAATCGTTCAGTTAATCAATGATGGCATTTTATAAAATGCACTATCGATAGCATGAATGTGGCAAATCAACAGACTGGTTGATCTGACCCGTGTATAGTTTTCATTTGCAATTGACTATACTTTGCTACTGACTGACGAGTCACAACGAACGAGTATCCATTATAATAATGGCTTATCCGACTTGACAAGATTGTAATTTAATACAGGTTGCTCGCAAATAACATGACAAGAACACATTCGAATATGTGATCCCATTAAGCGTAAAGGTTTGAGCGTTGCGTTTCAATGCAAATGGACCAATTTTGACTTAACAGAATTTGGCCTTACTTTGGTGCCATAGAGTTAACATCGGTGAGCTGGTATTTAAGCATATGTTTAGAAGAAATTCGGAACATTTTTTCTGATGACTGCAACAATGTCGGTACGTAGTCCTCCTGTAGTTGTCATTTGTGTACAGCAATGTAACAGTCAGCTTGACATCGTCTGCACTGCACACTAGGCTCAGATTATAGCGAAACAGTTACAGTTGTATAATAGCAAAGCAATCCGGACAATATACTACTTTAAGACGCGTTTTGCTGAGTGACGGTTTGGATTCGTTAAATATAGGAACGACGAGAATAAGAATATTGAAGTTTTATCTCATCTGTTAAGTATGATAACACTCGACCAGTACTAATTACGTCGATGCCGCTGTTGCTATTATTTTGATTAACAAATCATTTTACAGTGCTAGTGATGCAGATTGCGTTACATAATAAATATCATCGTTGTTTTTCCCCCAGACTGTCCCTTTGAAACATTGCAACACAACGGTGGATCTCATCATTTGCGGTGAAAAAGAAAAGTGCAAACCACACATAGGCGATATCGTTCTCAACTCACGTGACTGTCTGCCATGCATTGATCGATGAATCGTCATTTGGCTATATATACGAATAAGTAAGATAACAAACACAAATTCCCAATGCAGCAAAGAATCGGAGGCAACTAGGATATACAGATAGTTCCAGCTTATGTACGACACAGAGTTATTTGCGCTTTAAGTAGATACATCTAGCTTCATGCAACTACAAGGACGATGCAATGTGGATCAGCACGGTCATGTCCATCAGCAAATAAACTGTGCAAAATATGTTGATCTAAGCATTTGAGGCTTGTAATCGACCGGGGTGGCTTGGCCTTTACTAAGTATAGGACTTGTCGCTATATCAAGTCTTCTGGTAATTGTCCATTACAACAATAAACATGACACCAAATATTTACTATCTAATTAGTCGTAGTAATACCTGGTGTCAGAGATAGCGTAGTGCACAGCAAACCGACAACAGTACATGGTTGCTCGATTGACGACCAAGGATTAACTTATTGATCCAGAACTAGCAATTTAATTTGACTAGAGGAAGTATTTAACAATGCTCGTTCTGCAAGCCTAGCTCAAGTCCCTCAGAGGCCTGTCTTTACAGGCGGGGGGAGCGTGTAAGCGTGTGAGATAATTATCATTAACTACCCACAATACAACAAACGGTGAATGCATAAACCACATTAATATATGCTATATTTACCTATTTCACCTCCTTCATTGGTGGTAATTACGTCTACCTCCAATTTTGCAAATTTGATTGCGGTTAATCGTAACATCTTCTTTCAATCGCCTTGAATGCTTCTAATGCTCCTTACATTGCTGTTGATCGATTGCAGTTCTTCCGGTTGAAATGTGAGTAAACATTTCAAACTCGTTAAGTTATGCATGTAAGTTGAAATGGATTCACTCTTTGCTGGTTTGATCGTCGATGGTAAGTGCAAGTGTGCTACACCAGGAACAGTTGACCAACATTTGTGATGATTTGAAATTATCTCTCAAGATTTAATGAATTAATCAACAATTTCCAGGAGGATCTTATCCTTTCGCAAAATGTATTCCACTAAAATTGATCCATTGATCATTATTAAAATGGTGTAAGTGGTAATATGCTAATTCGGGGGCTCAAAAACTGGGGATATTGTTTATGAGACACGAGCAACTAGCTATACAAATATTTAACGCCCTTTGTCCAGTGCCCATACGCATCGAAACACATCGACAAGTAAGAAGAAGAAGAAGAAGAAGAATTTTATTTGTCTCCCGACAATAAATATACATGTACATACTTATGTTGAATTCACAACTCACATATACTGTCAGGAGACGGGCGTGGTTTAGCCACAGAAGGCTATCTTCCAACCATCCCGATGATCTCTAAATAATGCAATACTACATGAGGTACATCTAGAAATCAAAATAGGTCAACCAGTTTGTTCTAAAAAAATAGTCTATGGCAAAATCCCAAATATTGACAAAAGCATAAATTAACTTAGATCATTCTGCATTAAATTACAATCAACACAATGGCGGTTTGAACAATTAATAGTACTGTGGTAATTACTTATGAATGTATACATCAAATATTTTTTTACTTGGGATAACACTGAAAGTGAAGAGAGTATTTTTTGCCATTTGTTCCAAGTGTTAGGGAATGTATATAGAGGTAACTTTTTCACAAATTCGGTATTCGGGATAGGTGTGACCATTAAATGGGAATTACGCGTGTTATAAAAATGGTTGATATTGCATTGTTGATGGAATGCATTGATGAACGATGATGGCAACATGTTATTATTGTAATGGTACATAAATAAGGCTACATTATACTCATAGAGATCATTTAATTTTAATATATTGCTACGTTTGAAAAGGGGTTCTGTATGAGCGTTATACGATGATTTGTTAATATATCTCAGAGCACGTTTTTGTAGTATTTCAGTACGCTTTAAATTGTTTTTGCCAGCATTTCCCCATGCAAGTATACCATAGGATAAATGTGAGTGAACAAGAGCAAAATATAGACTGCGTAATGCTGATTTAGGTAGAAAGTCTTTTACTTGTTTGAGCATAAAAAGGCCATGAGATATATTTTTATTGACATGATTTATATGTGTTTTCCAGGTTAGTTTTTCGTCTATAAATATGCCCAAAAATTTATGTGCACCGTTGTTTGTGTCGATCCTGTTGATTACTTTATCATCTATTTTTATCTCACAATTATTTACATCTATTTTCTTATTGTGTCTTCTTATTACCATATAACTTGTTTTACTAGTGTTTAATACAAGACCATTTGTTACTAGCCATGTTTTTAAGTTGTTAACTGCAATGTTAGCCTTTTGAAAAGCTGTTTTGATATTTGAGGATGAAATTAGTAGTGTTGTAATCAGACATTAAAGGGTTTTGTGTTGCAGATTACGACAGATGTTTATACATATATAAATATATATATTACATATATTTATATATATATATTTATATATATATATGTAAATATATATATATATATATATATATATGTATATATAAAAAATATAAATATATATATAAATATATATATAAATGTATAAACATTTATATATATATATAAATATTTGTATATATAGAAATATATATATATATATTTCTATATATATCTATATCTCTATATATATATATATCTATATATATATATATATATATATATCTATATCACTCTGTGCGCTTATATATGGCGCGTTTAGATGACCAACGCTAGTTATAAGGTTACACTCCGGCAGAGTTGTAATGTGTCTCAACATGGGTTTAGATGCATATATACATATATATATATATATATATATATATATATATATATATATATATATATATATATATATATATATATATATATATATATATATATATATATATATATATGTGTGTGTGTGTGTGTGTGTATATATATATGTATAGATATCTAATCTATATATGAATATATGTGTATATTTCTCTATATCTGTATATATATTTTTTGATGTATATATAAATAAATTAAATTAAAGTCTGTGCCCGTCAAAAGCATAATGTGTAGACTATTCAGTTAATCCCTATTGTGGTATGTTCTAGCAGTAGTGAACTATGGCATATTACCATATTCTGTGTTTTGTTTGCGACTGATACAGACTGAAGCAAAATTGCCTAAGATTATGAATGTCATATAAATGAGTTTGGTTTGTCGCTGCTAGTCCCAGCTGGTTTATTGTTGTAATTGTGCTCGCTCGGTAAAACAAGTGTTATTCGATGGTCGTTGAAGAAGTCCCATGAGAGCAAATGTTTTTTAAAAACCTTTCCCGCGAGACTACTGAATGTGGTTTAGAATACGATATATGTTCGAGGAAAATGATAACTGCTGCATTAATACCTAGGGTTCTATGGCCAGTGTAATTTGTATAGGCGAAACAAGCCCTGGTTAGTTTCTAGAAGGAGCACAATTTGCCGGCAAATGCTAATGAAAATGATGGAAGTGTATCAAAACGATCATTAGGGGCGTCGTAAATGGTATATGTCATTTCTATCTATAATATGTCGTTAGTTTCTAACAAACATGTATGAGTGACTTAAGGATAGGAACCCTAAGCTGACAATTTTGCTTGAACACCAGTAAATTTGGCGTCAAAGGTAAACCTACCTATATATTCGATAACGCATAAGTAACAGTAGCTGTCTTATATATGACTTGCTAATATACTCACCAGCAATGTACTACAGCTTGTATACCAGGTATGACTACGGGAACAGGAGAGGTTTACACACCGTTGACACACCTTTGATAAGGAGCACCGTTTCACGTAATGCCTAGACATCAGCCTCATGCAGAAAATATAATATCCAGCCACCCCTACGGCAGTGGATTAGGTTTAATCCGCTAAGCATTTATCAAACAACCAGCCACCGGATTACATCATGTGAGAGTCGTAAACTCGAGGACAAATATTTTTTTGTGGAATGGGTCATATTTGCTAAAAGTTATCGATGAACAGCATATGCAATCAGTCTGTCCTGCTGCTCTATTTTGGGGGAGTATTTACATCCATCTGACCGTCCTCTGTCATTGCTGCTGCTGAAACACGCGCCTCCAGTTGTAATATTAGGCTCCTTTGCGACTCTTAATTAGATTACGAGGTGGTGATTTTTAATGATTCATTGAACAACAACTGAGTATCATCAACCGTTCAGTAAATCGTTTATATCGATGCCGCTGTTACCAATATTTGATTACCAAATCATATTGCAACGCTAGGTTTGCAGATTGCGTTAGAGAATTATTATCATCGATGTAGTTACCTCCCGACTCTCCCTTTGAAAGAAGGCAATATACATCATACTTGTGCAATAGATTGAAATCACTAAGGCACGGCTGTCATTTGTTATTATGATAAACTTTCCAACATAATGGAGGTTCTCATTATTTTCAGATAAAACAAATAATTAAAACCACACATAAGTGATATCGTTCTGAGGGTTCAACATAAACCTACGATGAGTATTACCTTCCGCACTGACTTACTCTTTTCTGTAAACAATAACATTCCGTTCCTGACAGTTGGTTTAATAGTGACACAAAACTCACGGACGATGATATATAAGCAAATCAGGATTGATAATTGCATCCACCACTGACTGACTCTGAAGCTGTACCACAGAGAGTAGTATAGTAGCCGGTTGCTCTCGGATATGTCAAATCTGCATGTCCTTATTTGCAGTAGGACCAATGAAACTACAAGCAAGTTTATTCGTACCAGAAACATAGCACATCTGAAAGATGTACTCTGCGGGTTTTATATGAAATGTTACACAAGATGGCACAGTATCATCAGAATAATGTAAACTTAACAAGAAACTTGTCTGTTTCTACACCACCTCCGACCTTGAATTTAGTCGTACACAGAACAAGGGCACACTAACCACTGAGCAGGGAGTCATGGGGTACATTGTTCCTTGACGAATGCGTCATCCTGCTAACCCTGTGTTGCCCTGGGAGATGAGGTTAGCCAAAGTCTTCGATGAGAATCCTTTCCTTGACAATTTGTTATGGATGTTTGGTACATTATACTCGCCGAGCTACGAGGAAGCAACGGAATCATGCAGAACCTAGGCGACAATATCAAGAGAGTGATGTTACTGCCAACCTATTTGGCAAGCAATCATAACCTGTTTGTAGTTAGCCGCAAAGAAGGCTTGCTCAATGTATATCTTAAGATTTGTTAACGTGTTGGGACCAGTTATTGAAGTGGCTGAATTTTCCAGGGCGACAGGTGGATTATTCATATCCAGCCTTGAGTTGAAATCCCGACTCACTGTCCAGTACTGTTGTGTAAAGATCTGTATGTAACCATTGGTAAGCAGTAGTATGTTGTGGCACTGTGTCGTGTCTACTGCAATTGTGCTTATCATTGTTGGTTTAAACGTTAATTACACATGCTATTTCAACAGCAGAATGCGGTGAATGTTGATTAGAAAATTATTCATGTGCGTCATTGGCGACGTCATTCGGCAAAACCCAAAGTAACAACAATGACATAAAGTTCGTATGATGACAAACCGTGTAATCGATCTTTCCTGTGCCGTCCATACTCGTCAGATACCAAGTTCATTTAACACCCGCATACGAATTTTAAACACGTCACTGCAGCTTCATCTTGTTATGAGTTTGGGTGAATTGAATGGTCTAGTTATATCTGCGAATGTCTTAAATCACATACATCAATAGTAATGCAATTTTGGATGGTCCAACCACCTTCACAAAACGGCTTGCTATTATGTAATTATTGGTTAAGGGAAATTTTGCAAAGATTGACCACATTACTGGCATTACTTTGCTGGTGTCTTTCCCTCTGACGCATACAATTATTTAATTACCGATTATGTTCGCGGTATCAGTGATTTTAGATATATAGTCTTTTATATAAGGTCAATATTCTACCAAGATTACAAATAGAGATTGTCGTTCATAAGATAACACTCGGCATCATTGGTTGATGCGAGTATGTTAAACTATGTATAACTTATATCGTCTGGTATAACTGTTGAGCTAGGATATTACGAGGTAGTTATATGTACAGTTTGAACGATCAAACATTTAAAAAATGTCGAGTGCGCCATATTGCTGGCATTATCATTTATAGTGTTGTACAATTGAAAGTAGTATACGTTAAATCCCGTTTTGAGTTTCTCGTCACCAAGGTCATTAAAATTCGGATGTGAAGAGAACTTTATGGACCATTTACTTTTGGAAACGATATTCATAAAACCAAGCTCCAGCTATTTGTAAGACTGTTTGTTAAGTCCGACTGCTTTTATTTTGGCTAGAAATCAAAATATGATTGAATTGTGTATTTGTAGATACTTGATTAAGTGGCAACTCATTTGCATACTTGTAAAGAATGTCCGGAAGCTGTTTTCAAGTCGATGATATCGATAAATTATGGATGATTTGGTGTTTCTAAATTGAACCTTGCATAACGATGTGCATCTTTACGATTGCGTGTAACCCAATTAGAGATATTCCCAGTTTTAATGTATAACTAGAAGTGCTTGAAAAAAAAGGATTATGTAATGCAAAAAAATGTAAATTAAAATATCCCCGTGATTAACTCGTACATCTAGGGGACTTTATCAAGTAAATATATCGGTTGAAAGTGACGTGACGACTTATTTGCCAAATCAAGTCCCACAAATGAGGGACACGTGTTCGAGTCATTTATTATTGTTATCTTATCCGATCACGGATATGAACTCCAACAGCAAATGTTTCTCTCGGTCAGCTTTTTCCTGGTAAGAACGATTAGTGTCTTGGCGGCGGATACTGCGAAATGAACATTGACACACGTGGTTCTGTCAATTAACCCACTAGGGTGCCCAATTATTGCGGATCAAGGCAGTCGTTAATTCGTTCGAAACATTCGTAAATACACTGATGGGGCTAGCCTCAATACAGCAAAGTATACAGTGGTCTCGTCCAAAGTAGACTATATCACATGCTTTTCTTACAACTAACATAGCATAGATTTTGTTGCTGATGAATGACAGTCAAGTCTCAAGCAACATCCATACTATGAGTTGCCCATCAGGATGTTTTCTTGGCTGCCATTAACCATAAACAGCAGGGGCAAGGGGAGAGGGGGTGCGTGGGATTGGGTGGGTATGTGTGGCTAAGAGTTATGGTTTGGGGGGGGGACGCGGAATATATATATATATATATATATATATATATATATATATATATATATATATATATATATATATATATATATATATATATATATATATACATACAAATATATATATATATATATGATATATATATATATATATATATATATATATATATCTCTATATATATCTCTATATATATATATATATATCTCTCTATATATATATATATATATATATCCTATATCTCCCTATATATATATATATATATATACTAGGACTATCTTAAGAATTGGGATGATGGCGTGACCTAATCAGGAAGTGTTGAAAGCGTTCGCAGTTTAAAACCCAGCTGTGTGCTGAAATCCAGTTCAAATCCGACGACTGGAACCTTGACGGACACCGAGGTTAGGCGACCACTGCTTTGCCTTCACATCATATGAGTTGACTGACAGGGGCTTCCTTGTGTCCCTAACATTTCCCTTACAAGGCTCATTCTTCGCATCGATATCGAGTCTGCGATCCCAGGTGTCACTTAATACAGCACCTCATTCGACGGGCGGTCTGTCCAGTTCTCATTTCGCATTTACGCAGCTTCCGAGTGTAGCTTTTGCTGAGTGCATGGTCCATGCTTCAGAACCATATTGTTTCCACTGTTGCTGTGAAATATCTCCATTTCAGCTTGCTCGACATCTGTGACCTCCACATCGTCTGCACATTGCATAGAGCTTTCCGGGCCGAGGGTTTCCTTATACATATGTCTTGTTTTGTTTCGATCACCCCTGATCCATAGCACTCAAATCTTGCACCTGTTTGAAGGGTGTTCCATCCCTGATATTTAGGGGTTGGTGTCCCTCAATATTCAGTACAATTTGTCAGTCTTCTTAGCGTTGAGGTGATTTCCAACTCTTGCTAAGAGTTCTTATGCCTGTCTGAACTCGTCCGATTGCAGGATGTATCGTCAGCACAAGCAAGCTCAGATAGCTTTCATACCTGGGCGCGTGTGGACTTACTTTGGGTGATGGTAAAGCCTAGATATTCATATTAGTCTGTTGGTTAATTTATCGCATAATCCAACATAAGGATGAAGGGAACGTGATCTATGGTGCCCCCTGTAATACCCAGGCTAATATCCTGAATTCTTCACTCTCTCAATCGAGAGTCGGACCGACGCTAGTGAGGCCAAGTATATGATATCAATTGCTTTCAATACGTTTGGTGGAACGCCATGGGCCTTCAAGATACGGATCATTTGTCCTCTGTGCATGGAATCAAAGGATATCTTGATATCTGTACATGTGATTACAGCTGGCCAGTTGTTCTATTTTACTTACTCTATGATTAATCGGAGGGCATTGTTTCTCAGATTGTGGTTTACGGCTTTTCTGATTCTATTCGGAATCATCCTGTTGAGTACATTAGAGAGTATGCAGGTGACTCCCCGGTACATATCCTGTTTGGTCAGGTTACCGTGCACTGACATAGGTACAATATTAGACAGAAACCACTGCCTTGGTCTGATACCATTCATGAGACAACTGTCACACGTCACAGCACGCTTTCATACTGTACCCACAAAACTGAACCGAGATAACCACAAATGCTCGTGCGTGAATGCGTCGAAGTAACTTGTCTGTGAAGTAATGAAAGCACTTTTTTTCACATCAAAGCGTCTTGCTGGCTCAGTGATTTATCGTGGTGATTCATTTATCTGAGGATAGTTAAAAAAAAATATCCATCCCGAACTGATTGGGGTCGAACCATTTCCGGTACATCATCCCCTTAATATTCTACCGCACAGCTGATACAAACTACCTACCTCATCAATATCTAAAGCATCGAGCGGCTCCACTTGACAGGATTATGGATTATGAATGACAGACACCGCACTACTCTCAGACTTATCAATCTACCTGGCCACGGACAGCGCATTTTCATCCAACTTGGCTGTGGGGGGTATTGTATTGCATGGCATTGCAAACTCCTGCAGTATCGATCACGGAGTCGATCGTTAACAATTTAGGAACTAATAAGCGTAGATGTTCACTGACCGTCCCGTTTGTCAAAATATTCATGTTGTGTGTGTAGTTGGGATTATAGCAACTTACAACGTACTCGTAATATCCAGCAACTTACAGGATAAGTAGAGATGCAATAGAATACATCTGTAAAGGTGAATGTTAATGGTGTTCGCCTTTACCTTAAAGCTCGATCTGAGTCACGGTGGCGCATCATGTAACAGATTGCAGTGCGTAATGCGTCTGTAAAATATTTGCGTTGGTTCTTAAGAAGAAGTTCGTGGGATTTATTATCGTTAGCATACAATAAAAGTCACCTCCGCAGTATAAGATTTTCGATTCGGGTTTATTTGATGCCTCTTCAGAATCTCTAATGTACCCTTTTCTGTGTCATGCAATGCCATCTGACGTAATTCTCGAGATAGATCATCTTCAATATGGGCTTAGATGTGCCAAACAAGTCACGAGTGCAGACAATCATTTTCCAGGCGTTCTCGGAATCGTCTAGCGTAATTATTAGTACGGCGCCATGCATCAATAGTATCACTACCAATTTTCATCGATCAAAACCTAATTAATCAAATATCTTTTCGCCTCGGGTGTCTGGATGATGGTTTTTACAAGCCCAAAGTGAGCTAATGCGGTGGACAGCTGAATATTGTCTTCATTGCGATATTGATGCAGAAGCTGTGTGGCGTAAAACTACGTCTGATTATATGGACCGAGAACACATTGCATATGTTTTGGCTCGCACAGGTTCATGCGATATAATCATTTCGCTAATCCTATCCGATGACGGGGATGTCAACTATTGGACCTAATGCTGCAGGGTCAGCAACACAGCTATTGCATCCGTCGGAGGCTAAATTAGTTGTCATTTTCGCTTTCAGTCGTCTGGAAAGATGTCGCCAAGGTTCATTCAAATTTCAGGACCAGCAAAAGAACATCAAAGAAAACTTGTCGGCGCTGACCGTAGCCACTAGTATCATTGTTAGACTTGGCAGACCGATTTTGTTAGCACTATTTGAAGTCACTGAAGAAGCCACGCAGACAACAAGAATATCGCAAAAAACAGTGTAGCTATGCCGAGCAGTAGCTAAGAGCATAATAGAAGCGTTGAACATACATTTCTACTAAACGATCAACACAATGTTTAAAGTTGGTCTGGCACCTCATACGTGTATTTAACTGTAAACATATCTGTTATTGTTATACACTTTTATATGTGCGACGCCAAATTATGATAACTTACCAAATCGGTTTGCATTAACTGCACATTTATGCCATAAGTAACCAGCAATATAGAATATGTTGAAAGCAGTGTGACAATCCAATCGTTCCTTATTCCAGCTTCTTGGGCGTCCCAAATAAAATGCCTGATGATGCAATATCTGATCTCTGGTTATATATCAAGTCTTTTCGGATATAGCAGCATCGTTCGGGTCTGGACGACTGGGTGACTACGACAGAATCCATTGTAGAAAAATACGGGGGTAATGTATGAAATAATCATTCAGTTTGTAAGGACTGCTGGGTTATTCAGGGGGGAAAGGGAAATGGTGTGCTAAAATTATCTATGTCTATTTGATGCTGCTGGTGAATCATTATAATGCCGGGAGAGGTATCTACGTGCGCTTTGATGTTTTATTTCTAGGATGTACAACTAAAGGCATTTTATACTACCCCAATTTTACATTTTTTTGCTATTGCTTTTCTTCAGTTGTTAACTATATCTGTTCCACCACAATTCAAATTGCTATATAAATTACCGGTTGGATACAGCAGCTGAATTGCAGATCAATGTCATGTGTTCCAACCGATCAATCCAAATTCGCCGAATATGTTATTGAATATGCCGCATTCGCATGTTAATAGGCAGGAGTTGCATAAGTATTTGCAGGACATACACAACGTAAATATATATTACAACAAATGGTTGGTGATAAATCATAGGAGCCAATTATTTATTGAACTCGCTCTCTTTTGTAATCTTGGTTCACGATAAATGGTGGCCAGGTTATTGTTATGGTCAAAGTTAGAAGCAAAATATATAACACATCATCATTGTTTGAGTTATAAGGTTGGTATAAAACAGGCAGTACAGGAATGAATAAGTTAAAGCATCCATTTAAAGCGATTAGCCGAGAAATTGAATAGTTTATATTTGTAAATCTTTGACTATATCAGAGAATCATATATCTGTATACATTTATTGGTGTAAAGTGTCTGCAGCGTACCATCAAGTTTTGCTTTTCTGGACTGAACAGATTACTGCATGATACAATACAGGTAATGCGTGACCAATACTCTTTATACTTTGACAAGACTGGTTCTTAACTGGCTTAACTATTTTGCGATGGAGTAATGTCGCAGAGTAGTCTGTTGTCGTGTAATAAAAAGAGTGGCCATACCCAAGTGTCCGGCGTCTAAACACGCCACTAAATATCAATGCAGACCAAACTGCCGAATATTGTTTTCTGAAAGTCATGCTCCAAACACACATTATAGTAAATATTGATTGATGGCAAAAAGTAATTTCAGCTACAAACTATAACAAGCAGGTGTCTCAAGACTTTAACTGGTACCAGATGCGACATCACCCGACACAACGTTGTGGATATCTTACAAAATAGGCATTGCCTGTCTCTTGCATGTTGATCGAATTTTAGAGAGCGATATGTCTGCAACTGCATGTGGGAGAGTGTCATGTCATGGTCATTCTAGTAATCCCACCAGCAACCTTGCCTTCTCTGACATTGCAAGATGATTTTGTGAAAGCTGGAGGTAGAGGGTCCTTCTGTTCGTTAACATTTGGCTAGTCACGACTTCAAAAAGACAGGGTGCCCTAAACAGGGCCCAAATTAATATTTGTATAATCGATATATAGAAGTATATATATGTATATATATATATATATATATATATATATATATATATATATATATATATATATATATATATATATATATATAAATTTATATGTATATGTATATATAAATATATATGTGTATATATATACATATATATATATTTATATGTAGATATATATATATGTATATATTTTGGATATATATATATATAAATATATATATACATATATGTGTTTATATATATGTATATATATACATACATATATATCTATATGTATATATATAATTACACATGTATATATATTCACATATATACATACTTTATATATTATATATATACATATATATATATATATATATATATAAAATATATATATATATATATGTAAATATATTTGAATATATATGTAGTTATATATATTAATATATGTAAATGCACATTAATATATATATATATATATTTATACATGAATGTATATGTATTTATATATAAATATTTATATGAATATAAATACACATATATATATATATAAATACATACATATATATTTATTTATCTATATATATGAGTATATATTTATCTATATAAATATATATATAAATATACGATATATATATATATATATATATATATATATATATATATATATATATATATATATATATATATATATATATATATATATGTGTGTGTGTGTGTGTGTGTGTATACATAAATGTGCTCCACTTTATAGGATTATTGCTTTTATAGGATAGCACCGGTGATAAGCGTGCGCCCCACTCCCCACTTCTTGGTAGCATTAGAGATATACCGTCACAATTTATACGATATATTCCGCATGAATGGTAGATGAAATTATATATATGATATGTTATTCATTATACTATTATCTGGCTACAAGTTATTCCAAAGCAGCTTTATGTACAGTACACATAATCAATAAACATGTTCAGCCCCCATCGTCTTGTTGCACTACGATCGCACTGAATAATGTCCTGCCGGTCATGTAGGCAGAAACGAGCCAACTATCAACATGTCCCAAGACAATTGTTCTTTAGGTAAATATTGCTTATGATGCATATCTAAAATCTTCATTATTTTGCGTCTTAAAGTGGTATCGTATTGAGCTGGCTGCAGGACGATAAGATATTTGTTATCAGAGTTCTATTAAAGTTAAAAATACTAATGGTTTTCAAACGCCTATGTTAGCAGTCTTCGACAAAAGTGCATATAATATAAACATAGCTTGATAAGTAAGGATCAGCATCAACCAAAATCACTTGGATTCTAGTCCCTTTGGGTCGCTCGCATGTTTTGACGATTGTTGGATTGTGCGAGCATTCGATAAAATGTAATTACGTTTTTCTACGACTACCCCAATAATAGAAGCGTATCGCTGAATCAGAGAACTGGTTGATAAAATATCGTGCCTGTGTGCAATCATATAAGCAACACAATGTAGAAGCAAGGTAGAATGAGACCGGATGAGACTCGAATCACCGATTTGAAGCCCAGATGGAGGTAATTTCCTCGCATTATGACAGCCTGAAGCTCTGACCGAGTGCATCAGATTAAGTGCCAATCATTCTTGTGCGATATGGACATATTGGCCCACAAAATGGTTCCTAAAAAAACATTATTCGAAGATAGTGAACTCATGATGTATTGAACCAAGTAATTGGAGGCGAAGTTAAATATGCAGATAGTATATTCTCGAGATAGAAGTCATAAATATAGATTTGATTGGGTGCAATATAATGCAACAAATTAGCATACCGAACAGCATATATTCATATGTATGCTTTTATCATTTGGTCATACTCATAAGCAAGACATTTGCTGTAATATGTTGCCTTAACCTATTGACCTAGTCAATCTATGAGAACGCAGACAGAGCATTTTCATGTTAACCAACCTACTTTGACCAATGACCTCTGTTCTTTTTGATTTTAGCTTGACTATAAATTTGACTGTGAAGCTGGTTGGTTTAGAAGAGAGTATATCTTTTCTTGTGGTCGTTGTCAGTGTTGACCATATCAATGATAAATGTCTTTCACCTGGAACTTTCAGCAACAGTGGCGACTATGATGATTACACTGTCGGGTAACTGACATCGGTCATCGGTTTTTGATCCAGCACAGAGTGCACTAATAGAGTAAACACACAACCTCACAAGATCGCGACAGGTGCTATTCAAGTCAAAAGCTTTTTGTGCTGAAGCACATTTTCTGACTGTTTACATGTTGTTCGACAACAACAAAAATGTTGCCAGCACCGACCACATAAACAACGTTACCTTATGGAACAGGAAGATATAGTTTCAATTTGATGTACTGTGTGAAGTTGGGATGAGCATATAATGGCAACTGACAATGTGCCAATAATATAAAGCGAAATGCAACTTACAATGGTTTGGACGGAAATCATAGGAAGCAGATATTTAAAGAGAAATGTACAAACCTTTTTGTGCCGAAGCCAATGTTCTCACTGTTAACATTTCGCTCGACAGCAAAAATATTTATAGCACCGATTACATAAACAACGTAACCTTACGGAACAGGAAGATAAAGTGACGTTCGTAGCCTTATATTGTCACGTAGATATGCGACCAATACTTGCCTGCTCATGCACACTTGTGTCATTCAACACATTCATTGTGTTGTCTCCAAAATGATTGACTAATGGTACGCCCTATGTGTGGATGATTCATTCAGATACCGAGCAAATACGTTACAGCCTATTGTAGATTGCACGATATGTCGGCTCATATTTGATATCTGGTGCCCTATAATCGCCCTTATTGGAAAGTACATATACGACGAACCGCGTATAAGTTGAAAGTTTAGAATTTGTGGAGTCACAACTAGAGAATGTGAAATTTGTTTTCCAAGTATTTGTCAAACTCTAACCATCAACATAGTAAAACATGGCAAACAGAAAAATATATGTTTATAAAATACTACACAAGAAAATAATGACCAATGATGCAATAGCATTATGAGTAAAAATAACGGATCATACATTTCTAGAACATTGGGTCATCTACCACCACCCTCACCGCCAACGTCCACCGTCTTGTCTCTATTAGTTAGCCGTATTTCCGTATCAAACTTTTGCGAACATTACACAGCAATATAGAATACTTCTAGTTTATTTCATCTTAAAAGACGTCCGTGAGTAGAATAAATGGGCATTCTTTGGAGCAGGAATCTATTTTCAATACTATTTTGGAGCAATGGATGACAAACATTGCCAGTACAAATATACAAAGCCACAGTAGCGGAGTGGTGAATATGCATGTAAAAAATAGACCAGTCACATCGGCTCTGATAGCATGCGGGCGTTGGAATTTCATTTAAAAACGTGTTCAATCACTTGCATTTATTATGGCTTGGCTATAGTATTGATCACCTGAAAACTGCACGGTATATTGTTATGTTTTAACTCAGAGAAGATTAGTCTTTTGATGTATCACACGGAACACATAGTATTCCACCCTTGCAGACTAATAATTGGAGGGTATATAAATTGGAATTCTCTTTGAGGGTGTATTAGATCACACTGAAGGGGGATTAATGACCATCTACGCTCATAACTATGCAATATGGTCTAGATTTGGTAACAAGAGAATGTATTTGATAAAAAAAACTACGTTTGAAATACGGTAAAGCTGATCAATGTAGCACCATATCTAGTAGAATATAAAAAAGTAAGGGTCATGATCATCTACATTACAACAACATGCAATATACCTCAATTTATATTGGAGTATTTTTTTTTCAAAAACCGCTTTTGTTGGATCCACCGATTGCTAAAGACATGCCCAAGGCTGTTGCAAGTGACAATGTTAGTACCCCATTTGTTTATCAAAATACACGCCGCGAAATATATTACATAAATGGAAAGTTATTAATTTGCTTGTTTTAAACTGTCAGTCTCTCAATAACAACGCAGATATGCGGCACAATATAAAGTCCTGCATAGTCACGAGAATGGAATCCGAGATGGAATTCTAATGAATTTCTGAGTAAAATTGAAAGCCACCCTTTACACAGTATTTGTTTTCCTTGTCATTAATTGTAATATAATGTGTCTTATAGTTTCAACGCTTGGCCGTTGGGATGTGTGATAAAACAGCTGTTTAACTATGGGGGCCCATACTTGATGAAACTCATTGCACTGTGTTGATTGGGTCATACTCGTTGCATATGTTCTTTTCGTGGTTAATAAATAAGGATCCTTCGTGGTTCGTGCTTGCATTATTCCATTTGCATGAAAAATCATACTCCACATTTTGTTCTCAACACCTGTGTTTTCATGATAATTAATAATATTTAGCTGACATTAATCGATGAAACGGCATCCCTCCTCCGACGAATGCAATTATAACGCAATTGTAATGCTAACATAATGTGCACTGCTAGCTGGGTATGTTGTCACGAAACAGCTTCAGCTCTATATGAGCAGATCATAATGTCAATATGATACCTGAAATTATATATCTGATAATAACCCATGTTCGAACATTTGATAACTATGGCGGATAATTGGACTCTCAAGCTTTATAACAGCCAGTGAAATTGAAGCCGGCTGCTCCTGGTAATATCAAGTATCATGTCATTGTTTAGAATATGTCTGGTTAAAAGTCTATTCTTATCGGAAACACAACATATTTAAAAGGTTCTCCTACAGTGTTTTATATGATATGTGTGACAAGATGCAATAATACTCTTAGGATGGATTGAGTATGTGCCTTTGTGACCACATTTTGACGCACTCGGTCGGTGGTAGCTCAGATTTTTGTAGCGCTTGAATGTTTACCCTCTGGGCTTCAAACAACAAAGACGCACAACCCGTTAATTTTTTTTCTAAAGGGAGGTGACGACGGTCAAAGGCTTCCACGCGCACCATCGAAAAAGAAAACAACCTCTGGCTGTCGCTTGATGGTAACAGGTAAAGCACGGTATGATCTAGGTTAAAGTTACTGCTAAGGTGACTTAAAAACATTCACATTAGTAAGTTAAGTGACATTATCGGAGAAATAGCATGCATTGCGTCTTTAAGTGAAGCGTGTTTCAACAATATGAACTAATAAGTCCCCATATATTCTGGCACGATTTATATTCAGATGGGAGTATTGCACGAGCGTTTACTTTGCCGATGAACAACGGCTTGGCTTTATCGTACCAACTAGGAAACGCGTCTATTATGCATAGAACGTTATCTAGGTCGCTGACATTAAATATGTCAACAATCCAAAATAAGGATATAAAGGAACCGAGAAGCATGTTAGTTCGCCACTTTTAGATCAGCAGTGTATAATGCTTTGAGGACAACACGGTATACATCAAGATCCATTCGATAAGACAACATGGAATTTTTTCCCCCACATTCTTATCTACATATTGGTTATGAACCATGTGATTGTCAATGCTTGATTGGTGAAATAACGGAGATCCTGGATGAAATTCACACACAATATTGAATGTACATCTGTTTTGTCGCAGAGATAATAAGCACAAATATATGAACAACAAGAAACGGTTTAGTACATTCACCACATTGTTTTGAATCATGTATATACAACACATCACTCATATGCCCTCCTTATATCTACACATATTCAAGCTGCTTATGTGTCACTGCTTCGATGTTTATCGGTTCTAAGAGCTATTAAAGACAAGGAAATTACCGCAATGATATCAACCAAGAGGCTTTACTACTGGGAAGCAGCAGATAAACCATAGCGTCAAGTGTGGCCATATAGGTTCTAAGCGCCACTCTATCTTATGTCTAATCGGTAGGTATATCCTTACATAATTATATAGTTTGCATAAATAAATGTATATTCATTTACACACACGCGCATAGATATATACATTTATACATATATATATATATACATATATATATATATATATATATATATATATATATATATATATATATATGTAGATATATATATATATATACATATGTATATATAAAAATATTTGTATATATATGCATATATATTTTTATATATACATATTTATATATATGTATATATATGTATACATGTATATATATATATATTAATATATTTGAATGTATGTATATATATATGTATATATATATATTTATGTATACATATGTGCATATCTATATATATATATATATATATATATATATATATATATAGACATATATATATATTATATATATATATAGATATATATATATATATATGTATAACATGGATGTCTATTCTATTTTGCGTTCATAAATATTGTATTGCTCTTTATATTCTGTGATAGCTGCAAGTGATAAACCAATGTTCAGCCTCCCAAGCAACATGCAATGGTATAGCAATATATAAAGTTATGTGGTACACTCTGAATCACTGGTTAGGGCAACTATAGCCAATAATGCATAACTGATCACGTGATGGTCTGCCTAAAAATATTGGCTTGATTATAAACAAACATGTGGAATGAGTAGTGCAAATGATCTACATTTTCATAAATGTGCATTCTCGTCCTGAATGTCTACATGCCGTCAATATTGCCCTTTCAGACAGACGGGTCATCCTTCTTGCTCTACCAGGTGCAGTAACACAGCATCAGGCTGCACAGCACAACCGGTGACATTTTACATGGATATATGACAGGGGGAGTTAATGTTATAATACATTTGTTTTCTCTACAAGTATCAGAAACGGATTGCTGAGCCACAAAACTGACGGACTTAGTAGATTGACTTTCTGCCGTGTTTATGGTCTGTGAGCTAATGCCTGCGGCCGACAAACGTGCTGCAGTAGGAAACAGCACGATGTGACCCGCCCATTTACGAGGCAATGTAAGACGTGAATCACCAACCGGGGACCTACATATTTGCAATGTTCGTGTATTATGAGAGCCAAACCCCATTTCTCAGTGTATGAGATACATCCCTATATAGTAGCGCTGCCGTTAAACCCACCGCTTGTTTAGTGGTGATACCGCCGTAATGACTCACGAATGGCTACAGAGTTTTCCATACGCCACCACAAATCCGGCAAGTTCAACTGTAATTTACATTTGGAAACGTTGGATTGCTTATGCGACATAAGACTAAGCTTCGGGGATAGAAATACTCATACGTGTAGCATTTATCGGTATTGAAAAACATGAATATTCCTCATTTTGATAATCATTGTTTAAATATATAAAAAGAAAAAACATTCAAACATGTTACATTCATATGTGTACTTCCATCATTAGTGTTCTATCGACGAGAGGTATACCCATCATAGTGTGCTTTAAATACAACGTCGATTGGGCGATATATAAGTTCCCCTTGTAAAGAACAGGACTCGCGAAGCAGACACTTGTAAGATCACGTTTGGGCCGCATTAGACTGACACCTCAGGATAATGGTATATATTCAGGTGCTTAAAACGATTGTAACACCTCCTTTTTTCTTGTGTATATTCACAGCATCATTTTCAGCTAATGCGAAGATAATAGTTTTCAATTTTGTTCATTTTCATCTCGTCGTTGATAGTTTTAAAATTACTTGATTTGTCATGCATGCAGTAGTCATGTCATAGATTGTAGGCAGGACTAAATTATGACGCATAAATATCGGTCCTCCCTTAATGACGTTTACGCATGTGGTGCTCATTCGTTTGTATCACTAAACATTTCTTGTCTGTTCTATGTACAAAATAATATGCTTACAAGGTTAACTACAATATGCCACTCGTAAGTTGTGGTCCACTAGTTTATTGACTCTTTTGCATATATTGTTGGATCCATCACCATGTTACCATGTGATGGGTGTATCTCAAGTAAGATAGAAGCAGGGAAAATTACTCAGCTGTGTTTCTGCAAAAGTGGTCCACTCTGCATCAAATATCACGCATCAGCTTGTGTCCAACCCTCAGGTCTAAGCTCTATATTATGGCGCAATAGTAGTCAGGGGTGAAATGAAGTTGCTCAATAACGACTAGTCACCATTACTTTACACCGCGGAGATCAAGTCCGTCCTCTGGGAAATCAACATCAACCCACGGAACGTCTACCCATACACAGACTATTATACTCCGATATATTGCTGTCTCAGCCAAACAAAACAGTGAATACCAAGCTACAAGTAAAATTACTTGCCGTTGCAAAGATATAAAGTAGCCAATAATAGGCTGATTTATTATGGCTTCATAATGCAATATGGTACTGCGCAATTTTGTTAAATGGGCAACGGTTAAACAAATAGTCTATAAGGTTGTGAAAATGATCATTATTTTTATGATTGCTTATGAGTACCCTCCCCTACGACCGCAGACCTTTTTTTCAAACGAAGTAATAGATCTCTTTGACTTGTGAAAGTGTTGGTGATGCTTGCTGCGCAACGCGTTGACCTCGTGACCAGCAGCGCGAAACTTTGACGTTAGTGGATATTAATGAGACTTGACGAAAAGCACAGCGGTCCAACCAATGATGTATTCGTCATAAGCGTTTAATGGTGATGTTTTCAACAAGAAAACATACGGATATTATAAAGACCGAGCTTCAATAAAACGAGCCTTGACACGTGCTTTCATCAACAGCTATCCATTGCATTGATTGGCAACGTAATTTGAGAACACAAATGGGGTAACGGAAAAAATTGACTCATCGAAAGTAGCAATTTCACAATCAACTCCCAGTGCCGTTTTACAGACGATAACAAATTGAGGAATCCCGGGATTTCCCCGGTACATCCTCTGGCAACGTACGTAGTTGGCTAAGCATAATGCACTTTCTTGAGTCGACTGCCGAAATCGTTTGTGAAACGGTTTAGTCGACTGCGAGCTTAGACGTCTAAGCCGACTACAGTAAGATAGTTGGATACAGACCGTGTTCGGCGGTGCAGGAAATATGTTAACGAGTGAATTTGTTCGCACGAAACATCTGCCCAAATTCCTATTGCACTGTATTCAGCCGGAAGCTATGTATGATTCGGGCAGAGTCAAACTATATTGATCCGAATAGAGATATTGATAGCAGAGAACAACAACGTTTATCATATGCAGCTAGATGTGTTCTTCATATTTATTTGCAGCCATGGGCTTGTCTTGGAACCGTTTGCAATCTCTGACCAAGTTAATATTGACAAAATAATCTTATATGAACGAGAATAATGCAATGATATAACAGGAAATACAAATACTTAATCTCATTTCACACAAACTTCTCAAATTTAGCACAGTATGTACCGAGTGTTTTCCGGCGTTCACTTGAGGTATTCTTTCATTATGGTCGCGAATGCACCATGGGATCTCAATAGGGTAACTCTATCTGCTTATAGATGGCCTCGAACGGGCTCCCTGCATAAGTAGCAACGTGTGACTGTGAACGGCCTTGGTGGCACACTCGAAATAGATTGATAAAACAAAAACAATGACTCACATCTACGCTGTCCCAAGACATCCATGGTAAATTTGATGATTTATTTGGATAATACCTTTATCAAATGACTCTCAATGACGAGTCCGGCTAGAGTAATTTGTTTTGGTACAGTTATTGGGTACAATATTTCATGTAATTTGTTTCTGTATTGAACCAGTAATGAATTGGAGACTTTCTAAACATGGTCAAATCAAGTAAAAGGTAATTTTCAAATTGCAGGATTTCCGACTAGATGAAGCAGTCGGGCTGCAGATCAATGTTGTTTATTTGCAACGGTCACTCTTAGATTACCTTTTCCCTCTGGGAAATCAACAACAGCTTCCTACTTACCCAGTTAATTGTGTAATCTATAGCTGTGGCTGGTTATGCCTCTGTGCACCAACGATTTCCATCATTGTTAAGACTGATCAAAACAAGTAGATTGGAGGAATGCATAATGTCAACAAATGCTAAAGATTAAAGTGTGAATTGCATCAACAAGAGATATTGCCAATGACGACATATATTAAGGATGGAATGGCCTCAACTCCTCTGCGCCTAAGGCCACTTGTTCCCTTTTATGCATATTTCATTTTTGTGATAATACCTTTGACCAGGATGTACATTACTCGTTAGACAAACACGTCCCCAAACTTTTTTCAAATTCTGTGGTGATATTTGGCCAGCAGCTTATTCAATTTTACATTTTGTTGAATGGCTTGAATTGGCTTAATGACCACATTTCAATTCGAGTAAAAAGAACTTGGATATATGTCGAGCAACTGTCTATTATAAAACCTGTGAATAAGCACAGACAAGATCTGCTGGTTTATACGTCATCTGGTTACGAGACAGAGCTCAAGAGTACTGAGATAATTAGTGGACTGTGCAAGTACACAAAGGTTATACACTATCACATGTATACCCGTGCATGCTCGGCTTATAACATGAGCGATACCTGGATAATCAATTAACCTTGTCTGGAAAGATCTTAATGTTCACATTGGGTATCTGGATTATAATTCAACCAAACACATTGTTGTTGAAGATCATTATAAACGTGTTGCCCATGAAATTGCAAATGACTATAAGTTGCCATGTACATTCAGTTTAAATCAGTTAAAGATTAAACGCCATCATTAGGTGATAAAAAAATTGCAGCTTATTATTCTAGTGTGTTATCTTGTACGACACAACGGAAGCAGCTATCTATCTGATCCTCTGTTTATTACAATACAAGAGACCGAATTCGACAGAGCCACACCTAACCCATACGCCAAAAGGCGACTTACATTTTTTGATATTAGCAAATACTGATGCAATTTTAACCAAACTATATCTTAAGTCGATTGGTGTCAAAGATGTGTGCCTGAACGTTATCATATGTGTCGATTATATTATTCCATTTGATGATTTTAAATATCTTATTTCCGATTATATTTGATTGTGTTTTCATATATGTGCTCCATCATATCAGGATAACAGCAAGCGATCAACTGATGTATCGCCGCGTACGCATCAACGGAGCTATGGAATCGAGTTGTCATAACTGGAATTATATTGTATACGCGGATAGATGCAAGCAGAGCGAAACAAGCAAGATTAACAGTTATTTGCCAAACAAGACGTTTATTCAACCATGCTACATTTGACCAAGCGATCGGGGATAGGGATAGTTATACTTCCATCTTCATCAACGAAATGATTACTATCAATGTTGCTTACAATGAATGTCTTCTTCCATTACGTATATCCTGTCTATCAGAAATGTACCGGATAGAGGTATTTCAAGTATCACGTCGATTTGCCCCGTTGCGCAATTGCTTGAGGCTCCTCTACACAGGACCGTTGCACTTAATGCAGGAACTGGCAAGGTTATGCTTGTTACGCGCAAGACTGCCTACACAGGATAACTGTATTGATTAAGCTGCTTTGAAAGGTCTAACCACATCCTGTGTTAAGCTTAATGATAACTGCATCACTTTGATTTAATGACAATCTGTGGT
Organism: Urechis unicinctus; assembly: GCA_034190875.2. Classification (NCBI taxonomy): domain Eukaryota; kingdom Metazoa; phylum Annelida; class Polychaeta; order Xenopneusta; family Urechidae; genus Urechis; species Urechis unicinctus. The sequence goes on from CM067344.1 coordinate 33,624,060, forward strand.
TTGGCTAATGCGTGGCCATCTCAAGTCAAAATGTTCACAACTTTCGCTAATGTCTTGCAAGTTTTAATCGATGCATCACCATTTTTCTACGCATAGGCATAAGTAAAGCCAGAAAGCTACTCATATTGTAACTGTTACGCAGTCACGAAACAGATGCTACTGGAATACACAGATAAGTGAAGCTTTTGTAAGACACAGCCACAGAATGCATACACGGTCATGTGGCCACAGCTGATTTATTTACACCAGGTGCGCTTTAAGTAGATACATCTTGCTTCATGCAACTAGAAGGATGGGGCAATGTGGGTCATCACTGTCATGCTTTGGCTTTTACCAAGTAATGGACTCGCTATATCAATTCATCTCGCAAATGTCCATACCAATGATACAATTTAGGGTCCAACTAAGAGTAGTAACACCTAGATTCAGATATAGCGCAGTGCAAAGCAAAGCAAAAACAGTGCATGGCTGCTTGATTGGAGACCAAGGATCATTGTATTCATCCAGAACATACAATTCAATGTATCTAGAGGAAAAGCGTGTAAGCGGGTAAGAGAGTTGCCATTAACTAACTGCAACATAACAATTGGTGAAGGCATAACACATGAATATATGTTACATTTATCACTTTCAGTTCCTTTTTTGTAAGAAATTATAACTAGTATTCCTATATTTCGGCAAACTTGATTGCGGATAATCGTAAAACCCTCTTCCTATCTTCTTGAATGCTTTATTTGCTTCGTTGAATTGCAGTTCATTCGGTTGAAATGCTACGCGGAATGCTATGACCTCAAGTCTTCCCACAACGGGTGTTCCAATAAAGGAGATATAAGTTCGTATCGAGTCTGTGGACAGTTAATTGATTAAGCATATTAAACAAATTGACAAATGTAGGAAATGGCCATCTCATTTATAGAACCATGTCCATCTGTTAATTTGCCAATAACTGTGAAAATGACGTAAATGAAATGTCTGACATGACTTTCTGTTTTCATTTGGTTGAAAACATAGATGCGAATCAAATTAGGCAACTATAGGCTTGACAGGAAGTTCTGAAACTTGTGACGCAGGTGTGGCTTGTGTTGTTGATTACTCTTACGTTGATAAACTCTTCGTTAGTTCGAATGTCGATGGTAGGTGCATGTGTGCTACACAAGGAACTGTCAATTTCATCGCCCATTATTGGTGGTTTGAAATGTTCCCTTAATAATACATTTTACAAAATCAGCAATCCCCTGTAGGATCTCTTCCTTTTGCAAAAGGTACATCTATCCAATGATTATTATTAAATAACACTCTGGCAATGAGTCGTATCTGATATGTGGAACGGCGCATTTGTTGCGCATGCAATGAGGATGATGATAAACATTGTGACCGGAATATAATAAAGATACAACGTTTTCGTTTGAAAGTGTTTAATTATCATATAACACATATGACAGAGACAACCATTACAAAGAACAGGTCGTGTTGTCGTTTATAGTTTTTGCTTTATTGTAAAAACGCGTATCATTGCGAAATACGCATGAAGCGTGCTGTTGGAGAGATGTTTCCATCATTATCGAGATTATGGGTAACTTAATACCACAGCCTATCGAGAACACACAGTTCTAGTAACCTCAGTTGCACCCAGTTGTCTTTCAAATGCCTCATAATGGCGAATCTGTAACTGTCTATATCTATTACGAGAATGTCTGTGATCTTTAAAAGCCTGTCTTGATTGGCGGGCTTTCTCATGCAATTAGAGCGCAACAGGTATCACTTTGAGTGAGTACCAACGGGTTGGTCGATCGCGTGAGACACAAGGCTGCACGCACATTCCTGATGACGGATGAAAGCGTTTAGTAATACTTGTCGTGTAAGAGTAATTCTTGGTATGCTGGATGCGTTCCTATTGATATAGATTACCTAACTAGTGGATCTTATTTGACCTTCAACGGGTTACAATGTAAGTGTAAACTCTGAATTAGTGAGATCTAAGTAGGGGACTGTTCATCACGTTTATAGCGCAACCAAAGGGATCAGAAAAAGTGAAAAAAAGGAAATTCCTGAAATGGCTTACTATCGTTACATATCGTACTTTGTGTATAAGCATAATGTGGTCGCAAAACGAGAAGACGCCTTACAGCTTTGGGATTCCTTTTACTCTCCAAGAGATGTCACTTCTCATGCATCAATGAGTGGGATAATACCCGAACTAACCATGGCTTGCCATAACCTCTCAATTTAAGTGCAGTCCGAAATGCGAGATCGTTGAACATAACACTGTTATATGATATGATGAAAGACAGCTACTGGAAATTCATGAATTTGAATCCAATTTTATATTCTTGCGCGCTGACGCTGAACTATAGCAAATAATATAGAATTCGGCTGCTGCTGGTTTTATTGAGTATGCATGTCCGTCGTTACAATACATAAGATATAAAAACACACAAACATTGATCGTATTATATTTGAAAGGTGAAATTGGCATGTGTTGTATATAAAATTTAACAAGATGATAATACCATGGGCGTGTGTTTCCAATATGTTCACTTGTCTGTTTTTGAACGCATTCCGTAGAGTATAATTGCTCTCGGTCAGGGGTAGCTTCTATTCGACGGGCGTTCATGTCTATGGCCCGAGGTTCGAACTACCAGTGCTCTAAACCCACTGAGAAATAAATCATGGACCATATGGCTCATTACTGAATGTGTCAGCCTGCTAATCTTGCGTTAGGCTGGTCGAAGGCATCCGTGATCATCCTCGCCTAATCGAGAAAAAAACCTTTGCAATGGTGTATACAAGTTCGTGAGATTACCCGCCTCCATTAGCAATCCTCTAATGTATGTAGCAACGGCACGATTCAGAGCATAGGCATGGTTACCCTGCCCTCGGCAACCATATCAGGCTTTAACCAAAAAATTATTAGCATGACCTGCATGTGACCAACAAGATACTGAGTGTGATACATTCATCACCTTGTTATGAATATTAAACGAATCGACATTCAGATCCGAAACATATTGCTATGGTCTATAGGGAGTTATGAAGGTTGCTACTGCGAAAGCTCACTATATATTCATATACCTATACATATATATATATATATATATATATATATATATATATATATATATATATATATATATATATATATATATATATATATATAGATAGATATATATATATATAAATATATATATAGCACATATATATATATATATAAATAGGCATATATATATATATACATGGATATATATATACAAATATATATATATATACTTATATATATATACAAATATATATATATATAAATATACTTATATATATATATATATATATATATATATATATATAGTTATATACATATATATATATATATATCTAGTATATATATAAAAAAGATATATATGTATATATATATATATATATATATATATATATATATATATATATCTCATATATAAATATATCTATAAATGTATTATATATATATATATATATATATATATATATATATATATATATATATATATATATATATATATATATATATATATATATATATATATATATGTCTATCTATATATATGTATATATATATATATATATATATATATTCTTACATGGAGAGCGAGCAAAATTCGAAAGCAAATTTTATGTTCGATATTTCTTATTTGGTAGAGAAGCAAGATCAAGGGATATATAGATTATTTTCTAAAACTGTAGAACGAAAGACGACTGTGATAGATGAGCGCATTAACATCTGCCGCATGGAAATGGATCAACGAAGCATGGACCAGAGTAGCCCTGCAAGACGTCTGAGTAGACGTCTTACTTTCTCTTGAGCCGACGCAATGTAAAAATTTTGAGATCGATTCCGACAACCACCAAACACCAAACATACCCAAGTGATGGAGTTTAACAATGCAATGATGTTCACGGAAAATTTTATCCCTTTTTCGGCGGGGGATTTAATCTATGGTAATTAGTTATAGCTCGATCAATTTGGGAAGCGGAAAAAAGTCCGAAACACAGCAACATGTTTGTTTTCAAGTTCAAGACCACGTGCATTGCGCCGTCTAAGAATGACGTGAGCCATCGACGACTAATGCTAAGCCCGGGGGGTGGGGAGGTTTGTACTTAAGTGTATAGAGATAGTATACATGTGCCGCGCGAAGGGGTATGTTTTTTCGGCCTCTCGGCTCGTACGACAGGTTATACATTCACATAATACCTTGTACGACGGGGTATACTTTTTGCCAATTCTCAACTTGTACAACGGTTACGTGTTTTCGAGGTCCCGCGGCACACCCCTATCCGGGTTAGGGCCAAGTGCCCCCCCCCCGGCGGGAAATCACCCCATTTTTCAAAATGCTAATGGCAATGCAAATGAGGCGTGAGTGATGACTTTTTGTTGTACAGGCTTTTGATATATGTTATTTTCTAGATGCGGGATAGAGCACATTAACCCTGACGCTTTTTCTGCGACGCGCGGACAATGTTGAAGCAGAACGGTATATATTCATGTTACCTTTCGACCTGAGCTAAGACCAGAGTAACATAAACTGTACAGCTTCTCTAGAAATAAAATAAGTTCGGTTATTTAAAAGCTGTGAACGATGACATGGTCTTAATATATAGCTTGGATGGATGCAGTCGACAATATATTTAGACGCGCTTTAAATTGTCGTTGTCTCGTTCTTAAACGCCATTCTGGTTTTTACAACATTACGTGCGACTTTCACGAGTGTTATCCTAGTCAACTCATTGAATTAAAATTTTCTTTGAAAGTTCCATTCATTATTATGTAAGGTACTGAATTTTACCAGGCCGAATCGAGAGAGACAAAGCAACTAAACCTTATGCTTAAGCAAACGGATAGCGAATATTTTGAACATAAGCACGTTCCAACCCCCAATGATATTCTTTACAGGTAACAACCACGCTTGCCGGTAATCAACCGACCCATAGCCTGACTGAACCGTGGTAAATGGGTTAGCATGTCAATACCTTTGACCTACATCAATATTGTATTCCTCATGGGTTTTGATGCTCCAGTGTTTTCAGATTTGTGTCCGAATCATATGCCGTTTAGATAACACCCGACGGTTAACCTATGTTTATCTTCCTATGCAGCAAAGGAGATATGTCATCGAGTATTAATGTATGAAGCTATACGGTATACTCGAGTATTCATATATGAAGTTATTCGGTATACTAGGCATCAAAGTATGAAAGTTTATGCAAGTATGAGCAATAGCGCATAACTAGGTAGTACAATTTATAATTTTGAATAATATCACAGCTGAAAGGAGGACGCGTACAATACTTGAATATTTTCCTGGCAGTGCACCGGTGAGGAAAGAAACTAGTTAGGGTTCGCACACGCATTCCGTTACCTATGGTTCAAACCGAAAATTCGCTTCAAGCACAAAGATAAATAGCTAGATTCTAACCTACCTTGGTTACCTGCACATGGTGATTGATTAAACCAGCAAATGACATTTGATTTGGTTCATTTGGGTCGTTATATTGTGTAGGCAGCCGATCTAATTTCATTATGTTTTGGTCTCTCTACCAGCAGAAGCGTAATGCCGAATAGAGAAACTGGTGCTCAGAGTAACAATCTAACGAGGCAACATGCACCAAGAGGTTGCGATGTCCGAGTGTTATGGTAGCGAAACCCAATGGTTCAGTGTGTGAGATGCATCACCGCTTATACTCAAGCCGAAAAACACCTCGCATGGTTTGTTACGATACAGACCCAGCGGCTGACGAACAGCACGAATCTAGCATTATATACCATTAGAACCGTCATTGCACCGTGTCGATATTAGACTAGGTCATTAGGAATGGAGAAGGGTATACATTTAGCATCTTTTAGCAGCAATACCGATAAAGGTCGTTAAATGTCATAAAATATGTTCAGATACAATGCATACTACAGGAGCGACGAAAAACATACTAGACATTAGATAAACACATATGTACTTCTATCAATGGTGTTCCATCTATCAGAAAGTTACCCACAGTAGGAGGTTTTGAACATCACGTCGAATAACCTTTACTAAGCTCCACTTACAAAGACCAATACTCTTCAGGTAGGCACTTGCTAATTCACACATTTGATCACATTAGACTAAAGTCTTGGAATAATTTCAGTGATTTCCCTTTGATGCTTATTAGGTCAGACTACTCACATCTCTAGACAGTTAATCGCATACAAATAACAGTTGTGGGTCCTATCTCCATTTTGTGCATGATGAAGTAAGGAAGAAACAGGTAAATTACTGAACTGTACTGATATCAAAATGTGTGAAGGAAAATCCAACCACACTGCTCCATATGGTATATCTTATTTTTACTAGCTAATAGGCATGGGAATAATGGCATCGTAAGTAAGGTATTATCCTTCCGAATGGCAAATTAAACACCCTACATAATTTATTCCCGAAGCCAAATATAGCCCTTACGTGACTGCATCTCATAACTAATGACTAGAGTTCTTAATATGTTCCCTCGTCCGCAGCTCAATATCACGAATATTGTGGCGTGAACATGAATGACTACGGTTATTACAGCGCCCACATCATCCGTGCATTATCTTGACAACAGCAAGAGGAGGCACTTGTAGCACTGCCTACTCATTCTTAGCTCTGTATATGGCTAGTGTACTTAGGCAGAGTGTTGTCCTAACCATCCTAAACTGTTAGCTTGGGAGCATTTCTCAATCTTAAAGCAGTTTTGTCTGTAGCAAATAACCGTATATATTAGCTACTTATGCAATCATCTAACAGGATATGCAATCAAACGGCTCACGTTTAAATCTGAATTAACCTTGTGCTTGAGGGAACTCAGATGGCTGATTGATTAAATCGCGACGACTTACTCAGAATGGCCTTGGAGGCATACGCGATGTAAATTGCAGCTCTAGGCTATACGCCACAGCAATATCTAACATATGTGCATTTCCAGGACACCGAGAGAAATTTGCGTGTTGACACAAACCTGTTGCCGATGCTGTTAGTTAATAAACGATTGCCGACCTATGTGTATGAACTTGCTTTGATTATAGACATGTTAATAGACTATGTTTAGGAGACGACAATAACGTACTCCAAACGATAAGCACATTATTCGCCACGTCTGTTTTTTAATGTTTGAATAACAAATACTCACGACTATTCTCCTTTTACTTTGTAAGTATAATGATAGTGCAGAAGTGCCATCCAAATCATGCTAAACTTTCGTGGTGCAACAATGAACGGGTAAACATAACATGTTTAAAAACCATTGTAGTTTATGCATTCATTCATTTTCGTATACCCTGGTTAATCACAGGATGTAGAAAAACGGTATCAATCTATGCAATCCTTGTCGAGACGTACTAGTTTATCGCGCAAGTAAAGTATGCATTACAAAATTAAGCATTAGCGAGTTCGATTACTTGGTTATAATAACGATATCTTAAACATTTGGTATAGACCATGGGTTTAAGTTGCAACAGCTAATAGCCCGCGAGTCATACGCCTGATTAAAATCTGTTGACACTAACAAAACCTAATCCTCAAAGATAGTACATGATGGACCCATGTCGCTGTGTGCGATATTCCTAACAGAAGCGCTGTATGGCTTTATTAAACCTATCATTAAGATGTTATTAGATTGTCCGTTACTGCTATCCTTTTGTCGTAGTATTATAACTTTATCCCTGCGATAGGATGTTTCATTGCGGTCTATAGGGTACAAAGGCGTATGTTATTCGATTCTGTATTTAACTTAAGATTAAGTGAGGCCGTTGCTAACATAATCAATCCCAGTAAAAGCTCATTTGCAAATCGCAGCCAGACTGCAAATAAAGGTAGTTAACTTGTAATTGTCTCTCTGACGTCAGACAAATGTGGGATTACCTTTGTCCCCTAGGGAATCATCGGCCCTCTACGACCCATCTACGTGAGAGTGTTACAGACAGTTAGAATTAGATACGCAACATATTGCCATCTATGTTATGACCAATTAAGATTTATCTAGATTTAGGGGAAACTTTAATGTAAACACATCCTAACATGTTCTGAGAGTGTTAAGATAATGCTTCAGCGAAGCAGAACATCTATAATTCAATGATACATTATGCAGCATTGAAGACAATTTAAACTCGAGTTGCATATGTAATATGAAATCAATATTGTGCGGCACTAGAAGCTTGCTTTAGTGACTTTTCCTCGACATTGCAGCAAATAGAAGTTATATTAACCCATCATTAAGATCACATGTAGCCGGCTTCAGTTATGTACCTCTCTTTAACCAGTCGATGAATTAAAATAATATTCATTATGACTTGAATCATGGGAGTGACTAACCAGCAAGTAGGCAAAAGTTGCAATATGTATTATGCAACATCAAAGACGTAAAATACGCATAAGTGAGACACAAGCTAATAAATTCATCGTTAGTGTACCATCTAATTTTTGGAATACTTCGCAATGAGCACAAAATGACATACTGTTGGAATGATGCATGTTCAAATATCACTTGCTATCGATTTTAAGTTTAAACGCATACATTCTTTTATAACTACCACTGCAATGATTGAACATATACTCTTCGGTGTCAGGCCATTGTTTCAACTAGGCATTTACTACATAATCGTGATGTGTTAATGCACAATATCTGGTCATATACTGCCAGTGCATGAGAACAGTAATTGTCCATGATATAACAAGAGTATCTAAGCGATGGGCAAAGGCAGGACATCCACAGTATCCCGATGTACACAGCATGTACACAGTATACTAACAACCCCTCCCAATCGTTTCCACAATTCCACACTTTTAACTCCCACGGATTTCAATTGTTTTCATTCGTTATCCGGAAGTTGTACTTTAACTATACGGACACATCGTGAATTGCATTTTACCTAGAATTCATGATTATCTTTTCGAGGTTTATGAGTAATTGTTTTCTGCATTCAATCATGCTCTACGGCTCACAACAATGGTATGCTCTAAGATCACTCTCTGAATGATAACATTCCGTCCATTATGTCTGTTTTTCATCAAGATAATCAAAGTGGGGCTGCAATGATAACTGTCTCATCTATACCACGCATTTGCCTTTGTTACATCCTTTCCGTTACATGAAATCGAAATTAAGCTTTTCCCAAAACGAGAAGCCATGACTCGCACAACAGTAAAGACGCTTTGAGAACCTAACTGACTGCAACTACAGGTCGGGTATGAAAACTAATTTGTACATCTTGAATGTGCAAAATAGGCCAATCGCAAATGTTAAACTTCGAATATAACGCTCACAGAGTATATAGCCCATATATCAAGTCCGGAACAATTATTGTAATGACAGGGGTCACGGTAAAGCTTTTGTATATTGATTCAAACCTATTCCCTATGGTTGTAAATGTCATATCTCTAAAGCTTACTGCTGCGTGCGAATACAAGCGTCGTCATTGATTTACGTTGTGAATCATGTTCGTCTGGTATATCCACGATTGCTAATCATCTTTAACTTATGCATATATCGTGTAAATAATAATTGATATATGTGGCTAGTTTGGGACATCTAAAATACTCAAATAGCAGCTACTTGGTGGGGTAATTTTGATGATACGGATTGTTTTTCGTTGAAGCAACTACCACATCCGCTACCCCAGAGAAGGTAAGGGACAAAAAGAGTCATCTTATTTATAAATGTGGCTAGTTAATCGGTGACAGAGTGTTAAGTTAGCATCATGTAATAGAAAATGACCCGCGCTTTGCTGAAAACGCTTTATCAAAATGGATTTCCCTATTATCAGCATCAGAAATTATAATTATTTAACATTTCGGCCAAAATTTTAAACTGCGTCATGTTGACCATTACAGGCAAACACTTTCTCGGTCAGTTTATTTTGCGAGTGTGCAGGGGCCCCAGCTAAACACGAATCCTTTTGTGGTGCTAGACTGGTGCTCGATTGAATGACTCATTAGGAAGCACACACGTTAATTATTTCTAATGAAGGCGCTTTTTAATGACAGGCTTGTAACATATTCATGCTAACATCCATTTGTAATTAGCCGTAACGATAATTGCAACTGTTGAAGTTGTCTTTGTGATGGGTAATTGTACAAGCTATGTACCTATAACTATGTTGTTGCTGTCACAAGAAAGCAACTTAATGCTAAAGGGCAAGACAGACCAACACAGGTTAGAATACCTACCTATCTGCATGCTTCCTTCTTTATCATAACCTATAAGAATTAAAAGTTACATGAGTGTGAACCAAGCTATCTATCTGTGTTGAAAGATCTATGTTGCAGAACTCACAAACATCCAGCGCAATCACAATCCATGCCTGTCACGTTGCTTCACGTTTATTGGCGCTACATCAATGAAGCATCGCTTCTAAAGCTTGTTAGATATCTGTAGAACTTCATCTGAACGGAAAAGCTATTTCAAGGTGGCTGCATTTCGACATTAATCAGGCAAGGATAATATATAAAATATCGATGAGCACCAAGATCGCATTTAAGTGCTTTTCATATTGAATTGTGATGAGAGCAAGAAGCAGAACTAATTACACATATAAAACTCTCTGCATCGTAGGAACTTTGCATAGTTAAACTTAATATCACCGAATATTTTATTTCGATTAAAATACCTTCAAATAATGTGACGTGAATGTTACACTAAAGGCTGCATCTTATAAGAGCAACCACTCACATTGTGTGTAGCAATTAATCCTCCGGATATTTGCAGCACAAATTACACGCATTGAAATGATTTTTCACAATTGCCATCCATGAATATGTCGTTTTGTAATTGGCAAAAATACTAACTTCCCTGCGAATATTGTTGCTTACCACGTTGGCTATTTAATTGTTAATCGTACGACATGGTTATATCGACAGCAACTTAAACAGTTGCACTGGGTTGCTTTTACAGATTGATACATTTGTGTAGCAAAGAAAGCAATAATAAGATATAATCAAAAGCGATTACGCTATGTATCTGGCAATGTCAATAACGATGTACGACGAATACAACTGCAAATTCTACTTACTGTGACTCTTGGAAGCCATATGACAATCGGGAAACTCCTAGAGTCACTTTTGTGGGTAAGATGGAATCATAAAATGTTTTTATAGTCATGCAAGTTCGATTGCAATCGGTTCATGTTTATAAAAGAGGTCGCAGAAAACCATATGCTAATGATAAACCGGATCGAATTTAAACTCACAAAAAGCCGGGTCCAATTTACATTGAATGACTTGAACTACTGAAACCATGAATGTAATATTGACTCATTGTTCTCTCCTAAACATGTCATGTATTCTGAAAGTCATTAAAGTCTGATAGCCATAGATATTGGTTTTTATATTGAAAGAGACCAATTAAAGTGTCCTAAGCGTTTACTCTCTTCTTTCTCCGTTTTTTCGTTCATCATCGTGCTGAATTATTCATCATGAAAATTAGGGAGTTAATCAATCATTGCTAGACGTTAAGTGCCATCTAAGTAACGCAATGATTATAAAACGGCAATAACGTCTCCTACCAGACAGGATTATTATGGCCAAGCACATCTTGACATCATTAATCGCCGGCGGCAACTCATTCAGGCATTGAGGCATTTGATTACAGGCACATGTTTTCCCGTCCAACTCCTCTCCATTCAAGTGCGAGCGCTATCCGTGGTCAGCTGCAAACCGTTGCTATCTAACTTTATTTACCTCATACGCTCAACTTCTGCCTCAGAAATGACAGCTACAGTATGCTAGGTAACAACCGACCAAGCTTTGAAAAAATCAATTGTAAGACTCTAGCGCATTTATGACTGACGCCACAGCATTCATGACTTATACATGTAGCCATGATGATAGCAATTAAATTACAGAATAAATCGACAAATTATCAACCTATTGATGATTTTGTCTGGCAAGCTTCGCCGAAGAGAAAATATTACCATACTATTTACCTAGCATTTATTCCATGGAGTTGAATGTACGATAATATTAATTCGTAATATCTACGCAATGAAAAGGCTTTAACGAATACATCTACGATTAAGGGTCATTGCAAGAAGGGAAGCACTAAAAAAGAGTGTGTAGGTTAGCTTAGCTTATTATAACATGCTGCGATCGTTAGGTCGCGCTACCATAATATACACAAAAGCACGTGGTAATTAGGGGCTGACATCACTGCGATTGATGTGAGCGGAAACAATGTCGTTTCGCTAAGCATTTCCGCTGCCAAAACACGTCGGACACAGGCTTAAAAATACCGAAAATAACAACTTCATTATGAGACAAATGTTAACTTGATTAATTGGCCGGGTAGACTTATCGAAAACAGTTCGCCTCTCGCAGTGTCCACGCCGTCTGCTAATCTCGATCTTAGATGTCCGGGCTGCAGATGGTGATATTGGGTGTCAATAACCTTCTAGAGCGAGGGAGCTGGCCGGGGATAGACTTTAACATTTGTTGGCTTGTCAGAAACATATGAATATCTCGAGCATAGAGCTTGTAGATTCAATCACCTGTGTGGAGATTATGAAATAAGATAAAATACAAAGCCGTCATCATGCGGCGATGATATGAAATGAACAAAGGACATGGGATTGTTGATCCGACTTGTCAGGATCAGCGTCTAGTAAAGACATGTAGTAATCTGATCGGAAAAGGCTTTCACGGCTCTGAATATAATCAGATAATTTCTCGGCGTTTTAAGAGACGCTATGACAAACCAACGCACAGCGCCTAACAGGTGGCGTCTTTACATTATATTCTCGGGCTGAGCGCTCTAAGCGAAGCTATACATTATTTGGCAATAATGCCGAATAGTGCACTGTTAGTGTAAGGGAATAGGTGACAGTTGTGACGATGACTGTGTTTATGACATTACAACAGAACTACGGATAAAACCAAACATACGCACACATCCCTGGTTACAAATTATTGTCAATTCACCAGTGCCACTGTAGTAATGATTGTCATAATACTGGAAAATGGGTCAAAATATATATGCCCTGACTATTTCTAGAAACATATTCGACGGAAAGTTGCATTAGGTCCTACATATGATGTACGTCCCCATGCCATGCTAGTTTGTGAGTTCTGATTTAGCTAGCATAGGTCTTACCTGGTATGTCGGGCTTGTAACATTGGTAGCTCTTGTGCTTATTCAAGACTGTGTCTGAAGATGGTTGTTGAAGGAGAGCGATTTTTGGTGATTGTCATCATATCTTTATTGTGTGTAAGTTACCTTAGGTCTTATTTTCTTTTGCAAATATCTGATACGGCCTTCTTCAGGATGAATCCATTTGTTTGATGATGCATGTTTGGTGCTGTCTTTGGTTGACCGACAATCTGCGCAGGATAGGAAAGTACACATTTTCATCTGCGTGCTATCTGAATAACAACATGCATGATTTAGAGGTAGCATACAGTGGCCGCGTTGTTATATTCGATATATTCTTATCTCGATTTTGCAATGTCGTGGAATACTTTATTTCAGTTAACGAGATTTAATTTGGCACGTTATTTGATTTCCTGTGATACAATTTAGCGTAGTGGTCATTTCCCATAAAAACACATTTTTATCTTGCACAATAAGTATTGGATATTGCAAAAGTGCAAGGGCACAATTGAAAGTAAACAAGGAACATTTACAACAATTGCATATGGCGATTTCTATGATAGAGCTTCATCTAGCGAGCATTTTTGTCGCTTCAGCATATAGATATGTAATATCGAAAATATAGAACATGTATGAAGAAGACTGTACCTTATGAGGTAATCGTAGAAATATATATAAAGAGCAACGGATATCCATAACAACGAATGCCAACTGGCACATGTAATATAAGTCACCGCATAATTTTGCCTTCTGCTTTGCCTATAAGATGGAAGCACATCTTCCATGTTGTGGGTGCAATAACTAAATTCATAATTCTTTTCTATAGCATAATTTATTTGTTCTGTTTATTTGATAGATAGACAATAAGTTTGTAAAACTAATATGGATTCCGATATATGTTGACGTAAGCATTATAATGATGTCTTTGGAAGAATAAAATACATATGTATGGCCGCATTCATCATTCATGCTTTTGTTGTATTGAATGAATAAAAAAACCGCTGACACATTTAATGCCTGCTAGCATTGTTCGGAAGGAAGAGTTTCATGTAGTTATTTGGACGACGCAAATTGAGACGTAACTCATATGTACAATACTGTAAAAAGGTCTGCATATAACAGAAAATGGAACCCCTAAATATGCAAAAACCATCTAGAAAAAAAAATTCATTGGGATCAAAAGCACCAATATTGTCATCTGATCTGAACACCGGACCTCTCGTCTTAACCTTACAGGGCTACATATCTTGAACATTTATGCTCGAAGTACACAGAATATTCAAATTCTTTACCTCAATATGGATTCAAACATGGTTTTGTTTGTGCACAAGTGAGTAGGTGGTGCTAAAGAAATATGATATGAAACCGATTATACTGATTATGCTACGTTTGATCACCGGAAGGAAACCAGAATACAATTTGTTCAAGTTGACATATACTGTTGGCACGGTACTTTAAGAATGCAGACATATTACTTATACACGCATGGCTTAAGATGCTGCAAGTCACTTGGATTATTGCGAACGCTGGTAATATACAGTGCATCCCATGCCATATGTTTGTTATAATATGGGCTATATGGTTGGACTGATCAATGCATGCAATAAGCTGATAAAGGGGTTAGCGTGACCTCAGTTATTCCTCACTTTTACCACTACAGTTTATAGTGTTTCGTTAAGGCTCTCATGTTGATTTAGACATTGATCATGTAACTTTGGCAAGAAATGAGTTCTTTTTATTCCAGACCTCTACATTTGTCAGTAAATGCAGAGGAAGATTGAGGCTCAGTTGATGATGAGCTACATCAAGATGGCTCAGAGCGACGACGCTGCTCTCTGCTCCATTTATTTATGGCTTTTGCGAGTCACCGCATTTAATTGCTAAATATTAAGCCCTCTCCTCAGCTTTTGTCCTGCTTCCTAACTGACTAAATTTCAACAAGCGAATCATTCCTCCAGTTACTAAGTGCTCGCTTAATTATTCACACCGGATTTTATACGGGTCAACATATTTGCTCATCACAAATCATTCAAATAATTGCGATCTGGCGACGATTGACAATACTCCATAGCAATATGAATGATGGAGGTTATCGGTCTATTACACAATTTGGTAGCCGTTATTACGTGGTCGACGTAGCCTTGTCTCTCATGGTGGTTTTGTGGTCCTCGTTGGGACAACATCACGTTAATACTAACCAAATAATGCTGGGAATTAATCTAAGGAAATTGCGTGTCACACCTATGACAGTAAATAAACTATTGTTAGCGGACGTATCAAACGTATATACCTTTCCCTTTTTTATGATGACTTTCTAAACCACACACGCAAACATCGGTCATAATGATATCGTACCAGCAGTGCTGTAATGATATTGGACTAGCCAAGGGGAGCATCGGGTTAATGCTGCGTAACGAAATATATATGGCTACAGATATACGAACATGAGCTATGAAATCTCATTGATCATCAATGTATCACAATAACTATGACAAGTTTCCCTTGATACAGTGATATAAAGCGTACAATTACCGCACTATAATGTGTTTTAATAGCTAGCAGCAATTTTTACAATTTTCGTTTGAAGAGAATAGTAAAAGGCAGACGGCAACTATCGACGAAATATCGTATAATATAGTAAAGAGCTTCCGAATAAAAACTCGCGGACCGTAGGCTATTAGTATTCATGTCGACTCTAAATTTGTAAACACAATATATACTGATAGCTCTCGCATCCGGTTAATCTATCAGTTGAAGGAAGTCATACATGTGTTTGAAAGAAATTCTCCCAAAACAGCCATAAACGTAGTTGAAGCCCTCTACCATCTTACCTACCGAGGTCGTTGGAAGCAGTTTAAGTCAAATCAAAGACGGACAAGATACGATATAGTTACTATATGAATACCAAAGAGTGTATGACGATAGTAGACCGGGTTTTCTGGCTAGTGATTACGAAATCCGGATATTTATCGAATAATACAGAATGTGATTTGATTTCACCCATATAGTTCTAAACATTAGCATCAATTCAAATGTCATCCACAACAGCTAAATAGGATTATAGAAGGCCGTTAAAATTGTTAGTACAGTTCGAGGTTAGTAGACCATATCTTATATGCATTGCATGTTTCCTCCAATCAGTCGTCTTGGTACCTGGCTCTTTATGTAACGAACATTATGTGTAACTACATATCGATTTCGTCAAGTGGACATATTTTTATTTTGAGAGCACATCTGCAATCTCCGTCTATCGTCGCTTATAATACGGTCGTGGCCGCCTATCTGTTGCACGTCTCGTTTAAAAAGGACAACCGTAGTTATTTGTCTCAACCATGTATTGTGTTTTCGGCAATTTGAAATCGGTATTAGATTGAACAAGCGAATGGGCGAATTGTACGTTAATGAAAATTATCTAAATATGGTGAAATTAGTTCAATACACTGTTTCCTCATCATTGTTTTTTCCATGTAGTAAATATACACCGATTAGTAGCTGGTCGATGATGACATATGGTGATGCTGTATGTTTTGATCACGTTATGTGCATTATTTATTGGTTTAGTTGTTTTGTTAAGTGTAGATTGCTGCCCTGGATGGTTATGTTCAGCAATGCTTCCAGGACAACCCATCCACCCTTAGGTAATTTGGGATGTGATGCAGGCTGCGACGTCACATATATTATATCAATAAGCTGTATGTTGTGACCAGGACTAGCAACAGTTACATATGACATCTTTATTTAGCACCAGTGGTTTGATGCTTAATTTTTCGCTCTATGATGTTACGTCTCGGACAGTATATTCATCAACGACTTTGATGTATTAATTGCATCGGAACTGCAAGGAATGATGCTGTGTTTGTTTAAATGCAATGAATTATATATTCGGTGTACAGTATCCTCTGCTGGCCTTAAATGAATCCATAAAAATGTGAAGTATAGTAATATGTTAAATGCATAGATGTTGCCGCCCCCCTTGCATCGCTAACAACTATTAAAGCAATTATGATAGCATGTGGTTAAGAAGGCAGTGGAATAGTTTAGGGACTGACGTTTAATGGCTAGCCAACAAGCAAATGTGGAAATAAGCTGTTGGCATGTTCAGTGTAGGAGTGTTTTGCACCGTTCTATTCCTGCTTAAGTTGCCGAAGCAATTGAAGGGTATACAAATTTTAACCAATATCTAGATAATAACGAGCACATACATTGTAATTGCGTATGGGACGCTGTGCTGACTTGGTAAATACTGAAGTAATTTTTACGTTTGATTATACTGCAATGTGGGGCTTCGTAAGTAACATCACGTTGTGCCTGAATAATTGCTAGCCGTAAACCAGCCATTACCAATAACATGAAAGTGTGAAAATTACATTTTACGCTATCAAGACCACATGTTATATCTAACGTCGTTTTATATGGGGCTTAACCGCTGACCAAAGTGAGAAAAAACCTTAGTCGATATGGTGCAGAGCATAGTGCCAATAGCGCTATTAACCAGCCAAGCATTCCGTTTTATTGGTTTGTTTTGCATACAATGTAATGAGCCATAGTGTAAACCCTTCACAGTTCTCGAGCATAACCACAAGCCCCTCTCTCTAGTTTGTTTAACCAATTACTGCATACAATAGAAGTATTCTTCCGCTAAAGGCTCGGCAATGTTAGCCTCATGACAATGTAAATTATTTCCAATATTCTCATTTATGTACTATGTAATAGATAGTCTTATGATGATTAATAGCAGCAACATAATGGATACTGTATGAAACAACCTGTCATCATTGGTACATTTACAGCGAACATTCAGCTAGGGTTCATGTGCCTTAATGCTCCAAGCGATGCAAAACTGTTTATGCACAAATCTACATACATAGAATAGGACACGATTATACTAATGTTGAATTGCCGTAATATCATTTCAGTCCGACCATTTAAGAAACAGAAATGCCGATACTGCTTTTGCCGCAACGCGTGTACTATTCTGAAAGGCAATGTCGGTGAGAAAAGACCGGGGTGTTAGATTACACAGAAAATGTATGGTCCGGTTCACAATTGAATAGCAAGATACGCTGTGGTATATCTACATACAATGGGCAGGACCGTGTAATTCATATATAATCTGCCTTCCTGAACCACACTGTTCACAAAGGTTATGAAATCACTATGCCTCAGAATTTGCATCACATCAGTGTTAAATCCACTCTGTGACTTTTAACTGCAGTTTAACTAATCGCTACACCGAAAATCAGAAAGTACTTTTCAGCAGTTGGGATATAACAATAAACCGAGCATCGTCCAAAGCAGCATTTGATTAAAATCAAAGTGGTGACAACTTTAACGCTGAATGAATAGTTAGACATACTTACAACCACACATATTAAGCATTTAGAACGACACATTATATCGCACCGCTGAAGATAATGATTCTGATATTTGGAATTTGTGAGTCTGGCCGTGATATCATGCTTGCTTTTGATGGAACTATTGCTTGCAGATATATTGTGGATGTACATAGAACCGTTGGGTAAACTGTTAGATATCGTTGGCAAACATGTCTTCTCACTTCTCATCCTGGTAACCCTTCTTCAGTTATTTGAAAAGATGTATAATATCCAATGAGGTGTTACATATAGTTAAATGAATTGTAAACCACTAGCTGTTGACGAAGATAGATATATTGCTTAAATTATAGAATATATTGAAACAAATTAACAGTTAAAACATTCAGCCATTGTAAATATCTTGCATGTGTTGCTACTGATTTCATATTGTTTACTATTATTTGTTGCTTGATAATGGCAAAATACACATAGCTGCAATAGATGGCGCTTTAGCCCGTACTTTGCGTAGGGATAAAAGAGCGTAACAGCCTAAGAACATGTACAATCAAAATGTAATTGGTCGCGGAACATTAAACTTTACACCTAGCAATTCATTTATTAGCGAAGCAACTTTTCCAAGAGCTATTGCGAAACGAAACACAAGGGTAAAGTAGGTGGCTAAGGTAATTATTCATGGAAAAGCATATCACAAAACCGAAAAGCAGCTACGAAAATGGTGCTACTGCTAGATTCTCATTTCTTGGTAGATTGTAACGGTCTGAAAATGAGTGGTTAAATTAACTTAAAATTGAATAATAATGAATTATTTACAGCAATTGTTCTCTTAACAATTTAACCCCATCAAGATCAGCTTCTACAGTAAATATTTTTGGCTTTATGTTTTTCTATACACTGTGTTTATTTCGGCTTTTCCAGCTATTACACTCAAATATCCGTCGGGCTCTGAATAATCAATACATGTATATTTGTCCATTATCTACAGATTGACGTTCACAGGGACTGGTTATTGCCAATTCTTTCTTAAATGTAACGCAGCCTTAAACAAGTGAGGTCTGGCAATTTCAAAGACAATTATGATGCTAGATCTGGTGTCAGGGATAATATTATTAAGATATTTTTCGAAATTATCTAAATTTATTTATGCGTGTTTCAAAATGAGCACACGTAAGTCAAGTGGCTAATAAATATATTGATTAAGTGTTAACGCACATAACTGATGAGGAGAATGATAAGAATTACTTGATTATTCCGCATCGATTTCCAGCAAAGGTCAGCATTTGGCGTTCGGCAAGATGACAGCCACAAACTCGACCATCGATTATATAATCATACACTGGATTGAAGATGAATTGTCTGTCTAGCTTAGTGTGCTGTAAGTTGCGTGATCAAGGAATGTCGGTACAACGTTTTGTTGACCCAGGAAATATAATGGTTGTTCCAACTATTTCAATCAATCGATTTTATCACATGATAAGACTTAGTGCTCGCATATTTAAAAGTACATCATTCATCACAACTGCGACGTCTTAAATGCCGCTCAGTGACATCATTGCCTGCTATCAATCTTGGGCCATTCCATTTATATGAAAAATTCAAGTGTACCAGGGAAACATGGGATATATAAACTTAAAACCATAGGATTTAATGGCTGGAGTAGGGTGGAGGCACAAGTTCAAAGACGGTGTAAACATATATTACGCGATATTAGATGAATCGTAAAATGTGCCAGACATTATAGCAAGTGCTTCTCAGTATGACTGCATGCGCTGCCTGGGTACCTGCATGTTTCCTCACATTTGAATAATATATATTAGCCCATGTTTAACTCGAGAATGGCTAAAGCGAGATTCGGCATTAATATAAATTGGTGGGCTGCCATGATTGCATAATTGACTATATTTATACACTTTATCTGGTCTGATATATACAGTGGATATCTTACGAATAATCACCTTACGCCCTCTTTGATATGGCGATTTTGTGTATATGCATCATTGTTTTAATGTAATTCAAGGGTTTGTCCCAAAGTTCGATATGTAGTGACAATGGAAACGCTGCATATGAGCTGCGGAAAAGACAAATATGAAATTTGAGGTATTCCCTTAAACATATTGTATAATAAAGAAAGGCAAATATCGAAAAAGAGGCAATTAATTGACTGCACATATCAAGACATGCTTTGCTATGTATGGTTACGGGACGTCAAATCAATATATAAGGCCAATAAATACATATCACCCTATGCATTTAGTCAACTCTATATCAATTATAATCTCCGGCATCCCGAGCGGGGCGCCGTATATAATAATGGCATAAACTTTAAAAATCTATTTCATTGATCAGGAGTACCTTTATATGCAACTCTGACGTGTAAAATATGCAACTCAATAGTATACGTGCAAGATATAATATATATAAACCTTATATAATGTAACGTTTGCAGGCCGGGGGTGATATAATTATGGATTGCCGTATAGGCTTTACCAGAGTATATATGTATGGGTAATGCATATCTACAGAAGATCATTCGGTTACTTTGAACTACCCCTTTACAAAGTATAAACCTGATTTGTCTCAGAAATTGGAACGGACATATTATTAATATTCTGCAACATGGTATCTCTCTCGGTATAGTGCAAGTTACGAGTAGCGATCCTCGCTTCGTCTAGCCCTATAGTTCCTTTGGGTGACTGTTAAATATATGGGTTGATCAATAGGTATTAGTCTAAACGGATTCAGATACATGGTATCTGAACATAGCGTCACCAAAGCCATTAACACACCAAGCTTTCGGTTCAATTCTTCTTTGCATATTAAGTGAGGGATCATGATATATGGGGTCCCATGTACATAAAGATGACCACCAACCCGTTCGCCCACTTTCGTTATCCGATGCATTGCTTATGAAGAGGGAAAATGCCTATGACAAATAAATGACGTCAATGAAGTCCGCTTCCTCCGATCTACAGGATGGTCAACGTACACCTATAGCAACAACATAATTCGTGCTGTAAATATTCAGTGCAACATCTTGTCATCTTTGGTAGATGTTCCATAACCATCTGGAATGGGTACCTGTGTTATATTGCGTTGCAGCGATGTTTATGCACAACCATACGTACAGAAGATAATATGCAATTATTCTTACTCATTGCACGATATTGAGCTGCTGAAGCATCATCAAATTCTACCATCCATGCTACGGTTGAGCTACCGAAACGTCAGCGTTGTATTCGGCTCGATGGTAAATCATCGCGTGTTTTATTCTGATGAGAAATAAGCTAGGCAGAATATTTGACGGGCGTATACTGCCGTGCCGCAAAAAAGTAAATTGACTCTTCAGCGGCACCCTAATCGAGGGAGTTATGCAGTCTAGGCCCATCAGCATCAGTAATAGCAAAAGTATTATATCGACTTTGAGATCTCATACTACAGTAAAGCATATCACCTATACGGTGGTCGCAATGTAAATGAAATACAGCTTTGTGTGTGGAAGAGGAAAGTGCAGTTATTTCTATGATGATATATGTGTATTTGGTATAAGGAAGAATCCGACGGAAGAAAATACCTTAGGTTGCAAATATAGACATGGGTTATCGTTAGCATTCAGAATAGAATGATGGATCATTTCGAGACAGGGATGATTTAGCTGTAGCCTAGTTAAGTAAGTGTTCGATTCAGTAATCGCCAGAATGCCGTTGTCTCCAAAGATCATCTCATCGGAGGTGGCTGGAAGTGGTTCAAGATATTTGCTCGGATAAGGATAACTGTTTCATATAGATGTCATATGTATAGATAAATGGGCTATTTCCGATATAATGATTGAGAGGTATATTTTTGACAATGAGAGAGCGAACTTGGACAGAAATTGTAAAAAAAAACCGGGACTATCTCAAAAAGACAATCAGAGCACTCACCGTCTAGCGATTGTGTTATTAGTCAAACGATGTGAAATATATGTCCGGATAACAGTGTGCCTTTCCCTAAAATGCATGCTTGATGACAACTACAGTAGATTATGCGAACAAAGAATGATAGCTACAGCCATGAATTGCGGCTTAGATCACTCAGTGGAAAACAAGCTGCGTATTTCTGAAATATTTGCTGGGACTTTTGAACTGCACATAATTTGTTACTTATACATTAACATGTTTTTTGTCCTATAAACTGCTGTTTTAACTGCGTCGAAAGGGGATTATTCTAAATGAAATCTGTAATTGTGACTAAGAGCCACATTTATGCAAAACAGGTTTAACTAAATAACCAACAAGTTTTGTGAACCATGTCCTGCTCAATAACGCGGCAAATTAGCATGTATCATGTGAAATTCAACCGCAAAATGTCCAACCCAGCGACGAAAGGTGCTGGTAAGTTCTAGGAACCGTCTGCCTGAACATTATTTCGTGAAATATTCTCTGTCGCTAATTATCATCATATTCTTGATAACACTGTCCATGTTATTAAGCTGCGTCTCCTATTTAGGCGGAATGATATATAATGTTGTTAACCGCAATCGTGAAACCGATGTCCTCATCATACGCAGCAATGTACTTGATCAGGATATCAAATTGTCTTTACGCAGAATATTACCAACATGAGCAGGCGTGTATTTCTTTAATGGTTGTTTTTGACGGTATTTAACTACTAGACCGCTACCTCTTTTGTAAAACAGAAAAGTTTTGCAGTTCCCTTGTTTGAGGACTTAACAACTATGCTCAGCTGATCTTGATTATGTTGCATTATTCATATTTATAATTCAATGCTGCAACAGCACCATTGGTGACGTGTTTTGTTAAATAATGTGCATGACTTACAATAATATCAAGCGTTAACAAGGCAAACCCCATTGTATGCCTTATTACATTTGGTATAGTACTCTGAGAAAGCATGTGCCATAGGCAGTTAAGGAGTATATCAGGCCATGCAATGTGCATTATCGTATTGCATTGAACACAATATAACCGATGTTAGCGTTTATGGCACGGTTTTCTGTAGTGTGCTCCTGCTATAACCACTGATCCATCGCCTTCACGATGTTTCTAATGCCGTTTAATTACGGCATTGACTACCGGCAATATTAGTGTCTACATTGCAATTATAAGATCAGGCCTTCTCAAATACCGTCGCATCATTCAGTGATGACCAAACTCAAGCACAATAACGATTGCGATACTTGCGCACGAGTACACTGCCCTGAACATATATGGAGTCACGTTTTGTCAACGGGCTCGAGTCAGATGGCGATCGGTCCGCGTATACCTGTTTGTAATTAGTACTACCAGAATCTTCTCCCATTCAACTGCTTTTAAATCAAATACGACAAGCTATAGCAACAAAATAGCCTTGATGACCATATTTTGGTAAAGATGGGGCATGGGCGTTTGCAAGACACATTTGTTCTTTTACCGTAGTATCAATTCAGTCAAAACCTTTTTTTCAGAATAGAACAAATCGTGCCACCATAAATCTTGTATAACATACGTATTACGGTCGGCATCGTCGATAACATAATCGGACACAGATGTCCAAGTCACGGCACGGACAAACGAAATGTTAAACTGTTTAACCTCACGTTCATCCTTTATCTCTACAATGCACAGCACGCACGTAGTTCCGGCGTAACACCTAATGAGGACGCATACTGATGGAAAGAAAGCGAACTTCATGCACCCCGGGAATCTGCTGATGAATCGTGGTGCTTTGACAAAACGTATCTCTCTCAGGCTTTTTTCGATCAATCATTTAGATTGCAATGTACCGTGCAATAGGACGCATGAGAAACATTATCGAATCACAAGATAATAGAGAACATTGCAACGCAAACTTATATACTTCAGTAACATGAAGGTGTATCCGGTTTTGGCATTTGGTTATATTATTTATACTGATCCATGTATTTCAATGTGATCTCCTATGGATGTATTTTAGACAGGGTTATGCTAATCCTCGGGGATTCACATAGAACATCAGTGGTTGGTGTTATAACACCTGTAATTAAATAATCAATTTGATAAAAAAAGCATAATCAGCAATAAGAACATATCAAGCCCAAAATTATCACCACGGTTTTAATCCCTCTATGCCTGTCACAAACGTCTTGGATGGCAAATGTTGTAATGTGCAAACTTTTACTCAACCGATAATCGAAACGTAAAGCTTGATCAGATTATGCACCGAATTGAATAACATATTGTTGTGTTGTATGTGATTTGTGCAAATACCTTCCGCTATGGCATTGACGCTGCAGCTATGGGAACAGCGAGATGTAATGGCCCATTTACGGGGTAATATGATACCCAAATCCTCGGCTTGCGGCCGATATTACAACATAATGTCCGGATATTATGACTAAGCGTATCAAATATTCCATCGCCTCTCTTGGCAAAACACCGGGTCTGCATAAACATGATACAGGCATGCTGGCTCACGAATGGCATGAGAATTATCAAAACATTATCTGAATGTCAGCAAAATCGGCTGAAATTAACCAATACTTTCCCAATTGCACAAATGACATATTGGTCCAAGCAGTTGTAGACGGAGAGTAGCATACATGATGCAACGCCCTGATACAATATCCGTATATACTGTAAATATTCAAATATGTTATTCATAAATGCCTGTGTATTATTAATAGGCTGGCAAGAAAGAGGGTTCGCATCTTCCCAATTATTTATTTAATATGATAACACTGACAGAAACAAATTTCCAGCGCGATGTGATGTGTGAATAGCGCCGTTTGCGTATCTTTTGGTAAGCTATTAATGTACTATTCGTCAGGCTCTTGACTTTTTCGTTTGCTTGTTAACATCACTACTTCATCACCATCTGGAAGTCTCTGATACCGATCGTTGGCGCTACTGCCAGCTATCTATCAAAGGTGTTTCCGTTGATATGAAAACGCAAATGTACTCCGAATACAAGCACATTATAAGGTCTGAAAACAGAGTAGCGTACGCTTATGGGTCATACTGTAGGATAACAGACAGCATTAGCTGGGTTCATTGCATCATCGTTTAGACATCATTATGTCTGATATTGTCAATGCAAACAAGTCCATCGGAAAATCAATGATTTTATCGCTGTTTCGTGCTCGTTCCTTGTATTGTGCATTGTTTGCACAGTATATTAGGTAGCTCTCAATGTCCATGTACTCAGCGGTAAGGCTTACTGGTTATTGAGGAAATGGGTTATAAAGAATTTATCATAGTGACAACTGCTGAATTTGTTCCGATATAAGTTTGCACTAAAAACGAATCTTGTGACCGAGCTTTCTCAAACACTGCGTTGATTAATTTAAAATTTGTAATTGGTTTATCTTCTCAGTTCTTAGCAGTTATCCTAAGTCAATGTCAGTTAGGTTTTATCGAATAGCAATTGTGGTAGAGGCCTGCATAAAATAATCGAGTATTAAGCTGTTACGTTACCAACATGTTGGTAATGTAATGCTATTCTGAAAATCGTGAGGCTGAGCTATCAGACATTTTAAATCGCCGACAGCTTGCCTACTGCCGACGAACGCCATAAAATATCCATGATATTGCATAGAATCTATACTTTTGCGGCTGAAGTAGCGCCATGGCAATGGGCAAAACTTTGAGCATTTACGCATCTGGACTATATAAAACAAACGGGAAGGCTACACTGGAATGGTTACTGAAGGCAATGATTTTTTCATAGTCACAATACCATCCTGGTATGTGCATCTGCATAGAAAACCCTCAGCGATGCAGCACTGATTAAGCACAACACATAGGTTGCATGTGTAAATACATAAGCCATGCTGTACATGGAATTGCCGAAGAATATTTCCAGTCACAAAGACACACACCAATGGTGGAATCAAAACTGTTTGTATTCCGTTTGGCTTAACATTAAATAAGATTGTGATCGCATCTTGTATTTCTGAACAGGAAGACGAAAACCATACAAATTGATATGAGTATTGTGTTATGTCATATAAGTAATAAAATATGCTGTGTCTCAGTGTGTCTGGCCTTTGTATGGCAGTAGTGCTTTAAAGTGCATATCGTCTTATTTGTTGCCAGATTGCGGAATTATAACCCATATGTACCTATTATGTCTGTGTGACAACCGTTTCGGATAGCCATAAGACTTGAAAGATCAGCCCGCCGCATCGAACCGACGAGCTCATGAAAGATTAATCACTGTCGGACCCGGCAATTTTGTGATTGCGGGGCGCGATCTGCTAAACGAATCTCGCGAAATAGCCACTAATAGTTTCGCTATTTCACCACTTCTAGAGAGAAACATTTGCAGACCATCGTTGCTTTGGCAGGGCATTTTGTTTCGTATAGATTCGACCCACAAATGAGCAATTGCTGAGTCTAGGAGTCTTACTTACGCGGGTATTTATGCACGAGTTATTCGTGTACGTGTAGTGAGAGAAATGAATCAATAAATTTTACAAAGCATGTACCCTCTTGTTCCGGAACGTATTTTCCTACACTTATTATTTGTTTTAATGCAAAGCGTTGGTGAGAGCCCGGTTAACACCAAAGCCACTTAAGTTTATATATTGACCAAAGTTACATCAATGTTTAAATAAATCCAGCTCATGTTAACGTAAAGCAAATATTGTTGAGCAAATAATTATTTTATATCCGACATCAGAGTCAGAGATTTTGTTGTCTGATCAAGCGGCTCCAAGGATTCATGTTTACAAAGTGACACTACATGACACAAATTGTAAACTACAACTAATTAAAGCTGCTGTTAATAAATAGAGATGCATTTGGATATAAAGTAGGCCTTATCAGGGTTGATGTAAATTGATTCAGCCGTTTTCTTTTAGAAATATCAGTTAGCCTATCAATGAATGCATAACTTGACTAAAGGAAATGAAAAATATGGTATTATTACCATGATCAGCGTTACATCTGAGTTTATATGAATGAACACAGCTAAAACATAATTGCCATTCAACATGTCATCATTAATTACATACTTCAATATCCTCATCACAACATCATTTTAAAGTTGTTTGCGTAGATGCTGTCAAGCGATAGTACAGGTGGAAGAATCAGCATGTTGTTGGGCGATCTGTGATACAATTAACCAACTATATATGACCTACATTTATTTGGCATACCAAGTAAACAAACTTAATTATGTATATGCAAACGCCACAATGAAGGAGCACTGTAAAAAAAAATTATAATACTATAAGAATAATATTTGCGTGGCAAATATTCTCTCGTAGAAAAACACCTGCATCTTGGGGCAAAGTGGTTAATCAAACTATAGAAAGCTTCAACCGATGCACGGCTATTTTTGGGGGCTGGGGTGGGAGAAGGTCACATGCCTCGCCACCATTTGTTGATTGTCTGACGACAAAGGCCTTCCCAGAACGAGTAGGTACAGCATTTGTCTTCAAGATCAGCTTACAACGTGGTATTCAGCCAAGCTCTTTTCTAAACTACGGTGCCTGCTCAAAACATCCCTCTGTTACATGAACCGAGCACACAAGCAATTACTTGCCCGGGTCCGCCATTTGTCTTGCGAACGTATTACCTGGCCGGTCCATTGTTTGATTCAATCGTCGTTATCAGGAAACTTGAACAACTTCACGCCGTCCAGACTGATATGCAGGCAACCCCCAACACAACAACGATTCACCATCGTGTTCGATCGGTCACATGGTAGCTGAAAACGATCGCCGTAGCGATCGTCGAGCGCGCTCATTTGAACTGACATTGTTTTATATTTGGCATTAACTGATCAGATGCGCTGGTTATTGGACCGGTTTGAGTTTATTAATCACATTATGCATTGATTTCAGCGAAGTGCTTAAATTCGTGCATATTTACATTGGGAATATTAAATATCTGAGTTAGGAGGAAGAATGTGCGATTATATTCCTGCGAGCATGCCACTGACATGCGTAATGTCGTAATTCCTGGTAAGGTTGTGCAGCTGTACATTATCGTGACAAGTAAGACTAAGACATCGTATTCAATCGACCAGCAAATATTTTTGTGGGTCGCATTGTGTTAGCTGTGAATCTGCTGTAGATCTAAATACTGACGAAGTATCTGTTTCTTCACTGTTATTGTGTTTTTCAAAAATGGTTCAAACATTGTCACTACCGTCGAAGATAGATTTGCTGGTAGGAC
This sequence comes from Urechis unicinctus, assembly GCA_034190875.2. Classification (NCBI taxonomy): domain Eukaryota; kingdom Metazoa; phylum Annelida; class Polychaeta; order Xenopneusta; family Urechidae; genus Urechis; species Urechis unicinctus. The sequence continues at coordinate 33,652,648 of CM067344.1, forward strand.
TATAGACTGTTATTTAATAACTCACTAAAGGCGCTTTTGTTGTAGATAAGCACTTTCTAACTCACCATATATTATCCGTATACCATGTCATGCATTTGTTCAATTGGTGTCCGAAAACGTGCAGTTCACAGTATGATTTCACAAATAACCTCCATTCCACAAGCTTTTCCGCAACAAGGCAGTATGGACGCTTGTCGGTATGGAACATTCTTTTCATTATCGTTATTCCCATCTCCAGAATTAGGTTCAAGCGATTTGTCTGGAGTGCGGCAACTGGAGGTACGAATAAGTTATATGTTGGTATTAACATCCACGATGAATATGATCGATCATCCAAGAGGTGAAAGTAGAACAAGAAACGAATATGGAGCTCGCAGGTATCACAAATAATAACGAGACCCTACCTGTGCTGCACGTGTTCCATGAGGGCCCGATCATGGAACCATTTCCCTTCCTTTCGATTTCTCACACAGTTAACCGAAATCCCGATATATTTACTTGGTTAATATTCACATGATGTTTGCTGTTCTAAAAAGGTAGGCATGGAAATCGTTCATGGGGCTCTTGGGCTATTGATCGTGTATATGGCTTAACTGCCAGAAAACATATGCTTTGATTCGCAAGCTTAATATCTTGCCACCACTTTCTTTTATATTAGAGCATGATTGGATATAGTTTTCATCATTAACATCTATTTCAATAAAAGATGGCTTAATAAATAATCCTCGTGGAATCTTGTTTCCGAAACGATGTCTCAAATGGTATTCAGTGTCAAAGCGAGCTATTTCCGTCGGTTTTGTTATTCAAATACAGGTTGTGTGGAATACTGCATCAAACTTAAGGTTCTTCCTTAAAGGTACATACCGATGCCGTTCCTTACGTTGGTGGTGTTTGTCACACTTAACTTGATATAACAATCGCCTTGAGAAGTAACCATGCCTACAGCTTGCATACTAAGCCCTACAAGGTCAATGATCTGGTATCAAACTATCGGACTGATGTCTTGAATGTTAATGTCTACATACCGCTGTACTTTTCTATGTTTCTTCAATTTGGAACAATGACACACAGAACAAGACTAACTGTAAATTGTGTATCGCTATCCCGGGGACGCCAAAATAGCAAGGCCACATAAATTG
>CM067344.1:33658786-33851286 GCA_034190875.2 Urechis unicinctus
TCCCATCTTACCGTGTGTAAATCCATAATGGAAGGTCGTTTAAGTGCGCGGCACAACTGATAAGGAATGATTTACGCCGCGAATCCAGATTGTCTGCATTAAACACAGGACCCATCGGTTCTGGAAGTGCTGTAATATCGCATTGGTGATATTCATTCAGTCATTTTCTCGTTTACACTGCTTTTATCATAGTTTGTATCATTTCTACCAAGTTGTCTTCATTAACAATGCTTTTAGGCTGGTTTTACGATAGAAGCGTTAAATAGATGTGCAAAAACAATAATGATATGTTACAACTTAATCTGGGCAGATGCAATTGAAATTGCGGTTTGTAAAAGGACTTTTACCATAATATGGAGTTTGGATATGTGCTCAATGGCGCTTGAACGAAGACGGGACCTACGGGGTTAAAGTGATAGTCAGGCGTACAATAATTGCGTATTCGGGTCTAATAAGTATTTACTGAAATTCATATTCTGAATGAATTGCTCTTTTTGAATAGATTTTGTCAGGCTTTCATTTCCGCGTTAACAGTTGTGCAAATAAGGTATATATTGGCTTGAATCATCATCCTGCGTTTTTCTAGACGGTACAAATGATAGCTAGATATTCCACCTTAACTAATTTAGTGCTATTACCAAGCCTTATTCCTAAATGTAGATACATGACAAAATACAGTGTTATCCCTTTGAGGCCGGAAAATGTTAGAATTCGATTTAATTGTCGCGAATTCGTCGACATAAATGAGCAATGTAGACGTTTTCCGAGCACGAAATTTACAACACTATCTTCTTTTCTAAATCCAATGTTCTGTTGTCTGATTGGATACTTCATCAAATCAATATCATACTGTATTTCGTAGCATGATCTTTTATATAGTTTTATGTAAGCTATGCCATAGATGAGAAATTCACTAGAATTAATCTAGGTGGAACTATGATGTGCTTGCAAACCAAATAAAATCCAATGCGAAGGATCCATGTGAAGGGAATGCTATGGCACTTTGAGATTCGTGCAACAACAAAAAGGGAAGACAATGTCTCTGAATCTAAAGATAGCTAACTACCATGGGTCAACGCATTATAATGAGTGCATTTTTATTTATACTGCATCGGTAAGGTCCCTAGACTAAGAACTGTTGTTCGGCCATACAGTTAGTAGCAGTTTTGGTACATTGGCCAAGGCAATAGTATTCGAAGAGGGTTACTGGTGTAGCATCATATTGTTCCTTCAAGGCATGTGCCCCAAAGTAAGACAAATATATTTAAACCTCTCACCCGTATGTCATCTATTATGCCAAACACGCCCTTTCGACCGACGGAACGTTAATGTTATAAAACAAATACACTTTATACATTGTCGCGCAGGTGATGAAGATCAATTGTACCGTTACGATCAATTATCCACATTCATTTATCAGACTACGGCTTGGGAATATGTACCCTTGATGCCTAAAATAACTCGTTCTTTGTTATGGTATTATGGCATTATATAAAGTCTAAGTTTGATGCGTTATCCGTCATCATTTTTAGACAACACTGCGGACGTAACAATTTTGAATGAATGAGATGGTTGATCGTTTAGATATTCCTCGTTTAGGACTGTGGGACGATTCAGTTATAAAGCTGAGCAGCGCAGTGCAAGTATTATCAATTGGTTTGGAACTATGTTCAAAAAGTGTAACTGGCTGATTAAGTCCCTTTACAGGAGTATATGACACAGTAGTAGATTTTGAAAGGCCTGTCATGTTTGCAGATACTGCTGGGTTGGTAACAGATGACAACATATGTAGAGTACTACCCCACATGACGTATTCTATAAGTATAGTCTTTCCTGATAATTGATGAGTAAATATCTGTACCGCAAATTTAGTTGTTATACATGACCGAGTCATCTAAATGATACATCCATTAGATCAACGGTTGATTGTAGAAATGATATAGCTATTAGGTCGTAGATTAAAAAAACTGACGGTACTATTGTCGCCAATGTCTAAAGAATTGTTATTGCCCATTTACTTCATAAGCAATCATTACCATCAATGCATGTCTCTAGTAACATAATATATTATGTTCGCTCTAAGCCGCCTGTCCATTGGATTACAAATAAACCTTACGTGAATAACTACAAGTTCATCATCCCTCATATACAATCCGTCGTAAATAATATTTCCCAAGCTGGGGTATACAGGCATTGGTTTGTCTTCAAAAGTGACATAATCATTGAACGGGCGTTGGTATTGTCGATGTTTTATGATAAATTAAGAGCATAATAGGCTCTCTCCCCCACCATTCTTCATTCTTTCCTGGACCCCATTGGTTGGTCTCATGCACGGTTTAATGAATATGAGGCAAGTTGCTAATAAGCCCGGCCGCCGACTGATATGCAGCCCATCCTTTGTCTAAACTCAATTGGTTCGAAGTATTATGTCGTCGAATAAATTATTCGTTTAAAAAGAGTAAACAATATTTGAATGGCAAAATTTACCAGCCTTGTTGGTCGGCATCGTCCGTACGTGTGTAGCCTGTGACCATATACTGTCAGCACTATATGATTCTACCACCCTTCTACAGTTCTTACAATAATCAAACACCTTTAATAAGTGCGTATTCAGCGACAGGCTAGAAGGCAGAATGTATCCACGTCATGCTTGATGCATTAGGTTTGCTCGGCTTTTGTCGCTTCAACAGTTGCTTCTACATTGCGCTGTCATATACATAATGGTCTAAAACAATTTATTGCGCGCCTCTTCAGGTCTTTTAATGCATAATCCTGGAACCCAACAGAGTTCCATATCTATGGTAATGCTGCGGTCGATATCGGAACTGAAAACTACTATAACTACTCTTCAAGTATATGACAACAGACGTCTGGCAATAATGTCAATGGACGACCTATAGGACGTCACGAGGGCAATAAATGGATCAACTGGCCAGGCATCAACTGAAAGACATGAGTCGTAGTCCATAGACATTGGGATAGGCTTGGTGAAGTATGTGTTCCACTAGCAGATATTGAATGGTAAGCTTGGTTGACCTGAATCAAAAAGGAACAAGAGTATTACCAAAACCAATTAAATACACGTAACAACGGGTTTGGATCATAATCATCAACAGGGCCCACAGATTTAGCATACTTTGTGTCGTTCTAGAGGAATAGAAAGGCTAATAAATAACTTGCAGACGTGTAAATAAATGAATAAATAAATATATATATATATATATATATATATATATATATATATATATATATATATATATATATATATATATATATATATTTATATATGCATATATATATACCTTCATCACACACATATATATATGTACATTAATAAACATACATATAAAAAAAGTTTACATATATGTATATATATATATGTGAACGTTTATTTGTATATATATATATATATATATATATATATATACACACACACATATATATATATATATATATATATATATATATAATATATATATATATAATATATACATGTAGTTGCACTGACACAGCGCAATTCCGATCGATACCTTATAGTTTCATCATCCTTCCCTCGCTGCTTTCTAAATTAAACAGGGGATGGCTAATTCTCGTTTTATACTTCCCACTGTTGACAACACACCACTTAAGTTATTAAATACCAAACATAGAACCTAAATCAAAAGGACCAGGTAATGGCAGATATAGTGTCACCTTGCACAATTTTGAACGGACTTATTCGGTGAAAGCAAGCCGTCGACGATGGAACCATAGCTTGAATATCATTATGTTGAGTCAGATGAAACCAATATACATATTGCAGCATATCGCTTTGACTGGATGTGAACGGCAATTTGTCACTTGACATCAGATGGCATGCTTTTGGCCTTAATTGTCAGTGTAATCCAAAAGCCAGCGATATCACGTTGAGTGCATATCCGCTTGCGGTTCTTAGTTTTGCCTATAGGAATAAAACACACCCACAAGGTGTGAATCTTTTTCCTAAAACACGACGCTGTAAATTATTCAACCGCACGTCAATGCACTGCAACACAGGCCTACTCATGTCCTTCATTAATCGGCCATACAAACATCGAAGAGATAACATGCATAGTACTAAGCCACGCAACTGTTATTAAACAGACAACATAATATATAAAGTAGTGCATCCGAAGGGCGCCGACCCCGAGTAGAGGTTAATCATCTGTTTCGTCATAATACATCGCATCTACTTGATATATGCGCAGATGCACATCCACTCATTTCCTAGAAAATATTGTTTTCAACCTGTTGCCAATCATATTAAAGATGTCGTGTTAAGGACGCACCATGTAGCGTATATTTGGTTTAGTAAATGATAAGACAGCTACCTTCGTGTTTGGACTATGAATTTATTTTGCTTGGCGCTGTGTGTTAAGGCCATTATTAAGGCAAGTATTCTTGCTACGTTAGAACGGTATTTCCTAAGCATGTTGCTAATGTAATATTCACTATTATTATACTGCATACTGCATATTATGGTAGGACTATGGATTGAGATTGCTCATGGTTATGTGTTGATACGTTTATTTGTTTTCATTAGTTTTGGCTGCGCAATCAAGATATTGTAAAAAGTACGGGGCTAAGGTTAACCATCATCATGAATAATTGTAAGTCAGTTTCAAAACCCCACAGAATGCGATAATATAATAATGCATCTATTGGATTAAACTCTATAGGGCCAGCGGTTGGCTGTACCGAAGGGCTGCATATACGACCAATGATAGTATGTCATCCTCTCTGAACCAATGAGGGGACATTCTGGATAGCATTATAAGCATTAGAGACTAAACGTTACTCTCTGCCTTCCGTTGGAACTAGAAATGACGACATTAAAGCTGTCGGAATATTAAACCATATGACGGAATATGCAACTTCACATCGTATTGCAAATTTATAGCTGATTTGGTGGGGCTGCATGGTAAATATCGGTTGCGTATATACATATTTTCAGCAACTGCAAGTATGGTCTCTATCGAACTACTCGGTAGTGGTGCATGCGATTGGAATGATCCCCAGACATGATGTCATTAACATTATTCACACTTATTACTGGCTGTTCTCATAAAGAGTGTTAATGACATTTTCATCACAATAAGGTGTAATTGTTACTACCTCTTTTGTCAGTTACCACTATCAATGTTTTTAAGGAATTAAAAGGATCGAACATTGACGTCAAATAACGAAGCTAGTGCCTGCTTCTATTGAACATGGTTGCACAATAATGCAATTGCTGTGCTTAAGATTTATTTCAGATCCGGATTGACGGCACATAACCTCTGCATACCACATAAAACCGTCATAATCAAACTGACTGATCTTCTTCGACACACTTATGGCATATGCATTACCGATCTTTGCGAATAAGACTAGAAAGATAACTGCCGTATTGAAACAACCTCGAGACTTCGCATCGGATTGCGAGGGCTGTCACCTTACTACAGACAATTCGCCTCAGGCACAATTCGATTATATGGTTAGCCAGCCCAGAATAAATCGCTTGAGATGAGCCGAAGTAGCTTTGTTGAAATCCGTCAAAATGAGAGGCATTCTGTGTGGCACACTTGTTGATTCACCGATATTGGTATATGGCAAGTGAAAAAATGGTTTTCTGGAGGTTTGCTTTTATATACAGACACCACTGTCTCTGTTGAAGACCAGAAGTTGACTGAATTGGTCGAAATCAAAACTGTTTAATTGTAGAGAATTTTGTTTAGCGCTCCCTGTAAAACAATGTTTTAGCGATTTATTCTACATCATCTAATATGCTCGGCGCTTATATATCTCCCATGGTTTGGTTGATGTGCCTGTGTGCTCCCGATACCGGTTGCGTCATGTGTATGTAATATAAGCCTATTGGTTGTTTAGTATATGATACAGCCTTAGAACAAGGTGTCAATCACTATGTCGAATGACATGAATCATTTACAGACACAGTTCATTGTGGGTGGTGTAAACTTGCGCGTTGGTTAGAGAACACGCACACATAGCTGCGTGATTTACACACGAGGTTAACTATTTGCCATTGGTGCAAAAACACGTAATATGCGCGAGTGGGCAATACCTATATTTCATAGGTTTGATCGATATGCTATTGGTACGTTCAGTACATTTTTAATGTCAAGATAACCCACATAATTTTGCTTTTCCAATTCTAACCGACAGTCAGACTATTATAAGGGACTGCGGTATATAGAGGAATGCTGGTAATGATAGCAGTAAAATAATCTAAAAATATCTGATAGAAACATGGATTACTTTTGTGTATATGGTTAAAAAGCATCTGTCTACTGCCAATCTGATCGTCTAAATCAAACACGCCAGCGAGCCATAAATGGCATTCGTGCCATTTCGACATATGCTCTGCAATTTCCGTCACAGCTGGCACTGCTAATTTCAATGAATTGTATGTCCTCTTTCCTAATACACTAGCACCAAGGATAATCCCGGTGTTGCGATGTCACGCAGCCTTCCATGCAATCCACACGCAATATAGAAAGCATTACGCAGGTGGACTGCAGAATTTATTAATGATTCACTTAACTGCACTTGCCAATATTGCTATTATATATTTAACGTGGTCGTCTTATATAACATAGAATCCCCTTCGGCCTGTTGGTGTTATATCTCAGTTCAAACTGACAATTGTGTACCTGGCTATGCAATATCTATGCATTCGACATTATGTATTGTTATATTTATAAATAGTGCCCAATGGATGCAAGCATTGTGATGTGTATTCTGGAATACATGGTTCTGATGGCATTGGGATTTCACGGAACATGAACCTGAGAACGGCGAGTAAAGGTGCCGGACTATAAAGCTTGATTTATGATATGCCAGGCTTCATTTGTAATGTTTGAAACAACTATTTTGGGCGATGCATGACGCGGAAGCATTTCATAATTGCGTGGTAGAGAGGGACATTAGGGATGATTATGATGGGCAAATGTTTTTCAACATATACTTATTGAAAGTTTTAAAATCAAGACATTGACTGTTTCACCAATACTCAGTGACAAGACGTTAAACTCAAGTCGTGGTCTGTCACGTTTATTTCGATAATACTGCGGATAATCTGTGCTATTGGCGCGTCATGACATTCACAATAGCTGTGTGCAATTTTGCAATTGCATATATTCGATACGGGTAGCTAAGACACTAACAGACCGTTGTGTAAGACTTCTCATAGCGCTTCCTCATCGTTCACAAAACAGTAATTTGAAGGCGTGCTTCCCTGGAGGGATATTAAGACTGGACCCAGTTTGATCTGGTAATCCTTACACTATTTATGGATTATAGTATTACTGCTGGATGATTGGATTCATTTACGTATCATCATTTGTTGGTATGCCACTCTGTAACACGCCTTGTTAGCAAGTGGGCAGAAAATGGTGCCATCACACTAGCGTATTGTCAACTATATGGTATGACAAGTGTAGGAGCGGAAATAAGGGTTTCCAGTAATAAATTTCCTATCCAAGTCCACCGTTCATAATCTTTGTTTCTTACGATTCATATATGAGAGTCACACTATGCCAGAAAATCAGCTCAGATCAGGCGTATGTCTACGGACATATTTCTTAGCAAACATGACTATCACCGCCAGGTATTTGTGGATGGCAAATTGAAGTCAAGCGGTAACGCTATCGGTCATAGAGCTGTGCTTTTATTTTGTTAAGAGTTGCAAGTATTTTAATTCATTGTTTGATAATGATTCAATTGTGATCAACGGAAGGCTTACAATAAAAGAAATCAGATATTCGTATTGACGCAATTGCTTTTTCTAAAGGTACCGCTTCATGATTACTTGCCTCTAACGCAGGCTAAGTTACCTACCTGGTTTGGGCGATCTAAGTATATTGCCAAATATGTCTATTTCTATAATTGATTCGAACTGGTGAAATAAGTCATGTGACTGCCACAAGACAGAGAACGTGACCAATAGCTATCAAATGCCCCGCCGGTAAAGTTCTCTGGAATGATATCATCGGATCAAAGTGCTGACGATATTTGTTTCGGATAATGTTCATCAATGACTGCAGACGTGATCGCACGCCAACGCTACCATTAGTTACTGTGCACGATCGGTCAAATCTAGGTACCATACTTGAGTATTACAGAAATATAGTGTGCGAAGTGTTCAGATGTTTTTATCAATATTTAGCCAAAAGTCTTTTGGGGTTTTGACAAAGGTTTTTAATGTTAGTGCCGATATTGTCATCGCTTCAAAGCACATTCAAAGAGTACGCAATGCACTTACAAATAGTACCAATCAGCAAAAACGCTTGATGCTGTATGTTTCATTGGGGCCAAATATGCCGTTAAGAGGAAGAATTAAAGAATATTGAGCGAATAATCACCGTTGCGGACAGACAGAGCGGTCTATTGTATTCTAATCGATTGGTGCCTGCCACTGTAAACCTTCCACGGTTTAGGATTCAAGGTATCGAATGATGTATGTGATGCAATAGATTGGATTCTGTAGAGCGGGGCACGTAAAGTGATCGATGAGCATAAGTGAAACAGATAAGGTGGTGGTTCTCATGCCGGATTGATAATGAACAATGTTATTCGCATAGAATGAGGATAAGCGTTAGACATTGTAAGGAGTTGCACACCCACATGTAACAACGTTCGACAATTATTCTACGCATGTACATTGATTTCTTATATAATCGCAAACTAATCACATATCTTATATCAAACACTCTTGCTTCGAAGGTTCATTTTATGTGTCTATCTGTAGCATAGTAGTTCATTGACTCTGGATTAAGGACATTGTACCTATTATTGCAGCGTTTACACAATAAAAATTATCAATAGAATACCCATATGTCAATTTCGTGTTGAATAATAATTCGAAGATATGCTGGTCATAACCGTAGTAGTAGCAACTTTACAAATGTTTGCACATACAACCAAGAAATAGTGATAATTTATGTTTAGGATCTAGCTTATTTCATATAGTCATTGTACGTTACGGGTTTTCGTTAATTAACAATGGTACTAAAGTTGTCTCACATGCTTCCGATATTAAGGTGACCGATGCACCTAGCCTCCATTGAATTGGGATCAAGCTACTTAACCTAGTAAGTATTAAATGTGCGCTGTTATACTGTTAATAGCCTCTTTCACTTTGCCAGGGCAGAACACGGAGAAAATTCCGTTATGTGCACTTGTCTGACCAGATGACCATCATTGTATAATCAACCCAATTATTGCATCATTTAACAATTCCGTCGAAAGTTGAAAGGACCACATTTACATAATACATGGAAAAATGAATATATATATATATATATATATATATATATATATATATATATATATATATATATATATATATATATATATATATATATATATATATATATATATATATATATATATATATATATACTATATCTTATATATCTCTCTATCTTATTCACATTAAATAAGTTTTTCTGCATGGAATGTTTCCTAATAAATCTTGTTGCCTAAGCGCGTGCTTTACATCAATCATTTGGAATCAAAGCAAACAAGTGCATTAGCAGCTAAAGCTTAGAGCCGTGCGCTTATTGACGATGCGAGGTGGCAAGTGTGCACATTCAGGCATGTACATACCATCTAATGAACAACATTTGGCCACCAGGGTCAATCACGTTGCCAGTCTTTATTTAGCTATAATGTCAAGTGGAGCGCTGCATTACCCAATCGCGTCACGTACTTTATAACAAGGACCTGACCTGAACATAAATCTTATAGCATGGTGCTCTGGTTGAGAGCCATTAATGAGTACAAACTGCGTAAAAAATCCAATCCCGCTGCCGTTTGGTGGACATGTATAATTTTACTATGGATGGAGATACATTTGCTGAATAAATAACTTGATTTTAAATTGTATTCGGCTTATGAATACTTAGCTGGATTCGTATCATTCCACAGTTATTCACTAAATCTAGGGGAATAACCTGATTTATTCTCTGTGGGATCATCAACACAACTGATTAACCTGTATTGGCTAAGAAAGAGATCTCAGTGGGTTTGCTGAGCAGCACTTTCGTTTGTAAATAAATGGATTAAAAATAGCAGAATTCGATATTGTGTCCGATAGGCAAGGATTAATTAATTGGAAATAGGCATTCCCATGGTCGACTCCATAAAACAAGTGTTGATAAAACCTATTTATGAAACGCTTTCTGCAGACCTAATATGCGTAATGTGTTTTTGGATCTCCTTCAATATCTTGGATCGAAAATAATCTTCGCCTCTAGCCTTTGCGCTTCACTACCCCAGGGTAACTGTCTACGGCAAATTTGAACGTTTGTCAGCAGATTGACAGTTTTCGTTCGAATCAACACGGCGTTCTAGCTTCGGATTTAAATGGTTTTAACTGTAATTAAAATGACGATATCAAATTGGATGCGACTTAAGTAGTATTGTTATGTCCTTTGCAATACCGTAAGCGGTGTACTTATAATGTGTTCCCTAAGGATAATTCAGGAAGGACGTTGTGGGAGCCTCTAGTGACAATTAATATCTTATTACGGGAGGTACAATTATAAGTCTCTGATTATCTTACAATTATTGATTTAGCAGAGCACGCACGGATGAATATGGAGTATTTTATTATATTTCACAGTGTCAAAAATGTCCGTGACCATGACCGTCATTTTATACATTTTAACCGGATAATATTTAACATCAAGCCATCGTCACTTTCACCCACTGTAGCATGGTTAATTTGTGTTGTTTATCGCATGTATTTAGTGAGCGGGAGCAATAAAAACCCAAGCACGGCATCAAACATCTATTCCGACATCTACTTTGACAGACATCGTTGTACCAAAATGTGGTATGGACAGAAACAGCAACAGTGTAAGAGGTCTGAGCAATTTTGTTGAAGCCGTCCAATTTTTTCTACGCTAGTTTACTGACCACGACGATCACACTGAACCACTCACATATGCAGTTGGCATTCACAAATGCATCTGTAGTATCTTTGTTCTGCAATATATAACGGATATTGAACTACTTCTAGCCATCGAGCGCGAAAAGAGAATTCAAAAGCCATGTCTTTCTTATGATAACGACCTCAAAATGACCTTTGCTCTACCTCACACAGCAAAAGACATTCTATCCTTTAACATGATTACCCTATTTGAATTATCATCGACAAACAATGAACCAATTTTTTTTGAAAAAGGTAGCAATCGTAATAAGTGTTGATGATGTTGTTTGTTTTAGTTCTTTTCTCTAGCTTATTCTATTGTCCAACACATATGTTAATCTTCATTTGTAACTGCAATTTAGTTTGTGTTATTGATATAAATTGTGTATTGCCTTCGTGTGGGATTGACTGTCTACATGCTACTTTGGTCTGAGCTGCCAATAATATGGTGCATAAGAAAGCATTCCACGGCTAAAAAATGTTTAATGGAAAACCACCGCCTATATATTGATCATACTTTATCATCAGACAGTTACGAGAACATCAAAACCAGTGTGCTCCGAACAAACGCGGACTACCAGGCAATCAGGATGTTTAGCCGCCTTATGTCATATGCGGCACGTGCCAACATAAGGTGTCAGTTGAACGGGCATGTCATTTGCCGATTCAATCAAAAATCGGATGTTTTGTGCCAATAGATACAGCAGTCAAAGTACTTGTGAGTGTCATTGTGAAAGTCATGATGGAAAACAAAATCAGTTTCAGCCGTTCAGTGAGTATTTGACGAATTCGTGACATTAAAGGCGACCACTTCGTTTATGTGTCTGGTAAATAAAACTACATCCACGGAGTAGATAATATCAGAGCTTTCTGATAATTGTTTAAATGGCGCCAATGCTTTGCGATTTACTTGTCCGCAATACAACGACCAATATGATATGAAGCTTTGAATATTTTAAGGATATGTATTTCAATTGATCTTGAAAAGGCGTTGACTGTGTTGAATGCTTTGTAACAACGTTTTTCTCGTTAACTCAATATGAAGAAGGGATAGGGTTGATAGCATCGAATTCTTTGTAATCTAAGCTCCAAGCTCATATTTGGTTGTACTCATTTTAGATTCATTAAATGATTCTGATTGAAATGTTGCTGTCTTGCAGCCACGGAAACGTTTTTTAGATTGCGCCTTTTTTTATTTCAAGACATGTTTGTTTAACTTCACTCAGTCAAAATGCTATTTATTTCGCCTGACGAACCGCAATTGACGAAATGCGTAGCTTGCAAATCATTCTTGCGAGTCACAGAATATAATATTTAATGTTTGATCGACAATATTGCACAAAAACGATTGCAGCGGACATATTTATATTGGGCTGCCATGTCGCAATCAAGGGAAAGATTGTATTTTGTAATCCAAGAGAGCCACGAATTTTCTTTGATTAGTATATTATTTTCTAGTTTGTCACCCACATTTGCTGTATAACGATCATGGCTGTGGAAATAAAGTATTTTTCTATTTGGCGATCAGGCAAATGCAGTTTAGAATAAATAATCAGCTAATGTAAAAGCGGCCGATAGCAGATGTTACAAATGGTATGATCGAGTTTTATCCTGGGCAACTATTCTTAGTAAGGATGCAAACTGGAGACATGAATGCACAGTTTCTCTGTGTGGAACGGTTGGTGCAGCTGCCTTGGGCGAATTTTAGATTGCTTTGTAAAAGTAAATCATTTCAAATAAATCACTGGTTTATGAACGATGAAAGGATAATTAAGTGTTCAACACTATAACCTCGTTCACAGTTTGTATAATAATTGTATACCAAACATTTGTGAGAAATTTAACTCACTGTCAATGAAACGTGGGTAAGTGCATCACATTGATTTTGAACAATATCGACTTTTGCTTATCTTTCAGCGCAGAAAAGCCACCGTGGGAAGTAATGGTGGATGTTATGGTACAGGATGACTTATGATTAAGGGCTCCGTGTCGGTACAAACCTTTACTGTTTTTCAATACGTAAGAGAAAAAAAAGCCTCGAATGATAAACCGTTCCCGTTAGAACTATTGGGAATTTCGTAAATTGGAACAGTATATCAGCCTCGTATCTATCACTAGCGCAGATTCTCAAGTGTATTCCCGCTCTAACTTGTTTAGGTGATATCACATGTAGACCAGAGATGTTGCAGCTTGGTGCAACGCGATCCAAACATCTAACTCAGTGATCAGATTGTCATCGCTATGGTTGGCGCTTATGACGTTTCGAAATCACGACAGATAAATGAGTAGAAAAGCCACAAGTGAGTGGCAAAACACATGTTTGGTCGATAATATAGTCATTTCTTGCTGCAAATGTTGATATAACACGTTGTAATGTGGTCACAAGGTGTGTAGCCTTACGAAAAGTTGTTGTCGATAACATTTTATTTTGGAACAGGATATGCAGGTTTTAATGACTCTCTTCAAATTTAACTTGTTGGCCCCATATAATTTCATCCGCTGAATGCAGTGCAATATCTGTCTGAGTGTTCATACTCAAATCAATCTATGACGTATTTGTTGACAGTATGTAGCTAGACAAATAGCGGCTACAATCAGTACCAACAGGCACTTGGAAAGCAATAGCGAACATTAAACTACAACTGCCGTCGTAAATGCTATTTAGGTGGAGTTGGCTTGGGAAAAAGCGAAAGACTTGGGAGGCGTATTAAACAATGCAGCAGAGCTCCAATAGGGTATCAGCTTAGAACAAGAAATGTTATGGCGATGACTGGCATAGCTTCGCTGGAGCTTATACACGCATCGTCGGCAAGCGCGCTCTGTTTGTTTTTCCTTGTTCATTTGTTTGTTCTGCGACCGTGTTTCATATGAGTTCTTTTGTAAGGCTATCTTCAAAACAACATTCATTCACAGCTGGTGCATAGATTGCCTCGACTGATTCCTATATTTAACTAGGCGCCGTCTTATCGATTAATATACACACCCTCTACCTAACCTTTTAGCACACGATCACAATAACACGCTGCGTAACCTACCGAAAACGATGCTAGGCAATATAACGTCAGTGGTTAATGAATTTGGCCGACTGTACCGTAATTCCAATTCGTACAATATGAGTATGTTGTAATGGACAATGTGGAGACAGTCAAGGGTACTGGAAATGTTTATGATCAGCTATCGCATCCAAGAGACAAACATCTGGTTTCAATGGCAATTAATGCTACACAAAGGGGTCGATGTTTGTGAACAGATCAACCCTGTACTTACCTTCTGATAAATATGATACCAAACTTTATTAATTGTGATCTGTGAAATGCAGCAATGTTATGAAGAAACATGATAACAAATTTGACATACCATCATTTGGTTACAACGGGAATAAATGCAACACATATGGGTTAATATTTTGATCAGATCAACCCTATACTTACGAACAAATTGTTAAGTATGACTTCTACGTTCCGGGATACTTTTTCTAATTAAAACGCAGATGTTATAGCGCTCAATGCAAGTTAAGTAGAGGAACTGAATTTGCAAAAAGAAACAAATGCCTCTGCGGAGGATTGTGAATAAACTTATCAGTTTCTGTCAGGGCATTATGTTGCTTGTCATATGTACCAGTCATACAGCGATGTTATACGAATATATTTTGTTCGTCGAAGTTGGTCATCGTAAAATTACCAATTTTAGCGCGGTTTTGATGTAAACAAGCGTTGCTTGGTACACAGCTAGGCAACAGATATAATGTGGGTTTGAATAATGGTTTATCAACATGTGATTGTGGTCTGCTGAGCTAAAGTGACATACCAATACTAGTGAGGTTTTCCTTACATCATCATAAGTGTCTTTTGGGAAAATGCTCGATTCAGTTCGTTAACTATAAACTAAACCCCTATTCAACATCCATCGTAGGCTACTAATGTGAACTCTAACCCAATAATCTTCTTATATAGTAGTTCCCCCAGAACTTATTTCCGCATTATTTTGAGCACCTGGTGGTACTGTGCGTGCACAGTCGTTTTATGAAAGTGGCTATGCGGCCTGCAGTCGACTATGATCGATACATTATTCAGGTATCTGGAATATTGGCGAAATGGCGGCTAACCGCAATGTAGCCTATTCAAATCAGATTATAAACAGTAGAACTGAAGAGGTACAAGCCACCACTGTCCCCACATGATCAGACGAGTTGGCTTAAACCACGAAAGAATTTCTTTTTTCCCCGAACTGCTAATTAAGGATTGATTCAGCTAGTTTCACTTATTTTGATCAATATCATATTGCAGCAAAGTTTGACGAATGCACTGCTGCTTTTAATTCTACATCTGAAAGGGTCACTCTGTTAACTGACGACGTGGTCTATATCTGGGCAGTTATCCATTCCCTCTGATGAAAATTGCTTAGTTAAGAAAAGTCATATTTCACCGTATCTTTAACCGTTATAAACAAAATGCAGTTGACAATGTTGACACATTTTTGATCTCAGTGTTATCACCTTTCTGGTGCTCCACATTAAATGTACCCGTATTGCAAGAAATACAATATTGTAATTGTTCCTCTCATGTAAGGCTTATACCAATCTAGCAACTTAAAATCACTTGAAGGAGCAGCTCGTTCACTGGGATTTGTTGCAGCACAGCCTACAGCCATATAACACGACATTTTCAATAGGGTAGCGCGTGATTGGACTTATCGCAGCTCACACATGTGGCTCGTATAAGATAACGTAAAAGCGCGACTTGATTGCGTTGCATTGAGGCTCGATTCGGGTTGCTGCACACTAATCGAATGATAAACCGAGGGAGTCTAGAAACATGTACATATCGGCGTGATAAAATGCAATCGCACAACATGCATCATGCGTGTCTATCAAGCCAACACCCAGAGACTTTTGAGAGTTAAAAGACAACCATAAAACATTGCTAGTTTGTATTGCTAATGCCTAGGTCACATGAGCCTTACGTCAAATCCTAACGTGAGCACAAATAATAGAAGTATCATAATTAATAAATTGCAAAATAAAGTTTCAAGTTTAACTGCAACAATAATTTGGAATTTGTGCTATGGCACAGTCAAATATTGACAGAAGGGAGTTAAATGTAGCCACAATGATATTCGTGTTCGGAAATTTGGTCGGTTGAAATTGCACTGCAATCTTTATCTGGTTGAGCACAATGCAGTTCTGTTTCAGAATAGATGAGATAAGCAATGTGACTGTGGATTGGTTGTTGTTTTGTTTATATCATGTTAGTATTATTCATTTGATATTATCAATATACGTGGCCATTTTATCAAACCACGTAACTGATACTATTCAAGCGGCTACCAAAATAATTGATACACGTTAAATACCCGGAAAACGGATATCACATCAGTAAACAAAACTGTGGATTGTTAGTTAAAATGCCATGTGCTTTGGATCGGGTTAACTTTAACCAAGGAGCTTAGTTTGTTGGACTGGTTCATGAACAATACTGTTTACTGAAATTTGAAAAACCCAAGCTACTTCGACAAAGAATGCTGCTGATTTAGTCATGTCCAAAGGCAACATTCGAATATTTGTTGGGACCGTATGCGTACATGTAACCCTAAAGCATGAAGAAAGTGGTCAGGTTTGCGACCTATGCTGATTTGGCCACGGAACAGCTGGTGTCCGAAGCCTGATAACGTAATAATTTCGAATATTCATACAATCTTGTCTTCCATGCAATATATTTCCATTAGGCGATAGGTGATCCCTTGATCTGAGGTTATTTTTATTCCAATCGGCGTCTCATCCACAAAAATTTCCATAGGCCGTTCAAAACCCGACGCCAAAGCGTCTCTTTCATAAGATTTCATTTCTAAAGCGATCAATAATTCTATTATCTGTTGAGAAATAACCTTACCTTCGGCAAATATCAGAGTGTTCAGCAGTTCCCAGCATTGCAGCCTTACTTTTTAACCAAGTCTTCAAATGATTCTCGTTTTAGCGTTCGTTGCAATTTAGCAATCCACTGCGAGTGATAACTGATCCAATTGAAGATCTTCCATGCTTAAAAAAGACTATAAACTGGTCGTTGCATAGTATTAATCAGCCTCGCTGGGCAACACGTATTTCGTTAAAGCGAATGCAGGTCGTCTTTTATTCCATTTTTTCACTTCAGCGCCGACGCCTATGTACTCAGTGCAAATCAAGCAGAGAAATAATATATGAGGCTAGGCAACAAATACAACTACAGAGGAATATATATATAGACCTTTATATATAGACCATCTTTTGCCAAAGTACTGATTTTGGAATAGAATTTAGATGGAGGCAATAATTTGGCCCCAAAATGTATCAATTGGGTAATGCTAGATTCTTTCTGTGGTACGTAGCGTTGTTAGGACCAGTTATGGGCAACAGTATTGTCTTCAGATAAAGATGTTACCCCATTTGCTAGTAAACTTCTATGTGAATTATATCTGCATCTTCTTCATGCGTGATATCAGGACCCATTTTCAGTGATATATCGCATGTCTCTTCTTAGCATCTCTTACGTGACTTCAGTGGTTTGACGCCATTCAAAGAAGTTGAAAACAAATTTGGATATTAGGGACCGCAAAGGTACCGAAGGTGATTAAATCGTGGTACACAGAGCTTCATGGGGCTGGTTTACATGTTATCGAATGTACTATTTTGTAGATGTGCGTACTTGTGTGTTTTATGTAATTGTAATACAATAACTCACTCAGTTGAGTAAAGTAGTAGTGTATTATAACACGGAGTGTCTGTTCTTTGGTTTATTTTTTATTAGGCAAGCAATACACAAAACACATTTGTGCGCCGCGAGAGTCACGGAATATATGGTAAGCAGCTGTACCTATAAGTTGTCGTTCGTTACAATGACAAGGATGAAGTCAGGCCAGCCAGAAATTAACCCATGTAAATCATGTCTGGCTGCACTCTTTGCCTAATACTGAAAAATGACTGGATGAGTGATGTGTTGCCGGTATTGCGTTGCCAATGAAACTATTTTATATTGGCATACATAAATTATACAGGACAATACTTTGTCGCTTAAACGTCATCGCAAAATGAAAAAGTATGTTGTAAATCGTGGTCATATCATCTTTGTTGCCGATGGTAATAGGAAATGCTCGCACCAATTAATTCGGTGATAGCAGGCCGTCGACGAATTGAAACCAATATAAATATTGCAGCATATCGCTTTGTCTGGATGTGAACAAGTTTTCGCTTGACATCCGATGGCATGCTCTTGGCCTTACTTGTCAGTGTAATCCAATAGTCAGCGATATCACGTTGAGTACATATCCGCTTCCGGTTCTGAGTTTTACAAATACGAATGAATCACACCCACTAATCCCTCAATCCACTGCAATGACTATCTGTACTGCATATCAAGGCGACGGTGTATCAGACTGTCAACGATCGTAATTAACGCTATTTGCACCATTCCTTTAGTATTTTGTGCGCCTTGTTCGTTGTTGTTTTACATTACTAACATGCAGTTTTGCGGGGCTGATATATATTCGGATTAACGTCGATATTTGTGATTCCCTTTCCCAAGCGTTCATCAAAATAATGAATTGTCTATTTCCACAATTGCCGTAAAGCGGCGGAAATAGCTGTGTCGGGGGAAATAACCTAGTTTCCTAACGATGCTGACGTAGTAGCTAATGAATGTACGCAGTAGTCGCCAGGCAAATAATTGATCAACATTGCCCAAAAGCATATCGTAACAATAACCCCCTGATTTCAACTTCACAAACATATTTTCATATTTTCTTGGAGTGTACATGTTTCGTTAGAATAAACGAATGGATCAAATTTAAGCAGCATACATCCAATATGATATTACATGCCCGCTGATAAATACGCAGCGTTTGAAACTATAGGTTTGTGATTCGAGCATGCAAATACCCTGAACTAAAACACGTTCGTGTGAGTGGCTTAATGTTTTGAGTAACATTCCTTTCAATATCCGTTACGCAAACGCATTTCTTTCGATAAATGTAGCACCCTCGGCAACGCCGATAAGGTTGTGTGGGTTGTAGTTGGGCAAGGAGCATCCGATCTTTAGTTTGACCTTGGCAGTTGCTTATTAATTTTAGGGCATTTGATTGCCCAAGATAGCGTGTGGATCCACAGCAACAATTTCGTTCTTTCTTTTAGCAAAAATATCTCAGTTTATTATATATGGTTGTTCCAAGAAATTGAAATAGGTTGGGACGTTAGCAGACGCTTTTGAGACATTCGTATATGCCTGCGATATGTGAGCAAACATATGAGTAACCTAAGTGTTAATAAATCCACAGTATGAACTGTATACACATCACTAGGTTACTATCTCTCATGCATCACATTGCGAATTCGCTTGCCAATATATCTGCATCTCTGCCACACCGATCCGCTGTGAATGTAAAAACAGTGATGGACTTGCATGCACATAGCTTCAACCTTAGTTGCAAGAATACTCCTAAGGTGTGAATCCATTCTCTAAAACACAACATTGTAAAATTACCAACCGCACTTCAATGTCCTCCTTTAATCGTCCGTAAACAAACATGCAAGAGATAACATTCTCAGTAAAGGGCAACGCAGCTGTTATTAAACAGACTACATAAGTAGTGCACATCCACACATTTCTAAGGCAATACTTTTTCCATCTTGCTGCCAACTATAATACAGATGCCTTGTTTAGGACGCCTCATGTTGCCTTGATTTGGTTTATTAAATGATAAGACAGCTTCTTTCGCGTTTAGACTATGAATTTGTTTTGCATAGCGATGAGTGTTAAGGCCATAATATTATTTTGGCATTCTTGCTACGTTAGAACGGTATTTTTAAGTATGGGGCGAATGTTATAATTAGCATTATCACACTGCCTGGATTGGAAAACCCCCCACTGCATGTAATACCACTTATATGGATTGAGATTGCTTATGGTTTTTGTTAACTCCATTATTTTGTTTCATTAAATTTGGCTGCGCAGTCAAGATACTGTTAAAAGTTCGTAGCTAACACGAATTTACCATCATCATGAATAATTTTAAGACAATTTTATCTATGAATAGTTGCCCATTTAACAAGACCCCACTGGATGTGGCAATATATAATGCATCTATTTCATTAAACTCCATCGAGTCAGCTGTTGGCTGTACCGAGGTGCTGTATATACGACCTATGATTGCATGTCATTCTGTCTGAACCAAGGAGGGGACATTCTGGATGGCATTACTAGCATAGGTGATTAAACCTAACTATCCGCCTTCCGTTGGTTCCAGTAGTGTCGACATTAAAGCAGCGGGAATATTTAACCATATTACGGAATATGCAAGTTCACATCGTGTTGCAAATCTACAGCTGATTACCGACTGCATGGTAATTATCGGTCACGCATATAAATTCTGTCAGCAACTGCTGGTACGGTCTCAATCCAACTAGTCGGCAGTGGTGCATGCGATTGGAATGGTCACCAGACATGACGTCATTGACATTGGGATCAATGACCAGCTAAGTGGTATATATGAGGCTAGACACCATTTTTGATCATGGATTCATTAAAGAGTGGAGCAGTTTTTGTATGGTGCTCGTCTACTGACAACGCCGCTACAACGATCAACCACGCCATTTCAGAGTGAAAAGAAGTCGATTGGAATGGTTGACAACAAAAAGTTTTTAATTGTCAAGTAAATTTTTGGTAGTGCTCCCAGTAAAACAAAAGAATTCACTATATCTATGCATGATTTAAATGATAGTGTGTCATGGCGATGTAAGACTGCTTTATTTCAGTCACATGAATGCACATTCATTAAACTGCAGCAAATATTTTAGCATCATCACTTAAGGGCGCTTTAACATTTTGCCTGATATGTTGACGGTTTCGTGCATGATGTATAATCACCAAAAGAGTTTCATGTTACAGCTCATTGACTTCAAACCTTGGAGAGTAATCGTATTAGTACTGGGTGCCCGTCAATCATATATAATTCTGCATTCACATCGAATGCGTGCTGTTTTACGAGATACACGCCAGTAATGGGGATTATTGATTGGCTTCAGTAAGAGAATGCAGGAGAAAATGGGGTGTCGTCTCATCATCAAGCAATCAAGAGCCGTAACTTTACAGATGCGTGGTTGGCTAATTAAATGTGGCATTGAGACAATAGTCAAACTTTGATGGTTGTCATCACCAACCAACCTGTTAACAATCTTGCGAAATCCATAGTTGGTGATCAAATTCATCATCGGTTCTCGTATTACTCAGTTTTACTTTATTTGTCCACGGACTTCAAACGGAAATATTGGCCCTGGTATCAAAAATAGGAGGAGGCAATGTAATCGCACATGACATTTAATAGTACAAATTAGGCCAACTCTGCGGTTACGCCGTAGTCGCCTAGGACATTACAAGAATTCAACCCACATAGAATGCTCATACTAATGGCCCATAGATCTCCGGTGCTGGTGGAAGGGTTATGCACGTTTTAGGCTTAGTAATATGCAATTGGAATACACACATGATCTTGGATCTAAGTTTTACCCAGATAACAATGATTTCTCCATCACAGTACATTTTGGCATCCATTTATGGGTTGAGTCTAATCGGTGCTATTGGCGCGTCATGAAATACACCATAGTTGTGTGCGATTCTGCAATGGCATGTAATCGATACGGTTAGCTGAGACACTAACTGGCGGTGTAAATGCTTGCTAATATAAGGATATTAAGACTTGATCTAGCTTGAGCTGGTAATCCTTACACTATTTGTGGATTATAGTGTAACTGCTGGATGATTGGATTCATTTACGTATCATCATTTGTTGGTATGCCTGTAACACGCCTTGTTAACAAGTGGGCCGAAAATGATGCCAACACACTGGCGCATTGTCAACAACATCGCATGACAAGTGTAGGAGCAGATATAAGGGTTTTCAGTAATATATTTCCTATCCAAGTCCACCATTTATAAACTTTGTTTCTTACAAGTTATATATGAGAGTCACACTATGTCAGTACATGAGCTCACTTCAAGCGTATGTCTGCGGTCATTAATCGACTATCTCCACCAGGTACATGTGGACGGCAAATTGAAATCAAGCTGTAGCGCAATCGGTCATAGTGCTGTGCTTTTAATTGGTAACGAGTTGCAGGTATTTAAATACATCGTCTAATAAAGATTCAATTGTGATTAACGGAAGGCTTAAAATAAAGGAAATCAGGTGATCGTTGAAATGTCACTGGTTCAACCGAAAGAGAATTCTAAGACTGACATGTTGCTTAAATAAATATATGTTGCCCTTGTTTTTCAACCAGGTTATCTACATAACAGACTATATATTTTGGTCGAAGTAACCAAGCATCAAAAGCGCTAAAACAAATTTGGTAGACGCCCTCTGCGACCAAACGATACACTCTGGTGATCGGTACAGAAACCAATTTTGTATTGCTGTCTTAATCAGCTACTGTTGGGCTCGCAGTTAACGGCAGCCTGGTATTGACGCATTGCTTTTTCCTTAAGTACCGCTTCATGATTATTTAGATCTAACGCAGGTAAAGTTACCTACCTGGTTTGTGCGATCTTATTATTGACAAATATGTCTTTTACTATAATTAATTCGAACTGGCGAAATTTGTCATTTGGCATAAGACAGTGAATGTTACCAGCAGCTAGCAGATGCCGCGCCGGTCATGTTTCTCTGGAATGATAACATCGGGTCAAAGCGTTGAGAATATTTGATCGGGATAATGATACTTCAATGATTGCAGACGTGATAGCACGCCAACGCTGCCATTAGTAGCTGTGCACGATCGGTCAAACGCAAGTACCATACTTACACAATATAGCAGATAGTGTGTGAAATGTTCATATGTTTTTATCGATGTTAAAAGGCAGTAGTCTTTTAGGGCTTTGACATAGGTTCGTAATGTCAATTTCGATATTGTCCTCACTTCAAAGCCCATTCATGGAGTAAGCGATGTACTTACAAAAAGTACCAATCAGCGAAAACGCTTGATACTATATATTGCATTGGGGCCAAATAAGCCGTTAAGATAATGACCGGTGCGGGCAAACAAAGTGGTTCATTGTATTCTAATCGATTAGGGCATGCCACTGTAAACCTTCTACGGTTTAGGATTCAAGGTATCGAATGACGTATGTTATGTAATAGATCGGATTCTGTAGAGCGGGGCACGTAAAGTGATCGATGAGCACAAGTAATACAGATTAGGTGGTGGTTCTCATGCCGGATTGATATAGAATCCATTTTGGCCAATTTTATTGCATAGTGTGAGGATAAGCGGTAGACGTTGTAAGGAGTTGCACACTCACATGTAACAATTGCTTTCGACAATTATACCAGACATGTACATTTATTTCTAATATCATTGCAAACTAATCGCATATCTGATTTCTGCAGTAAATATTAAACAAAAACTCTTGCTTCCGACGGTTCATGTTATGTGTCTATATGCATATATCTGTAACATAGAAGTTCATAACCTGTTTAATTGATTCAGGATGAAGGACATTGTACATATTAGCGTTCACAGGCAATACGCTAACAATCACAATAAAGATTATAAATAGAATTCTCATACGCAACTTCTAGTTAAATAATAATTCAAATATGTGGGAAAAGAGACCAATCAAGTTAACTAGTCATAACGCTAATAGTCGCAATAATAAAAATGTTTGCACATACAACCGAGAAATAACGAGCCATTATTTTCAGGATTTAGCTAATTTCATATAGTCATTGTACGTTGAGGGTTTTCGATGACAAACAATGGTACAACGGTTGTTTCATATTCGTCCAATATTGGGGTTACCAATGTAACTGGATCTGGAATCCAGCCATTTAATCAAGTCGAATGCGTATTGTTCTGCGATTCCATCGAACGTAGAACGGACCATTGTTTAACAAGACCAAATGTATAAAATACATAGATATCGAGAGAGAGATAGAGAGAGAGATATATATATATATATATATATATATATAGATAGAGAGATATATATATATATATATAGATATAATATATATCTATATATATATATAGAGAATATAATATATATATATATCATATATATATCATATATCCATATATATATATATATGTATATATATATATATAGAATATATAAATAGACATTATATAGATATATATATAAATATTATATATATATATATATATATATATATCATATATATATATATATATATATATATATATATATATATATATATATATATATATATATATATATATATATATATATATATATATATATAATTGGATATATATATATATATATATATACATTTATATATATATATATATAATAATATATATTATCTATTATATCTCTCTCTCTCTATCTCTATCTTTTATATCTCTATATATATATATATAAATATAGCTCCTCCCCCTATTCCTTCTCATCTATATCTCTCTATAAATACATTTGCCGCTGAAGCTCTCATATATATATATATATATATATATATATATATATATATATATGCTGTTAATTTGGAAGCAAAGTAAATTAGCGCATTTGCCGCTGAAGCTCAGAGCCGTGCTGTTATTGACAATGCGATGTGGCAAGTGTGCACGTTCAGGCACGTACATACCAGCTAATGTACAACATTTGGCCACCAGGGTCAATCAAGTAGCCGACCTTCATTTGGCTGTAATGTCAAAGGGAGCGCTGCATTAGCCCAATCGCGTCACGTATCTTAAAACAAGTTTACGACCTGAATATATATATTCCCGTATTGTGCCCTAGTTGAGAGCCATTAATGAGTACAAACTGGTATAATGCTGCTGCCGTTTTGCGCACGTGTATAATGTTACTTTCGATGGATATACATTTGCTAAATAGTATCACTTGATGTACAGTTGTATAGTGCAGTTATTCACTAAATCTAGGGAAATAACTTTATTCTTTATGGGATCATCAACACTGTTTAGCCTGTATTGGCTAACAAAGAGATCACAATGGGTTTGCTAAGCATCACATTTGTTTGTAAACAAATGTATTCAATATAGCAAAATTCGATATTGTGTACGATAGGCAAAGATTGATTTGGAGACTGCATAAAACGAGTTCATATTATTGATAACACCTATTCATGAAATTCTATCTGCAGACCTATAATACGTGATCTCCTTTCTTTATCTTTGATCGAAAATAATCATTTCTAGCGTTTGAGCTCTCCTACGCCAAGGTACCCTGTCTACGGCAAATTGGAACGTCTGTACACGGCGTTCTAGCTTCGGATTTAAATGGTTTAACTGCAATAAAAATAACGAAAATCAGATTGATTGCGATTTTAGTAATAATGTTATGTCCTTCACAATAACGTAAGCCGTGTACTCATAATGTATTTCCTAAGGATAATTTTGGAAGGACGTTGTGGTAGCCACTAGTAAATATTAATATCCTTGTAGTGGAGGTAAAATTTTAGAAATTCGATTATCTTGCAATTATTGATTTAGCAGAGCACGCACTGATGAATATGGAATATTTTATTATGTTTCACAGCGACCACGACCTTCATTTAATACATTTTTACAGGATCACATTTAATATAATGTTATCGTCACTTTTACCCACAGTTGCATGGTGAATTTTTTTTTTCGAATGTTATTAGTTAGCGAGACACAAATAGTGTGACGGTATCATAATACAAACTCTACGCACATGGGTGGTCGAGGTAGTCACAATTCAACTCGGCTGCTATGACTCCAGAAGGTCCGTTTAGGCAATTACGTTTGTGCGGTGGGACATTAAACTGAATACTGAACTGAGGCAGGTATGCTCATAAAAACGACAAGCGTTACGCGTTGACTGAACCGATCAATCAGTAAGCTTCACAAAAACCATTTGCGTTCACAAATCGAAAATAGAGGAGCAATAAAAACCTCAAAGACAACATCAAACCTCTATTCCAACATCTACTTTGACAGATATCGTTGTACCAAGAAAGTGGTATAGATAGAAACAGCAACATTATAACAGGTCTGAACACCTTTCCTGGAGCCGTCTAATGCTTTCTCTGCTGGTTTACTGACAACAAAGACTATACCGAACCTCTTGAATATGCAGTTGGCATTGACAAATGCATCTGTAGTATCTGCTACATATATGGGATGCTGCACAACTTCCGGTCATCAAGCAAGAAAACAAATTCAAAATATATGTCTTTCTTAAGAAAACGACCTTAAAATGACATTTGGTCTGCTTCATATGGCTACTTTAACATCATTACCCTATTTGAATTATCATCAACAAACAATCTCAATGTTCTTTTTAAAAAGGAATCAGCAATCGTAATAAGTTTTGATAACGTTTGTTTTTTTAGTTGTTTTCTCTAGCTTATTCTATTGTCGAACATATATGTTAATCTCCATTTGTAACTGCAATTTAGTTTGTGTAATTGATATAAATTGCTTATTGTCTTTGTGTGGGTATGACTGTCTAGATGTTACTTTGGTCTGAGCTGCCAATATTATGGTGCTTGAAAAGACACTCCACGTATGAAAAATGCTTTATGGAATACCCCCGCCTATATATTGATCATACATTAATATCAGACGGTTACGAAAACATCATAACCAGTGTGCTCCAGACAAGCGCGGACTACCAGGCAATCAGGATGTCTAGCCGTCTTTCGTCATCTGCGGCACGTGTCACCAGAAGGTGTCACATGAAAGGGCAGGTCATTTGCCGGTGGAAGCAAAAATCAGAAGTTTTGTGCCAATAGGTGCAGCAGTCGAAGTACTTGCCATTGTGAAAGTCATGATGGAAAACAAAATCAGTTTTAGCTGTTTAATTGGTCCTTGCCGCAATCGTGACAATATAGGCGGCATCTTAGTTTATGCGTCTGGTAAATCAAACTACATCCTCGGATCAAATAATATAATAGCTTTCTAATAATTGTTTAAATGGGCGCCAATGCTTGGCTATTAACTTGTCCGCAATACAACAGCCGATATAAAATTAAAGGTTTTGAATATTTTAAGAATTTTTATTTCAATTAATCTTGGAAAAAGCGTTGACTGTGTTGATAGCATTGAATTATTTTAATTTAAGTTCCAAACTCGTTTGTACTCATTATTGATTCATTTAATTATTTTGATTGAAATGCAGCTGTCTTGCAGCCACGGAAACGTTTAGTAGGTGGGGCTTTTTCATTTCAAGATATGTTTGCGTAACATCACTCAGACAGAATGCTATACATTTCGCCTGACACATCCGTAATTAACGAAATGCGTAGCTTGCCAATCATTCTTGCGAATCACAGAATGCAATATTTAATGTTTGATCAACAATAGAGCACACAAACGTTTGCAGTGGACACAATTATATATGGCTGCCAGCTCGCAATCGAGGAAAAGATTGTATTTTGTAATCCAATAGAGCCACGAATTTTCCTTGATCAGTAAATTATTTTCTATTGTTTCACCCACATTTGTTGTAAAATGATAATGACTGTAGAAACACAGTATTTGGCGATCTGGCAAATTAAAAATAGATAATCAGCTGATTCAAAAGCGGCCGATAGCAGATGTTACAAATGGTATGATCGCGTTTTATCCTGGGCAGCTATTCTTAGTAAAGATGCAAACTGTATAGACGTCTGGTGCAGCTGCCTTGTGCAAATTTATAAATCGTTAATCATTTCAAATAAATCACTGGTTTATGAACTATGAAATGGTAATTAAGTGTTCATCACTATAACCTCGTCGACATTTGTATAACAATTGTATACCAAACATTTTTGAAGAATTTATCAGTAATAACTCACTGTCAATGAAATGGGGGTAGGTGCGTCACATTGATTTTAAACAATATTAGGTTTTACTTATCTTTTCGCGCAGAAAAGCCACCGTGGGAACTCATGATGGATGTAATGTAACAGGATGACTAATAGCTCCGTGTCGGTACAAAAGTTAGATAACGCAAAGCCTCGAATAATAAAACCGTTCCCTCTAGAACTATTGGGAGTTTCGTAAATTGGAACAGTATATCAGCCTTATATCTGTCCCTAGAGCAGATTCTCAAGTGTATTCCCGTTCTAACTTGTCAAGGTAATGTCACATTTTGACCAGAGCTTTTGCAGCTTGACGGTCCTGTTGTTAAAGTCAGCAACGCAATTCAAACATCCAACGCAGTGAACTGATTGTCATCGCCAGGATAAACTTAAGAGTGTAACATGCAATGATAAGTCATTATAGCCATGGCTATAATTTATAGCATACATTGGTTCATTTAATAATGTAACATGCAACTATTGATATAGCTACACCAATATTTATTACTACATGATATATAAAATATTCATATCTCGTGGAGGTTCACACTTCAGTTTCCCTAACATTATCAGTCACATTTGTATAACATACTTTGTATTGGCTGTATTAATACGTATACATATCGAATGCCTACCGTGATAGGCCACGGGTAGTAGCAGATGATTTTAATGTCAATTGTTAAGCCATGTGTCTGGATTATATGCGATGTTCGTGATAGGTGTGCTAATATTCCTATTCTAAAACATATAGCTTATCATCAATCTTCTGCATTAAAGTTTACGTTTCTGGTACACGGAGAACTTCTTCATATCTGAGCTCCGTGATCAATTGAAGTTCAGCATTTATGAAACTGTGAAATGGTGCTTAGGATGAATAATTTAGGTTATTTTTTTCACTCCTCTTGCATTTGGCATTCATCCCTCATTACGTGCACAGCGAGTGTTATGACAAATTCGCGTCAGCGGATGTTGCATGTATTGCCTTATTCTCATATACAAATAAACATATGCACGGCTTATAGTAGGGTGTTGCGGTTTGCACATTCGCCATACAGTTATCATGATCTTTCCTTTACTTACTGATCCTAAATCGACCGTCACGCTGAACTAGGTTTAGGAATCATATTTGATTAGCCCATCAAAGCAAAAAAATAGAACAGTGCTAAAGAGGCTTTACATAGCCAAACCGCGAATGACTGCCAAAACATTGTTGTTCAATAACACGGGGGTAATTTTGTGATAGCGTATGATTTGAAATAGGATTAGGCCAGGCGTGCTATGCGTGACATTTAATCTGCTGTTTCTTGGGTCCAAAAAGACATTATAAATATCAACGGTCTCGGTGTTATGTAAGGTCTTTCTATTTACAGTGGCCTTTAAATCTACAGTAATCAGACAATAACACTGCATGAATGTATAATTGGTACGCATTTGGGTTGCTGCAAATAACAGTTATACTAAATATTTCCCTTAATATGAGAAAAACAGCATCTAACCATTGTATGTTTTCGATTGATGTGGGCTTATCCTGTCGCTGACAATGGTCAAAAGTGGGTAAAATGAAGTGACTGATATTGCTAGGGGAATATAAGTCCTATTCTCAATTATATGAGCAGTATTCCTCCAACTGACATATTTACGCCGAATCGCTGAGGATTAGGAAATTCGAACTCCGGCAACAGCATGATGCCATCTCCTTAAGCAGGCTCGGTTAAGATCAAACATCATGGCAACACTGTTGAATTGTGTATAAGAATTATATTAATAATGCTAATAATAGTAATAATAGTAATTATAAAGATAATAATTATAATCCTGCATTAGATCTCAATTTGAGTCGACTTTTCTTGAAGATATTTCGATCTAAAACAGAATAAGCAAGAGCGGCTAAAATTTGGCTTAATAGTATGGCGATGAATATGCATCAGTCTATAACTTCATCTAACCTACTATGAATGGCGTTAATGGCGCTGCAACATCACGACAGATAAATGAGTAGAAAAGCCACAAGTGAGTGACAAAACACTGGTTTGGTCGACAATATAGTCATTTCTCGCTGTAAATGCTGATATAACACGTTGTAATGTAGTCACAAGGTGTGTAGCCTTACTAAGAGTTGTTGTGGATAAAATTTCAGTTTTTGAACTGGATATGCAGGTCTTAATGACTGTCATCAAATTTATCCAGTTGGCCCCATATAATTGTATCCGCTGCGTGCAGCACAATAAGTGTACTAATATCAATCTACGACGTATTGGTCATATTGTTAGGTGTGTAGCGAGTCGAATAGTAGCAACAATCAGTACCAACAAGCACTTGAAAAACGATTCAAACTGCAACTGCCGTCGTAAATGCTATGTAGGTAGAGTTGAGTGAAAGCAAAAGACTTGGGAGTCATGCTTAAGAATGCTGCAGAGCTCCAATGGGGTATCAGCTTAGAACACATCAAGAAATGTTATGGCTACGACTCGGAAAGCTTCACTGGAGTTTGTACACACATCGCCGGCGAGCGCACTCTGAACAGTTTGTGTTTTTCTTGTTCACTTGTTTCTTCTGCGAACTTGTTTTATTTGTAGTTCATTTGTAAGCCTATCATCAAAACAACATCTACTCACAGCTTGTGCATAGATTGCCTCGACTGAACCCCATATTTTACTAGATTCCGTCTTATCTATTTATATCCTAGCCCTCTCCTCAACTTTTTAGCACACGATCACAATAAGACGCAGCGTTACCTACCCGAAACCTGTCATATTTCTGCAATAGCAGCGAAAAACTGACCCATCTTAACTTGATATTTTATTGTGAAACACATCTTACATGACTTATTTATCGAGCTGATATGATGGGGATCGTTGTGATGGCCCGCTAGGTCGGTGTGGGTGGTAATGGATGCAACAAAGAGAGAGCTGGCCATGTGCCACCCTGAGGCATAACAATAAATGATCCCGAACCAGGGTGCTTATATTCGCGATAACATATGAATGAAATAATGCTCTCTTTTACCGTCCCCTTCAACATCACGATCCCAATATGTATCATTCATCATTGCACTCTGAGAGTCGTTGGTATAGATTCGACCATTTTTGATACTGCTGCCTGTGAATCCTGTCAATCTTACACTTTTGATGGAAACAAAAATGCTATTTACACCAAGACAAGAAAATGGGTTTCGTTACTCGCAAGTTTATCACAGGTGAACACTGAACACTGCGAAAGAGCAAATATATGCATCGGTCAATGTTAAAACATGCAGTTTCATGTTGTCACTGTTGCGGTACAAAATCAGCTAGGATGACACCAAAACGGAATTTGTCAGGTCAGTTGCTGTAGCTACAGTGGTTTTGTATTAGCACCAATAAAGTTTACGGTCGGTAACCATCCGGTAACACACTCACAAATACAACAATAAGCCTGCAGGTAATGATGATCGCATAATGCCAATAGTCGAATGCATACCAACAACGGAGTGGACATCCAGGTAGGAACATACATATCTTTAATGGTATACCATCGCAGTGGAGGCCTATTTGATGCAAGCTACTTTTGCTACGATGTAATCATACAAAGCTAAGATACTATTATACATCATTCTATTTAAATAATAATTCCACCAGCTAGTCCGCAATCGCTATTTGAACTGTATGGTGCGTGGAAAATCGACCGTGAGTGGTTAATGCATTTGGCTGACTGTACCGTACAACCATTTTCTACAATATGAATATGTTGAAATGGACTAAATGGAGATGATCAAGGGTATTGGTAATGTTCATGGTTAGTTATCGCATCCAGGTGACATTAACACGGTATTGTAAACAGAGCATCCCAATGCTTATCATTTACTAATTATGTATGGGGATCGTTGTAATGACATGGCTATTTTGAGCACCTGATGGCACTGTGTGTGCACAGTCATTTGATGAGAGTGGCTATGCGGCCTGCAGTCGACTACGATAGAAACATTATTTCAGGTATCTGGACTTTTGGCAACATGGTGGCTAACCGGAATGTAGTCTATGCAAATCAGATTATAAACAGTAGAACTGAAGAAGTATAAGCCACCACCGAGCCCACATGATCAGCCAAGTTGGCGTACGCCGCGATGGAATTTCTCTTTTACCCCAGCTGAACTGATTTCATTATTTCCCCGTCATATTAACATGTTGCATATTCAGTATTTATATAGCCAGTTTCATTTATTTATCCCATGACGACCAAGATATATTGTTCAATATCATATTGCAGCAAAGTTTGACGAATGCACCCCTGCTTTTGATTCTACATCGGAAAGCGTAACTGAAGAGGAGGTCTATATTTGGGCCGTTTCATAGATATAAAAAGTCATATTTCACTGCATTTTTTACAGTTATAAACAAAAGGTAGTCGACATTCTTGACGTCATCACAAAATGAAAAAGTGTGTTGTAAATCGTGGTCATATCATCTTTGCTGCTGATGGTAATATGAAATACTAAAGAATCACTGTCGTTTATTGTACTTCACAAGCAACTGAAAGATCGCGCTAGATGTAATTAGGTTTACTGGAAATATAATAAGTTGCTAGGCGAAAATCATTGATATATTGCTGTAAGTGTCGCTATTACACATATGTGACGTCAAAATATTAATGGCATAAGAAAATACGCTCTACATCGATGTGCTTGGTAATGTACAATAATTGCCAAAACACATCTACCGGTATTATCCCAGTACCGACACCTGGCATACAAACGGCTGAGATGTCTAATCGTATATGGTTGTACATTATGGATGATGTAGATGAATAAGACTCATAGATACACGGCTAGGGTACTTGTATATCACATAAAAAGCATTCTGGAAGTGGCAAGGTGAGATTGTTCTCTTCCGGGCTGCTGGGGTGGGTGGGGGGGGGGGGCAGGGATTGTATTCATGCATAGAGTGGCGGGTGGTTATTAGCCGGGTTTTACAATACTGCTTGTAGCACAACCCCATTGTTATCCGATGGTATAAACTCTCCTTATCTAACACCCATTTTGGTCGAGTCGCCTTAGGAGGTGCTTAATTGGAAAGGTAATCATTAAACTGGTGTATATTCCGGTTAATGTTCGCTATCATTGATATTGAGGTCAATGTTTACCTGTACCAACCTTTCCATAATTCATTGGTTAAAACTGTGTTAAGGGTGCACAAAGAGTATAAGTATATGTTTATGCCTCTAAGCCCAAACACAATATGGTCATGAATAAGTGGCCAACACAAAGCATTGCAATCTGATCAAACAAACTTATGATTAGCTGCAATTGGTCGCGAATCAGAGAGATTAAGATCGACGATATCTGCTGGACAAACAATGCATGGGGATTGCCTGTTATATATATATATATATATATATATATATATATATATATATATATATATATATATATATATATATATATATATATATATATATATATATATATATATATATATATATATATATATATATATATATATATATATATATATATATATATATATATATATATATATATATATATATATATATATATATTGCAGAGCTGCTTTGTTTTATAGATCATCAACCGCATTTTGATCATCCCGCGGGGCAAGCTTGTTTAGAAATATAAGTCATAAACAAGGTGTCTGTGAGTTCTCTTCTATTATTTTGCTGGCTTTACGTTGCTGTATGAATTATTTATGAAGGTGTTAATGTTTATATCACGCGAACTGCATAAGACGACTCTCAAAGTACGCATATGGTACTCTCAAAAGGACAATGGTAACCCAACCATGGCATGATTATCTCCGTAATGTGCACATGAAACCTTCAGGGCCCAATTATAGTGAGATCAAGGAAACATTATACGTAGATTGAGGGACATCAATAATCTTCTAGTCTAAGTGGCGTGAAACATAAGATCGACGCTATAGATTGCGTAGGCCTTACAGTTGGGGTAAGTGAAGTTTAACCTAAACAACAAATAGATAATTTTGGTTACTTTTCCTCCTTTACACACATATTAGAACTGATTTGTCTCAGAAACTGGAAAGGACATATTGAAGCTTACAACATGGTTATCTTTTCGGTTTGAGACTAAATGAGTAGTGATTCTCGCTTCGTCTAGACCGATCTCCCCTAGGTGATATTATATATCTGGTTGATCAATAGCAAATTAGTCTGGTCGGCTCAGTAATATGGTATTCAACATAGCGTCACCAAAGCCATTAACACACCAAGCTTTCCGTTCAATTCTTCTTTGCATATTATGTGAGGGATCATGGTAATGGGATATCATGTACATAAAGATGGCCACCAGCCCGTATGTCTGTTCGTTTTCCGGCCATTATATAAAGGGGGTAAAATGCCTATGACAATCAATTGGAATGAAGTCCGCTTCCTCTGAGCTTAGCTGACTACATGATGACCCAATGATATTTAATAGCTACAATACAATTAATGCTGTACATATTCTGTGAAACGGTTTGTCATCGTTGGTAAGGGTACCTGCGTTATATTGCGTTGCAACGTTGTTAATTCACAAAGATATGGAGCTGCCTTAGCATTATCAAGTTTATGCTCCCATGCTTAAGTTGAGAAACAGAAATGCCAGTGTTGCATTCGACTTACATCGCGTGTTGTATCAATTTATTCTGGAAAGTAATAATTGAAGCAGACAATTAGACGGGCATATACTGAAAAGACGCCTGATATTCAAATCACCTAGACAATAAACGCCAAGCACTCTTTCTTGCTCGTAGTTAATTCAACCCTTCTGAGGCACACTGATCAAGAGAGTTATGCAGCCAAGGCCCTTCAGCATCAGTAATAGCAGCAGTATTACATCAAAATTGAGACCTCAGTAAAGCGTTGCATCAAAGTGATGGTCACGACACACACTTAGCAGGTAGCTTGTACAAATATGCTGCCGCACGCATTGAACGCCACCTCATCATAGTCAAGGAGGTGACAACAATTAGACAGCATAATAACCATAGTGTTGCATTTGATTTGTTGTTTGAAGAGCATTTGAGTGTATTGGAAGTTGGCTGCTTATCTCGTACTGCTGAAGATGAATTCTAAGAGATTTGCATATAGCCAGTAAGGCTTATACATGACATTTGAATGTCAGGCGTATTACATAATTTGCAGGTATCTTATGACTTTAATTAGAGCTGTTAAAATAGTTATTCGTGTGAACCATTTTTTTCTTATATCGACGTAAGGTGTGATTGTGCCAATGTAACGTGCATACTAATCTAAAATACTTACCGTTTGAAGATACAAATATAAAATATGAATTATAGGAAACGTCGAAACAAATAAGCGGATACCATATGCCCACGGACTACCTACACACCAGGTCGCAAGTCGTCAGGGATGATTCCTTTACCGGATGCCATGCAGCAACCCCAAGGCATTATATGGAAGTTACTCTTGAGTTTTGATTTTATGTCGCTCTATAACGAGTAAATAGCCTGACTAACTGATACGTGTTTGGCTCAGATTATGCCAAATCAATCACTGTTTGTCTGATTGGTGGCAACGTTACACGGTTAGATGTACATTTAAGTTGTCACATTTACAACCGTAAAAGTTATGATACAGGAAATCGGTCGCTAGTGACAGAAAAATGTATTCTCTTTCATAAAGTCATAAATTACTGCGGTCAGCCTGTATGGTCGCTAAAGTCATGCATTTAAATTAATTTTGTCAGAGGTTTTTTTTTTCGAACGTTAATGCACTGCGATAAAGGATGTCTCTAAAACATTATAACGCCCATCCATGATGGCACAATTTATTCTAACCGTCACATTACACACCAAGACAATATTTCAAAGGCAGTTGACACAATTGAATGTCAAAATATTTATAACTTAGTTTACCAATGGTCTGTGCGGATTAATAGCATTGAATATGGAGCTTTCTCATTCTGGAACTATTTATCAGTGCAGTAAAAAACGTATATACTGCAATGCATGGCAGACAATAATGGTGAATAATGCATTTGAAACTTAAGTTTCAACCAGTTGCCATGTCTTTTTGTTTTGGTTTGGCATTTGAATTGAAAATCCTTTATGTTGCTGTTCTGTCACTTTATTCTTGGCAGAAATACAATTAAAAGACTGATGGTTTTCCCAGTGATGAAAAGGCGATATACAAATTTAAAACCAAGGACTATTAGATTACACTGACAAGCAAGGCTAATGTGCTGCGCGCAAATGGCAAGGGGGAACTATTTGCTTAAATTAGTAGATCTGCGTACAAGGAATACATCCGCCTTCAACGACGCGCTGACACCATGTTTGCTGCTTCCCGATATGATGCAAAATACAATATCGCAGGCTTGCTCAAATTAAAGTCAGAACTTCGGGATATTCTTAAATGGCTCTCAACTAAAGATCGGTTTAACTCGTGTTCAAATGTAACGATGTGACATTTCATAATTTCCTTACAATTCTCTATGCTTCAAATTTATAGAGTTGCGTGGTCATCATATACGACGACTTACACTTAGTTCATCCGGTTTGCGGCAAGAAATTCTATATTCTGTTACAAGCACGCAAGCAGTATGCAGCCCGCAAGTCATTTAAAGTCACTATGAACAGTCAGTGTCATTTTAACTATTGAATGTTTCTCTTATGGAGTGCAACATTGGTATATAATTTATGCCGTAACATTTCCAACGTAACTGTGTACTACGCTTGCGTGTATATGACACGTTATTTGAAAATTAAATATAACGAAACTATATCCTCTAAACCACAACTTACTTCAAACTGTTGACATCTACAACTTCAACGTAATCTGTTGTAGGTTATTTGGTTTGTATCTTGCCTTCCCATTGCCCTTTTAAGAAAATACGGATTGTTAATATATCACTCTGAAACAATCATAAACGTTGGCGTACATGTCCTTAATGATGTTTCTATAGTTGTTCACAATCTATCAACTGACGTGAACAGGGACAGAAAGCTTTAAATGATGTCGTTAATGAAATGCCGCGTTGTGTGAGGAATGTTTTGTGATTTCTATGGTAATTTGATGATAGATGTATATTTTGTATGAGGAAGAATCCGACGGCAGCAAATACATTTAAGTATTGTTTAATCGAATTCTTGCGAAAATTCTATTTTTTGTTAGCCTAAACGTCATCGGCTTGAACTAATAAAGAAACCATGATTTGCGTGCGTCTGGTAAGGATAGCCGATTGATTCTAACCAGAACTGCGTAGCTATATAAAACAATCAACTCCATTGGCTGACCTAAAGTTGCGAATACCCAATAAATAGACATTGGTTGTCGTTAGCATTCCCAATAGATTAATGGATCATTTGATGAAAGGAGGATTTAACTGTAGCCTCGTTGTTTGATTCAGTAATCACCAGAGTGTAATTTTATCCTAAGAACACCTCCTCGGAGGTCGCTGGAAGTAGTTCAAGGTGTCTGCTCAGATAAGGATAACTGCTTCATATACTTAAAGAGTTGTCATATGTGTAGATAAGGGGTTGTTTCCGATATAACCATGATTGAGGGGTATATTTTCGTCGCTAGAGAGAGGGAACTTAGACAGAAAATGTTAAAAAAATCGGGATTATCTCATAACGACACCCAGAGCACTCACACTATTATTAGTTCTTTCTATGTACATCCGATTCCCTTGTTAAATGTATTTGTCATCTACGAATTTAATGTTAGGCAAAATCATTGGTGACTATTTCTATTTACTCTGCGACTGTGCCATTTGTAGCCACTTTATGCAATAAATCTGCAGAAAACTTATTCGCTCAAATGGAGTACTCAAGCCTCGATTTTTAGCATTTGCGGTTATCAAGTGTGGCTCCAGGCGTAGTATAGGTTTACACAACATTTGCGATGAACAGAGCGCTGTGCTTAAGGCTCACAAAACACACTAGCAGAGCTTGGAAGTACATCAACACATCATCCGATATTTCAAATCCAATTGACGCTTAACACGGGCAAATCACAGATCATGGTACTAAACAGATGCACTCTGACAACCCAGCATACGTGGCAGTTGAATGACCCGACCCTGAGCAGTTGAATTATGTGCGTGATTTATAGTAATATCAAGGGTTCACATGGCAAACCCCATTGTATGCCTTATTACATTTGGTACTCTGTGAACGCATATGCCATGGGCAGTTAAAAAGTATATCAGACCATTGAAAGGTGCATTATCGTGCAATAAATAAGCGTTTATGACACAGTGTGCTGCTGCAGGACCCGCAGTGACGTTCGTAAAATTTGCACGTGAGATGTAATGAGGGTGAAAAGAGTAGTAGAATTAATCAAAGTTTTGCACTTCTTTAAATAGATTCGGTACGTCAATCTCCAGATTCCATGTCGTTCTAAGTTGACCTTGAAATGCTTACATGATCAAAGCTGACAGCAATGTTTTTAAAATGTATCCAATACCATAAACTTCCACAAACTGAAAAATCGGGAAGCATTTCGACAATACTTTTCCAAAGAAAATTATGCATGTCCACAAACTATATTGCAAATTATTATCAACTCGATTGGCTTCTGCCGAAAGAATAAAATATATATTGAGGAGATGAATGACCATGGTATTACGTTGGGTTACCAGGTGATTTGTCGGGCTTTCAGCTTTTCCATCTGCTTGCTAAAACCACTCACTCATCACCGTTTTGATGTTTCTCATGCCGCTTAATTACGCCATTGCCTACTGACAGTTATGAGTGTTTTCATCTCATTATAAGGTCAGACATAATCAAAGAAAGTCGCATCATTCAGTGATGACTAACATTAAGCACTATAACGATTGCGATACTTGCGCATGAGTACCCTGACCTAAAGATGTATGGTACCACGTTTTGTCAGATGGAGATCGACCCGCGTATACCTGTTTTTACTTAGAACTACAAGAATCTTCCCTCATTCAACTGCTTTTAAATCAAATACAATAAAGTATAGCAACAAAACAGCTTTGAAAACCATATTTTGGTATAGATTGGTCATGGGCGTTTGCAAGACATTTATTCTTTTCCCGTAAAAAACAATTAAGTCAAAACCTTTTTTCCAGACTAGAACAAACCAGGCCACTATATATCTTGGAGTTCTGCTCAAGTAAACACTTTGACTCCGGTAACTTTATTGTGTTTCTAGAGTAATAGCAGCAGGATAACATACGCATTACGGTCGGTATCTTCGATAATATAATCGGACACAGATTTCCTAGTCACGGCACGGACAAAGAAAAAGTTGAACTGTTTAAACTGGCGTTCATACTTTGTTTCTGCGATGCACAGCACGCACGTCGTTCCGGCGTCAGACCTAATGAGGACACAGACAGCTGGAAAAGAAGCGAACTTCATGCACCCTAGGATTTTTCTGATGCATCGTGGTGCTTTGACAAAACCTATCTCTCTCAGGCTGTTTCGATAAATCATTCAGATTGCAATGTAACGTGCAATAGGCTGCAGTATAATCGTTGTCGAATCAAAAGAGAACATTGCAACGCAAACTATTATGCTACAGTACCATGAAGGTGTTTCCGGTTTTGTCACTTGGAGCACCAGCTACGTACGACATATTCGATATGTTACTGATACTGATCCATGTTGCATCAGTTTTACTTCTTGGAGCTAACACAATTAACTAGTTATATTAAAATTAACTTTCAAGGTGTTCTCCTATGGATGTATTTTAGACATTGTGATGCTACTCCCCGGGGATTCACATAGCACAATGCTCGTAATAAAACGATCAATTTGATAAAAACAATGCATCATCAGCAATAAAAAGATATCAAGCCTATGGGTAATCATCTATGTTTCGATCCTTTCTTGCTTGCATCAAGCGACTTTAGATATTACATGAAAACTGGTCGGTGACTTGTTTGATTGTCGATGTTGTTATGAGCAACCTTTCACTCAACTGATAATAGAAACGTATTGCTCGATCAAATTACCGATGCAGAGAATGAAATAACATCATGTTGTGTTTAATGTAATTTGCGCAAATGCTTTGCACTATGGTATTGACGCTGCAGCTATGGGAACAGCGCGATGTAATGGCCCATTTACGGGGTAATATGATACCCAATTCCTCGGATTGCGGCCGATATTACAACAATGTCCGGATGTTATGACTAAGCGTATCAAATATGCCATCGCCTCTCTTGGCAAAACACCGGGTCTGCATAAACGTGATACGAGCATATTGGCTCACGATTGGCATGAGAATTACAAAACATTATCTGAATGTCAGCAAAATTGGCTGAAATTAATCAATCAGGGTAGAAGCGGGTATAAGCTAGTGTGGTTTTGAACAAAATCATAATTCATCACCCAGTTACATCGTAACTGACTTCGTAATCCAGATGGTTAGCTGATGATTCGCGCTCAACACTATGAATGTCAGTCTCTGATATTATTCGGCTGTCCCATGTACTCAGCGATAAGGCTTACTGGTTATTGAGGAGATGGGTTATGATAATTTATCAAAGTGACAACTGCCTTGGCGACGTGGGTTGCATAGGCATTTCATCTACCAGTCGCGAGAGGGATTATGAGCAATGCGAAATTTGTTCCCATATATTTCGTACTATAAACGAATCTTGTTATCGAGTTTTCTGAAACACTGCATTGATTGAATTAAAACTTGCAATTGGTTTATCTTCTCAGTTGAGGAGCAGTCATCCTAGGTCAATGTCTCTTAGGTTTATTGAATTTCCGGTCGATATTAGCATATTGTGCTGGAGGCCTGCATACAGCAATCGAGTATTGAGAACGCGGCAGCCATTATCATGGCAGTTTGGCCACATAGACCGACCTGTCTGTTTACGTTGGTAATGTAAGGCGATGCTGAGAATCATTGGTCTGTGCTATAAAACATTTGGAATCGCCGACAGCTTGCATACTGCCGACGAACGCTTTAAAAAATCTATGATATAGCATAGTATCCATACCTTCTCGGCTGAAGTAGCGAAATGGCAATGGACGAAATTAGGAGTATTCTCGCATCTTAAACTATATAAAACAAACAGGAAGGCTACAGTGGAATAGTTACTGAAGGAAAATACGGGAAGGCTACAGTGGAATGGCTACTGAAGCCTAATGCGGCGCAATGATTTCCATTGGTTGCACAGTCAAAATGCCATCGTGGTATATGCATCTGTACAGAAAACCCTGAGCGTTGCAGCACTTAGAAAGCACAACACATAGGTTGCTTGTGTGAATACATAAGCCATGCTTCACATGGAGTTGCTGAGGACTATTTCCAGTCACAAAAACAGACATCATTTTGGGAAGCAAAACTGTTTATATTCCGTTTGGCTTAAAATTAAATGAGATTGTGTTCGCATCTGGTTATTCTGACCAGTACGACGAAAACCAGACCAACTGACGTAAGTAAGGTGTTATGTTATAAAATCATAAAATATGCTGTGGCACAGTGTGGGTGGCCTTTGTATCGCAGTTGCGCTATAAAGTGCCTATCGTCTTCTTTGCTGCCAGATGGCGGGGATATAACCGAAATGTACCTATTCTGTCTGTGAGTCAACCGTTTCGGATCAAAATTCGACTTTAAAGATCAATCCTGCGCATCGAAAGGACGAGCGACGTCGGACCCGGCAATATTTTGATTGCGGGGGCGATCTGCGAAACGATTCTCGCGAAAAATCTTCAGATAGTTTCGCTATTTCATCATTTCGGGAGAGCGACAAAGAGACATGCGATAGCACAGATCATTTGCAGACCATCGTTGCTTTGGCAGAGCATTTAGTTTAGTATAGATTCGAACCAGAAATGAGCAATTCAGACGTCACTGATGAAGCGAATATTAGACTCCCGCCATACAGTTGCTGCGTCTAGGAGTCTTACTTACGCAGGTATGTATGCACAAGTTAATCGTATATGTGTAGTGAGAGAAGTGAATCAATACATTTTACAAAGTGTGTACCCTCTTTTCCGGAACATATTTGCCTACACTTGTCATTTGTTTTAATGCAAATAATTGGTGAGAGCCTAGTTAACACCAAATCCACAGAAGTTTATTTTTGGACCAAAGTTACATGAATGTTTAATAAATCCAACTCATGTCAACATAAAGCAATTAGTTTGCAATTGAGCTTTGCAGCAAATATTTATTCTGTATCAGAGTCAGAGTTTTGTTGGCTGATCAAGTGGCTGCAAGGATTCATGTTTACAAGGCTGCACCACATAAGTGTTAAAGCACAATTTGTAAACAAACTAAAACTAATTTTGGATTAGGTGCTGTTAATAAATAGAGATGCTCTTGGAAATATAGTAGGCC
Source organism: Urechis unicinctus (assembly GCA_034190875.2). Classification (NCBI taxonomy): domain Eukaryota; kingdom Metazoa; phylum Annelida; class Polychaeta; order Xenopneusta; family Urechidae; genus Urechis; species Urechis unicinctus. Next base: position 33,700,839 of record CM067344.1, read on the forward strand.
TCATCAAGGGTTGATGTAAATTAATTCAGCCGTTTTCTTTTCGAAATATCAGTTAGCCTATCAATGAATGCATAACTTGACCTAAGGAAATGAAGGATATGGAATAATTATCATGGTACATCTGAGTTTCTATGAATAAACACAGCTGAAACATATATGCCATGCAACATGTCATCACTTATTACATACATTTATATCCTCATCACTGCATCATGTTTCAGGTGTTTTTGTGGCTGCTGTCAAGAAATGGTACAGGTAGAAGGATCAGTATGCTAGTGGAGATTTGTGATACAATGAACCAATCGAATGTAACCAACATTTATTTGGCATACACCTAGAGTAAACTAACTGAATTCAGTAAATGCGTCCACCACAATAAAGAAGCACTGTTAAAAGCAACAAATTGTACTATAAGAATGGTACTTGCCAGGCCATCGTGCCCTCAAAGAAAAACACCTGAATCTTGGGGCAAATAGGTTAATCAAACTATGGCTTTAATCGATGCAGGTCTGCTTTTCTTGGGCTGGGGTGGGAGAGGGTCACTTTTCTCACCACCCTTTCTTGATTGTCTAACACCTGAGACCTCTGCCAAAAGCGTAGGCACAGCATTTGGCTTCAAGGCCAGCTTACAGCGTGGTTTCCAACCATGTCTTCTCTAAGTTACGGTGCTTGCTCAAAACATCCCTCGGTTAAATGATCCGAGCACACAAACAATTACTTGTCAGGGTTCGACCATTTGTCTCGCGATCGTAGTACCTGGCAAGTCCATTGTTTGATTAAATCGTCGTTATCAGGAAACTTGAACAAGTCCACGTCGTCCACACTGATACGCCGGCAACCCCGACAACCGCAACAATTCCCCATCGGGTTCGATCGGTCACGTCATGGCTGAAAACGATCGCCGTAGCGATCGTCGAGCGCGCTAATTTGAACTGACATTTTTTTTTATATTTGTCCTAAACTTATCAGATGTGACGGTCAATGGACCGGTTTGAGTTTCTCAATCACATTATGATTTGATTTTAGCCAAGTTCCTACAACCATGCGATAGGCACTTTAACATTGGGAGAATTAAATATCTAAGTTAGGAGGAGGAAAGCAATAAGTAATTATCCTGACCTTGGTATTTAACGACTAAAGCATTCTGACTGAATCGACCCTATTGCCAATTACAATATCGTTCTATTAGTCGCCTTTATATTGCACATCAACGTAGTCTTACACAATACTTATAGGGCGGCTGTATTATACTCTGGAATCAACGATCAGAGACTAACTGCAGAACGATAATTTCTAGATACTGCAGTATAATACTCTAAATAGCTGAATTACTAACCATTATTGATTATAGGATTATATTCTACCCCCAAGTGCCGAAATATTTCACGCCATACCAACGTAAACCATACAGTAGAATTGTATCATTCCGAAGTCATTTATCATAGGAGTGGCTTATATTATCGACCGTAACCCCGGCATAACTATGCTTATGCCATTGATTACAAAGGCAATGGCGAACCTCGTGGGTTTATTCTCATCATTCTAGTCCTCGCCATGTGTCACGGACTTTTAGGTATGGCGTTGAGGGCTAATTAGGGTGCGATCATATTCCTGCGAACATGACATTGGCATGCGTAATGTCGACGTTCCCGGTGAGGATGCGTAGCTGTACAGTGTCCGATACGGGACTAGACATTAGTACATTACCGTGACAAGTAAGGCCAAGACATCGTATTCAAATGACAAGCAAAAACTTCTTGGTGACAATTTGTTGGCTTTGAATCAGCAGCAGATCTATATACTGGCGAAGTACCTGTTTCTTCAGTGTTATGGTGTTTTTCAAAGATGATTCAAACATTGTCACTGCCGGCGACGATAGATTTGCTGGTAGGAACATAGAATGCCAATGTACTTGATAAAGTATACTAAATTACAAATCATGCTGTATGCAGCAATTGATGCATGTCAGCCCTTATCATGCACGATAATTGTAGCCTAACCGTTAACTGGTGTTGGATAAGTGTTAGTTTCTGTGAGGTAATCATAAAAGGGAAATTCTAGCAGTAATCTATTTGTTCTACGATTATTGCCTAATCTATTATAACAAACCCACCCTAATGTCCAGTGATATAAACAGTTGGCTAACACAACATTAATTCTGCACATTTTGAAACCCCACTGACTCTCTATTTGTTATCTTTGCTGATTCACAGCAGCTATTGGGGCGTATCAACCCATTGTGGTGTTGCTATATTAATGCTTTCGAGGTCACATTAATTTGTTGCATTAAGAACACTATCTTTAAACTCTCACTATTATTTGAAAACTCACTATAGGCGCAATTGTTGTAGATAAGCACTTTTTAACTCATTATATAGAACCCGTATACGATGTCATGCGTTGGTTCAATTGGTTCCCGCAAACGTGCAATTCACAGTGCGAATTCACGAATAAACTCCATTCCACAAGCTTCTCCGCACATGGAAGTATGAACGCTTGTCGATATGAAACATTCGTGTCATTATCTTCATTCCCATCTCCAGAAATAAGTTTAAGAGATTTTTTTTTGGGAGTACGAATTAGACATATGTTGGTATTAACATTTCCGATGTATATGATTAATCATCCAGGAGGTGCAAGTGGAAAATGAAAAGAATATGCCGGCAGGTATAACAAATAATAACGAGACCCTATCTGCGCTGCATGTGTTCTATGAGGGCGCGGTCATCCTCCCTTTCGATTTCTCATACGATTGTCTTAAATCCTGAGATATTTGCTTGAGTGATACTTACAAGGTGTTTGCTAATTCAAAAACTTAGGCTTGGCAATCGTTTATGGGGCTCTTCAACTGTTGATCGAGTAATTGGCTCACCTGCCATAAGACATATGCTTTGATTAGCAAGCTCAATATCTTGCCACCACTTTCTTATATATAACAGCATGATTAAATATACGTTTCAGCATCAACATCTATTTCAACAAAAAAGGCAGAATGAATAATCATCGTGCAATCATATTCTCGAAACGTATGTCGTAAATGGCATTCAGTTGCAAATACGATCCATTGTCGTCGGTCTTGTGATTCTAATACAGGCTAAGTGAAAAATACTGCAGCAAGCTGAAGGTTCTTCTTTACAGGTACGTACCGATACCGATGTGCTTGTAACACATTACTTGAAATAACAACCACAATAAGTAGTTACCATGCCTTCAGCTTTCATACCAAGCCCTACAAGATCAAGGTTCTGGTATCAAACTATTGGACTGATGTCCTGAACGTAAAATGTGGTTTTCTATGTCTCTTCAATTTGGATCCAGCAATGACAAACAGAGCGAGACTATCTGTGAATTGTGTATCGCTAACAATGGGACACTGAGACCCCGGGAACGCCGAGATAGCAGGACCACATTAATTGATACCTCTGTCGGCATAGAGAGGGCCCTTCATCAGTATGGGCGTCAGACTATAGCTTTTGTAGCCATTGACCGCGATGTATGTCACGACTGTCCAAGCGTCAATTACAGCTTGAGGACACTTTCAATTAAGATAAAATAAAAGAAACGAATTCAATTGAAGACAACTATGGGAAATATACCCAGACTGCCGGCTTTAACGTCGTCAAAACGATGTAATGATTTTGTGCTTGCCAAGTTGAGTTAAAGTGGTTGGACAGGTAAAAATTGCCCCCGATTCAGATGAATTGTGCTGAGAATCATTGCACATATAACCTCAAATTGGTGCAAGACAAACTGAAAGAGTCCATAACATCCGATCTGCCTTGTTTCCGAAATGACCTGCGTTTTGCACTTCTATAGAATCTCAAACGGCAGATGGGTGGTATACCAGACGTCTTCATGGCGACGTCTTCCATGTAGAAAGCTAATATGATTACATTTTCCAAGATTAAAGTTACCATTCAAATGGCCATTGCAAATACTTACGTTGTCCATGCATGTCAACGCAATGTCCATTTATTTGTGGCGGAACCGATATGGGGCTTGTATTAATGTAACATCTTGTTAACAATACGTACGCACTGGTGCAGACTTTCATATGTCATGTAAAAAAACGTTTTGAGATGGAAGTGTTTCGATACATTAATAAAAAGCATAAGCGAGAAGTAAATACAGATCGTAATGTGTGTAATGTTGATCTTGCTAGGAATTACCCATGTGATCGACGCTTAAAGAAAGAAGACAACGCTGGAAATAACGGTCGCTACTAATTACTCAATCTGCCATCTTTCCCCTTTATATTGAGGCATATAAGCGATAATGTTCAAGATTGTGTACAGGGCATTTTAACGTAGCATGCAGCAACGGATGTACGGATTAAAAGAATTTAAGACGCATACGCCTGAAGACATAAATGAACACCCTTATTCCTGTCATGGATACGCTATTGTTTTGGACTGCGAATGTCCTCTCTAAATTATATAAATCATGTTGCCGATTAGTTGACAACTAAAGAAATATTTATATATATATATATATATATATATATAATATATATATATATATATATATATATATATATATATATATATATATATATATATATATATATATATATATATAGTTATATATTATATATATATATATATATATATATATATATATATATATAAGTATATATATATATATATATATATATATATATATATATATATATATATATATATATATATATATATATATATATCATATATATATATATACATATATACTAGCATATATGTATATATCTTAGTATATACGTATATATACACTTATTAATGTACATGGCTATTTATATGCTTATATATATATATATATATATATTTACCATAAGCATGCGCTGAGTCATCGTACCAAGCCTCATGGTGATGATAACACCCAAATACCGCTGTTAATAAGCTGCAGGCAAATCCATTAATTATGAAAGAGATCATTTCCTACCAACTATACCGAGTATAATATTTCCCTGTGAAGCTTACAAATGCCCGGTAGTAACCATTTAATGTATTAGCTTATAGGCTAAAATGTTTGTGACTGCTTTTTTATCCTACAATTTTTTGCTTTTTATGCTGCGCTCCTTCGTTTTTGGTTTTCCTTGGGCTTGTTGTTGCTGTAGCGGGAACAAACCAGATGAATCACTCGAGTCCATGAGTAGATTGCTTAATGTTTCATTCAGGTTGTAACAATGAAGCCTTGCTGGCTTGCTGGCCCGCGACCTTTGACCAGCCCACGCGATAGGCCATGATTGGCTTTCAGGGTCACACCCCTTCCGCGGGGGTTGGGGTGGACTCAGGGTGAACATGTCGTACTGATGATTAACTTTGGGAGGACAATATCACAACACATCATTATCATAATGGATCGACTGCGTTATCTCAATGATCAGAGATCACTATCATGGTTTGTTGTGTTAGGTTGCTTAATTGCATGGCTTTCTCAAGGACACGCCTATGTTTTATTTTATTACCGCTAAACATACAGTACCCACAACTTTTTATGATGGATAATTATGTGTTATACACAGTCTGTGTTGAAAAGAGGCATTTCCAGATCAAGTTTACTGAAAAACGCCCAATTAGGTTAGTGACGAATGATAATGATGAGTATTGTACTAAAAAATTCACCACGTAACGGCACAAACTAACGTCGTCAAATTTGATATAGACGTAAATGTTCGATTGCTAAGTTTTCAGTCTTAGACATTTCTGCCTATTGCCCCGTGTTACGGAAGCCAGACATTTTTAAGAGTTCTAACAACATCAAACGCCACTAATTATCAGTAATAACTGTAATTAAACGCGATTTCTTTTGTATCTTCTAAATCGGGTTAACTGGAGCACCTGCACCAAATACAATCTAGCGTTAATAATGTGTATTCAGTGACGGGCTAGAGTTACACAGGGCAGAATATATCCACGTTATGGTTGATGCATTAGGTTAGCTCGGCATATTGCGTTTTAACAGTTGCTTCTGCATTGCGCTGTCCTATACATGATGGTCTAACAATTGAAAATGTATATATATATATATATATATATATATATATATATATATATATATATATATATATATATATATATATATATATATATATATATATATATATATATATATATATATATATATATATATATATGTATAAATATGTTAACCATTTGATGTAATAGCTTATAGGCTTATGTTTTTGCGAGCTGGTTTCAATTATATTTATAATGGTAGCAGACGCTTTTTTCGTAAATGCCATTGATATGTGAGCAAACTAAGAAGAAGTTACCAGCTAAGTATTTATAAATCCACCTTAATAATGTATGCATATTACTAGGTAGCTATCTCTGATGTATCGCATAGCGATCGCGCTTGCAAATATTTCTGCATCGACGTGTAGACCCCTAGCCCCTCTGCCACACCGATCCGATGTGAATATAAAACCAGTGGTGGACGCACAGTGCTTCAACCTTATTTCTAAGTGTGTTCCTAAGGTGTGAAACCTTTTTTTCTTGCTGCTATTCGCCGACCTTCGTACAGCATTGTGCAAATGAGTTACATCTCAATTCGCGTAGTCCAAGTAATTATGTTAAACTCATTCTTCCGAACAATGTTAACAGGCTAATTTGTGTCACCGTGTTTTATTTATTCAATACAACCAAAGCATGAATGATGAATTATTATATCAGCTCCCTCGCTCTAGAAGGTTCTTGACAATCTAATATCACCATCTACAGCGCGGACATCAAAGATCGAGATTAGCAATCGGCGTGGACGCTGCGAGAGGCGAACTATTTTCGATATGTCTACCCGGGCAATTAATCAATTTGACGTTTATCTCATATTGCGGTTGTTATTTTCGGGTTCCATCGTGTTTTGGCAGCGGAAATGCTTTGCAAAACGACATTGTTCCCGCTCTCATCAATAGCAGTGATGTCCGCCCCTAATTTCCATGTGCTTTGGTATATATTATGGTAGCGCCATCTAACGATAGCAGTATGTTATGATAAGCGACGCGATCACCGAACCACTTGAAGTGAACCCTCTAACCTATACACTCTTTGCTTTATCGTTTGCAAGTACCGTGTCTGCCCTTCAGTGAGTCGCAATGACCCGCAATCGTTGATGTATTCATTAAGGCCTTTTCATTACGTAGACATTATGAATGAATATTATCGTCCAGGAATACATTCAACTCCATGGAATATGTCGCCAGGTAAAGTGTATTGCAATATTGTCTCTTCGACGAAGCTTGCCAGACACAATAATTGATAGTTGATAATTTGTCGATTTATTGTGTAATTTTATTGCTATCATCATTGCTGTATAAGCCATGAATGATGTATCGTCAGTCATAAATGCGATGAAATCTTGTTACATTTGATTCTTTGAAAGCTTGGTCGGTTGTCACACATTGTACTATAGCTGTGATTTCTGAGGCAGAAGTTGAGCGTATGAAATAAATAAAGTGAGATAGCAACGGTTCACAGCTTACCACGGATAGCGCTCGCACTTGAATGAAGAGGAGTTGGACGGGAAAACTTGTGCCTGTTATACAATGCCTCAATGCCTGAATGAATGGCCGACGGCGAGTAATGAGGTCAAGATGTGCTTGGCTATAATAATCCTGTCTTGTAGGAGACGTTATTGCCATTTTGTAATCATTGCGGTACTAGTATTACACTTAACGTCTATCAATGATTGATTAACTCCCTAATTGTCATGATGAATAATTCAGCACGATGATGAACGCAAAAACGGAGAAAGAAGACTTTGAACGCTTTGGATACTTTACTTGGTCTCTGTCAATGTTAGAACCACTATGGCTATCAGACTTCGATGACTTTTACAATACGTGACATGTTTCGGACATAACAATTGGTCAATATTACATTCATGATTTCAGAAGTTTAAGTCAATCTATGTTAATTGGACCCGGCTTGTTGTGAGTTTGCCATATAGACCATGAATTCGATCCGGCTCATCATTACCAAATATTTTTCTTTAACCTCTTTAATAAACACGAACCGATCGCAATCGAACTTGTATGACTTTAAAAACATTTTGCGATTCCATCTTACCCACGAAACTGACTCTACGAGTTTCCAATTGTCGTATGGCTTAAATGGGTCACAGTAATTAGAAGTTGTATTTGTATCCTCTTGCGTCGTTATTTACATTGCTAGATACATAGCATAATCGCTTTTGACTTTATCTTATTATTGCTTATTAGTGATATTACGTTTAAATATGAGGCTAGTTCCTACGATGCAGAGCGTTTTATATGTGCAATTATTTCTGCTTCTTGCTCTCTTCACAATTAAATATGAGAAGCACTTAAGTGCGATTAGGGTGATCGACATTTTATACAGTATCCTTGACGAATTAATGTTGTAATCCAGCCACATTGAAATGGCTTTTCCGTTCAGATAAAGTTCTCCAGATATCTAACATGCGTCAGAAAAGATGCTTCATTGATGTAGCTTCAATAAACGTGAAGCAACGTGACAGGCATGGATTGTGTTTACGCTGGATGTTTGCGAGTTCTGCAACATAAACCTTTCAACACAGATAGGTGGCTTGGTTTACACTCATGTCGTTTTTAATTCTTACAAGTTATGATTAAGAAGGAAGCACGCAGACAGGTAGGTAATCCAACCTATGTTGGTCTGCCTTGCCCGTTAACATTTAGTTGCTTTCTTATGACAGCAACAACAACGTTAAAGCACATAGATTGTACAATTACCCACCGTAAAGACCACTTCAACAGTTGCAAATATCGTTATGGCTAATTGCAAATGGATACTAGCATGAATATGTTACAAGTCAGTCACGAATAAGCGCCTTTATTAGAAATCTGTGTGCATCCTAATGGGTCATTCAATCGAGTACCAGCCTAGCAACACAAAAGTATTCTTGTTGAGCTGGGGCCCCACATTCGCAAATTAGACTGACCGAGACAAATGGTCATCTGTAATTGTCACACGACGCAGTTTTTCAATTTTAGTCGAAATTATAAATAATCAGCCGCATGCGCGCATTTCTAATGCTGATAAAAGAGAAATCCATTTTGATAAAGCGTTTCGGCAAAGCGCGGGCCATTTTTATATTACATGATGCCAACTTCGAATTCTTTCACCGATTACCCTGTCACATTCATAAATAAGTGACAAAGCTGGATTAAGATAACTTTTATGGTCCCTTACCCGCTCTGGTGTAGCGCTTGTAGTAGTTGCTCCAGCGCAAAACAATCCGTATCATCAAAATAACCCCACCGAGTAGAGGGCGTAGTTGCTATTTGAGTAGTTAAGATGTCCAAACTAACCATATGTATCAATTACTATTTACCGATATATGCATAAGTTAAAGATGATTCGAAATCGTGGATATACCAGACGAACGTGTTTACAACGTAAATCAATGCCGACTTGTATTGGACGAAGCAAGTAAAATGTAAGCTTTAAAGGAATCGCATTTACAACCATAGGGATTAGGTTTTAGTCGATCTACAGAAGCTTTACCCCTGTAATTGCAATAATTGTTTCGAGCTTAATATATGGGCTACATACTCTGTGCGCGTTAAATTCCAAGTTTAACATTTGAAGTTGGCCTATTTTACACATTCAAGATGTCAAATTAGTTACATACCCGACCTTTGTGGTTACAATCAGGTGGGTTTCCAAAGCCTCGTAACAGTTGCGCGATACTCGTTTTGGGATAAAAGCTTAATTTCGATTTCATATAACGGAAAAGATGTAACGAAGGCAAGGGGATTGTAGAGATGGGATAGTTATCATTACATCACGACTGTGATAATCTTGATGAATAACAGACATAATTGAAGGAATGTTTTCATCCAGAAAGTGATGTCCGAGCATACCATATAGTTTCCATTGTTGCAATGCGGGAGGACATCAATTTATGCCTTGTGATGATCTAAATCATTCTTGATGTCAATACCATATTGCCTCGGCGGAAGAGATTGGTTGTTTGAACATTGCTACAATATAATAGACACTTTCCTGCATCAGAGTAGGGTGTGATTGTTTTCTCTTTCTTTGCTTGACTGGGATGAATTCAGTTTCTTGCATTGTTATAAGTTTGAGTAATCATACCAAACGCTTACTGAAATGGTGTCTAATACAATAGCAAGCGAGAATTTTAAGCTGTAAATCTGTTATCACATACAGACTGCGTTGAACCTTTAACAAATTGAAATGAAGGTACAAAGTAATTGAGGGTCAACAATTTGTATTTGCTATATATTTAGGATGCTTTCGCGCTAACCGATTTAGAATAACAAGCTGTAAGGTACACCGCTTTGCAATAACAGGCTGCATGGTTGAACTAAACCTGGATATGCGGAAGAAAAATCGGCAAGGTAAAACCCATGTGAACATCTTGATTATCCCGGCACAGTTATTTGCGCTGTTCATTTAGCCTTGCTCACTTGCCACCCTCTCCAGGAGTATATGCGGTATATTTCATAGTTAACTTGTACTGTTGCATACAATAATTTTTGTTTAGGTGAGAGCCGTATAGCTTGATTGAATGCAGAAAACAATAACTCACAAACCGCGAAAAGATAATCATGGATTCTAGATGAAATGTATTTTACAACGTGTCCGTATAGTTAAAGTACAGCTTCCGGATAACGAATGAAAACAATTTAATTCCTTAGGAGTTAAAGGTATGTTTTCGTTCTGAGTATGGTTTTGCGGAAAAGGTGGGGATGGGTTATTAGGATAACGTTTTATGCTGTGTACATCGGGTAAACTGTGGATTTCCGGGGTTTACTCACCGCTTGGATACTCTTATTATATCATGAACAATTATTGTTCTCATGCATTGACAGTATATGACCCACGATTGTGCAGCCATTGCAGTGGTAGTTAAACAATAATGTATGCGTTTAAACTTATCTTTAGTTAAAATCGACAGCCAGTGATATTTGAACATACGTCAGTCCAACAGTATCTCATTTTGTGCTCAATGCAAATTATTCCACAAATTACCTAAACGCTGCAGTGATATATGTGGCATATGCCCGGGGTGATTCATCCTAATGGCTGCTGTCTAGTATGGATGGTACACTAACGTTGGATTTATTAGCTTGTGTCTCACTTATGCGTATTTTACGTCTTTGTTGTTGCATAATGCATATTGCAACTTTTGCCTACTTGCTCGTTAGTAACTCCCATGATTCAAGTCATAATGATTTTTATTTCAGTTTTTATTGGCACATAACTGAAGCCGGCTATATGTGATTTTAATGGTGGGTTACCATAACTTCTATTTGCTGCAATGTCGAGGAAAAGTCACTAAAGCAAGTTTCCGGTGCCTCATAATATTGATTTCATCTTACATGTGCAATTAGAGTTTAAATTGCGTTAAATTGTGCATAATGTATCATTGAATTATAGATGTACTGCTTCACGTTCTTGCAGCATTATCTAAACACTCTCAGAACATGTTAGGATGTGTTTACATTAAATGTTCCCCAAATCTAAATAAATCTTAATTGGTCATAACATTGATGGAATTATGTTGCGTATCTAATTCTAATTGTCGGTAACACTCTGAAGTAGATGGGTCGTAGAGGGCCGATGATTCCCCAGGGGACAAAGGAAATGCCACATTTGTCTGACGTCAGAGAGACAATTACAAGTAAACTACCTTGATCTGCAGTCTGGCTGCGATTTGCAAATGAGCGTACTGGAATTGATTATGTTACAGAATCGGATTACATACGCTTTTGTACTCTATAAGCTGCTGCAACTTAAACCCATGGTCTGTACCAAATGTTTAAGATATCGTTATTATAACCAAGTAATCGAACTCACTAATGCTTAATTAACATCTGCTTTTGTAATGCATACTTTACTTGCGCGATAAACTAGTACGTCCCGACAAGGATTGCATAGATTTTTACCGTTTTTTTCTCCTGTGATAAACTAGGGTATACGAAAATGAATGAATGCATAAACTACAATGGTTTTTAAACATGTTATGTTTACCCGTTTATTGTTGCACTACTAATGTTTAGCATGTTTGTGGATGTCAACTTCTCAGAGAATAACCTTCACCTCTATGGTAAAATGTGGTTATCTCATTTCACTCGTGGGGTCGACGGATGTAGATCCATACGATCGGAGGATTTGATTAAATACGATGCGTGTTATATGATGCACAGTGTATCACATATGCTTATGCTTTTTCCTCGACAAGTTCATTGCATTAGGCACTACCTCATCCGGGTGGGCCCTAATACGCTTTGCCTTCACTTAGTGTTGGCTAGGCAGTTTCGATTGGGTTTTCTTACTGCTAACCTTGCTTCATTTGAGATGATCGACTAATATCCTATTGATATTCGTGTGTTTTCATCAATTAACGCTTCATCTGAAGCTTTGTCTATAGACCATTTAAGTCAGATGCATAACAGCGCTCAAGTTTATTTCAAAGACAATTTCTATACATACATACATCCAATGGCAGTGAAACCATATTCGTGAAACATGTATAGTATGTAAATAGCACACACATACTTGCAGCTTCAATGCTACTCTTTCACGGCTTAACTACATAAATAGGATGTTATTCGTGGATGCCTAAACAAGAACAACTTACCTTCAGTCTTGGATTTGTGCCCAAGTTCGTATTGATTAGCGATTAGCACTATTGTAGTAGACACGAGGCAGTGCCACAGTGCCTCCTCTTGCTGCTGACCAGATAACGCATGGATGATGTGGGCGCTGTAATAGCCGTAGTCAATCATGTTCACACCACAATATTCCTGCTATTGAGCGGACGACGGAATATATTTAGAACTCTAATCATTATATATGAGATGCAGTCACGTAAGGGCTATATCTGGCTCCGGGGATACATTATGTATTTAATTTGCCATCCGGGAGGATAATACGTGACTTATGATGTCATTATATCCATGCCTATTAGCTAGTAAAGATAATATATACCCATATGAGCAGTGTGGTGGGATTTTCCTTCACACATTTTGATAGCGTAATTTGTTTAACAAGATCTACTTACAGCAGAACAGTTCAGTAATTTACCGGTGTCTTCCTTACTTAGAATACATCATGCACACAATGGGGATGATACCCATAACTGTCGCGATCGGATTGTCGCTTTGTGTTGAACTCTGTCAGAATGTTATTTTGTATGAGATTAACTGTCTACAGATGTGAGTTGTCTGAACGAATGAACATCAAAGGTGAACCACTGAAATTATCCCGAGATTTCAGTCTAATGTGATCCAAATGTGAATTAGCAAGTGCCCACCTCAAGATTGTTACTCTACTCTAAGCACCAGTTTCTTTTTACTCAGCAATACGGTTTAGTATTAAGTAATGAAATTAGCTCGGCTGCCTACACAATTTAACGACCCACATTAACGAAATTAAATGTTATTTGCTGATTCAATCCATCAAATATTCAAGTATTGTACGCGTCCTGCTTTGAGTTGTGATATTATTCAAAATAATAAATGTTATTAGCTAGTTATGCGTTATTGCTCATACTTTCATAAACAAGTGATGCCGAGTATACCGTCAAACTTCATATATGAATACTCGAGTATACCGTATAGCTTCATACATTAATACTCGATGACATATCTCCTTCGTTGCATATGATGAGAGACATAAGTTAATCACTGGGTGTTATCCAAACGGCATATGATTCGTACATAAAGCAGCACATATCTGAAAACACTGGATCAGCAAAACCCATGAGGAATACAATGTTGATGTAGGTCAAAGGGATTGACATGCCAATCCATTTAACATGGTTCAGTCAGGCTATGGGTCGGTTGATTACCGGCACGCGTGGTTGTTACCACTTAAGACTAGCATTGGCGGTTGCTTACGTTCAAAATATTTGCTATCATTTGCGCTAGCATAGGGTTTAGTTGTGAAGAATGGAACATTCACGGAAAAGTTCAATCCAATGAGCTGACTAAGATAACACTCTAGGATGATGCTCATCCATCACAGTCATCTTTCGTTGTACAGTTTTAGAAAATAATATATGAAGATGCATTTGACCTTACTCCATATCTCCTGACGTTTCATCTCTACCCAAAAAGAAATATCGAATATAATTTGCATGACGAACATTGTCTGCACAGCAGGGAAAGATATAATTTAATCGGTCAAAGTACAGTTTCTGAACTATTCATTTCTACATTGAATATAACTAGTGTAGATGACTTACAACTGCTTCCCATTCATGTTTTAGCAATTATTTCGTGTATACTGACAAGCTGTTTAGATGCAATGGGAATGCATGTACAATAACTCCAGGCTTAACATACACTGTGGTAGGTAAATAATAAATAATTTGATCGCAGAGTATCATGTTGGTGTATATACACACAGCAGCAAAGTAGGTTATCTTGCATATCCGCACATCGATTGATTTGCCAACACTTGTTTTCGTTCTTTCCAGGTACCGCCGCATTAACTTAAGCTAGTATTGTCAGTGCTGAATGCCCTATACTTTATCTTAACCATAAGCGAGATCTTCCACCAAAATATATGCTTTCGAATTTTGCTTGCCTTCCATCGAAGGTAGGGTAACCATGCCTATGCTCTGGATCGTGTCGTTGCTACCTACATTAAAGGATCGCTAATGGAGGAGTGTAATGTCACGAACATATATACTCAATGACCAAGGGATGGTTTTCGTCGTTTAGGCGAGGATGATCACTTATGCCTTTGACAAGCCTTACACAAGATTAGCAGGCTGACACCTTCTGTAATGAGCCATATGGTCCAGGATTTATTTCTCACAGGTTTTAGAGCACTGGTAGTTCGAACCTCGTGCCATAGACATTAACGCCCGTCTAATATAAGCTACACCTGACCGAGTGCATCTATACTCTGCGGAATGCGTTCAAGTTAGGACAAGTTAACATAATTGGAAACACACGCCCTTGATATTATCGTCTTGTTATACATTGTATATAACTCATGCCAATTTCACCTTTCACGTGATCTTTGCACTTGTTGTGGGCTCGTCGTATTGACGGCAGACAAATAAAGCATATTTCGTGGTGATTTAGGTTCTTTCATTGATTCATATTACAGTGTGTTGTTCAGCGATCTCTCGTTTCGGACTTCACTTAAATTGAGAGGCAATGGCAAGCCATGGTTAGTTCTGGTATAATCCGACTCATTGATGCATAACAAGTGACATCTCGTGGCCAGTCAAAGGATTACTAACGATGTAAAGCCTCTTCCCGCTTTGTGTTCACATTATGCTTATACACAAAGTACGATATGTAACGATAGTAAGCCATTCCTCGCATTTCATGTTTTCACTTTTACTGATCACTTATGTTGTGCTATTAACGTGATGAACATCTTCCCCTACTCAAATCTAACTAATTCAGAGTTTTAAACCACTTACATTGTTTCCCGCGAAACGCCTTCATCCGTCATCAGGAATGTGTGTGGACCCCAATGTCTCACTCGATCGACCAACCCGTTGGTACTGTTAACTGTTGCGCTCTATCTGCAGCCAAATTGCAAATCATACTGAGCATGAGAAAGCCTGCATTCGCTTTTAAAATCCACAGACATTCTCGTAATAGACTTGAACAGATGGGGATTCGCCATTATGAGGCATTTGAAAGACTACTGGGTGCGACTGAGGTTACTGAAACTGTGTGTCCTCGATAAGCGGTGATATTAAGGAGTTACCCATAATCTTGATAATGAAGGAAATGTCTATTAACAGCATTCTTCATGCGTATTTCTCCTAATGATCCGCGTTTTACAATGAACCAAGAACTATAACACGACCCGTTCTTTGTAGGGGTTGTTTCTGAATACTTTTATATGTGTTATGTGATAATTATACCCTTTCAAACGTTATATCATTATTATATTGTGGTCAAAATGTTTATCATCATCCTCATTGCACATCTTCTATGCGCAACAAATGCGCCGTTCCACATATATGATACGACTTATTGCCTGGGTGCTATTGCTATAATCATTAGATAAATATACCTTTTGCAAAAAGATGAAACCCTACTTGAGATCGCAGATTTTTTTGAATGTATTATTCAGAGATCCTTTCAAACCACCAATAATGAAATTGACAGTTCCTGGTGTAGCACACATGCACCTACCATCGACATTCGAACTAACAAAGAGTGTATCAACGTAAGAGTAATCAACAACACAAGACACACCTGCGTCATATGTTTTACGACATCCCGGCTAGCCCGTTGTCGCCTTATTTGATTCGCATCTATCTTTCCAACCAAATGAAAACCAGAAGTCAGGTCTGACATTTCATTTACGTCATTTTCACGGTTATTACCAATTAAATAGATGGAAATGGTACCATAAATGGGATAGCCATTTCCTGCACTTGTCAATTTGTTCAATATGCTTAATCAATTAACTGTCCACATACTCAATGAGAACTTATAGCTCCCTTACTTGAACCTCCGTTGAGGGAAAACTTGATTTCATATCAATCCGTGTGGCCTTTTGCCATTAGGCATACATATATGCGCGCACATTTCCCCTCACATTCATAGCTTTACTCAAGCTTAACTAGTTAAAAAATCTGTTCTCACATTTCAACCGAAAGAACTGCAATTCAACGAAGCAAATAAAGGATTCAAAGCGAGGGGAAGAGGGTTTTAACGATAAACCGCAGTAAAATTTGCCAAAATATAGCAAGACTAGGTATAAATTCGACCCCCCAAAAAATGAAAGTGATAAATGTAGCGGGTAGTTAATGGTAACTCTCTCTCCCGTTTACGCGCTTTCCCTCTAGACACATTGAATTGCATGTTCTGGATAAATACATTGATCCTTTGTCTCCTATCAAGCAACCATGCACTGTTTTCGGGTTGCTTTGCTCTACGCTATTTCTGATACTAGGTGTTACTACTCATTATACCGTAAATTGTACAGTTTTTGTCATTTGTATCATCACCATGGACAGTTGCAAGAAGAATTGATATAGCGACAAGTCCATTACCTGGCAAAAGCCAAAGCATGCCGTTCGATTACAAGCCGCGATGCATAGATCGACATATTTTGCACAGACATGACAGTGAAGCATGAATCAAGTTGTATCAACTAAAAGCGCACCTGGTGTAAATATCTCAGCTATGGCCGCATGACCGTGTATGCGTGTAGTACAAAAGCTTGACTTATTTGGTGTATTCCAGTAGCATCCGTTTCCTGACGGCGTAACATTTACAATATGAGTTGCTTTCAGGCTTTGCTTATGCCTATGCGTAGCAAAACGATGATGCATCGATTAAAACATGCAAGACAGTTGCAAAAGTTGTGTGCATTTTGACTGGAGATGGCCAAGCATTAGCCAAAACCACAGATTGTCATTAAGTCGGAAGAGATGCAGTCATCATCAAGCTGAAAACAGGATGTTTTTAGACCTTTCAAAGTACCTGAATCAATACAGTTATCCTGTGCTTATAGTCTTGCGCGTGACAAGCATAATCTGGCCAGTTCCTGCATTAAGTGCAATGGTCCTGTGTAGTGGACCCTAAAACTGCAATTGCGCAACCATTTTGTGAGCAGTGACATAATATACAACTGGACAAATCGACGTGATACTTGAAACACCTCCATCGGGTACATTTCTGATAGACAGGATAGAAATAATGGAAGAAGACATACATTGTTCTGCACTTTGTCAATTTTTTCTCTACTATAGTGATACATATTTGACGAATGTAAGCAACATTGATGATAATTATTCCCCAATGATGATGGAAGTATAACAATCTCTATCTCTAATAGCTTGGTCCAATGTAGCATGGTTGAATAAACGTCTTGTTTGGTAAATTACTGTCAATTGCATAGAGAATAATCCATTCGTTTATGAGGTGTTACGTCGGTATCGCAGTTAACCAAGCGATGTTAATTAAAACGCCAGTATTAGCTCAATTTTATTTTACGTGGTTTTGGTTGTCATAACATGCAAATATTGCTAGCTTCTCGGCCCCATTTGTTTATTTGGGTCTCACATAGCCTCGTAAATTGACCATTACGTCGTTTTGTTTCCATGACTGAAGTTCCTACCCAACGTTTGCCTGAATTATCACGCATGCTTGCATCTATCGATGTTGCCTGAGTATGCAACTCGATGCCATAGCTCTGTTGTTGCGTACGCAAAGGTACATTAGTTGGTCTTTTTATGTTATCTTGATATATTGAGCACATACATGAAAACACAATCAAATATAATCGGAAATAAGATGCTTAAATTCATCAATGGGAATAGCATAAACAACACATATGATAACGTTCAGGTACACATCCTTGACACCAATCGACTTTGTTTAAAATTGTGTTTGTATTTGCTAATATCAAAACATGTAAGTCGCCTTTTGGCGTATAGGTTGGGTTTGGCTCTGTGGAATTCGGTCCCTTATATTGTAATAAACAGAAGATTGAGACAGAAAGCTTCTTCCGTTGTGTCGTACAAGATAGCACACCAGAATGTTAAGCTGTAATTTTGTTATCACCACCTGATGGCGTTTAACCTTTAACTGATTAAAACTGAATGTACATGGCAATTTGTAGTCGATAACCTCGATGTACCCAATGTCAACATTTAGATCGTTTTTATTTAACGAATAATGTAAATCCTGATCAAAGGTATTATTATACAAATGGTATATGGACAAACGTGGTAGCTCAGGACGTGGAGTCATTCCATCCTTAATATATGTCTTAATTGGCAAATGGCAATCTCTCAATCCATCAAAATTAACCTCGACCTTACTACCTAATTGCAAGTAACCTTAATGAGAGTAGGTCTATAAGTAGAATGTATCATTTGCATGGCGCACATCTGTTATTTTAAAGTTCCTACGTTTACCTGTGGGCGGAAGTAGATAGGACTCTCTTTGAATTATTTAAATGACCATCTACCCTTTATTCTACCAAACACAAACAATAATTACACCTTTTGTAGCTTCTACAAACATGTTGGGAACGCCATGAACAACCAGGGCCAATTTCAGATTTACAATTATAGGCTCGATGATGATGCAGCTTAATTGTAGTTTCAGTCAACTGACGCCGCATGATACAAACCTTGAGGATCTATTGCTTTTCATTTCCTCGAAACCCGGTAAAAATCAGTTGACTATTATTATTTTATATAGCTTAATATCTTTTTTGATGTTATTCACACTTTAATCATTTGTTGACATTATGCATTTTTCTACTCTACGTGTTTTTAATCGGTCTTAACAATGGTTGAAATCGTTGGTGCACAGAGGCATTACCAACCACAGCTATATATTACACTATTAAGCGGGTAAGTAGGAAGCTGTTGTTGATTTCCCAGAAGGAAAAGGTAATCTCAGAGTGACCATTGTAGATAAATTTGATTGATCTGCAGTCCAACTGTCGAGTTGAAAATTCAGCAATTTGAAAATGACCTTTTTACTGGAATTGACCATGTTCAGAAAGGCTCCAATTCATCACTGGGTGAAATACAGAAACAAATGCAATATTGTATACCCAAGTAACTGTGCCAAAAACAAAATGCCCTAGCAGCATTATTAAGAGTCATTAGATAAAAGTATTATCCAAATACATCATCAAATTTACCATAGGTGTTTCGGAAGAGCATAGATGTGAGTCATTGTTTTTTGTTTTAGCAATCTATTTCGAGTGTGCCCACCAAGGCCGTCCAAAGTCAGACGTTTCTACTTGAGCAAGTAAACCGTTCGAGGCCATCTATAATCAGATAAATTAACCCTATAGAGATTCCATGGTGCAATTGCGACCATAATGATCGAATACATCGACTGAACGCCCCAAAGCACACGGTACATGCTGTGCTAAATTTGAGAGGTTTTTGTGGAATGAGATTAAGCATTGGTATTTCCTGTTATATCATTGCATTATTCGCGATTATATAAGATTATTTTGTGAATATTAACGTGGTCAGAGATTGCATACGTTTCCAAGGCAGACCCGAGGCTGCAAATAAATATGAAGTACACACATGTTTTGTGCAAACAAATTCACTTGTAAACATGTTACCGCATCGCCTAACATGGTCCGGTGGCTAAGATCGTAGCCGACTATCTTACCGTAGACGGCTTAGTTAAGACGGCTAAGTTCGCAGTCGACTAAAGCGTTTCACAAACGAATTCGGTAGTCGCCTTCACTAAGTATACTATGCTTAGCCAACAATGGATGTTGCCAGGGGATCTCCCGGGAAAATCCAAAGATTCCTCAATTTGTTATCGTCTGTGAGCAGCATTGTGAGTTAATTGTGAATTGTTACCTTCGATGAGTACAATGTTTCCGTTACCGCTGTTATAGTCTCCGACTTCGTGGCCATTCAATGCAAGGGATGGTTGTTGATGAAAGCACGTGTCAAGACTCGCTTTATTGAAGCTCGGTCGATATTATATCCGCATGTCTTCTTTTTGAAAACATCACTACTAGACGCTTACGATGAATACCTAATTGGATAGGGCACGATGTCAACACGTTGCGCCCCGAGCGTCACCAACACTTTTAAAACATCAAAGAGATATATAACCTAGTTTGAAAAACAATGATGGTCATAGGGGAGGGTACTCAAAGCAGTCATAAAAAACTTTCACAACCCTATACACTATTTGTTTATCCGTTGCCCATTAAAAAAAATAACCTAAATTGCACATTACCATATTGCATTATAAAACCAAATAACACTTGGCCTATTAATGGCTAGTTTATATCTTGACAACGGCCAGAGAAGCTGTGTATTTACTGTTTTGTTTGCCTGAGACAGCATTATATCGGAGTAAAATAATCATAGAAAAAGCAGTGTATGGGTAGGCGTTCCGTGGGTTGATGTTGATTTCCCATTGGACAGACTTGATCTCCGCGGTGTAAAGTAATGGTGACTACTGGTTATTGAGAAACTTCATTTCACCCCTGACTGCTATTACGCCGTAATATAGAGCTAGATCGAGGGTTTGACAAAAGTTAAGGCGTGATATTTGATGCAGAGTGTACCACTTATGCAGCAACACAGTTGGGTAATTTTCCCTGCTTCTATCTTACTTGAGATACACCAATCACATTAAGGGTAACATGGTGATGGATCGATCAATATATACAAATGAGACAATAAAAAAGCGGACCACAACTTTTGAAATCAATCAGTGGCATATTATGGTTAACCCTGTTAGCATACTATTTTGTACATAGAACAGACGAGAAATGTTTAGTGATCCAAACGATTCAGCACCAAATGTGTAACCGTCACTAGGGGTGGACCGATATATATGCTTCATAATTTATTCCTGTCTACAATAATGACATGACTACTGCATGCTTGACAAATCCAATGCGATTCTAGGAAAATCCAAGTCATGTTCTGTGTAAATATAAAACCATAAACGACGAGATGAAAATATGAAAAAAGAAAAAAATGAACTTCGCATAAGCTGAAAATGATGCTATGAATATACACGAGAAAATAGGATGTGGTATAAACGCACCTACATGTATACCATTACCCTGAGGTTCTGTCTAATGCGGCGCAAACGTGATCTAACAAGTGTCTGCCTCGCGTGTCTTGTTCTTTACAAGGGGAGCTAAAATATCGTCCAATGGACGTTGTATTTGAAGCACACTATTATGGGTATATTTCGGCTGGCTAGAACACCAATAATGAAAGTACACATATGAATATAACAATTTTGAATGTTTTCCTTGTATGCATTTCAACAATGCTTGCAAAAATGAGCAATATTCATGGTTATTAATACCAAAAAATGCTTAACGTATATGATTATTTCTATACCCGATAGCTTGGTCTTATGTCGCATGAGCAATCAAACGTTTCTAAAAGTAAATTACAGTAGATCTTGTCGGATTTGTGGTGGAGTATGGAAAACTCTGTAGCCATTCGTGCAACATGACGTCGGTATCACGGCGCCAGTACAATGTAGGGATGTATCTGATACACTACGAAATGGTGTTTGGCTCTCATAATACACGGACATTGCAAATATGTTGGTCACCGGTTGGTGATTCACGTCTTACATTGCCTTGTAAATGGGCGGGTCACATCGCGGTGTTTCCTACTGCAGCACGTTTGTCGACCGCAGGCATTAGCTCAAAGACCATAAACATATCAGAAAGTTACTCTACTCTGTCCATCGGTTTTTCGACTCAGCAATCCGTTTCTGATATTTGTAGTGAGAACAAATGTTTTATAATATTTCATTGTATGTTTACGCAATACAACGTCAGACATCAACCGAATCAAATGTCACTTCACTGCCTTCAGTCATAATCATGAGCAGCAACCTATGGAGGCCAGGAAATGGTAGTTATCTTTATGCGCAATGGGGTTTTTGATTGATGACCACAATCCAATGTAGACGTGTGCTGATATTCTGGCTAGTTCTGTACCTCATTTAAGCTTCCCCTGTCATATATCCAGGTAAAGAGTCACCGGTTGTGCTGTGCAGCCTGATGCTGCATTACTGCTCCTGGTACAGCCAGATGGACGACCCGACTGTCTAAAAGAGCAATGTTGACGGTATAGTAACATTCAGTACAAGAAATGTCATTGCAAGCAACAATGGCACATTTATGTGAATATAGATCATTTGCACTATTCATCCAGAGCCGATTGGCTGGGTAGGATTTTAATGAATGGAGATTCACCATAAAGTATCATCCAATGCGTTAACTACGATAATACAGTTATAGAAATAGCTAGCAATAGTAAAGGCACGTATCACGACCATTTTAATGCGTTTTTGTATATAGTCTCCGACCAATTGTGCTCACTCTAACAATTCAAACTAGCCCTCGTACAGGCTTTATTTTGGAACACCTTATGAACAACATATGCAGGCGATAATACCTGAAGAATATATGTAGCACTGTAACCCTTGAACATATACGTCTTCTAGCAAAACGCGTTTGGCCCAATATTAAGCCATTCCATACTTTGAATGATCTGTTTAAAAGATTGGAATGCTTGCCACAAGCATAGCCTATTCACAATACATCAACAAAATACTAGGAACAGTGATGGCGGGGTTTTTTGCCCATCTATTTCAAGCTTGTTACTGTATCATGATATGTATAGATTACCATATCATGATATGTATAGACCCAGGCCCTACAGCTTTTCTTTCAATGCACTAATAATAACAATAACAACCAGGAATTGACGCAATCTTCTGGTCCCAAACTCATGTTTTGCAAAAGGATGATAAAACGAAGCCATTTTCTAGGTTATATCAATACTTATCTCAATACATCTATCAATGGCTGTCTCGTGTGGCCCAACTCATTGAATTATATACGTTAACTACATAATTTATTCAGACTGTATATACCTACCATAAACTTGATTAGCAGCAACGTACGTGACTAGGCATAATCAGGCTATGTAAGGCTATTTATCGGAACAAAAACCTTATGGTCTTGATGACGCTAAAACACTAGAAAAAAGATAGGACCAGGATCTCTCAACACCACTGACAACCAGTCATTACCCGAATATAAGCTATTTGCAATATATCAAGCAAAATAAAACATTGGGACAATATGAAAACGTATATTCTTTTGGTTTGCCTGACAAATAGAGAACAGTGACACGGTAAGCAATAATGCAAATTAACTGTGTTGCGTCTATTTTTTTCGGGTCTACAAACACAATATAGGTGAGTTTCACCGAGTATAGACTGTCGTGTATAATAAAGCTGAAATACATAACTGAGGGGTCTAATGTTGAAACTACATGGCAACCAAAGCTGTTGTAATAGGCAAGGAGAAATATAACTGTTTGAAGTAGAGGCATCTACTCAGCAAACACATAGTTTATGCCACTCCGTGCTTCAACGAATATTTGGCTACACGAAGTTTGGATATATATAAATAATGATGTTTCGGTTACATATATGTATGTTGGATTTTGCTGAATTGAACCGTATACAACTGAGTCCCGGTATCTACAGTTAGAGTGGTTCGATTGGTAGAATTGTGAGAGTCAAGTATGTAGAAGTTGTCAAATTGTTAATCACAATCATTTAATATCTTGCATGTGACATGCAGTTATCGTTGGCATCAAAGAATCGGCAGACCATAATCACATTCAAGTACTAATGTATCTAAACTGTTTTGAGTCTATTAGTAACTTCAGTTAATCATAAAAGAACATGCTACCTAGCACAGAGGATGTGTGTGTTTAACCTTGTAACCTCTGTAGTTCCATGTGTCATTGGTCTCTGGCAGTGGCAGCTTTGTTATAGCTAGGTAAGCAAAACATCAAATTTAGAAAACTTGAGTGGACTGACGAGCACTGAACTGCCGCCGTATAATGCTAGCAGTGTACGTCCGTTCATCTCAGCCACTATGCACAGAAAACGCGGTATTTTAGACATGGATATTTCTTATTTTCACACTCAAGAGTACAATATGATGATCTAGCATAATTTTCCCTGTTGTTTTTGGCGTCTTTTCGCCACTATAACAAGCAACTGGTATTGAGCAATAAATGCCTAGCTCTACGGGTGTAAATCTGCAATACTTGGTACAAGCGATTGAAAAGCTCCGAGTAGGTAAAATTGTCATTTGGAGTTTCATTTGTAGTTGCTCTGAAGACAAAGTGAGACTTTGCTACACTGTGTCCTATTGCCTAATGCAGCCGCAACTCAATCTATATGTATATATGGTTGACACTGACAACGTTGACAATCGTATGGCATAAAACTGGCAATGGCCACAGTAGGCTAGTTATATATTTATGACAATTTCCCAGAGGACACAGGAACTCATAGCTACATGCAGTTATGATAACTAATGCTATAAGCTTTCATTTAGAGGCTATCGGGCAAATCCATAATAGCAAATTGATTCAGGGGGTGCACAATGCATCCTCAGCACAGACCAATGACTTATTTATTGCGCAATACACACTTTGTCAGTGCTCACATATGACATGATACTTGATATTACCAGGAGCAACGGCTTCAATTTCACTAGCTGTGATACAGCTTGAGAGTCCAGTTATCCGCCATAGTTATCAAATGTTTGAATATCCATGGGTTTTTATTTGGCAGCACTCAAAGACAATATGTAACGGTGCCAACGACGTGATTACATTTGGTATTGCGAAATAATTTCTAATTGCCTTTTTGTGCTAATGCTACAAAACGTAACACCTTGTTGGTTCTTTATAATGGTAATCGATTCCATTAGAACCGCATCAAAGCGATAATCCTAAACATACATTAGTTCTTAATATGCATATGCAATAAAAAATGCATATATAATTTCAGGTAGCATATTGACATTATGATCTGCTACAATAGAGCTTGAAGTTGTTTTGTGACAACATACCCAGCTAGCCGCGAACTTTATGTTAGGATTGCAATTGCATTATAACGCACATTTGCATTACACAGCCATTCCGGGCATACTATATGACATCATTGATGGCTGTCTGCGGATTATAGGCTTCGTCGGAGGAGGGACATCGTTTCATCGATTTATGTCTGCTAAATTTTGTAAATCATCCTGAAAACAAAGGTGTGGCGAACAATACGTGAGGTATAATTTTGTTCTGCAAATGGAATAATGCAAGCACGATTCATGCAATGATGCTGAGACCGATGATGGTTCAACTATTTACGCGTTGAACCTGGAAAGAGATGACCTTTGTGTTTGGAATACCAATGGCGACTACAGAGTGCCTTGTTGTCTACCCTGTGGCATAGAAGATGGGTTGAATTAGCTTGTCTATCCCCAATTGGCTTAGCTAAATTTGGTTATATTCCATTTACGCAATGAGCTAAAACCAGTTTGCTAAATGATATGACACATATGAATGCGTGTCTGTTAGTTGTACGGCCATCAACGAGTAACGGCGTGTCTTACCATTAAAATACCTGTATTACATTTTAAGTATGAGTAATTCGTTTACGTCTTACAATTATACGAGTATTTTAGTTTGTCAATCATTAGGAAAACGGTGTAAGCACATTCCGAACGGCACTAAATGCTGTGTTTCTGTCAATTTACATTATATATAATGTATTTAGTGCAATACATAAAATACAAGTTTACGTTAACCCCGCGGCTGCATATTTTATAGCTTGTGTGGCTCAGTAGTCGTTCGATTATGCATTTATCCATTTACCTAATAAGAAGAGTCACAAGTATTATTGAATGTGACATGGTTGTCTTATCAATTGCTATATGGGAGCCACAAGATGGATATTCAACATAAATTCGGTCCACAGTCTAGCAGCATAACCATGTTCATTCGCACTGACTGCATAGGTCATATGAAATGAACAGACAACTATGATCTAATATATATTGCTATAGAGGATATATCACCCAATTCTATAAAGCCTTGAAAATATGCTAATTATCTGTTCTGAAACGCTATATCATGCCATTAACTAAGTCATGAGTGTGAGCGTTTGCCACGAGGCTTTATGTTCTGTCACTAGTGTGTTTCGTGCTCCTGCCCCAGGAGTCATACCCTGTATAGAAGATGTAGGCGATACCTACTGGCCATTTCTTGATGCCAACAATACATAGATGTTTAATGAACTCCGACCTTTAAAACCCAACAATGCTCATATGCATTCTAGAGTCAGTTGCTGACAAAACAGTATCCACAGACCCATGAAGGATTCTTATCTATTAACCACGAAAAGAACATATGCAACGAGTATGACCAACCAACACAGTGCAATGAGTTTCATCAAGTATGGACCCCCAAGGTTACACATCTGCTCTATCACATATCACAGCTGCCCAGTGTTGAAACTATAAGACACCTTTATATTATAGTTATTAACAAAGAAAACAAATACTGTGTAAAGAGTAGGGTTGGCTTTAATTTTTATTCAGAAATCCATTAGAATTTATTTCGATTACGAGGTCTTTATATATGTGCAACATATAGGCGTTGTTATTGAGAGACCGAGAGTTTAAATAAACATATTACGGGCCGATTCTGCCGCATGACGGCAAATACATGCCTCGATATGTATGGAGTGTTTGCTTTTTTACGGTGCGACGATGTTTTGATAGCATGCTTGGTACCATTGAATCCAAAAGATACCGGAAGTGGTCTTATTAATTACACAAAACTGGATAGCAGATGTCAGTGATTGATCATGGGGAACTTACACAAATTTTATCAGCAGTTGTTGAATAGAAAAATAGACACATGAGCTAAACGGCATTAAACAGATTATGTTTTGCAGTCTGCAAGATATTGAAGCTCTGGAACGTATTTTATTACAGGGAATGTTTTAGTGTCATTTCAAAGTGATTGATTAACTTCCCAATTTCAAGGTGATTGTCAAACTCTATTGTGATTCCGAAACAAGATGAATGAGAGTAGAAACGATGATGTACGTGGATCCTGTTTGACAATTGCAATTGCATAATACAACATTTCTATGTTAACTTAAAATGATGATATCGTTCTAGGTCAGATTGCTTTATTAGCCATATATGACTTGTGAAGCTGTCATTGTGAACGTGGATATAATTAAGGTCAAACCATATTTCGCTGTGTGTATTTTGATAAACACCTGAGGTTCTAACATTGTCACTTGCAACAGCATAGGGCATGCCTTTAGCAATCGGTGACTCCAACAAAAGCGGTTTTGAAATTAAATGCTTCAATATGAATTGAAGTATATTGCATGCTGTTGCAACGTGGATGCATATGACCCTTCTGTCTTTATATTCTACTAGATATGGTGCTTCATAGATCAGCTTTACCGTATTTCAAACGTAGTTTTTTAATCAATTACTTTCTCTTGCTACCAAATCTTGACCATATTGAATAGTTATGAGCGTAGATGGTCACTGAGCATCCCTAAGTGTGATTTAATACACCCTCAAAGAGAATTCCAATGCATGCACGCTCCAATTACTACTCTGCGAGGGCGGAACAGAAGACTATGTATTCCGTGTGATACATCAAAAGACTAATATTCTCTTAGTTAAAAACATAACAATTTAACGGGTTGCTTTAAGAAGATTATTACTACAGCCAAGCCATAATAAATGTAAGTTAATGTCGTGGTGGTCGGCATTCATCCTCAAGTGTGATTGAACACGTTTTTAAATGGAATTCCAACGCACGAAAGCCATCAGAGCCGATGTGACTGGTCTATGTTTACATCCATATTCACCATTCTGCTACTTTGGCCTTGCATGCTTGTGCTGGCAGTGTTTGTCTTCCATTGCTCCAAAATAGTATCAAAAATACATTCCTGCTCCAAAGAATGACCAATTATTCTGCTCACGGATAACTGTTAAGATGCAATAAACTAAAAGTAATCTAAACTGCTGTGTAATGTTTGCATATGTTCGATACGGAAATACGGCTAACTATTAGAGACAAGACGGTGGACGAGAGCGGTGAGGGTGTGCACTGGATGTGTGTAGCGGGATGACGCAAAGTTCTAGAGCATTGAAATGTATGATCCGTTATTATTACTCATAATGCTATTGAATCATTGGTCATTATTTTATTGTATAGTATTGAATAAGTATCTATTTGTCTGGTTGCCATGTTTTGCCATGTTGATGGTTTTAGTGTGGCAAATACTTAGAAAACAAATTTCAAGTTCTATGGTTGTGACTCCACAACTTCTTATATGTACTTTCCAATATTGGCGATTATAGGGCACCAGATATCAAATATAAGCCGACATACTGTGCAATTTGCAATAGGCTGTAACTTTCGCACGTATTTGCTTCGGTCTCTGAATGAATCATCCACACATAGCGCATACCTTTGGTCAATAATTTGGGAGAACAACAGTGAATGAATGTGTTGAATGTCACAAGGGTGCATGAACAGGCAAGTTTCCGGTCGCTCATCTACATGACAATTTAGGGCAACGAACGGCACTTTATCTTCATGTTCCGTAGGGTTACGTTGCTTATGTGATTGGTGCTCAAAATATTTTTGTTGTTGTCGAGCAAAATGTGAACAGTCAGAACATTGGCTTCAGCACAAAAAGCTTGCGACTTTAATAGCACCTGTCGCGATCATGCAGAGGCTGTGTGTTTACTCTATTAGCGCACTCTGTGCTGGATCAAACACTGATGAGCGATTTAAGTTGCCCGAATGAGTAATCATCATAGCCGTCACAGTTGCCGAAGTTCCAGGTGAAGGACATTTCTCATTGATATGGAAAAACCACAAGAAAAGACATACTCTCTCTCTAAACCAACCAGCTTCACGGTCAAATTAGTAGTCAAGTTATAATCAAAATGAACAGAGGCAATTGTCCAATGTGTAGTTATCGCGAATCTGAGTGAAGAAAATGCTCTGTCTGCGTTCTCATAGATTGACGAGGTCAATAGGTTAAAGCAGCATATTACAGCAAAAGTCTTGCTTATGAGTATAACCAAATGATGAAGGCATACATGTGAATATATGCTGTTCGGTATGCCTACTCGTTGCATTATATAATAATGCATCTATATCTAGCAAAACTATATTTATGACTTCTATCCCGAGATTATACTATATGTTTATTTATCTTCGCCTCCATTTACTTGGTTCAATGCATCATGAGTTCACTATCTTCGAATAAAAGTTTTTTTTAGGAACCATTTTGTGGGCTTTTATGTCCGTATCGTACAACAATGAGTGGCACAAAATCTGATGCACTGAGCTAGAGCATCAAGTTGTCATAATGCTCGGAATTTACCGCCATCTAGGCTCCAAATCGGTGATTCGAGTCTCATACGATATTTTATTAACCTGTTTTCTGATTCGGCGATACGCTTCTATCGTTAGGGTAGTCGAAGAAAAACGTTATTACATTTTATCGAATGCTCGCACAATGCAACAATTGTCAAAACATGAGAGCAACCACTAGGGATCAGAATCCAAGTGATTTTGGTTGATGCTGATTCGTACTTATCAAGCTATGTTTATTGCTATTATCAAGCTATATTATATGCGCTTTAGTCGAAGACCGTCAACATAGGCGTATGAACTTCATTAGAACTCTGGTAAAAATTTCGTATCGTCCCTATCGAACAATATATATATATATATATATATATATATATATATATATATATATATATATATATATATATATATATATATATATATATATATATATATATATATATATATATATATATATATATATATATATATATATATATATATATATATATATATATATATATATATATATATATATATATGTATATATATATATTTATATAACTATAGAATACACAAATACTAATTTGGACCCTGTCTTTTCTATATGTCTTGACTAGCCAATTGTTATGTATCTAACGACCAGAAGGACCCTCTACCTCAAGCTTTCACAGAATCAACTTGCAAAATATACAGAGACAAGTGTTGCCTCGGGAGGGAATTTCAGACAAGACAAGGTCCCTCTTGGGATTACTATAATGACCATTGAATAACACTCATTTTTCCACGACACAGTTGCAACGTTTGGTTGGGTGATGTCGCATTTGTTACCAGTTAAGTTCTTGAGACACCTGCTTTATATAATTTGTGGCTGAAATGACTTTTTGCCATCGATCAATATTCAATATAATGTCTGTTTGGAGCTTGACTTCCAGAAAACAATATGTGGCATTTCAGTCTGCATTGAAATTTAGTTGCGTGTTTAGACGCCGTCCACTCGGGTATGGCCACTCTCTGTATTACACGATAACAGACTACTCTGCTACATTACTCCATCGCAAAATAGTTTAGCCAATTTAGTGCCCGCCTTGTCAGAAGTATGAACAGTATTGGTCACGTATTACCTGTATTGTGCCAAACAGTTATCCGTCCAGTTGAGAAAAGCATAACATGACGGTACGCAGCAAACAATTTGACACCAATAAATGTATAAAGATATATGATTTGCTGATATAGTCAAAGATTCACCAATATAAACTATTCAATTCCTTGGAGAAGCGCTTTAAATTGGGGTAGTATATAACGCCTTTAGTTGTACATCCTAGAGATAAAACATCAAAGCGCACGTAGATACCTCTCCCGGCCTTATAAAGATTCACCAGCAGCATCAAACAGACATAGATCGTTTTAGCACATCACTTCCTTTTCCCTCCGGAATAGCCCAGCAGTCCTCACAAACTGAATGGATTATTTCTTACATCGCCCCTGTATTGTGCTACAATGGATTCCGTGTCAGTCGCCCAGTCGTCCAGATCCAAACGATGCTCCTATGACCGAAGAGACTGGATATATAACCAGGGGTTCGATATTGCATCATAAAGCAATTCATTTGGGACGCCTAAGAAGCTTGAATAAGGAACGATTAGATTGTCACACTGCTTTCAACATTCTATATTGCTGGTTTACTTATGGCATAAATGTGCAGTTAATGCAAACCGATATGGAAAGTCACCATAATTCCTTGTCGCACATATAAAGGTGTATTATAATTACAGATTGGTATACCGTTGAATACACGTATGAGGTAGCGAGCAAACATTCAACATTTTGATGATTGTTTAGTTGAAAGGTATATTCTACGCTTTGTTCGGCTTTTTGCTATTGCACGGCATTGCTACACTGTTTATTGCGATATTCTTCGTGTCGGCGTGGCTCCTTCAGTGACGTCAAAGAGTGCTTACAAAGTCGGTCTGCCAGGTAAAACAATGATATACGTGGCTAGAGACTGCGCCAACAAGTTTCTTTTATGTTCTTTTGCTAGTCTGCAAATTTAAATGAACCTTGGCGACATCTGTCCAGACGACGAAAGAAGCTAATTTAGCCCCCGACGGGTGCAATAACTGTGTTGTTGCCCTGCAGCATTAGGTCCAATGGGTGACTACCCAGTCATCGGATAGGATCAGCAAAATGATTATATCGCATAAAACTGTTTGAGCCCAAACATATGCAATGTGTTCTCGGCCCATATAATCAGACGTAAGTAACAGAGGACGGCCACGTAGAACGAACAATCCACCATAGTTTTACGCCACACTATGTAGACAATATTCAACTGCCCACTGCAATAGCTGACATTGGGCTTCTCAAAACCTTCATCCAGACACCCGAGATTCATTAGGTTTTAATCTATCAAAAGTAGTAGAGATGTGTGTTGATTGCGCACCACATATTATTGATGCATAGTGCCGTACTAATCATTATTCTAAACGATTGCAAGAAGGCCAGGAAAATGATTGTCTGCACTCGTGACCGCTTTTGGCACACTAAGCCCATATTGAAGATGACCTCTCTCAGGAATTACGTCGGATTGAATTGCATGACACAGAAACATCGGATAACATGAAGCTACAAATTAAGGATATATTAGAGATTCTGTAGAGGCATCAAAGAAACGCAAATCTAAAATTTTATGCCAAGGTGACTTTAATTGTAAACCAACGAAAACATATGCTACGAACTTCTTTACCGACGAACGCAAATATTAAACAAACATATTAAGCACTGCCATCTGTAACAAGCTGCGCCACCGTGGCTCGATAATAGCCTAAGTAACGACATAAATAAATATTCTGCTCGCATTTTGGCAAATATCATTATCATTCACCTTTACACATATATCCAATTGCATATCTGCTTGCCAGAAGTCCAGGACCTATCTTGCAAGTTGCAAGACATTAATGGCATGCTTTAATTTTCTATAATACCAACGATACACATAACATGAATATTTTTACTTAATGAATATTTGACAAACGGGACGGTTTTCGTGCGCTAAATAATTCCTCAAGTGTTATCGAAGGAATTCTGCAATCGATACTGCTGGAGAATGCAATTCCATGCAATACAATACCCACCACAGTGCAAAGTGCTGTGTGTGGCTAGATAGATTGATGAGTCTGAGAATATTGCGGTGTCCGCCATTCATATTCCGTAATCCTGTCGAGTGGTGCCGGTTGCTACTTTTGATATTGATGAGTAGTTTATATCAGCTGCATGGCAGAATATTTCGGGGATTATGTACCTGCAATGGTTCCACCTCAATCAGTTCGGGTTGGAAACATTTCTTTAACGATCTTCATATAAATGAATCGCCACAATGCATTTATGGAGCGAGTTTCATTTATGTGAGCTAGAAAGACACTTTGATTTGAAAAAAGTGCTTTCATTACTTCTAAGACACCTCCTGCTGCGATGTAGAAAGCTTTGTAGCGTAAGCGTAAAACGCGTTGAGCAGCAAAACACACATGTTTGTGATTGTTAGGTCGCAAAGCACGCTGAATTGGCCATTGATATGAATGTATTTTTGCGCTTGCATTTCAGACCTCAATCACTCTATGATAAGCGCAACTACATTGGACACGTTGCATTGTCACAATTTCCTGTACTCATTAACCAAATCGTACCGATGTCTGAGCCATGTAATGCTGACTATACTCTTTACAGTACGATGTGCAATAAACTAATATTCATTGGATATCTAATATTGTAGTGGTGAGGTGGTTACATAACCAGGCCTCCAGTCAGTGATCATGGGATATGCGCTGCGATTGTCCACGAAAATAAACATTGTCACCGCGTATATCTGGTAATCTGATGAGTGTTGGCTTGTGTTGTCTTGTCTCATTTTAGAAATAAGTTAGTTCCTGCTGCATAATTGATCACACAGACAAGTTAGACTGATGCACGTCGATCAAGCGTAGTCTTTCGGTTAGAAGTTCATGTTCACATCTGGATAGCACGACATGCTGTGGTAGATCTATATATACCGGCAGAGCTTGCTAATTTATTTTCTGCCTCAAATTCTATAAAGAACAAAATAAATATACATCGACGCAACCATACAAGAGCAAAACTTTGAGTACTAAGGATCATGGAACTTCATATTATACAACAATATCAATATTTACGCAGAAACACTATAACAGAGGACATACCCTACACTCTACCTCGTATTCATCCGTTGATTATTCTGATTCAATTAGAGCTATTACTGTCATTCATCAGCAACAAAATCTACGGTATGTTATATGTAAGATAGCATGTGACACAGTCTACTTTGGACGAGACCACTGACTACATTGCTGAATTGAGGCTAGCCCCGTCAGTGTATTTACGAATGTTTCAAATGAATTAAAGACTGCCTTGATATACAATAATTGGGCACCCTAGTGGCTCAATCGACCGAACTATGTGTGCCAACGTAAATGTTATATCGCAGTATCCACCGCTAAATCACCAGTTATTCGATTTATTTACTTGATAACGTCCCCTAGATGTACGAGTTTATCAGAAGGATAATTGAATTTACATTTACGTGAATTAAATACGAACCAATATTTTCCCCAGCACTTCTAGTTATACGTTCAAACTGGGATAATCTCGCATATGTGGTTGACACGCAGTCTTAAAGATGTAAGGATGTGGCTGCGTATACTAGTTTTCAGTATACAGCACTATAAATGTTAATGCCAGTAACATGGCCCACTCGACATTTTTGAAATGTTTGATCGCTCAAACTTTATCTACCTCGTAATAGCCTAACTCAGCAGTTTTTCCAGACGATATAAGTTGTGCATAATTTTACATACTCGCATCAACCAGTGATGCTGAGTGTTATCTCATGTACGACTCGATATGGCAAATCTCCATTTGTAATCTAAGTAGAATATTGACCTAACATAAAAGAGCCCATATCTGAAAACACCGATAACGCTGCAGTGACGTGTTAAAAATTCCTAAAAGGGTGTAAAAAACACTTGGTATCTGGCAATTATGGACGGCACAGGAAAGATCGATTCCGAGGTTTGTCATTATATGAAGTTTATCGCATTGTTGTCACCACCTCGTAATATTAATAAAGAGTCGCATGGGAGCCTAATATTGCAACTGGAGTCGCGTGTTTCAGCAGCAGTAATGACAGAGGACGGGCAGATGGATGTAAATTCTCCCCAAAAATAGAGCAGCAGGACAGACTGATTGCATATGCTGTTCAACGATAACTAATAGCAAAATATAACCCATTCCACAAAAGAATATTTGACCTCATTTTTACCAATCTCACATGATGTAATCCGATAGCTGGTTGTTTGATAAATGCTAAGCGGATTAAATCGCTGATTTATAACCTAATCAACTGCCGAAGGGTGGTTGGATATTATATTTTTTGCATGAGGCTGATGTCTAGGCATTTATATGTGAAACCGTGATCCTTATCAACAGTGTGTAAACCTCTCGCGTTCCCATAGTGATATCTGGTAAACAAGCTGTGGTACATTGCTGGCGCTTATATTAGAAAGTCATATACTAGACAGCTACTGCTACTTATACATTAATTTATGCAAATAATGCGTTATCGAATATATATGTAGGTATACCTTTCAGGCCAATTTTACTGAGGTTCAAGCACAATTGTCAACCAAGTTAGGAGTCCGCATAGTGCTCCTATTCTTAGTCACTCATAAATATTTGCTAGAAGCTAACGACATCTTATAGATAGAAATGAAATATAGTATTTACGGCGCCCAGAATGACCGTTATGAAACATTCCATCCTTTTCATGAGGCAATGTGGCTCCTTCTAGAGACTAGCACGGGCTTGTTTCGCCGATATAAATTACACAGGCGGTAAAACCCTAGGTATTAATGCAGCAGTTATCATTATCCTCGCACATATATCGTATTCTAAACTACATTCAGTAGTCTCGGGAGAAAGGTTTTTGAAAGGCAAAGGCTCTCATAGGACTTCTTCAACGACCATCGAATAACACTTGCTTTACCGAACGAGCACAATGAAAGCTATTAACCAGCTGGGACTAGCAGCGACAAGCCAAACTCATTTATATGACATTCATAATCTTAGGCAATTTTGCTTCATTTTGTATCAATCGCAGCCAAAAACAGAATATGGCAATATGCCGTATTTCACTACTGTTACAACATACCACAATAGGGATGAACTGAATAGTCTGCAAAAGCAGAGCAGTAAATGATGAAGACTCATGATGCAATTGACGGGATAAGACTTGATTTAATCCCATAAACAAATATATATATATAAATACATATACATATATATATATGAATATATATATATATATATAAATATACATATGTATATATGTATGAATATATATATATATATATATATACATATATATATGTATATATATATGCATTTATATATATATGTGCATATATATATACATATATATACAAACAAATATATATATAAATATGTATACATATATTTACACACATATATACTATATATATATATATATATATATATATATATATATATATATATATATATATATATATATATATATATATATAAATATACATATATATGTGTGTATATTGTCACATTGATATTGCTGGGTTGTGCTTGCGTATTATGCATTATAGTTTATAATACATTGCATTGTATGTTATGGTCAATGTTGTAAATTATTGAAATTATTGAAATCAATAACGCATCTCATAGGGTGCCTTGTAATACCATGCATGACTTCAATCAAAGAGATACACGCCAACAGACATACCTCATCCCTGCAACTACAGTGTGCCATTGCACATCTGCTTGAAGTATAATTTAAATGTAGAGGGAGAAATAATGTATTTGGGTCGCGCGTTACCGACCTATTCATTAAGGAAACTGTAACCTTTCATTCAGCAAACCAGGTATTTGATGCCGTTTGACAATTATATAATTCATGCATATAATAATAACTACCAATACCTCACAACGCTGAACTACATGTAATCACAAAACGTAACCAAACATCCTCGACTGTTACGTAGCATCGACGGTAACAAAAAACTTCATGAAGCCCACAAGGTAAGGTTTGAAAGCAGCAAAAGGTGTTTTAATGACGGGGACATTAAACAACTACGTAGCTAATTTACCATTCAGTGTTTGCACCTGACTAAACAAAACCAATTTAAGGATTCATTTAACCGTGTAAAAGTATACCTATATTGAATAGCCTAATATTGCGACTGGAAGATGCACATAAGCATAACCGAGTACAGTCACAGTAAGCACTATACGGCTCAACGTTGATCACCGTAAAGACATCGAAAGTCTCGCATGCGATGGTGTTTATTTCAATAAATATACGTTAAGCTGAAAGTTGCCTACTTAATCCAATCTGTAATTGAATGCTGGTAATTGCAAATTTAATCAAATGGGAATTGACCATGTCAATATAGGCTCAAATTGATCACAGGCAAAACACAATAAAAGTATATGACAAATTGCTTTTTAAGCGTATCACAGAAGGGATACACTCCTAATAAAGCAATAAAATACCGTTTCATTGGTGGTTATCAGGCATTATTAGCGCCACCAATAGTGTACCTATGTTATAAGGCTATTGGAGTATTCGCTTTTGCAATTTACATCCATGGATATGGCAATTCGATTGACATACCATTACAAAGGCAAAGTAATATCTGTCGTTATGGTGTGGACTACTATCAACCTCACCCGTGAATATACAAACATGAAAGCCCGTTGAGCGGCAATTGCGAAAACCAAAATAAACAATTATCAACTGTGCGTGTACGGGGGACTAAAACAATTTAATGATTACGTACAACTCGTTACATTTGTTTGAATGCATCTAAACTCATGTTTAAAGGTACGGGTTAAAACGGAGTGCATACTAATAACTCGCGTTGGTCATCTAAGCGCGCAATATATAAGCGCACTGAGTGTGTTGAAAAACGATGACATTTATATATATATATATATATATATATATATATATATATATATATATATATATATATATATATATATATATATATATACATATATATATATATATATATAGAAATATATGCATATATATATATATACATATATATATATGTATATATATATATATGTATATGTACATATATCTGTATATATATATATATATATATATATATATATATATACATATATGTGTGGTGTGCATAAATATTTAGATATATATATGGATATATATATATATATAGGTATATATATTTACATATATATATACGCATACATATGTATATATATATATTATATATATATATATTTTAAACATATATATATATATCTTTATATATATATTCATACATATATATTTATACATATATATATATATATATCGATAGATGTATATATATACATATATACATATATATACAATATATATATATATATATATATATATATATATATATATATATATATATATATATATATATATATATATATATATATATATATATATATATATATATATATATATATATATATATATATATATATATATATATATGCAAATGAAGCATTCAAGGCGATGGGAAGAGAGAGTTTTACGATTAACCGCAATACAATTAACCGTAACCACCAATGAAGGAAGTGAAATAGGTAAATATAGCATATATTTATGTGGTTAATGCCTTCACCATTCGTTGTATTGTGGGTAGTTAATGGTTAATCTCTCACACGCTTACATGCTACCCGTATAGGGAGGCTATAGAGCTGATATGAAGACCGCTTCCCTCATCAATATTTGAGTACAGACAGACCTTTGAGGGAATTGAGCATGGATCGTGGGACGAGCATTTTTAAATACGTCCTCTAGACACATTAAATTGCATATTTTTTATCAATACGTTGATTCTTGGTCTACAATCAAGCAACCATGTACTGTTGTCGGTTTGCTGTGCACTACGCTATTCTGACACCAGGTATTACAACGACTAATTAGACAGTAAATATTTGGTGCCATGTTTTTTGTTGTAATAGACAAACTCCAGAAGACTTGATTTAGCGACAAGTCCTATACTTAGTAAAGGCCATAGCACCCCGTTTGTTTACAAGCCCCCAATGATTAGATGAACATATTTTGCACAGTGTATCAGCTGCTGGCCATGGCAGTAGTAATGATCCACATTGCATCACCCTTGTATTTGCATGAAGTTAGATGTATCTACTTTAAGGGCAAATAACTGTTTTCTGACTTATTCGTATAAATAGCCTATTGACGATTTATTGATCAAGGCATGCAAGACAGTCACGAGAGTTGAGAACATTTTGACTGCTGATCGCCTAGCATAAGCCTGATGCAGTTATCATAAAGCTAAACACAGGATGTGGTTAGACCTTTCAAAGCACCTGAATCAATACAGCTATCCGATGCTTTCAGTCTTACAAATCGAATGTACCTCAGTCGTTTACATTTCTGATGGATAGGATAGAAGTGCACATAACTATATTCATTGTTTTGTTCTTTGTCTTTGTTCTGTACTATATTAAGAAATATTTGACAAATGCTAGCATCATTAATTGTAATTATTCCATGATGAAGATAGAAGTATAACAATCACTATTTCTAATGGGATGGTCCAATGTAGCATGGTTGAATAATTGGACAATCTTGCTGGTTTTGTTCTGTTGCATAGATAAAAATGCAGTAATTTGTGGGCCACCACGTCCGTATCACAACGAACCAAGCGATGTGTTTTACAACGTCTGTACGAGCTCAGACTGAGCAATGGTTTATCGTTGTCATAACACGCATAGCCTCGTTAATTCACCAAAACGTCGGGATTTCCATGACTGAAGTTCGTACCCAACGATCGCCTAGATTTCCCAGAGGGAAAATGTAATATCTTTAATAATAATAGTAATATGTTTTTCTTTCCAACAAATGTTAAATAAGTCAATGGTGAATAATGCCATGATCCATTTCAATGCAGCTCGTAGTTACAAGAGTAAGCGATAGATAGTAAGTAAAGCATGTCTCGCTGTCTGCCGTTGAGTGTTCGTCAGCAGTAATAAGCCTCAGATGGCCAAATGATTATGCCTAGAGGTTCATGCAAAATACCCCACATATCTAACATTGACAGTCGCATAGGTTTGTTATTTTCTGATTACATTTATCAGGTTCCTATTAAACAAAATTAGCCTAAATTACATATTTCCTCATTGCCTCATAAAACCGTAATACAACAATACCGCTTATATGTAGGCAACGGCCAGAGTTCATCGAGTATAATAGTCAAAGTACCGTGTGTTGTATCAGTGGTGTAAAGTTAAGGTGACTAGTGGTTATTGAGCAACTTTATTTCACACGTGAATACTATTGAGCATTACGCCATAATATAACACTTTGAAACAGTTAATGAGTGATATTTTATTGATAGTGCTCCACATATACAGCAGTTGGGTAATTTACCCTGATTCTACCTTCCGCTAGATACACCCATCCAATAACGGGTAACATGGTGATGGAGCGATCAATATATACAAAATAAACTAGCAGCCCACAACTGTCGCCATCATACAGTGTCTTTGTGGCTGCATATTGTGATTAACCATGTTAACATATTATTGTGTACATTGCACACACTAGAAATGTTAGTCGTCCAAACGAATGAGCACCATTAGCCATGATTACAAGAATGACTTGCGATACCAGGCAAATCAATCCTACGGTCTTTGTAAATTAACAAATATATCAACTCATTAGCTGAAAATAATGCTAACATTATGTGGTTCAAACCCCTAATGCACCTGAAATTATATAATTATTCCGTGGTTTCAGTCCAATGCGACCCAAACGTGATTGAGCAAGTGCCTGCATCAAGCTTCTTGGTCTTGACTAGTGGAGCATAAATCGACGTGATTTTCAAAGCATCCTACTGTGTGTATATCTCTGATGGACGGACCACTAGTAAAGGAAGTACACATATGTTTACAAGTTGCTTTGTATGTTTTCTTATGTGATGAAAATGAATACAATGTATGATTATTAATGCCGAAAATAGGTAAATATGTGGTAATTTCCATCCCCGATAGCTTGGTATAATGTCGCATTGGTGTTTCAAAAGCTAACAGTTGATCGTACTGGATTTGTGCTGTTGTATGGAAGCCGCTGTAGCCTTTCGTCGTCCATTACGCTGGCATCACCACTAACAAGACTGAGTGTTTGACGGCAACAGTACAAGCGGGCTTGCATCTCAAACATTGAGAAATGGGGTTTTGTTCCCTGAATACAATGACAAATGCAGATTTCTTGGTCCCAAGTTGGTGACGTCTTACATCAGTATATGACGAATCACATGGTGTTGCTTCCTAGTGCCGCGCGTATTCGAGCGCCGGCATAGATCAAAGGCCGTAAACACAGAAAGAAGTCGCTCTACTTTGACCATTAGTTTTTTCATCCAGCAATACGTTTCTGTTATTTGTACAGAGAGCAAAATATAATGACATTTTATTGAATGCTCCTTCAATACAACTACATACATCAATCAATTCAAATGCCGTGAGCAGCAACCAAGGTAGAAGGGGATCAACACAGTTAATTTTATGCTCAGAGTAATTGTTGATTGGTATCCATAAACATAGACAGGCGTGTGTTAAACATTGGACTAATTTCGTGTTTCATATGAACTAGAAAACACACAAGTATAGAACGCGTCCTACCGCGGGCTGTGCTGCAAATGTTATTGCTGCGTTTCTGCGCCAGGAAGAGCAAGATGGACGAGCCGACTGTCCATGGGCGCAAACCTGACGGCACTGTAACATTCAGTACAGTAAATGTTATAGCCAGCAACCATGGAACATCAAAGTGTATGTGTATGTCGATCATCTGCACTATCCATATGGCTATGGTGTCGTCATGTAGCACATATTTTTGTGCAGACTTTTTCATGATCAATTTCGCATTATTGGTTAATAGTGACGCCGAGTGTGCGATATAGCTTCAAATATGACTACTCGATGGCGTGTAGTCATTTTTACGTTGGAGGAGGGACATTGGCTTATCAATTGCAGACTACTAAATCGCATAATAGGGAAAAAATATCACGCTAATCAGTGATTACCGAATGCAAAGGAATACAATATGAATGTACGTCATATGAAATGGCGATCTATGTAAGACTGATCAGTCAATCTATGTGTACCTTGAATACCTGCGCTAGAGTCGTGGTAAAGCATGGCATTTGTGGTTTAATCTCGAAACAATGCATAATTAAAGCACATTCAAATTTATTGTCGACTGCGTCTACCTAAGACATATTTTTATAAAATGTAAAGGTTCATGGCCATCTTATGTCCAATTTGCGATGAAAACTACAATTCTCTGAATCCTAAAGAAAACTCGAAAAGTTATAACAATTTCAATATGGCAAACGAATTAATTGTTCTTTAAATTGTAAAAGTATCTTTGCTCCAAGGGGCACCAAAGTATAAAGTACCAGATGGCTTATAAACAAGCAAATCATTGTTATGTTCATTAATATTTTGCATAGAAGACAGCTACTTCACAAATAAGGCAATCGAAAACAATGCCTTAAAATTCAATCGTAAGGATTTTTGCTGCAGCTTTAAAATAAACGCCGATCCTTGAGAATTATAAATACTAAATGTATGCACATAAGCATATGTATATAAGCACATAAGCATATGTTTATATACATATACTTATATATATACTTATATATATACATACGAATATGTTTATTGACAAATATATGCATATATATATATAT
This sequence comes from Urechis unicinctus, assembly GCA_034190875.2. NCBI lineage: Eukaryota > Metazoa > Annelida > Polychaeta > Xenopneusta > Urechidae > Urechis > Urechis unicinctus. The sequence goes on from CM067344.1 coordinate 33,743,369, forward strand.
ATATATATATATATTTATATATATGTATATATGTATAAATAGTAAATGTGTAAGTACTAAATGTATACACATAAGCATATGTATATAAGCACATAAGCATTTGTAGATAAGCACATAAGCATATGTATATATACTTATGTATATACTTGAATATATATGTATATATACACATATGAATATGTTTATTGACATATATATATAAATATATATATAGATTATATATATATAAATATATTTGTATACATATATGTATATATATATATATATAAGAGTTTGTCTATATACATTTGTATATATATGTATATATATATATATATATATATATATATATATATATATATATAAATATATTTATTTATATATATGCATACATATATGAATGTTTACATATTATGGATTTTCATATACATGCCTGTAAACATTTATTATTGAACATATATATAAATATATGAATAATATTTATACATTATTATATATAATTATCTACCTACATCAAAATGAATATATATATATATATATATATTCATTTATATATATTTATATTTGTATGAATGTATGTATCTATGCATTGTTATTGTCTTCCTTATTTATTGCATTGTTAGTACAACATTTATGCCTTGGGTTTTGCCAAATAGCGGCACCAATGACGCTCATAATTAAGTTTCTTGTTTATAATTACTGCAGTCACCTGCTACTGAAAGCGCCGGGATAACAGGTACAGACTGTGTTAGAGTCCCTGAATAAATTGCTATCGTTGTTGACCAAGTCCATTACAAATGTGTCTTTGTCCAATTGTTGGCTGACAAATAGAGGGAATACCAGCGAGGTGAGTTTTCTGTGCACCTAATCTAATCTAGATATTCTGCAATGTTAGTTGTATTAATGAATGCCAGTAAAGGTGAAGTGAATATTTTGCAGTGTCTGCAATCTATAATCCACTATTCTATCGAATGTGGCCAATTCCTGCTTAACATATTGATTAGGTAAACATAGAACAGAGATGATGCACCTGAAACGGTTCTATATCCGTCATTTGAGATCATCGGTAATTCGGATGATTTAAACATATGTACATTCAATATTTTGTGGGATCCTCCATGATATGTCTTATCGAATGGATCCTGACAGAAACCGTATCTCCGTCTTATTTTCCTCAAAGGATTATACACTAGTAATCTAAATATGACAAACTATCACTCTTCTCGGTTCAGTTACATCCTTATCGTGGATGGTTGACACATTCATTTAGAGACCTAGATAGCCTTTTCTGTACAACTGACGTGTTTCGTAGTTGGTGCTATATAGGCAAACCATTGCTCATATGCAAGTGCAATACTCCCAGCTGAATATACATCGTAGCAAAATTTATTTATGGGCCGCTGGTCGCTTCACCTAAAACAGCAATATATGTTATTTTGCATCTCCGATAATGCCACTAATATGAATGTTTTTAACACTAAAACTGTAATCTGGATCGTACTGTGCTTTACCAGTTTCCATCAAGCGTCACCCACGGGAGGGTTTGGCTTCTGGTCATTGATGCGTATGGAAGCCTTTGCCCAACGTCACCGTCTATTAGAAACGATAAATGGGTTGTGAGCCATTTTTGTTTGAACCTCAGAGGGTAAACATAAAATGATGATATCGTATTAAGTCAGTATGCGTGAATTGTCGTTCTTAGCGTGGAAACGGTGTAAGCATATCCGAGCGGCATATGGTTTACATGATAATACAAAATACACAGCACCAAACAGTCGAAGAATTGGTGTCTGTAAGATAGTGAATTCATGTGTGCATTGCAATTTATGTCATTCATACAGATGTGTTGGTGTCGCTTCGTAAATGGCTGATGTTATTCAATACGTGGATTACATTAAAATCATAAAATGATTGATTAACTTCCCGATTGCGAGGTGATTATCGAAATCTTATGTGAAATTTAATCTTAGATTCCGAAAGAGTATGCATAGAATGGTGTGATGTATGGATATCGCACAGTGGCCTATAATACAGTTGCCATCACATAATACGATAACGCACAGTGGCAACATAAAATGATGATATCGTATTAAGTCAGTATGCGTGAATTGTCGTTCTGAGTGTGGATATCATTTGGGCCATAACGTTCCATTCATCTGATACATTTGGTGCCGAGTATTTCGATGAACGCCTCAGATACTTAACTTTGTCATTTGCAACGACGTATTGTATGTCTCCTGCGATCGGTGGCTGTAACAAAAACGTGGTAGAAATTAACTGCTTCTATGGATATTGAAGTATATTGCATGCTAATACAATTGTGGTGAATCGTACCCTTCGTACATTTTACCAGATATCGCGCAACGTTTATGAGGGTTATTTTCAAAGATGTTTTTCTATAAGACACGTTCGCGTGCTTCTTGTCATTCTAGTGGCGGAGAGTAAGTTTTGACCGGACAATTTAAAGAGTAAAATACGTACAATCTTTACGTTTGCTCACCCATTTGATTAAATGCAACGAAACTCTCTACAGCAATTACAATAATATAAAACGAAGTAACGGAAATTATACTTTGATCCACCAACTATCATCTTTGTTGCAGAATGAGTAAATAGTGTAGTTTAGATTACAGTTGCAAGCGATCAATATGTTTCAACTGCTTACGTGCTCTTTGCAAAGCGCCTAAGCGGATCAGAAGACCATTACCAATTCTAAGCCATATTAAATAGTAAGTTATGGGCGTGGATAGTCATTTATCATCCTTAAGTATGATCAAACACACCCTCAAAGGGATTTCCAATGCACATCCTCCGAGATACGATGTGGAGGGGTTTTTCTATTGTAAGTACACAATTACTACTCCAGGTTGGATCTGAATTCTGTTTTATAATGTAATATATCCAGGTACAGTTTTAAGAAGACCCTTCCCAAAGCTAGGCCATATTTAATGTAGGCAAATGTCGTGGATAGGCTAGCAATCAAAGTTAAGCGTGATTGAACACGTGTTCAATTGGAATTCCAATACACGAACGTTGCCAGACCCCATGTGGCTGGACTATTTCGTCACATGCACATTCACGTCGTTACCTCTGTGGCTTTGCATGCTTGTGTATGTAGCCGATATCATCCATTGCTACAATACAATATCGATAATATACATACGTAGTAATACAAGGCGGTGATGTTTTTAGAAAACTTTCATATATTGCCTTCGCATTGCCTCCTCCAAAGAATGCCGTATTATTCTACTCATGCAAGTCTATCATGACGAAATGAACAATCGGTAATCAACATTGGTTTGCAATGTTCACAAAAGTTAGATACGGAAATACGGCTTCCTGGTGAGGACGAGAATGTAGACGAGGGTGGTGGAATGATGGCACTTAACGCAAAGCATGCTAGAGCATTGATATGTATGATACAGTATCATTACTGATTCTGCTATTGCATCATTGGTAATTTTGTACCTTATTTAGTATTTGATTAGCTTATATTTACATGTTTAGTTTTGCATTGTTAATGGTTATAGACTGGCAAATACTTAGGAAAAAGGCAAAGTAATATCTGTCGTTATGGTGTGGACTACTATCAACCTCACCCGTGAATATACAAACATGAAAGCCCGTTGAGCGGCAATTGCGAAAACCAAAATAAACAATTATCAACTGTGCGTGTACGGGGGACTAAAACAATTTAATGATTACGTACAACTCGTTACATTTGTTTGAATGCATCTAAACTCATGTTTAAAGGTACGGGTTAAAACGGAGTGCATACTAATAACTCGCGTTGGTCATCTAAGCGCGCAATATATAAGCGCACTGAGTGTGTTGAAAAACGATGACATTTATATATATATATATATATATATATATATATATATATATATATATATATATATATATATATATATATATATACATATATATATATATATATATATATAAATATATGCATATATATATATATACATATATATATGTATATATATATACATGTATATGTACATATATCTGTATATATATATATATATATATATATATATATACATATATGTGTGTGTGCATAAATATTTTAGATATATATATGTATATATATTATATATATGTATATATATTTACATATATATATACGCATACATATGTATATATATATATATATATATATATATATTTAAACATATATATATATATATTTATATATATATTCATACATATATATTTATACATATATATATATATATCGATAGATGTATATATATACATATATACATATATATACAAATATATATATATATATATATATATATATATATATATAGATATATATATATATATATCTATATATATATATATATCTCTATATATATATATATATATATATATATATATATATATATATATATATATATATATATATATATATATATGCAAATGAAGCATTCAAGGCGATGGGAAGAGAGTTTTACGATTAACCGCAATACAATTAACCGTAACCACCAATGAAGGAAGTGAAATAGGTAAATATAGCATATATTTATGTGGTTAATGCCTTCACCATTCGTTGTATTGTGGGTAGTTAATGGTTAATCTCTCACACGCTTACATGCTACCCGTATAGGGAGGCTATAGAGCTGATATGAAGACCGCTTCCCTCATCAATATTTGAGTACAGACAGACCTTTGAGGGAATTGAGCATGGATCGTGGGACGAGCATTTTTAAATACGTCCTCTAGACACATTAAATTGCATATTTTTTATCAATACGTTGATTCTTGGTCTACAATCAAGCAACCATGTACTGTTGTCGGTTTGCTGTGCACTACGCTATTCTGACACCAGGTATTACAACGACTAATTAGACAGTAAATATTTGGTGCCATGTTTTTTGTTGTAATAGACAAACTCCAGAAGACTTGATTTAGCGACAAGTCCTATACTTAGTAAAGGCCATAGCACCCCGTTTGTTTACAAGCCCCCAATGATTAGATGAACATATTTTGCACAGTGTATCAGCTGCTGGCCATGGCAGTAATGATCCACATTGCATCACCCTTGTATTTGCATGAAGTTAGATGTATCTACTTTAAGGGCAAATAACTGTTTTCTGACTTATTCGTATAAATAGCCTATTGACGATTTATTGATCAAGGCATGCAAGACAGTCACGAGAGTTGAGAACATTTTGACTGCTGATCGCCTAGCATAAGCCTGATGCAGTTATCATAAAGCTAAACACAGGATGTGGTTAGACCTTTCAAAGCACCTGAATCAATACAGCTATCCGATGCTTTCAGTCTTACAAATCGAATGTACCTCAGTCGTTTACATTTCTGATGGATAGGATAGAAGTGCACATAACTATATTCATTGTTTTGTTCTTTGTCTTTGTTCTGTACTATATTAAGAAATATTTGACAAATGCTAGCATCATTAATTGTAATTATTCCATGATGAAGATAGAAGTATAACAATCACTATTTCTAATGGGATGGTCCAATGTAGCATGGTTGAATAATTGGACAATCTTGCTGGTTTTGTTCTGTTGCATAGATAAAAATGCAGTAATTTGTGGGCCACCACGTCCGTATCACAACGAACCAAGCGATGTGTTTTACAACGTCTGTACGAGCTCAGACTGAGCAATGGTTTATCGTTGTCATAACACGCATAGCCTCGTTAATTCACCAAAACGTCGGGATTTCCATGACTGAAGTTCGTACCCAACGATCGCCTAGATTTCCCAGAGGGAAAATGTAATATCTTTAATAATAATAGTAATATGTTTTTCTTTCCAACAAATGTTAAATAAGTCAATGGTGAATAATGCCATGATCCATTTCAATGCAGCTCGTAGTTACAAGAGTAAGCGATAGATAGTAAGTAAAGCATGTCTCGCTGTCTGCCGTTGAGTGTTCGTCAGCAGTAATAAGCCTCAGATGGCCAAATGATTATGCCTAGAGGTTCATGCAAAATACCCCACATATCTAACATTGACAGTCGCATAGGTTTGTTATTTTCTGATTACATTTATCAGGTTCCTATTAAACAAAATTAGCCTAAATTACATATTTCCTCATTGCCTCATAAAACCGTAATACAACAATACCGCTTATATGTAGGCAACGGCCAGAGTTCATCGAGTATAATAGTCAAAGTACCGTGTGTTGTATCAGTGGTGTAAAGTTAAGGTGACTAGTGGTTATTGAGCAACTTTATTTCACACGTGAATACTATTGAGCATTACGCCATAATATAACACTTTGAAACAGTTAATGAGTGATATTTTATTGATAGTGCTCCACATATACAGCAGTTGGGTAATTTACCCTGATTCTACCTTCCGCTAGATACACCCATCCAATAACGGGTAACATGGTGATGGAGCGATCAATATATACAAAATAAACTAGCAGCCCACAACTGTCGCCATCATACAGTGTCTTTGTGGCTGCATATTGTGATTAACCATGTTAACATATTATTGTGTACATTGCACACACTAGAAATGTTAGTCGTCCAAACGAATGAGCACCATTAGCCATGATTACAAGAATGACTTGCGATACCAGGCAAATCAATCCTACGGTCTTTGTAAATTAACAAATATATCAACTCATTAGCTGAAAATAATGCTAACATTATGTGGTTCAAACCCCTAATGCACCTGAAATTATATAATTATTCCGTGGTTTCAGTCCAATGCGACCCAAACGTGATTGAGCAAGTGCCTGCATCAAGCTTCTTGGTCTTGACTAGTGGAGCATAAATCGACGTGATTTTCAAAGCATCCTACTGTGTGTATATCTCTGATGGACGGACCACTAGTAAAGGAAGTACACATATGTTTACAAGTTGCTTTGTATGTTTTCTTATGTGATGAAAATGAATACAATGTATGATTATTAATGCCGAAAATAGGTAAATATGTGGTAATTTCCATCCCCGATAGCTTGGTATAATGTCGCATTGGTGTTTCAAAAGCTAACAGTTGATCGTACTGGATTTGTGCTGTTGTATGGAAGCCGCTGTAGCCTTTCGTCGTCCATTACGCTGGCATCACCACTAACAAGACTGAGTGTTTGACGGCAACAGTACAAGCGGGCTTGCATCTCAAACATTGAGAAATGGGGTTTTGTTCCCTGAATACAATGACAAATGCAGATTTCTTGGTCCCAAGTTGGTGACGTCTTACATCAGTATATGACGAATCACATGGTGTTGCTTCCTAGTGCCGCGCGTATTCGAGCGCCGGCATAGATCAAAGGCCGTAAACACAGAAAGAAGTCGCTCTACTTTGACCATTAGTTTTTTCATCCAGCAATACGTTTCTGTTATTTGTACAGAGAGCAAAATATAATGACATTTTATTGAATGCTCCTTCAATACAACTACATACATCAATCAATTCAAATGCCGTGAGCAGCAACCAAGGTAGAAGGGGATCAACACAGTTAATTTTATGCTCAGAGTAATTGTTGATTGGTATCCATAAACATAGACAGGCGTGTGTTAAACATTGGACTAATTTCGTGTTTCATATGAACTAGAAAAAAAACAAGTATAGAACGTGTCCTACCGCGGGTTGTGCTGCAAATATTAATGCTGCGTTTCTGCTCCAGGAAGAGCAAGATGGACGAGCCGACTGTCCATGGGGGCAAACCTGACGGCACTGTAACATTCAGTACAGTAAATGTTATAGCCAGCAACCATGAAACATCAAAGTGTATGTGTATGTCGATCATCTGCACTATCCCTATGGCTATGGTGTCTTCATATAGCACATATTTTTGTGCAGACTTGTTCATGATCAATTTCGCATTATTGGTTAATAGTGACGCCGAGTGTGCGATATAGCTTCAAATATGACTACTCGATGGCGTGTAGTCATTTTTACGTTGGAGGAGGGACATTGGCTTATCAATTGCAGACTTCTAAATCGCATAATAGGGAAAAAATATCACGCTTATCAGAGAACAAGTGATTACCGAATGCAAAGGAATACAATATGAATGTACGTCATATGGAATGGCGATCCATGTAAGACTGATCAGTCAATCTATGTGTACCTTGAATACCTGCGCTAGAGTCGTGGTAAAGCATGGCATTTGTGGTTTAATCTCGAAACAATGCATAATTAAAGCACATTCAAATTTATTGTCGACTGCGTCTACCTAAGACATATATTTTTATAAAATGTAAAGGTTCATGGCCATCTTATGTCCAATTTGCGATGAAAACTACAATTCTCTGAATCCTAAAGAAAACTCGAAAAGTTATAACAATTTCAATATGGCAAACGAATTAATTGTTCTTTAAATTGTAAAAGTATCTTTGCTCCAAGGGGCACCAAAGTATAAAGTACCAGATGGCTTATAAACAAGCAAATCATTGTTATGTTCATTAATATTTTGCATAGAAGACAGCTACTTCACAAATAAGGCAATCGAAAACAATGCCTTAAAATTCAATCGTAAGGATTTTTTTTGCTGCAGCTTTAAAATAAACGCCGATCCTTGAGAATTATAAATACTAAATGTATGCACATAAGCATATGTATATAAGCACATAAGCATATGTTTATATACATATACTTATATATATACTTATATATATATATACATACGAATATGTTTATTGACAAATATATATATATATATATATATATATATATATATATATATATATATATATATATATATATATATGTATATATGTATAAATAGTAAATGTGTAAGTACTAAATGTATACACATAAGCATATGTATATAAGCACATAAGCATTTGTAGATAAGCACATAAGCATATATATATATACTTATGTATATACTTGAATATATATGTATATATACACATATGAATATGTTTATTGACATATATATATAAATATATATATAGATTATATATATATAAATATATTTGTATACATATATATATATATATATATAAGAGTTTTTGTATATATACATTTGTATATATATGTATATATAGATATATATATATATATATATATATATATATATATATATTTATTTTATATATATGCATACATATATGAATGTTTACATATTATGGATTTTCATATACATGCCTGTAAACATTTATTATTGAACATATATATAATATATATTGAATAATATTTATACATTATTATATATAATAATCTACCTACATCAAAATATATATATATATATATATATATATTCATTTATATATATTTATATTTGTATGAATGTATGTATCTATGCATTGTTATTGTCTTCCTTATTCATTGCATTGCTGGTACAACATTTATGCCTTGGGTTTTGCCAAAAAGCGGCACCAATGACGCTCATAATTAAGTTTCTTGTTGATAATCACTGCAGTCACCTGCTACTGAAAGCGCCGGGATAACAGGTACAGACTATGTTAGAGTCCCTGAATAAAATACTATCGTTATTGACCAAGTCCGTTACAAATGTGTCTTTGTCCAATTGTTGGCTGACAAATAGAGGGAATACCAGCGAGGTGAGTTTTCTGTGCACCTAATCTAATCTAGATATTCTGCAATGTTAGTTGTATTAATAATGAATGCCAGTAAAGGTGAAGTGAATATTTTGCAGTGTCTGCAATCTATAATCCACTATTCTATCGAATGAAGCCAATTCCTGCTTAACATATTGATTAGGTAAACATAGAACAGAGATGATGCACCTGAAACGGTTCTATATCCGTCATTTGAGATCATCGGTAATTCGGATGATTTAAACATATGTACATTCAATATTTTGTGGGATCCTCCATGATATGTCTTATCGAATGGATCCTGACAGAAACCGTATCTCCGTCTTATTTTTCTCAAAGGATTATACACTAGTAATCTAAATATGACAAACTATCACTCTTCTCGGTTCAGTTACATCCTTATCGTGGATGGTTGACACATTCATTTAGAGACCTAGATAGCCTTTTCTGTACAACTGACGTGTTTCGTAGTTGGTGCTATATAGGCAAACCATTGCTCATATGCAAGTGCAATACTCCCAGCTGAATATACATCGTAGCAAAATTTATTTATGGGCCGCTGGTCGCTTCACCTAAAACAGCAATATATGTTATTTTGCATCTCCGATAATGCCACTAATATGAATGTTTTTAACACTAAAACTGTAATCTGGATCGTACTGTGCTTTACAAGTTACCATCAAGCGTCACCCACGGGAGGGTTTGGCTCCTGGTCAATGATGCGCATGGAAGCCTTTGCCCAACGTCACCGTCTATTAGAAACGATAAATGGGTTGTGAGCCATTTTGTTTGAACCTCAGAGGGTAAACATAATATGATGATATCGTATTAAGTCAGTATGCGCGAATTGTCGTTCTGAGCGAGGAAACGAGGTAAGCATATCCGAGCGGCATATGGTTTACATGATAATACAAAATACACAGCACCAAACAGTCGAAGAATTAGTGTCTGTAAGATAGTGAATTCATGTATGCATTGTAATCTATGTCATTCATACAGATGTGTTGGTGTCGCTTCGTAAATGGCTGATGTTATTCAATACGTGGATTACATTAAAATCATAAATTGATTGATTAACTTCCCGATTTCGAGGTGATTATCGAAATCTTATGTGAAATTTAATCTTGGATTCCCAAAGAGTATGCATGGAATGGTGTGATGTATAGATATCGCACAGTGGCCTATAATACAGTTGCCATCACATAATACGATAACGCACAGTGGCAACATAAAATGATGATATCGTATTAAGTCAGTATGCGTGAATTGTCGTTCTGAGTGTGGATATCATTTGGGCCATAACGTTCCATTCATCTGATACATTTGGTGCCGAGTATTTCGATGAACGCCTCAGATACTTAACTTTGTCATTTGCAACGACGTATTGTATGTCTCCTGCGATCGGTGGCTGTAACAAAAACGTGGTAGAAATTAACTGCTTCTATGGATATTGAAGTATATTGCATGCTAATACAATTGTGGTGAATCGTACCCTTCGTACATTTTACCAGATATCGCGCAACGTTTATGAGGGTTATTTTCAAAGATGTTTTTCTATAAGACACGTTCGCGTGCTTCTTGTCATTCTAGTGGCGGAGAGTAAGTTTTGACCGGACAATTTAAAGAGTAAAATACGTACAATCTTTACGTTTGCTCACCCATTTGATTAAATGCAACGAAACTCTCTACAGCAATTACAATAATATAAAACGAAGTAACGGAAATTATACTTTGATCCACCAACTATCGTCTTTGTTGCAGAATGAGTAAATAGTGTAGTTTAGATTACAGTTGCATGCGATCAATATGTTTCAACTGCTTACCTGCTCTTTGCAAAGCGCCTAAGCGGATCAGAAGACCATTACCAATTCTAAGCCATATTAAATAGTAAGTTATGGGCGTGGATAGTCATTGTTCATCCTTAAATATGATCAAACACACTCTCAAAGGGATTTTCAATGCATGCATCCTCCGAGATACGATGTGGAGGGGTTTTTCTATTGTAAGTACACAATTACTACTCCAGGTTGGATCTGAATTCTGTTTTATAATGTAATATATCCAGGTACAGTTTTAAGAAGACCCTTCCCAAAGCTAGGCCATATTTAATGTAGGCAAATGTCGTGGATAGGCTAGCAATCAAAGTTAAGCGTGATTGAACACGTGTTCAATTGGAATTCCAATACACGAACGTTGCCAGACCCCATGTGGCTGGACTATTTCGTCACATGCACATACACGTCGTTACCTCTGTGGCCTTGCATGCTTGTGTATGTAGTCGATATCATCCATTGCTACAATACAATATCGATAATATACATACGTAGTAATACAAGGCGGTGATGTTTTTAGCCAACTTTCATATATTGCCGTCACAAAGCCTGCTCCAAAGAATGCCTTATCATTCTACTCATGCAAGTCTATCATGACGAAATGAACAATCGGTAATCAACATTGGTTTGCAATGTTCGCAAAAGTCAGATACGGAAATACGACATGCTGGTGAAGACGAGAATGGTGGTGGAATGATGGCACTTAACGCAAAGCATGCTAAAACATTAATATGTATGATACAGTATCATTACTGATTCTGCTATTGCATCATTGGTAATTTTGTACCTTATTTAGTATTTGATTAGCTTATATTTACATGTTTAGTTTTGCATTGTTAATGGTTATAGACTGGCAAATACTTAGGAATTTCGAGTTCCCTTATTCTGACTCAACAATTTCTTTTTGCTCAATTTGACGCAGTTCGACTCAAACAAAGTTTCCAATATTGAGGATTGTGGGGCAGTTAATGACACATATAGACAGAAATATCGCGCAATTGAATATTGGCTTTAAACATTACCACTCAAAGATGTTTTTCGAGTTAAATGTCACATATGGGCCTTCAATTAACTGTGATAGTAAGCCAGTATTGTTCATGAGTCTACATGACAATATAGGTCAATGACAGTAACTAGAGCTTCCTTTTCCCATAATGCTACGTTGTGTAAGAGATCGATGCTCACAATATTTTTGGTCGTTGCTGAGTTCAATGTAGGCAGTTAGCATAAAGGCAAAGCGTCTGAATTCATTAGCCGATATCGCAATAGTGCAGTGGATGTGTGATGTACTCTATTTACGCACTCTGTGCTGGGTCAAAAAGCCATTATCATTATGGTCACGGTTGCTGAGGATTCCGACGAAAAATTTCTCGGATATTATCAAACTGACAGCGACCATATGAAAAGTCATACCTTTTTTCAACCCAGCCACCATTGTGTGATTCATGTTAAATCTCATGCACTGATCCATGGCGCAAAGCTGTCATTATTGCTGCAAATGTTAATGTGTCTAGCCACTAGAATAACACTCGTCCTCACGTTTTTGCATAATCTTGACTTATATACAGACGTAAAAAGCGGACTCGCGTGGAAATGTCTGCATGGCTCATAAAGTGACCTAAAAGAGAGCCTATGAACCTTGGCGACATTTGTCTAGACGAAAATGACAACTCCTTTAGCATCATACGGGTGCAGTAACTATGTTGTTAACCCTGAAGTATAAGGTCCAATAGGTGACAACCCCGTCATCGCATTGGATATTGTGCAATGTGTTTTCGGCCCATATACTCAGACATCAAATGGCAGCTACGTAGAGCACACTAAAATAATATCATGTCACACAGCTTCCGCATCAATATCACGGGGTAGATAATATTCAACAGCCCAGGATTGATTCATTAGGTTTTAATCTATCAGAAGTGTCAGATAAGTGTGCTGATTCCACTTAACATATTATCGTCTATGCACATCATTGATGCATGGTGCCGCGCTAATCCTTAACCTGGACGATTCTCAGAAGGTCTGGAACATGAATTGTATGCAATCATGATCTTTTTGGCACACTTGGCTAGTATTGAGGATGACTTATCTCGGGAATTACGTCAGATTGCGTTGCATAACACAGACAAATCGGAAAACTATAGCTACAGAGCAAGGATATATTAGAGGTTCAGTAGAGGCATCAAATAATCGCGAATCTGATATCTTATGCTAAAATGACTCTTAGTGTAAACCAACGGAAACAAATGCCACAAAATTCTTTTAGAACGAACGCAAATATTTTATAAACATACTATGCACTATCATCTGTAACAAGATTGAGCTGTCAGGCAAGGGCAATATCGCAGTTGTTGTGTTATATCGATAGTAGTCTTAATAACGACATCAGTGAATATTCTGTTCACATAGTGGCGAACATCTATATCTTCACCGTGTCACATACATCCCATTGCATCTATAATACACATCTCTGATACACATAGTGGCGAACATCTATATCTTCACCTTTGCATATACATCCCATGGCATATCTGATTGCCAGGGATCCCGCCCCTCTATTGAAGGTTTCAAGTAGCTTGACATTAGTTGCCATTATCCCAACCATAAACACAACATGAAATCGTATTGTAATGAATATTTTTCAGAAAATAGATCATCAAGTATTATCGATCAAATCTGTGATCGATATTGCTGGTGTATGCAGTTCCATGCTCTTCAATACCTTTCACAATTAGGGTGAACGAGCGCAGCTCGGGTCCTGGTGGATTGGTAAATGTGAGACTATTTTATCCGACTGTGGTGTCCGCAATAACCCGTACTCCGGTCGAATGTAGCCGGTTCTTGTGCGGTAGCATATTACGGGGATAATATCGGGATGTTACTGGACACTTCATTCCATAGTCATTAATTTATGTCAAAATATAGTCACATAGCCAAGGTTAGACCGGTTGGATGACGCTCTCCTGACTCTAACATCATCGACGATTATTCTTTAATGAAATAGGCATATGCAAACAACATGTGCTTGCATGAGCCTCGTCAATCCTGGACGATAGGATTAGTGTCTATGCTTATTCTACTTTAATGCTATAAAACTATATCAATCTTAATGCAGAAGCACGGGAACATACCCGTCACCCTTTCTCCAATACAACAACATCAACATCATTGCAATTCTGCAAAATAAGACCTAGTCCCTCGTTCTTTTCAACCGATAAATTTATCTGATAAAGTCTTTTAGATGTTTGAGTTTATTTTCAGGGGTATAACTGACTGCACATTTTTTTGCATTAGATAAAAACCAATAATCCTTTTCTCTAGCAAGTCTAATTATGCGTTCAAACTGGTGTGCACGTTATCTTATAGATGCACTTTGCAATGCAAGGTTCAATTTAAGTTTCCGTTGTTGCATAGTTCCTAAAAAGAACCAGATTGTAAACATTTCAAAGTATTAGAAACACCAAATTATTCATGATTTATCAATATCAGCGAATTGGAAACCGCCTCCGAACATTCTGCACACTGTATGCATATGATTGGCCAAGTACGTAAAAACAAATGCGACAACCGTCGACAAAATTTCTGTTGCCATCGCACGGTTATTACCGATTAAAAAAAAGATTGATTTTGTTTTCTTTTCTTAAACGTTGGACGGATACCACGATTTGTCGACCTTCGGCACTGGATAATACTATCATTTTTGTACAATAAATGAACATTTTGTAAAGATTGAACAAAACGAGTCTGGGTTCTGCGCATCATTGTTGACGACCTTGTTTTAAAAAAAAACCTACAACCTGAACTGATCAAGATAACTTGGCGCAAGCAATCGCCGAGTAAACATAAAAAAACACACAAACCGAATCTGATCACGATTAGCTGGGCCTTCGCCAAGTTAACAAGGAAATATGAGGGTTTGCAAAGGCACTAACTTACCGTTAATCTAAACCCTTATGTATGAGAGCCTTGTAACGAGAGCCAATGAATGTAAATGCCACAAACATAATCTACATCGAACATATGATAGCCGAAGTACCAATACTAGTGAATCATGCGTATGCATTTTTACAACATGCACCTTTGCACTCATTGCATATCTGGTTGAAAGAGTTAAGGTCTAATGTTATGAGTAGCATTTTTGACATTCTGCCCGTTGCTATAATCGGTTTATCCCAACCATACACACTACACAAACTTATAACCTAACGATTACATGACGACGCGAGGCCGTCCGTGCACAGCTCCACTGAATAGTCCCAAGTGTTATTGATCATTGCTGTATTCACTAGTGCTTTCGTGTGCAACTCCGTGCAATACATAACCTTCTAGATGGATGATGTTGATGGGATGTTATAGGGTCTTTCTTGCGTCTGGGTTTATATTCTATAATCCTCTCGGATGGAAACGGTTCCTGTTTTATATGTTGATAAGGTTTTTACAACTGCACGGTAGCATATTAAATTAATTTTATTTGAACAATACCGTATTGAACCGGCTTATCCTTGTTCCAAGGTAACACACGTAGTGATGTGCGATGAACGTAAGTCCGTCAATGATGCTGAGGGTCAATATCTTCAATGGCAAATATCGCGATTTTACAACAGCTTTGAGGTTATCGCTGTTCGCGTTTGTTTTGATAAAAACTATAATTGCTGGAACAGGTATTAACGCCCGTGTTCACAATTGATCATGAGGGTTATAACAAACACATGATACTTAAAATCTTCATGCCATTCCAAGTAGGTCAATATCTACCATGACTCACATGACCGGCGTAATCGTGTTAGATGGGTTGTGCGGGTTGCGGGGTGGGGGGGGTGGGGGGTGTGATGAAGAATGTCCAAAGACACAAGAACACAAAACACACGCAAGCGTATGCACACTATACTCAGGGCGGGTGTAGAAATATACATGTTACTTATTAAGCTATCATTATTCGGATGATATTGCGTCGCCTTGTGGATTATCATTATAAACCCACAACGAGCATCTTTCAATTGTGTTATGCTTCTAATTAGATAATAATTGCTTGTATTCTTATCGGTCTTATTCTAGATAAGGACATACTAACTTAATATAACCGAGAGCAGCCGGCCACTATGCTGCTCTCTGTGGTACTGCTTCAGAGTCAGTGATGGATACAATTATCCATCCTGGTGTTCCTTTATCTTATTGTCCGTGCGTTTTAATTTTGCACGGATTGAGCAAGGTTAATGTTGGAGAAATGAGTCGGTTATATCAATGGTTTATGTTAAACCCCCAGAACGATATCGCCTCCGTGTGGTTTGCACTTTTTTTCACCGCAAATGATGAGATCCAACCGTTGTGTTGCAATGTTTCAAAAGGACGGTCGGGGGGAAACTACAACGATGATATTTATTCTGTAACGCAATCTGCATCACTAGCATTGCAATATGATTTGTTAATCAAATAATAGCAACAGCGGCATCGACGTAATTAGTACTGGTCGAGTGTTTTCATATTCAACAGATGAGATAAAACTTCAATTTTCTTATTCTCATCGTGCCTGTATTCCCAAATCGTGCAAAACTATATTAATTTAGGTACGCATTGCTTTGCAACACCGTCAAGTGTGCAGTGCAGAGATATCAAGCAACTGTTACAATGTACCCAAATGATAACTACAGGAGGTCTACGTACCCCGAAATTGTTGTAGAACAAGAAAAAAAATTCCCAATTTCTCCCAAACAAATGCTAAAATACCAGCTCTCCGATGTTAACCCTATGGCATCGAAGTATGGCCAAATTCTGTGTTTTTTCCACACTGGTTTAGTCCAAATTGATCCATTCGCATTGAAACGAAACGCTAAAACCTTTACGCTTAATGGGATCACATATTCGAATGTGTTCTTGTCATGTATTTTGTGTTGTACATATGATTATTTGCGAACAACCTGCATTACCATACAAATCTTGTCAAGTCGGGTAAGCCATTATTACAATGAATTCTCGCTTGCTGTTGCTCGTCAGTCAATAGCAAAGGATAGTCAATTGCAAATGACAACTATAGAAGGTTCGGATCAACCAGTCTGTTGATTAACAAAATCGATAGTGCATTTAATAAAATGAAATATAATGAATCATCATCTCGTTATCTAAATGAGAGTCACATGGGAGCCTGATATTGCAAATGGAGACGTGTGTGTTGGGCAGCAGTTATGGCCGAGCACTGTTAGGTGGATGTAAATACTCCACCAAAATAGTGCAGCAGCGCGAACTGATAACATATGCTGCTCATCGATAACTATTAGCTAATAAAATAAATTGCACAAAAGAATATTTGGCCTCATATTTCCAAATCTCCCCCAGATGTAATCACGTGGCTGGTTGTTTAATAAATGCTGAGCGGATTAATTGGCTGATTTGAAATCTAATCAACTGCCGTAGGGGTGGTGGGATGTTATTTTTTCTATATGAGGCTGTTGTCTAGGCATTTATACGTGGAACCGTACTCCTTATCAAGGCGGTGTACACCTCTCCTGTTCCCGTAGTCATACATGGTATACAAGCTGTGGTACATTGCTGGCGCGTATATTAGCAAGTCATATACAAGACAGCTACTGTTACTCATTTATTAATTTATGCAAATAATGCGGTATCGAATATATATAAGTAGGTAAACCTTTCAAGCCAATGCTACTGAGGTTCACACATAATTGTCAGCCAAAGCGCTCCTATCCTTCAGCGAATCATACATATTTGTTAAACGCTAACGACGTCTTATATATATATATATATATATATATATATATATATATATATATATATATATATATATATATATCATAGATTCTCTCTCTCGCCTCTATCTATATATATATATATATATATATATATATATATATATCTAATATATATGGATGTATATATGAATATATATATATATATATATATATATATATATAGACATATCTATATATATATATATATATATATATATATATATCTATATATATATATATATATATATATATATATATATATATATATATATATATATATTTATATATATATATATATATTTATATATATATATATATGTCTATATATAGATATATATATATATATATATATATATATATATATCTCATCCCCCCATATATTGGCTGTCAATATATATATATATATAACTATATATATTTATTATATACCTGTTGAATGTATATATATTAATATTATATTTTATTTCAACCTCGCATATAAGCTATCTATTGCATATATATATATATATATATATATATATATAGCATATGTGTGTGTGTGTGTGTGTTTTATATAACCATCGCATCAAGAATATTGGCTGTGAAAATTAATCGGGGGGGCAAAAACTAAACGTTTTAAACGTTTTACAGTGTTAATGTCAGGTTTTGTTTCAGCCTCGCATATTCGAGTTTGCATATGCAGACAAGCGTATAGCATAAGTGCTTCATTTTGAAACCAAGGTCGCCTACAACATTTACACCGTACTGACAGCCTGTGTAACCCCCACTGTACAATTCAAGAAACCTTGTCGTGAATGAACGATTAAACAGCTACATATTGGATCTACAAAGTCGCGATCGGTGTTACACAACATCATTGAATATATCTTATGACGAAAATAAAAAACAAAACAAGCATGGAGGTTGTGTTAATTCTATTCATTGATGCGTCTCATTGTGTTTAGAACCTAATGATACCTTGAAAACTTTTTTGCTCATAATGCACTTACAGATCGTTTTATCTTATATCGATGTCTTTATTTGTATCACCTGCTCTACATCAAGCTAAGATCGTCCCGTTTTCTTAACTCATATGGCGGCTGGCCAAATTGCTGTAGTCTATTGCAAGCATATTTTGGCACAGTGTATTTTAGGGTTGTACTGGCTAACATACATACCTCACTTGTGAAAATATAGTGATGAGACAGAACATGTCTTTTAAGGATAGTTTAATAGTAGAGGGAGTGATCATATACATACATATATATATAAATATACATATATATATATATATATATATATATATATATATATATATATATATATTAATATGTATATATATATATAACATGTGTATATATATATGTATATATATATATATGTATATATATATATATATATATATATATATATATATACATATGTATTTATATATGTATATATATATATGGGCAGCCCATTGATTGTCAAGTTGGTGTCTGCGTACATCATCTGCATGTTGCTTAGGCTACGAGGATATTAACTTGTGATAAATGAGGTCATCAGCGTCTTGTTATTTGAATACGAATTACCGACAATCAAAATAATACATCAAGAATATTGAAAAATGGGATATTATCATGCATTCCATTTAACTACTCATCTAGCACCTGCTTACTGTTATTTGTTAGTTTGACTTTTTTGTTTATACGCTTAGCTTGAGATTCCAGATTGCAACACATTTAGAAAATGAGTGAATAGTTAATGAAAGTATTTATCCTTGTCCACAAGGTTAACAACAAACACAAAATACTTGCCAGATTATATCCCCAAAACCAACTAATTAGCCTTCGCCATGACATCTTCTTATATGGATACAAACCAGCGGAAACGATTGGAACGCTTGAACATGTGACCAAATGCAGTCTTCGGTCTCATGCTTTCCGCTAAAGATTTAACAAATGTCTGCCTGGCCTACAATGGTGCTATTCTAATAGAACTTGATTCAGCCTTTGACATTGACGAGGCAAGCAGTGATAGTCAGTCATATTTAAGGCACCAGCAACCTGACGGTTTTCTGATACATGTGCCCCAATGGCAGAAGAGCACATATAGATATGCATGCATTTGTATGCATTTCCTTTGTTCCATTCAGCCGGCACTACGTTAGAATACATTTAATCAAAGTAGGCAACATATGAGGCTATTGCACTCTGATGATGCTAAATGTAAAATAACCTCCGTCGCTTATTGCTTTGGCTGACGTCAAATAGTTTGATTGCTTTTGTATCTGTAAATTAGAATCCATCGACCTGGCTTTGAATTCATTGTAGTATTCATTGCATCTGGACATATTTGATATCAGTTAACGGCATTTATGGTTATTGTTGACAAAATATGCTAAATGTATGCTTATTTCCATCCCCAATGACATGGTCTAATATCGCCTGTGCGCACTAACATTTCTATTGGTGAGTTATGACCAATATTGCTGGATTCGTGTTGTTCGATGAACAAATATGTAGCCATTCGTCAGCCATAAGGTCTGTAACGTAACAAAACCAAGCGTCGTGTTTTACAGCTAGAGTATAAGCAGTGATGCATCTCACACAATGAATCATGTGGTTTTGCTGCCATAACACTCGCAAATTGCATACTCCCTGGTCCCATGTTGGTGATTCAAGCGTTACATCCTCTCGTAAATGGGTCATCACAATGTGTTTTTTCCAAAGCACATATCTTACGGTAGCCGACATCCAAAAGCCATTTTACTGGTTCAATCCATCACTATGTGTGGCAACCAAGGTAGGCCAAAAATCAAGCTCTTTATCTTTGTGCTTGGTGCGAGTTTTCAGCTTGGACCATAAACAAGTGAATGCGTGTGCAAACCCCGGCTGATCAGTTTTTGCGTGAATTGTTATCTTACATATTATAACTAAGGACGTTCCGACTTCTATATCATTCGCTATATTTCAACCTGAGAATCATTGCCTGATCCAATTATCAATCATGGTGTGCGTATAGCCTATCATCCATGTATTCTATAGTAGGTCTGTCAGCGCGCACGAACATGGTATCTGAAAACAAGCCTGACTTATAAACAAGGTTGTACGATAAGGGAGCATTATTAAACGCTCTGGCACCGTACGTAGAAATATTTGGAGATTTATCCATAGATCGATGACCCCTTGCAGACTGGTATTCAGCAGTAACTTCCTGTAGGTAGTTTAGCTCGTTTGTATTACCAGCCTTAAAGTAGAGCAAAAGAATTTAGTATAAAATGCATTTTTCCACAGAAAGTCCATGAGGATACGCATGATGTATAGAACGTTATCCCTGTGCTTTCCTTTCAAATGGTAGGTCGGCTATGTAATCATAACGCAGGACAAAACGTGTTCTAGACATCAGGAATGCCATGGTAAAAGATCAGATAGCTTAACCACGCATCCAACTGACTGAGTTAGTGTTTGTGATGATCAAGGGATAATTGTGATATTGGGGTTTGAAAAAACAACGGCCCGCGAATGTAAGAGTTCCTGGGATACCGACCTATTCAGTCAAGAAACTGTAACAATTCAATGGTTTTCGATATTGTGTACTAAGACGTGTCTATAGCGAAATTGTCCTTTTCATGTAAGTTGTAAAAATATATCAATCAAATCAACAAATGCTTGTGGAGGTTTGTGGTACAGTAACGCCGACCTATCTTGGGGTGCAATTCGAGGCAGGTATATTCAGCGAATGAGGTGTTTGATGACTTTTTGTCTTCGCGTTCCCTTTTTATCATTAACAATTATTTATTGCATGCACCTCAAGCATGTGATATATTAATAACCACAAATACATAACAAATCTGTGGTGCAGGTGGTCACAGAAATTAACCAGACATCCTCGACTGTTACTTACGATCTTCGGAAGCAGAAACATCTTCATGAAGCCCCCAAGGTATAGACGAGAACATTAAACAACTACGTAGCTTATTTACCATTCAGTGTCTGCACCTGACCAAACATACCAATTTAAGGATTCATTGACCTATGGAATAGAATGACTATGTTCAATAGCCTAATATTGTGACTGGAAGGCAGATACCTCACCGTGTCCCCTGCATTCATTGAAATTGCATGATAAAAATCGTCAATGCTCAGAACCATAACCGATTACAACCACAGTTAACATTGTGAGGTGGATTGATACAGGCTCAACGTAGATTTCCCAAAGGACAAAAGGAAGCTTGACATGCGATGGTGGTTATTTCAACAGAGTTACATTAGGCTGAAATTTGGCTCCTAAATCCATTCTGTAATTCGATACTGTTAATTTCAAATGTAACTTAATGGGAACGGATAATGTCAACATAGGCTCCAATTGGTCCCAGGCAACATACACAATACAATGATACGACAAATTAGTATTTAAACATATCACAGCAGGGATACACTGATGATAAAACAATAAAATGCCGTTTTCATTTGTGGGTATCAGGAATCATTAGCGCCATCGATGGTCTGCTTTTGTTATAAGGCTCGTGGGGATTTGCTATTCCAATTTACACCCATGGATATGGCAATTCGATTAACATATCGGTACCGCGGCACAGCCATCTCTGCCGTTAAAGCGTGGTCTACCATCAACCACACTCGTGAATGAACAAACATGCTTTTGGAATAACAACGTTGCAAGCCCGTTGAGAGGCGATTGCGCATGCCAAAATAAACAATTATCATCTGTGCTTGTCAGTGGGCATAAACCAATTTGGTGATCATGTACAACTCGTTACACAACATTTTTGTGAATACATCTAAACCCATTGATTTTGAAAGTTTATGCTAATCGTATACGGCGCCCTATTCGGGCAGCCTGAGATTACAATTGGTATAGAGTTGACTAAAATGTATAGCATAATATGTGGCATGTCTTAATATGTGCAATCAATTAATTGCCTCAATTTTGATATTTGTCATTCTTACCATCGCTCATATTTATCCTATCCGCAGCTCTTACGCAGCGTTTCGTTGTCACTACATATCGAACTTGGGGACAAACTCTACAACTACATTAAAACAACGATGCACATGCCTAATTCGTCATATCAAAGACAGCGTAGGGTGATTATCTGTAAGATAGCCACTGTATATATCAGACCAGATAACGTGTATAAATATAGTCAGTTATGAAATCATGTTTATGCCAAATCGCGCTCAAGCCATTCTCGATTTAAACATGGCCTCATATTTGTTATTAAAATGGGAGGCAACATGGAGAAACCCAGGCAGCGCCTTCAGTCATACTGAGAAGCACTTGCTATAACGTCTTGCACATTTTACGATACATCTTATATCGCGTAATATATGTTTACGCCGTGGTTGAACTTGTGCCTCAGAGTAAGCTCCACCCTACTCCAGCCATTAAGTTCTACGGTTTTAAGTTTTGTAAGACCTTAGGATATCCCATGTACAGTTGAACTTGTCATTTAAATAAAATTGCCCATGATTGATAGCAGGCAATGACGTTGCTGAGCGGCATTTAAGACGTCGCAGTTGTGATGAATGATGTACTATAAAATATGCGAGCACTAAGTCTAATCTTATGATAAATCGATTGAATGAAATAGTTGCAACAACCATTACATCTCTTGGGTCACCGAAACAATGTACCGACATTCTTTGATTAAGAAACTTACAGCACACTTAGCTAGACAGCCAATTTATTTTTCAATCAAGTGTATGATTATATAATCAATGGTCGAGTTGTGGCTGTCTTCTTGCCAAACATCAAAGGCTGACCTTTGCTGGAAATCGGTGCGGGAATAATCAAGTAATTCTTATCATTCTCCTCATCAGTTATGTATGTTAATACTGAATCAACATATTTATTAGCCACTTGACTTCGTGTGCTCATTGTGTAGCACGCATACATATTGATGATTTCGATAAACATTTTAATATTATAATCCCTGACACCACATCCAACATCATAATTGTCTTTGAAATAGCTAGACCTCACTTGTATAAGGCTGCATTCATTAAGAAAGAATTGGCAATAACCAGTTCCTGTGTCCCTGATGCATAGTGAATGCATAATCTTCGTAATCAGTGTGGTGCAGGAAAGCAGATTATATATAAATTACACGATCCTGTTCGTTGTATGTAGATATACCACAGCATATCTTGCTATTCAATTGTGAACCGGAAATTTGCAGACCATACATTTTGTGAATAATCTAACACTACGGCTCTTTTCGCACCGACATTGCCTTTCCGAATAATACACGCTTTGCGGAAAATTCTGTTTATGGAATTCTGTTTCTTAATTGGTCGGACTGAAATGATATTACGGCAATTCAACATTAGTATAATCGCGTCCTATTCTATGTATGTAGATTTGTGCATAAACAGTTTTGCATCGCTTTTAACATTAAGGCACGTGATCCCATGCTGAATGATTGCTGTAAATGTACCAATGATGACAAGTCGTTTCATGCAATATCCATTATATTACGGTTATTAAGCATTATAAGGCTATCAACAACATTGTACATATATGAGAATATAGGAAATAATTTGCATTGTCATGTGGCTAACATTGCCGGGCCTTTAGTGGGAGAATACTTTTATTGTATGCAATAGTTGGTTAAACAAACCTGGGAGACGGACTTGTGGTAATGCTCAAGAACTGTGATGGGTTTACAGTAATATAATATGCAACCCATTAAAACAGAATCTATGGCGGGTTAATAGTGCTGTTGGCACTATGCTCTGCACCATATCGACTTAGGATTATTCTCAATTTGGTCAGCTGTTAAGCCCAATGTACAACGACGTTAGATATAACATGTGGTTTTAAAATGTAATTTTTACACTTTCATGTAATTGGTTATGGCTGGTTTACGGCTAGCAATTATTCAGACACAGCGTGATTTTACGTACGAAGCCCAACATGTAACAGCATAGCAGCATAATCAAATGGAAGATATTATGTATGTTCCAAGTCAGCGCATCGTCTCATCTGCAATCACTATGTATGAACTCGTTATTATCCAGATATTTGCTGTAATTTGTATACCCTTCACTAGCTTCGGCAACATAAGGAGGGATAGTACGGGGCATAACACTATTACACTGAACATGCCAACAGCCTATTTCATTATTTTCTTGTTAGCTAGCCATCAAACGTCAGCCCCTAAACTATTCCACCGCCCTCTAACTACATGCTATCATAATTGATTTAATAGTTTTTAGCGATGCGAGGGGGATGGTAACATCTATGCATTGAGCACACCTTACTAGTTTACTTCACTATTTATGGATTCATTTAAGGCCAGCAGAGGATACTGTAGACGGAATATAAAATTCATTGTATTGGATCAAATGCATCATCATCATTCCTTGCAGTTCAGATGCAATTAACACATCAATGTCGTTAATAAATATACTGTCCGAGACCAAACATCACAGAGCGGAAAATTAAGCTTTAAACCACTGGGGCTAAACAAAGATGTCATATGTAACTGCTGCTACCTCCTGGTTGCAAGACAACATTATATGAGACCTCATAGCTTGCATCACATCCCAAATTACCTAAGGGTGGATGGGTTTGCCTGGAAGCATTGCCGAACATTACCGTCCAGGGCAGCAATCTGCACGTAACAGCACAACTAAACCTATCCCTAATCCTACAAACTTGGAACAGATGCGATACATGTTCAACAAAACCGAATGTCGCGTGATTAGGCAGTGCTCATTAGTCAGCTGTTGTGCAGAATATTATTGCAGTTTAGCACCAAGCGCGTAGATGCCAATCGTATTGAGGGAATTAGGCTTATGCACTATCCTATTCTTCGGCACATCAGAACACGGCATTCTGAGGGATTGTCTTGCGTAGTTGTACATTCTGCATTCACCATAATTAACATGATACAGCCAAACGATGTTCCATGCTACATTTTGACTAATTCTAAACATTCTCTGTGTATTAGTTGAGGCCATTCGCATTTTCTCCCCGCCTTACAAATGAATTTACCCACAAGGAATTAGGCATGGCAGCGATGATGCAATATGTTGGCCATAACCAAAGGTCATAACCCATGGCAAAGATGCACAATATGGACATGTCGGGTTTTTTTTACATTGATAATATTGGCAGTAACCCTAAAAGCATATGGTTGATGCGAAACGCATCGGATCCCAGTAATGTTCGCAATGATAAATGCTCATAGAAAAAGCAAGTGAGCGATATATCTTATTTTGCTGCGAGTGAACTTGATGTTCATCCTCGGTGTCACAATGGCTGGCATGATAAATATGTAGCAGGACGATGTTGCTTTTAAATGCGTGAAAGCAATATAACTTGTAACGATGCTGCGTCGTCTTACCATCCTTACAAACAGATCATTGCATAGCATTTTTGTAAAACAGCCCATGCGAACCATTATATGACCTCTCCGTTAATCCATCCGGTCATTAGTAGTATTATATTCATTGGTGATCCTTTAGCGGTTGAGATTCTTATTCAAAAGAGAGCTCCTTTTATCCATTGTACGTGTTTGATAAGACTGATTCTGCTTCTTGATATTGTTAATTTCATGCAACATGAACTCTTTATGTCACAAATATGATGCTTCACCGCCGATCATTGCAGATTCATGTTCATCTGGATATAAGTGGCAATAACATAAATGCAAAACATACAAAATAATGGCGCTTTTTTGCCCAACAGCACATGTTGTTTTCATGTGTAGGCATATATCACTTTCTGTAATGGACAATTGGTAAGGAAAAGAGTTTTTCATGCGAAGATATAGAGATAAGCATATGGCAGGCTTTATGATTTTGCTTCCTTTACGTCAAATGTTAAATCATCCTGGTACCCCAACTCATACATTCCATTTCATATCCACCAGATTATGTTAAAGCACTGATTTGATTAGTGTGAATATTATGTGGCTACCAAGGTGAGCCACAATTAACCTATGACACGAATGTATTAATTTATATAATTCCAGTTCTAATATAACCAGGTGGAGTATTTTATGATGTATTAATGACATTTGCATACATTTAAATTCTGTGTACAATATGTAACGAATCTATTGATATATGAAAGATATATGATTGTGTATATCATGCGCAATGTCCTTATTTGGCCGCCTGAGTCAGTGGTGGCTGTGATGTGTACTACTATATGTGTTGGTACATTTATTCACCAGACGGCGTCCCTTTACCATCCACATCACAGCATACCCTGCATATGTCTCATAACTATATGGTATCTGTTAATACATTTTGCAAGTTTTCTCAATTTATTGATTCACCATGCATATGTAAGGCTGATCGGAATCAAACAATTTCGAACTCGGTCCAATTCAATTCGAATCTGCAAATCTGACACATAATTAAACGCGCTGGATTAAAGAATATCCTTGTCTCTATCTTACGGAAAGTAATTGTCCAGCGGGATGATACTTCACTGGCTATATAAGCTACGAAGTAGTAAATAAAAATGAGTCAGCAATGCTATCAAGACGGTTGGTTCATCAATTTATATCGATGCTAAATCTCACTGCATTGTCTATTTTCTTCTTCTGTAACATTCGAGGATGCGATATGACCTGACATTTTTCGTCAACTGTGAGGACCATAAAGCGAATTTTATCACAACCAGTCGTAAACGTGCAGGCCTTACATAACCCAGTAAGCATTGTAATGGACGACTGCCCTGTCCAATAAGCGACAGCTACTATGTTTTCTCAAGCCCTAATCATGCCCCTTGCTGGCTGAGTTCTTTGGTTTGTGTGATTTATATGGAATCGCCTATGATAGATAGATGGCTAAAACATCGCTGGGCTGTATACAAGACATCAAGGTGATGTTGATGGAGTGATTATAGCATACAAGCAGAACAGTTGTAAGACTGGCAATAACTTCACGTCATACAACAGCTACTGAACTGACACCCGTCTATGCCGCCTTACCGCATTTATATCTTTGGGCAGACAAAAGGCCGTTTGAATAGTACTTAAGAATGAATGGTCATTTTTGGAATTAACACAGTGCAATTAATAGTCGAGATTATCGCGGCTGAATTTCTCTGATTTTGTCACACGTACCTTCTGATATGTTTATTGCGACTTGACGGTATAGATTCGAAAGTAATCTCAGAAGTGTATGGTGTAACAAGTGCATGGATACGCTAATATTAACGAATTAAGAACCATCTGAATTTGAATCGTGTTTTAAGTTTTAGAACTCTCGTATTGTTATTGTCCAGCTGTAGAGAATAAAGGGACATTCAATGTGATATAATGCACATAACGCGACTTGGCGTTCAAAGCATACAGCATCGCCAAATGTCATCATCGACCATCCACTGATCGGTGGATATTTGCTATATGGGAAAAAACAATGAAGTGTCTTGAGCTAATTCACCCAAAGCATCGAGATATATTTCATTTACATGCAATTCGCACATTCGCTTGTTCGATCTAACACCGATTGCAAATCACCCAAAACACATTGCATGCTTGAGACTATTAAGTAAGCTTCTCTTTTCAAACAAGACGTGCCACAGTAATGCAGGCATGGCCGTATTATAACCGACGATTGACGGGGATCGCAGCTATGAATGCGCTATGAGTATCTGCTCTCCAAATAAAAATGTGTCCACTCGACAAGAATGTTCGTTACAGCATGAGCTAGGTACCAAGCCGATTGATGGGAAGAAATATACAACGCATGGCAGATATGTTCTACTAACCTTGAACTGTACTAATCATTATAACGGCCATCTATAATCCTGAATAGCTTTTGCCGATGACATTTGAATTGATGATAATGCTTCGAACTATTGTAGTGAAATCAAATCACAGTACGTATTAATCGTGATTTTTGTAATCACTTGCCAAAAAATACAGTCTACTATCGTCACACTCTCTATGATATTTATATAGCAGCTATATTTTATCTTGTCCGTCTTTGTTCTTACTTAAACTGCTTCCAACGACCTCGGTTTGGACGATGTAAGCGGACCTAAACTCCGCACACGGCAGTCAAGGACAGCAAACAAGGACAGATATTTTATGTAGTTCTTTCCAACACATTTATGATTTCCTTCAACTGATATATTAACCGGATGCGAGAGCTATTAGTATGTCTTGTGTTTACAAATTTAGAGTCGACATGGATACTAATAGCCTACTGTCCGCTAGTTTTTATTCGGAGGCTCTTTGCTATATTAGACGATATTTCGCCGTTGCCGTCTGCCTAATACTATTTTCCAATCACATTATAGTGCGGTAATTGTACGCTTTATATCACTGCATCAAGGGAAACTTGTCATAGTTTTTTGATGCATCGATGATCAATGAGATTTCATAGCTCTTATTCTTATATCTGTAGCCAAATATATTTCGTTGCGCAGCATTAACCCGATGCTCCCCTTGGCTAGTTCAATATCATTACAGCACTGCTGGTACGACATTATTATGACCGATGTTTGCGTGTGTGGTTTAGAAAGTCATCATTAAACTAGAGGAAAGGCACATATATATTCGTACGATATGTCTACTCACAATGATGTATTCATTGTCATATGTATGACACACAAGTTCCTTAGATTAATTCCCAACATTATTCGGCTAGTATTTTTGGTCAACCGACGATGTGACGTGATATTTTCCCAACGAAGGCTACACAGCCGCCATGAGTGATACGGCTAAGTCGACTCGACAATGTAATAACGGCCATCAAATTGTGTAATAGACCGATAACAATCGATTACTGCAGACTGAATGCTACAAATGATCTGTCAATGGCTAACTGGCATTCATCAAAGGCATCAGTGACATTTGGTCTTGGTTCTAGGAGTATTTGCCACAGCTAAAAGAAAATAATGATTTTATTGCGTCGGAGTCGAGTAAAAATGTATCGTCTATAAATGATTCGTTTGGTGAAATTTGGTCAGTTTGGAAGTAGTACAAAAGCTGAAGAGAGCACTTAATATTTAGCAATTAAGCCAAATCGTTTTATAGTCTAAACATGTAGTTTGTAACATCGGTGACTCGCAAAAGCCATAATAAATGGAGCAGAGAGCAGCATTGGCGCTCTGAGCCATCTTGATGTAGCTCATCATCAATTGAGCCTCAATCTTCCTTTGCATTTACTGACAAATGTGGAGGTCTGGAATAAAAAGAACTCGTTTCTTGCCAAAGTTACATGGTCAATGACTAAATCAACATAAGAGCCTTAACGAAACACTATAATCTGTAGTGGTAACAGTGAGGAATAACTGAGATCACGCTAACCCCTTATCAGCTTACTGCACGCATTGATCAGTGCAACCATATGGCCCATGTTATAACAAACTATGACATTGGATGCAGTGTATATTACAAGCGTTCGCAATAATCCAAGTGACTTGCAACACCATGCCAACAGCGTATGTCAGCTTATGCTGTGGTTTCCTCACTGTGATCAACCGTAGCATATCCAGTATAATCGGTTTCATAGCCTATTTCTTAAGCAACACCTATTCCCTTGTGCACAACAACAATACATTGGTATCCATTTTGACTATGTGAAACTCTTTCTTCCGAACAATGCTAACAGGTATTAAATGTGTCACCGGTTTTTTTATTTATTCAATACAATCAAAGCATGAATGATGAATTACTATATCAGCTCCCTCGCTCTAGAAGGTTCTTGACAATCTAATATCCCCTTCTACAGCGCGGACATTAAAGATCGAGACTAGCAAACGGCGTGGACGCTGCAAGAGGCGATTTATTTTCGATATGTCTCCCCGGGCAATTAATTAAGTTGATATCTATATCATATTGCTGTTGTTATTTTCCGTATTAGTAGTGTCCGAGGTGTTTTGGCAGCGGAAATGCTTTGCGAAACGACATTGTTCCCGCTCTCATCGATCGCAGTGATGTCAGCCCTT
The DNA here is from genome assembly GCA_034190875.2 of Urechis unicinctus. Lineage (NCBI taxonomy): Eukaryota > Metazoa > Annelida > Polychaeta > Xenopneusta > Urechidae > Urechis > Urechis unicinctus. Next base: position 33,774,328 of record CM067344.1, read on the forward strand.
AATTTCCATGTGCTTTTGATTATAGTATAGTAGCTCCACATAACGATCGCAGCATGTTATGATAAGCAACGCGATCACCGAACCACTTGAAGTGAACCCTCTAAGCGAACCTATACACTCGTTTTTATTGCTTTCTTACCTGCAAGACCCGTGTCTGCCATTCAGTGGGTCGTATTGACCCTTAACCGTAGATGTATTCACTAAGGCCTTTTCATTACGTAGACATCATTACGAATTAATATTATCGTCCAAAAATACGTCCAATTCCATGAAATAAATGCTTGGTAAATAGTGTTGCAATATTTTGTCTTCGTCAAAGCTTGCCAGACCAAATTATTGATAGTTGATAATTTGTCGACTTATGCTGTAATTTTATTGCTATCATCATTGCTACATGTATTAGCCCTGAATGCTTTATCGTCAGTCATAAATGCGCTGGAGTCTTGTTACATTTGATTCTTTGAAAGCTTGGTCGGTTGTCACATAGTATACTCTAGCTGTGATTTCTGCGGCAGAAGTTGAGCGTATGAGGTAAATAAAGTTAGATTGCAGCGGTTTGCAGCTGACCGTGGATAGCGCTTGCAGTTGAATGAAGAGGAGTTGGACGGGAAACATGTGCCGGTAATCAAATGCCTCAATGTCTAAATGAATCGCCGCCGGTGAGTAATGAGGTCAAGATGTGCTTGGCCATAATAATCCTGGTAGGAGACGTTATTGCCATTTTGTAATCATTGCGGTACTAGGATTACACTTAACGTCTAGCAATGATTGATTAACTCCCTAATTGTCATGATGAATATTTCAGCACGATGATGAACGCAAAAACGGAGAAAGAACTCTTTGGCTACTTTACTTGGTCTCTTTCAATGTAAGAATCACAATGGCTATCAGACTTTGATGACTTTTACAATACGTGACATGTTTCGGACAAACAATTATTCAATCTGTGTAAATTGGACCCTGCTTTTTGTGAGTTTGCCAAATAGACCATGAATTTGAACTGGCTTATTATTACCAAATAATTTTCTTCAACCTCTTTAATAAACACGAACCGATCGCAATCGAACTTGTATGACTGTAAAAACATTCTGTGATACCATCTTACCCACGAAACAGACTCTAGGAGTTTCCCGATTGTCATATGGCTTCAATGGGTCACAGTAATAAGAATAGGTGGTTGTGTTCGTCTTGCGTCGCTATTTACATTGCTAGATACATAGCATAATCGCTTTTGCCTTTATCTTATTATTGTTTTCTTTGCTACAAAAAGTAACTCAGTGCAACTGTTTAAGTTGCTGTTAATACAATCATGTTGTACAATTTACAATAAAATAGCCAACGTGGCGAGTAACAATATTCGCTGGGAAGTTACTATTTGTGCCAATTACAAAATGAAATAATCATGGATGGCAATTTCCGTTCAAATAAATTTCTTCAGATATCTTAAATGCTTCAGAAACTATACTTCCTTGATGGAGCTTCAATAAACGTAAAGCAACGTGACAGGCATGGATTGTGATTGAGCTGGATGTTTGTCAGTTCTGAAACATAGATCTTTCAGCACAGATAGACAGCTTGGTTCACACTCATGTAACTTTTAATTCTTAAATGTCATGATTAAGAAGGAAGCATGCAGACAGGTACGTAATCCAACCTGTGTTGTTCTGCCTTGCCCGTTAACATTTAGTTGCTTTCTTATGACAGCAACAACAACGTTAAAGTACATAGATTATACAATTACCCACCGTAAAGACCACTTAAACATTTTAAAATTTCGTTATGGCTAATTGCAAATGGATACTAGCATGAATATGTTACAAATCAGTCACGATGAGCGGCTTCGTTAACGTGTGTGCATCTTAAACGGTCATTCAATCGAGTACCAGCCTAGCAACACAAAAGGAATCTTGTTAAGCTGGGGCCCCACATTCGCAAATTAGACTGACCGAGAAAAAGTGGTTACCTGTAATTGTCAACATGACGCAGTTTTTTTAATTTTAGACGAAATTATAAATAATCAGCCGCATTGCCTGCATTACTGATGCTGATAAAAAAGAAATCCATTTTGATAAAGCGTTTCGGCAAAGCGCGGGTCACTTTCTATTACATGATGCTTACTTCGAATTCTGTAAATGATTACACTGTCACATTGATAAATAAGTGACAAAGCTGGACTAAGATAACTCTTTTGTTCCTTTACCCTCTACAGGGTGGCAGTTGTAGTAGTTGATCCAGCGTAAAACAATCCATATCATCAAAATAACCCCACCGAATGGAGGGCATAGTTTCTATTTTAGTAGTTTAGATGTCCAAACTAACCATATATATCAATTACTATTAACACCATATATGCATAAGTTAAAGACGAGTAGCAATCCTGGATATACAAGACGAACGTGTTTAACAACGTAAATCAATGCCAACGCTTGTATTGGACGCAGCAAGTAAAATGTAAGCTTTAATGGAATGACATTTATAACCATAGGGATTTGAGTCAATCTGCAGAAGCTTTACCGTGACCCCTGTAATTGCAATAATTGTTTCGAGCTTAATATATGGGCTACATACTCTGTGAGCGTTATATTCCAAGTTTAACATTTGAGATTGGCCTATTTCGCAATTTAAAGATGTCAAATTAGTTACAGACCCGACCTATGTGGTTGCATTCAGGTGGGTCCTCAAAGCCTCTTAACAGTTGCGCGATACTCGTTTAGGGATAAACCTTAATTTCGACTTCATATAACGGAAAGGATGTAACAAAGGCAAGGGTATGGTATGCATATGCGTGGTACAGATGGTATAGTTATCATTACAGCCCGACTTTGATAATCTTGATGAACAGCAGACATAATTGACGGAATGTTATCATTCAGAAAGTGATGTCCGAGCATACCATATAGCTTCCATTGTTGCGATGCGGGAGGACATCAATTTATGCCTTGTGGTGATCTAAATCATTCTTGACGTCAATACCATATTGCCTCGGCGGAAGAGATTTGTTGTTTGAATATTGCTACAATATATTAGACACTTTTCTACATCAGAGTAGGGTTTGATTGTTTTATCTTTCTTTGCTTGATTGGGATGAATTCAGTTTCTTGCATTGTTATAATTTTGAGTAATCATACCAAACGCTTCCTGAAATTGTGTCTAATACCATAGCGAGCGAGGATTTTAAGCTGTAAATCTGTTATCACATACGGACTGTGTTAAACCTTTAACAAATTGCAATGAAGGTACAAAGTAATTTAGGGTCCACAATTTGTATTTGCTATATATTTAGAATGCTTTCACGCTAACCGATTTAGAATAACAAGCTCTTTGCAATAACAAGCTGCATGGTTGAACTAAATCTCGATATGCGGAAGAAAAATCGGCAAGGTAAAGCCCATGTGAACATCTTGATTATCCAGGCAGCAGTTATATGCGCTGTACATTAAGCTTTGTTCACTTGCCACACTCCCCAGGAGTATACGCGGTATATGTCATAGTTAACTTGTACTGTTACATCCAATTATTTGTTCAGGTAAGAGCCGTATAGACTGATTGAATGCAGAAAACCATAACTCACAAACCGCGAAAGGATAATCATGGATTCTAGGTGAAATGTATTTTACGATGTGTCCGTATAGTTAAAGTACAGCTTCCGGATAACGAATGAAAACAATTGAATTCCTCAGGAGTTAAAGGTATGATTTCGTTCTTAGTATGGTATTGTAGAAAAGGTGGGGTGGGGTTATTCGGATAACGTTTTATGCTGTGTACATCGGGTGAACTGTGGATTTCTTGGCTTTACTCACCGCTTGGATACTCTTGTTATGCATGGACAATTACTGTTCTCATGCACTGACAGTATATGACCCACGATTGTGCAGCCATTGCAGTGGTAGCTACAAATCAATGTATGCGTTTAAACTTATCTTAAGTTAAAATCGACAGCAAGTGATATTTGAACATACGTCAGTCCAACAGTATCTCATTATGTGCTCACTGCAAATTATTCCACAAAATGCCTACACGACGGTGCTGCAGTGATATATGTGGCATATGTCAGGGGTGGTTGATCACTCATGGCTCCTGTCTAGTATGGATGGTACACTCACGTTGGATTTATTAGCTTCTGTCTCATTTATGCGTATTTTACGTCTTTGTTGTTGCATAGTGCATATAACAACTTTTGCCTACTTGCTCGTTAGTTACTCCCATGATTCAAGTCATAATAATTTTTGTTTAATTCATCGGCTGGCGGGTTACCATAACGTTTATTTGCTGCAATGTCGAGGAAAAGTCACTAAAGCAAGCTTCCGGTGACTCATAATATTGATTCATCTTACATGTGCAACTAGAGTTTAAATTGTGTTAAATTCTGCATAATGTATCAGTTAATTATAGATGTACTGCTTCACGTTCTTGCAACATTATCTAAACACTCTCAGAACAGGTAAGGTTGTGTTTACATTAAGTGTTCCCCAACTGTTAATAAATCTTAATTGGTCATAACATTGATGGAAATATGATGCGCATCTAATTCTAACTGTCAAAACACTCTGACGTAGATGGGTCGAAGAGGTCTGATGATTCCCCACGGGACAAAGGTAATCCCACATTTGTCTGACGTCAGAGAGACAATTACAAGTAAACTACCTTGATCTGCAGTCTGGCTGCGATTTGTAAATGAGCTTACTGGAATTGATTTTGTTAGCAACGGTCTCACTTAATCTTAAGTTAAATACAGAATCGAATTACATACGCTGTTGTACCCTATATACCGCAATGAAACATCCTATCGCAGGGATAAAGTTATGATACTACGACAAAAGGATAACAGTAACAGACAGTCTAATAACTTCCTAATGATAGGTTTGATTATACCATACGGCGCTTCTGTTAGGAATATCACACACAGCGACATGGGTTGCATCATGTACTACCTTTGAGGGTAAGGTTTTGTTTGTGTCAACATTTTTTAATCGGATGTATGACTCGCGGGTTATAGGTGTTGCAACTTCAACCCATAGTCTATACCAAATGTTTAAGATATCGTTATTATAACCAAGTAATCGAACTCACTAATGCTTAATTAACATCTGCTCTTGTAATGCATACTTTACTTGCGCGATAAACTAGTACGTCCCGACAAGGATTGCACAGATTTTTACCGTTTTCTACCTCCTGTGATAAACTAGGGTAAACGAAAATGAATGAATGCATAAACTGGTATTTAAACATGTTATGTTTACCCGTTCATTGTTGCACTACTAATGTTTAGCATGTTTGTGAATGGCACTTCTGCACTATCATTATACTGAGAAAGTAAAAGGAGAGAAGTCGTGAGTGTTTGTTTTTCAAACATTAAAAAGCAGACGTGGCTAATAATGTGCTTATCCTGAACGTAGTCTCTTAACAAGTCTATAATCCAAGCAAGTTCATATACATAGGTCGGTAATCGTTTATTAACTAACAGCATCGAAAACTCCAGGTTCGTGCCAACATGCAAACTCCCCTAGCTGTCCAGGAAATGCACATACGTTTTGTACTGCTGTGGCGTATAGCCTAGAGCTGCAGTTTACATCGCGTATGCCTCCAAGGCCGTTCTAAGTAAGACATCGCTATTTAATCAAGGAGCCATCTGAGTTCTCTCTCAAGCACACGGTACATTCAGTGCTAAACGTGAGTTGGTTGCTTGGTTTTGCTGTTTGATTATTGCATAAGAAGCTGTTATATAAAGTTATTTGCTACAGACAAAACTGCCAACAAATTGAAAAATGCTCCCTACCTAACAGTGTATGATGGTTGTGACAACAATCTTCTAAAGTATAATAGCCATATACGAAGCTAAGAATGAGTAGCTAGGACGTAGATGGATGTCAACTTCTCAGAGAACAACCTTAATCTCTATGGTAAAAAGTGGTTATTTCATTTCACTCGTGGGGTCGACTTATGTAGATCCATACAATGGGAGGATTTGATTAAATACGATGCGTGTTATATGATGCATAGTGTTTCACATATGCTTATGCTTTTTCCTCGGCGAGTGACTACCACCAATGTTAATTGAGCTAGGCACTACTTGATTTACACCTCATCCTAATACTTCATTAAGACTAACACCTTGAATAGGCGTTGCCGTCCACAAATAGGATGTTATTCGTGGATGCCTAAACCAGAAAGTCAAATGGACCAGAAACTCCACCGAAAACGTATTCTACCAAATTGGATCTGTGCCCAAATTCGTATTGATTAACGATTAGCACTATTGTAGTAGACACGAGGCAGTGCCATAAGTGCCTCCTCTTGCTGCTGTCCAGATAACGCACGGATGATGAGAGCGCTGTAATAGCCGTAGTCAATCATGTTCACACCACAATATTCCTGCTATTGAGCGGACGACGGAATATGTTTAGAACTCTAGTCATTAGATATGAGATGCAGTCACGTAAGGGCTATATCTGGCTCCGGGGAAACATTATGTATTATTGCTTTCCGGGAGGATAATACCTGACTTATGATGTCATTATACCCATGCCTATTAGCTAGTAAAGATAATATATCCCCATATGGAGCAGTGTGGTGGGATTTTCGTTCACACATTTTGATAGCGTAATTTGTTGAACAAGATCTACTTACAGCAGTACAGTTCAGTAATTTGCCGTTGTCTTCCTTACTTAGAATACATCATGCACCAAATGGGGATGACACCCATAACTATCGCGATCGGATTGTCGCTTTGTGTTGAACTCTGTAAGAATGTTATTTTGTACGAGATTAACTGTCTAGAGATGTGAGTGGTCTGAACGAATGAACATTAAAAGTGAATCACTGAAATTATCCCGAGATTTCAGTCTAATGTGATCCAAATGTGAATTAGCAAGTGCCCACCTCAAGAGTCTTGGTCTTTGTAAATGGAGCTTAGTAGAGGTTATTCGACATGATATTCAATACCCCTTTTGTGGGTAACTTTCTGATAGATGGAACACCAATAATAAAATTTCATATGTGTTTATCTAATTTTAAGTATGTCGCTCCTATAGTATGAATTGTATCTGAACCTATTTGATGACATGTGGTACATTGTGAACGATATTGCTAGATTCGTGTTGTTCGATGGACAAATATGAAGCAATTCGTCAGCCAGGTGGTCCGTATCGTTGCAGACCATGCGTTGTGTTTTTCGGCTGGAGTATAAGCGATTATGCATCTCACACACTGAACCATTGGGTTTCGCTACCATAACACTCGGACATCGCAAACTCCTTGGTTCCATGTTGCATACGCAGATTGTTACTCTACTCTAAGCACCAGTTTCTTTTACTCAGCAATACGGTTTAGTATTAAGAAGAGAGACCAAAACATAATGAAATTAGCTCGGCTGCCTACACAATTTAACGACCCACATTAACGAAATTAAATGTTATTTGCTGATTCAATCCATCACCATGTGCAGGCACTGCCATGCAAATATTCAAGTATTGTACGCGTCCTGCTTTGAGTTGTGATATTATTCAAAATAATAAATGTTATTAGCTAGTTATGCGTTATTGCTCATACTTTCATAAACAAGTGATGCCGAGTATACCGTCAACTTCATATATGAATACTCGAGTATACCGTATAGCTTCATACATTAATACTGAATGACATATCTCCTTCGCTGCATATGATGAGAGACATAAGTTAATCAATGGGTGTTATCTAAACGGCATATAATTCGTACATAAAGCAACACATATCTGAAAACACTGGATCAGCAAAACCCATGAGGCATGCAATGTTGATATAAGTCAAAGGGATTGACATGACAATCCATTTAACATGGTTCAGTCAGGCTATGGGTCGGTTGGTTACCGGCACGCGTGGTTGTTACCAGTAAAGACTAGCATTGGCGGTATGAATATGCTTATGTTCAAAATATTTGCTATCCATTTGCGTTAGCATAAGGTTTAGTTGCTTTTCTCTCTCTGATTCGGCTTGGCAGAATTCCGTACGTTACATTGTGATGAATGGAACATTCACAGAAAAGTTCAATCCAATGAGCTGACTAAGATAACACTCCTGAAAGTCGCCCCGTAATGTTGTAATAACTCAGAATGGCGTTTAAGACCGAATCAACGACAATTTAGTGAGTTTAAATATATTTCTCTGCGTGAGATGTAAATGCGCTCATCTTTCGTTGTACAGTTTTGGAAAATAATATATGAAGATGCAATTGACCTTACTCCATATATCCCCTGACATTGCTTCTCTACAAAAAAAGAAATATCGAATATAATTTGCATCAAAAACATGGTCTGCACAGCATATATATATATATATATATATATATATATATATATATATATATATATATATATATATATATATATATATATATATATATATATATATATATATATATATATATATATATATATATATATATATATATATATATTTATAGTGTGAGTTCTATATTATATCTCCCTATAGATATATATATATAGCATATATTGTATATATGTATATATATATATATACATATATATATATATATATAGATATATAATATTTATATACATATATATATATATGTATATATACATAAATATATATATATATATATCTATAGATATATATATATCTATATATATATATCTCTATATATATATATATATATATATATATATATATATATATATATATCTATATATATATATATATATTAGTGTGAGCCTTCTCAGTGGCAACCTTCATATCTCCCTATAGATCATAGCTATATGTTTCGATTCTGAATATCGATACGTTTAATATTCATAACAAGGTGATGAATGTGTCACACTCATTATCACATGCAGCTTATGCTAATAATATTTTTGTTTAAGCCTGATATGTTTTCCAAAGGCAGTGTTACCATGCCTTTGCTCTTGATCGTGTCGTTGCTACTTACATTCAAGGATCGCTAATGGAGGAGTGTACTGTCACGAACATATATACTCACTTACCAAGGGATGGTTTTCGTCGTTTAGGCGAGGATGATCACTTATGCCTATGACAAGCCTAACACAAGATAAGCAGGCTGACACCTTCTGTAATGAGCCATATGGTCCATGATTTATTTCTCAGTAGGTTTAGAACACTGGTTGTTCGAACCTCGGGCCATAGACATGAACGCCCGTCGAATATATGCTACCCCTGACCGAGTGCAACTATACTCTGCGGAATGCGTTCAAAAACAGACAAGTTAACATAATTGGAAACACACGCCCTTGATATTATCATCTTGTTAAACATTATAAATAACTCATGCCAATTTCACCTTTCACGTGATCTTTGCACTTGTTGTGGGCTCGTCATTTTGACGGCAGACAAATAAAGCATATTTCGTGGTGATTTAGGTTCTTTCATTGATTCATATTACAGTGTTATGTTCAACGATCTCTCGTTTCGGACTTCACTTAAATTGAGAGGCAATGGCAAGCCATGGTTAGTTCTGGTATAATCCCACTCATTGATGCATAACAAGTGACATCTCGTGGCCAGTGAAAGGAATCCTAACGATGTAAAGCCTCTTCCCGTTTTGTGTTCACATTATGCTTATACACAAAGTACGATATGTAACGATAGTAAGCCATTCCTCGAATTTCATGTTTTCACTTTTACTGATCACTTATGTTGCGCTATAAACGTGATGAACATCCCCCTAATTAGATCTAACTAATTCAGAGTTTGAAACCACTTACATTGTTTCCCGTGAAACGCCTTCATCCGTCATCAGGAATGTGCGTGGACCCCAATGTCTCATTTGATCGACCAACCCGTTGGTACTGATACCTGTTGCGCTCTATCTGCAGCCAAATTGCAAATCATACTGAGCATGAGAATGCCTGAATTCGCTTTTAAAATTCACAGACATTCTCGTAATAGACTTGAACAGATGGGAATACGCCATTATGAGGCATTTGAAAAGCAACTGGTCGCGACTGAGTTTTCTGAAAGTGTGTGTTCTCAATAAGCTGTGATATTAAGGAGAAGTCACCCATAATCTTGATAATGAAGGAAATGTCTATTAACAGCATTCCTCATGCATATTTGCAAATGATCCGCATTTTACAATGAAGCAGAAACAAGAACGATAGCACGACCCGTTCTTTGTAGGGGTTGTCTCTGAATACTTTATATGTGTTGTGTGATAATTATACCCTTTCAAACGAAAACGTTATATCTTTATTATATTTTGGTCAAAATGTTTATCATCATCCTCATTGCACACATTCTATGCGCTACAAATGCGCCGTTCCACATATCTGATACGACTTATTGCCTGGGTGCTATTGCAATAATCATTGGATAGATGTACCTTTTGCAAAAAGATGTAACCCTACTTGAGATTGCTGATTTTTTTAAATGTATTCTTTAGGGATCGTTTCAAACCACCAATAATGGGCAATGAAGTTGACAGTTGCTGGTGTAGCACACATTCACCTACAATCGACATTCGAACTAACAAAGAGTGTATCAGCGTTAGAGTAATCAACAGCACAAGCCACACCTGCGTCACATGTTTTACGACATCCCGGCTAGCTCGTTTGCCTTATTCGCATTCTTTTTTTTTTTTCCACACAAATGAAAACCGGAAGTCAGGTCAGACATTTCATTTACGTCATTTGCACTGTTATTAGCAAATAAAGAGATGGAAATGGTACCATAAATGGGATGGCCATTTCCTACACTTGTCAATTTGTTCAATATGCTTAATCAATTAAATGTCCACAGACTCGATGAGAACTTATAGCTCCCTTACTTGAACCCCGCTGAGGGAAATCTTGATTTCATATCAATCCGCGTGGCCTTTTGCCATTAGGCATAAAATTGTGCACGCACACGTCCCCTCACATTCATAGCTTTACTCAAGCTTAACTAGTTAAAAAATCTTTTCTCACATTTCAACCGAAAGAACTGCAATTCAACGAAGCAAATAAAGCATTCAATGCGTTGGGAAGAGGGTTTTAACGATAAGCCGCAGTAAAATTTGCCAAAATATAGGGAGACTAGCTATAATTTCCAAAAAAAAAAAAAATGAAAGTGATAAATGTAGCATATATTTATGTATTTTATGCCTTCACCATTCGTTATGTTGCGGGTAGTTACTGGTAAATCTCTCTCCCGTTTACACGCTTTCCCTCAAGACACATTGAATTGCATGTTCTGGATGAATACATTGATCCTTGGTCTCCTATCAAGCAACCATGCACTGTTTTCGGGTTGCTTTGCTCTACGCTATTTCTGATACTAGGTGTTACTACTCATTATACCGTAAATTGTACAGTTTTTGTCATTTGTATCATCATCATGGGCAGTTGCAAGAAGAATTGATATAGCGACAAGGCCATTACTTGGCAAAAGCCAAAGTATGCCGTTCGATTACAAGCCGCAACATATTTTGCACAGACATGACAGTGATGACCCACATTGCCACACCCATCTAGTTGCATGAAGCAAGATGTATCTACTAAAAGCGCACCTGGTGTAAATCAATCAGATGTGGCCGCATGACCGTGTATACTTTCTGAGGCTGTGTAGTAGAAAAGCTTGACTTATTTGATGTATTCCAGTAGCATCCGTTTTGTGACGGCGTAACATTTACAATGTGAGTTGCTTTCTGGCTTTGCTTATGCCTATGAGTAGCAAAACGATAATGCATCGATTACAACATGCGAAGGTACATCAGTTGGTCGTTTTCTGTTATCCTGATATAATGGAGTACATATATGAAAACACAATCAAATATAATCGGAAATAAGATGCTTAAATTCATCAAAGGCAATAGCATAAACAGCATACATGATAACGTTCAGGTACACATCCTTGACACCAATCGACATAAGATAGAGTTTGTTTAAAATTGTGTTTGTATTTGCTAATATCAAAACATGTAAGTCGCCTTTTGGCGTATGGGTTGGGTTTGGCTCTGTCGAATTCTGTCCCTTATATTGTAATAAACAGAGGATTGATACAGAAAGCTTCTTCCGTTGTGTCGTACAAGATAGCACACTAGAATGTTAAGCTGTCATTTTGTTATCACCACCGGATGGCGTTTAACCTTTAACTGATTAAAACTGAATGAACATGGCAATTTGCAATCGATAACCTCGATGTACCTTATGTCAACATTTAGATTTTTTATTTAACGAATAATGTAAATCCTGATCAAAGGTATTATTATACAAATGGTATATGGATAAAAGTTGTAGCTCAGGACATGGAGCCATTCCATCCTTAATATATGTCTTAATTGGCAAATGGCACTCTTTCTGTCGATTAAAATTAACCTCGACCTTAATACAACATTGCAAGTAACTTTAATGACAGTAGGTCTATAAGTAGAATGTATCCTTTGCATGGCGCACATCTGTTATTTTAAACTTCCTACGTTGACCTGTGGGCGGAAGTTGATAGGACTCTCTTTGAATTATTTAAATGACCAGCTACCCTTTATTCTACCAAACACAAACAATAATTAAACCTTTTGTAGCTTCTATAAACATGTTGGGAACGCCATGAACAGCCAGGGCCAATTTCGTCAGAGATTTACAATCATAGGCTCGATGATGATGCAGCTTATTTGTAGTTTCAGTCATTTGACGCTGCATGATAGAAACATTGAGGATCTATGGCTTTTCATTTATATAGCTTAATATATTTAATAATGTTATTCACACTTTAATCTTTAGCATTTGTTGACATTATGCATTTCTCCAATCTACGTGTTTTTAATCAGTCTTGACAATGATGGAAATCGTTTGTGCACAGATACATAACCAGCCACATCTATATATTACACTATTAAGCGGATAAGTAGGAAGCTGTTGTTGATTTCCCAGAAGGAAAAAGGTAATCTCAGAGTGACCATTGCAAATAAACTGCATTGATCTGAAGTTCGACTGCTCATCGAGTTGAAAGTTGAGCAATTTGAAAATGACCTTTTACTGGAATTGACCATGTTCAGAAAGGTTCTAATTCATCCCGGGTGAAATACAGAAACACATTACATGCAATATTGTACACAAGTAACTGTGTCAAAAACAAAATACCCTAGAAGGAAGCGTTATTGAGAGTCATTTGATAAAGGTATTATCCAAATACATCATCAAATTTATGATGGATGTCTCGGGAAAGCATAGATGTGAGTCATTGTTTTTGTTTTATCAATCTATTTCGAGTGTACCACCAAGGCCGTCCAAAGTCAGACGTTGCGACTTAAGCAGGGAGCCTGTTCGAGGCCATCTATAAGCGGATATTTGCGACAATAATGAACGAATACATTAACTGAATGTCCGTAGCACACGGTGCATGATGTGCTTAATTTGAGAAGTTTGTGTGAAATGAGATAAAGCATTTGTATTTCTTGTAATATCATCGCATTATTCGCGTTTATATAAGATTATTTTGTGAATATTAAATTGGTCAGAGATTGCAAACGGTTCCAAGGCAAACACGAGGCTGCAAATAAATATGAAGAACACATCTAGCTGCATATGATAAACGTTGTTAATCTCTGCTATCAATTTCTCTATTTCTGATCAATATAGTTTGACTCTGCTCGAATCCCACAAAGCTTCCGACACGGCTGAGTACAGTGCAATAGATGCCAAATATGTTTCGTGCAAGCAAATCCGCATCGCCGAACATGGTCCGGTGGCTTAGTCCGTAGCCGACTATCTTGCCGTAGACGGCTTAGTTAAGATGGCTAAGTTCGCAGTCGACTAAAGCGTTTCACAAACGATTTCGGTAGTCGCCTTAACAAAGTCCATTATGCTTAGCTAACTACGTACGTTGCCATGGGAATTCCCGGGGAAATCCCGAGAATCCATAATTTGTTATCGTCTGTAATCGGCATTGTAAGTTGATTGTGAATTGTTACCTTCGATCAGTAATATTTTCCCGTTACCCCTGTTATATTCTCCAACTTCGTTGTCAATCAATGCACGGGACTGCTGTTGGTGAAAGCACGTGTCAAGGTTTGTTTTATTAAAGCTCGGTCTATATGATATCCGCTTGTCTTCTTGTTGAAAACATCACCAATAGGCGCTTACGACGAAAACATCATTGATTAGACCACTATCGGCTTTGGTTGATCTTGTTTTTTGTCAAGTCTCAATAATATCCGCCTGCTTCAAAATTTCGCGTTGCCGGCCACGAAGTCAACGCGTTGCGCCGTGCGCGTCACCAACACTTTCGAAACGTTGAAGAGATCTATTACTTAGTCTGAGGCGTTGTTTTGACTGTTTTGTTTGGCTGAAACAGCAATATATCGGAGTATAATAGTCATCGACAAAGCTGTGTATAGGTAGGCGTTCCGTGGGTGGATGTTGATATCCCAGAGGACAGACTTGATCTCCGTGGTGACTAGTGGATATTGAGCAACTTCATTTCACCTCTGACTGCTATTGCGCCATAATACTTGGACACAAGTTGATGCGTGATAATTGATGCAGAGTGGTCCACTTATGCAGCAAAACAGTTGAGTAATTTTCACTGCTTCTATCTTACTTGAGATACACCCATCACATTATTGGTAACATAGTGATGGATCGATCAATAAATGCAAAGAATCAATTAAATAGCGGACGGGGACGTTCGAAACCAAACAGTGGCATATTTGGTGAACTCTGTTAGCAGACGAGATGAAAATATAGAATAAAATGAACTTCGCATTTGCTGAAAATGATGATGTTTTAAGCACCTGAATATATACCGTTATCTTGAGGTGTCATAAAAGGCGACCAAAACGTGATCTGGAAAGTGTCTAGCTCACGAGTTCCTTACAAGTGGAGCTTAAATATCGTCCATTCGACGTGGTATTGAAAGCACACTATGGTGGGTTTATCTGTCATGGATAGGACACTAATGATGGAAGTATATATATGAATATAACATGTTTATATGTTTTTCCTTGTTACATCCAAACAATGCGTATAAAATGAGCAACATTAATGGTTAATAATACCGACAAAACGTATGATTATTTCTATCCCCGATAGCTTGGTCTTATGTCGCATGAGCAATCCAACGTTTCCAAAGGTAAATTACAGTTGATCTGGCTAAATTTGTGGTGGCGTAGCCATTCGTGAGCCATTTCGTCGGTATCACCACCTAACAAGCGGTGGGTTTAACGGCGCCAGTACAATGGAGGGATGTATCTCATGCACTGAGAAATGGGGTTTGGCTCTCATTATACACGGACATTACAAATATGTTGGGATTCACGTCATACATTGCCTCGTAAATGGGCGGGTCACATCGGGGTTTTTCTTACTACAGCACGTTTGTTGGCCGCAGGCATTACCTGAAAGACCATAAAATACATCAGAAAGTCACTCTACTCTGTCCATCCGTTTTGTGACTCAGCAATCCGTTTCTGATATTTGTAGAGAGAACAAATGTTTTATAACATTTTATTGTATGTTTACGCAATACAACGTCAGACATAAACCAAATCAAATGTCACTTCACTGCCTTCAGTCATAATCATGAGCAGCAACCCATATGGGCCAGGATAATGGTAGTTATCTTTATGCGCAATGGGATTTTTGGTTGATGACCATAATCAAATGTAGACGTATGCTTATATTCTGGCTAGTTCCGTACCTCATTTAAACTCCCCCTGTCATATATAAAGGTAAAGTGTAACCGGTTGTGCTGTGCAGCCTGATGCTGTGTTACTGCACCTGATAGAGCCAGATTGACGACCCGGCTGTCTGAAAGGGCAATATTGACGGTATGGTAACATTCAGTACAAAAAATGTCATTGCAAGCAGCAATGGCACATTTATGTGAATGTAGATCATTTGTACTATTCATTCAGCTGATTGGTCATAATCAAGCCAATGCTTATGTTCAAATATACCATCATTTCCTTTTCGCTGATTGGCTTGGTAGGATTCGGCTTCTTACATTTTAATGAATGGAGATTCACAAATAGGTTTAATACAATGTGTTAACTAGGGTAACACATTGATAAAATTAGCTAGCAATAGCTAAGGCGCGTTGCACGACCATTTTAATGCGTTTTTGTATATAGTCTCCGACCAATTGTGCTCACTCTAACAATTCAAACTAGCCCTCCTACAGGCGTTATTTTGGAACACCTTAGGAACAACATATGCAGGCGATAATACCTGAAGCACTCATTGTTACCCTTGAACATATACGTCTTCTAGCAGCCTATGGAGAGAAAGTTTTAGAACACGATGACACTCTTAAGATTACTTCAACAACCATCGAATAGAACGCGTTTTGCCCTATATGGTTAAGCCATTCCATACTTTGAATGATGTGTTTACAAAATTGGAATGCTCGCTACCATAGCCTATTCACAATGCATCAACAAAATACTATTTTCCCCATCTATTTTAAGCTTGTTACTCTATCGTGATATATATAGGTTACCATATCATGATATGTATAGACTCGGGCTCTGCAGCTTATCGTTCAATACACTAATAATAACAATAACAACCAGGAATTGACGCAATCTTATGGTCCCAAACTCTTGTTTTGCAAAAGGATGATAAAGCAAAGCCATTTTCTAGATTATCTCATTACGTATCTCCATATATCTATCAATGGCTGTCTCGTGTGGCCCCACTCATTGAATTATATACGTTAACTACATAATGTATTCAAACTGTATATACTTACAATAAACCTGATAATCAGCAACATACGTGGCTAGGCATAATCAGGCTATGTAAGTCTATTGGCTTTACATCGGAACAAAAACTTTCTGGTCTTGATAACACTATAACACTAGGGAAATGATAGGACCAGGATCTCTCAACACCACTGACAACCAGTCATTTCCCGAATATGAGCTATTTGCAATATATCAAGCAAAATAAAGCATTGGGACAATATGATAACGTATATTCTTTTGGTTTGCCTGACAAATAGAGAACAGTGACTTGGTATGCGGTAATGAACATTTACTGTGTTGCGTCTATTTTGTTCGGGACTACAAACACAATATAGTGAGTTTCACCGAGTATGGACTGCCGTGTACAATAAAGCCCAACTACATAACTGAGGGGTCTAGTGTTGAAACTACATGGCAATCAAAGCTGTTGCAATAGGCAAGGAGAAATATAACTGCTTGAAAGAGAGGTATCTACTCAGCAAACACATAGTGTATGCCCCTCCGTGCTTTAACGAATATTTTGATACATGAAGTTTGGATATATAATTAATGATGTTTCTGTTGCATATATGTATGTTGGTTTTTGCTGAATTGATCCGTATACAACTGCTTCCCGGTATCTACAGTTAGGTTAGTTCGATTGGTAGAATTGTAGATAGTACAATGATATTATCAATTATGAGAGTCAAGTATGTAGAAGTTGTCATATTGTTAATCACAATCGTTTAATATCTTGCATGTGACATGCAGTTATCGTTAGCATAAAAGAATCGGCTGACCATAATCACATTCAAGCACTAATCTATCGAAACCGTTTTGAGTCTATTAGTAACTTCCGTTAATCATAGAAGAACATGCTACCTGGCACCGATGATGTGTGTGTTTAACCTTGTAGCATATGTAGTTCCATGTGTCATTGGTCTCTGGCAGTGGCAGCTTTGTTATAACTAGGTAAGCAAAACATCAAATTTAGAAAACTTGAGTGGACTGGCAAGCACTGAATTGCCGCCGTATAATGCTAGCATATATTTCGTATTTTCACACTCAAGAGTACATTATGATGAATAGCATAGTTTTCCCTGTTTGTTTTCTTCGGCTCGTTTCGCCATGATAACAAGCAACTGGTAATGTGCAATTAATGTCTAGCTCTGCGGGTGTAAATCTGCAACACTTGGTACAAGCGATTGAAAAGCTCCGAGTAGGTAAAATTGTCATTTGGAGTTCTATTTTTAGTTGCACTGAAGACAAGTGAGACTTTGCTACACTGTGTCCTATTGCCTAATGCAGCCGCAACTCAATCTATATGTATATATGGTTGACACTGACAACGTTGACAATCGTATGGCGTAAAACTGGCAATGACCACAGTAGGCTAGTTATATATTTATGACCATTTCCCAGAAATGTGAATGTTTTTTGGTCACCTTAGCAGTAACTTTAACCTAGATCATATCGTGCTTTACCTGTTACCATCAAGCGACAGCCAGAGGTTGTTTTCTTTGTCGATCGTGCGCGTGGAAGCCTTTGACCGTCGTCACCTCCCTTTAGAAAACTATTAAGGGGTTGTGAGCCTTTGTAGCTTGAAGCCCAGAGGGTAAACATTTAAGCGCTAAAAAAATCTGAGCTACAATCGACCGAGTGCGTCCAATTGTGGTCACAAAGGCACATACTCAATCCATCCTGCTTTTGTTGCATCTTGTGACACATATCGTATCAAACACTCAAAGAAAACCTTTCAAATATGTTGTGTTTTAGATAAGAATAGACTTGTGTGTATTTTCACCAGTCATATTCTAAACAATGACACGATACTTGATATTACCAGGAGCAGCCGGCTTCAATTTCACTGGCTGTGATACAGCTTGAGAGTCCAGTTATCCGCCATATTTATCAAATGTTTGAATATCCATGGGTTCTAATTTGGCAGCACTCAACCAAATGCCAAGGACAATATGCAACGTTGCCAACGACGCGATTACATTTGGTATTGCGACATAATTCCTAATTGCCTTTCTGTGCTAATGCTACAAAACGTAACACCTTGTTGGTTCTTTATAATGGTAATCGATTTCATTAGAACCGCATCAAAGCGATAAATCCTAAACATACATTAGTTCTAAATATGCATATGCAATAAAAATGCATATATAATTTCAGGTAGCATATTGACATTATGATCTGCTACAATAGAGCTGAAGCTGTTTTGTAACAACATACCCAGCTAGCCGCGCACATTTTGTTAGGATTGCAATAGCATTACACAGCCATTCCGGGCATACTATATGACATCATTGATGGCTGTCCGCGGATTATAGGCTTCGTCTGAGGAGGGACATCGTTTCATCGATTAATGTCAGCTTAATATTATAAATCATCCTGAAAACACAGGTGTGGCGATCAATATGTGAGGTATAATTTGTTTCTGCAAATGGAATAATGCAAGCACGATTCATGCAATAATGCTGAGACCGATGATAGTTCAACTATTTACGCGTTGTCCCTGGAAAGAGATGACTTTTGTGTTTGGAATACCAATGGCGACTACAAAGTGCCCTGTTGTCCACCCTGCGGCATAGAAGATGGCTTGAATAAGCTTGCCTATCCCCAATTGGTTAAGCCAAATTAGGTTATTTACGCAATGAGCTAAAACCAGTTTGCTAAATGATATGACACATTTGATTGCATGTCTGTTAGTTCTACCCCGATCAACTGTATTATATTTTAAGTATAAGTAATTCGTTTACGTCTTAGAATTATACGAGTATTTTAGGTTTTTCAATCATTAGGAAAACGGTGTAAGCACATCCGAACGGCACTAAATACTGTGTTTCTGTTAATTTACATGATATATAATGCATTTAGTGCAATACATAAAATACAAGTTTACGTTAACCCCGCGGCTGCATATTTTATAGCTTGTGTGGCTCAGTAATCGTTTGTTGCATTTATCCAATTAACCTAATAAGAAGAGTCACAAGTATTTTTGAATGTGACATGGTTGTCTTATCAAATGCAATATGGGAGGCACATGATGGATATTCAACATAATTCGGCCACAGTCAAGCAGCAGAACAATGTTCATTCGCACTAACTTCGTAGGTCATATGAAATTCACAGATAACTATGATCTAATATATATTGCTATAAAGGATATATCCCCCAATTCTATAAAGCCTTGCAAATATGCTAGAATTATTTGTTCTGAAACGCTCTCTCATGCCATTAACCTTTTCATGAGTGTGAGCGTTTGCCGTTAAGCTTTATGTATTGTCACTAGTTTGTTTCATGCTCTTGCCTCTGTAGTAATACCCTGTATAGAAGCTGTAGGTGTTGTATCTACGACAGCTACTGACCATTTCTTGATGCCAACAATACGTATATGTTTATCAACTCCGACCTTTAAGACCCAGCAATGCTAATATGCATTCTAGAATCAAATGCTGACCCAACAGGTATCCACAGACCCATGACGGATTCTTATTTATTAACCACGAAAGGAACATATGCAACGAGTATGACCCAATCAACACTGTTCAATGAGTTTCATCAAGTATGGACCCCCATGGATCCCAGCTGCTCTATCACATATCACAGCAGCCCAGTGTTGAAACTATAAGCCACATTATATTATAGTTATTTACAAGGAAAACAAATACTGTGCAAAGAGTAGTTTGGCTCTAATTTTTATTCAGAAATCCGTTAGAATTTTATATTGGATTGTGCAGGTCTTTATATTGTGCAACATATATGCGTTGTTATTGAGAGACCGAGAGTTTAAATAAACATATTACGGGCCGTTTCTGCCGCATGACGGCAATTGCAGGCACGATATGTATGAAGTGTCTGCTTTTTTACGGTACGACGATATTTTTATAGCATGCTTGGTACCATTGAATCCCAAAGATGCCGGAAGTGGTCCTATGGATTGCACAACACTGGATAGCTGAGGTCAGTGATTGATCATGGGGAACATACACAAATTTTATCAGAAGCTGTTGAACAGTAAAATAGACACATTAGCTATAAGGCATTAAACAGTCTATGTTTTGCAGTCTGTAAGATATTGAAGCTCAGGAACTTATGGTCATATTAGTCCTCTCAGTTATTTACAGGGAATGTTTTAGTGTAATTTCAAAGTGTTTGACTAACTTCCCGATTTCAAGGTGATTGTCAAATTCTATTGTCATTCCGAAACAAGATCAATTGGAGTCGAAACGATGATGTACGTGAATCCTGTGTTACAATTACAATTGCATAATACAACATTTCTATGGTAACATAAAATGATGATATCGTACTGGATCAGTTTGCTTGAATTGCCATATTGTGAAGCTGTCGTTGTGAACGTGGATATAATAAGAATCAAAACTTCGCATTCATGTAATTGATTTCGCGGCGTGTATTTTGATAAACACCTGATGTACTAACATTGTCACTTGCAACAGCATAGGGCATGTCTTTAGCAATCGGTGACTCCAACAAAGGCGTGTTTGAAATCAAGTATATTGCATGATGTTGCAATGTGGATGCATATGACCCTTCTGTCTTTATATTCTACTAGATATGGTGCTGCATAGATCAGATTTACCGTATTTCAAACGTAGTTATTTTATCAAATACTTTCTCTTGCTACCAAATCTAGACCATATTGAATAGTTATGAGCGTAGATGGTCATTAAGCATCCTTAAAAATGATCTAATACACCCTCAAAGAGAATTCCAATTCATGCACCCTCCAATTACTACTCTGCAAGGGTGGAACAGAAGAATATGTATTACGTGTGATACATAAAAAGAACAACGTTTTCTGAGTTAAAAACATAACAATATAACGGGCCGCTTTAAGAAGATCATTACCATAGCCAAGCCATAATAAATGTAAGTTAATGTCGTAGTGGTCGGCATTCATCCTCAAGTGTGATTGAACACGTTTTTAAATGGAATTCCAAACCACGAATGCTATCAGAGCCGATGTGACTGGTCTATTCTTACATCCATATTCACCACTATGTTACTGTGGCTTTGCATGCCTGTGCTGGCAGTGTTTGTCTTCTATTGCTCCGAAATAGTATCAAAAATAGATTCCTGCTCCGAAGAATGCCCAATTATTCTGGTCAGGGACGTCTGTTAAGATGCAATAAACTAAAACTTATCTATACTGCTGTGTAATGTTTGCATATGTTCGATACGGAAATACGGCTAACTATTAGAGACAAGACGGTGGACGAGAGCGGTGAGGGTGTTGGTAGATGACGCAAAGTTCTAGAGCATTGAAATGTATGATCCGTTATTATTACTCATAATGCTATTGAATCATTGGTCATTATTTTATTGTATAGTATTTAAAAAGTATCTATTTGTCTGGGACCATGTTTTGCCATGTGGATGATTCTAGTTATGCAAATACTTCGAAAACAAATTTCAAGATCTCCACAAATTCTTATATTCACTTTCCAATATTGGCGATTATAGGGCTCCAGATATCAAATATAAGCCAACATACCTTGCAATTTGCAATAGGCTGTAACGTTCACACGTATTTGCTTGGTCTCTGAATGAATCATCCACACATAGTGCATAACTTTGGACATTAATTTGGGAGACAACACAATGAATGTGTTGAATGTCACAAGAGTGCATGAGCAGGCAAGTTTCGGTCGCACATCTACATGACAATATAGGCCAACGAACGGCACTTTATCTTCCTTTTCCGTAGGGTTACGTTGCTTATGTGATCGGTGCTCAAAATATTTTTGTTGCTGTCGAGCAAAATGTGAACAGTCAGAACATTGGCTTCAGCGCAAAAAGCTTGCGACTTTAATAGCACCTGTCGCGATCATGAAGAGGCTGTGTGTTTATTCTATTAGCGCACTCTGTGCTGAATCAAACACTGATGAGCGATGTAAGTTGCCCGAATGAGTAATCATCATAGCCGTCACAGTTGCCGAAAGTTCCAGGTGAAGGACATTTCTCATTGATATGGAAAATACCACAAGAAAAGACATACTCTCTTCTAAACCAACCAGCTTCACAGTCAAATTAATAGTCAAGTTACAATCAAAATGAACAGAGGCAATTGTCCAAAGTGCAGTTATCGCGAATCCGGGTGAAGAAAATGCTCTGTCTGCGTTCTCATAGATTGACGAGGTCCATAAATTAAAGCAACATATTACAGCAAAAGTCTTGCTTATGAGTTTGACCAAATGATAAAAGCATACATGTGAATATATGCTGTTCGGTATGCCTACTCGTTGCATTATATCATACTGCATCTATATCAAGCAAAACTATATTTATGACTTCTATCCCGAGATTATACTATATGTATATTTAACTTCGCCTCCATTTACTTGGTTCAATGCATCATGAGTTCACTATCTTCGAATAGTGTTTTTTAGGAACCTTTTTGCGGGCTATTATGTCCGTATCGCACAAGAATGATTGGCACAAAATCTGATGCACTGAGCTAGAGCATCAAGCTGTCATAATGCACGAAAATTACCGCCATCTAGGCTCCAAATCGGTGATTCGACTCTCATACGATATTTTATCAACCTGTTCTCTGATTCGTCGATACGCTTCTATCATTAGGGTAGTCGAAGAAAAACGTTATTACATTTTATCGAATGCTCGCACAATGCAACAATCGTCAATATATATATATATATATATATATATATATATAAATCATTCGTTATATATATAACCATTCGTTGACATAACAGGAAAAGGTCAATATCTTTCCTATAACCATATATGCCTTGACCCAAATGGTCAAAATAATGTTAAAACATGACAGGTATATTTGAAGTATTAAGATATTTGATCGATTTTAACACTTTATTACCGAAACCTCTTTTTTTTCTCATTATTCATCTTCAACGTTAAATTATTTTGCAAAATACAGCTAATCGTTCAAAATGTTCACATCAGTAATAAATTTTATATTTCTAATCCATGATGGATGAAAATGATTACAAAATATCGGTATTCCGCGAATATACGTAAATATATATGGGCACGAAAGGATGTATTCTTACGTACGAATAAGCATCTTGACCATTCGTGGACGATCTTTAGAGGACCAAAAGTATATATTATGAATAAAGAGTATAAAACATATAAATGTTTGCATCAAACATTTTCATAACATCAATCAATATATGCCGCGTTAATAATCATTAATAAATAACAGCAGAAAAAAAAACTTAAAAAAATTGTCCGCGCATGGTTGGAGTGAACGAATGGTTGTAATCGTCACTATATAAATATTCATATATATATATATATATATCGATATATATATATATATATATATATATATATATATATATATATATATATATATATATATATATATATATATATATATATATATATATATATATATATACATATATATATATATATATATTTATAAAAGTCCGACCATATTGGTACAATTCACCGACTATTTTGGCCCATACTTACATTTTGGTCGACGATCATGGGGCCAAAATAGTCAGCGTCATCTTATAGGCTTACACAACTGCGCTTCCCCAACAAAGTGTAACTTTGTTTGCTACTACTACGCCTAAGGTTGGAATCTTATTTTTCGGGGTAACTATCCACTTTGTTTTGCGTTAAATCCATTTCCGTGAATTTACATTTTGGCCCCAACGACCATTTTGGCCATGTTGAATTATCGGTCATTATATGGCTTTGTTCGATGTATATTTGCTTCAAACTTACATTCATGATTTGTGTGACCTTTAACTTCAATGAACAATTCTTTATTTTAAATTATCTCTTCAAATGAAAAACATACAAATTTTGAATGAATATATAAGTCAGCAGTTCAACGAATAACGGGCGGCATACGCTCAAATATCTTTACGGACGAATATAAAAAAAATGGCGATTTACTGGGAAATCCGGGGTTGTAAGTATTTGTCAACTCATTAAAAGATTTTTTTCTCAATATCTATCCGTCTGAAAATGTTCAATTTAGATAAATAAGAACAAATGCAGCACTTAAGCTGGAAATTGGAGACGCAGTTCAGCATTCAAAACTTTTAGAGAATCTCACTGAAATGAGATACCGGTTTTCTCGATCTGTGATGTGTTAAGTTTCAAGTAATAAATGAAAACATAAAGTATCAACCGACTGTTTTTAACAAGGGAATAATTAGCCAGATTGTTTTGTGTTATCAGTTTGCTTATGTCGTAAAATCCAATTGTCCCCACGAACGGAACCGCAGGCTTAAGTTGAAGGTATATTTTGGGATTGTAAGAATTCCAGCTTTCCATACCACGTGGAATTTCCAGTACATGAGCGAATATAAACAAACGCGATCGGTCAGCCATGACCATTTTACACGGTCTCTTACCATTTGATTCTTATTTGGTCAGTATTATTCCAACGTTTATTTATTGAATATCTTTCATGTATCAATAAACGTTATTGTAAAGGGAAAAATTTTATGTATGACAAATTATGAAATACCCGTAGTTTACAGTAGTTAGCGAGTTTCACCGGGCTGTTCCGGACGTGAGCTTTGCCGCTCGCAGTCACACTTACCGATCACAATTCCAACAACCAACAATACCTAGATACCACGTTATTGTTACTTGATGCCTGCAGCTTGGTTGAACAGAGCTACCGATTACCATTGATTTTCTTTAAAAATTGCATTTCCAAACGTACATTTAACCGTGTTGGACATTTCAGCGAGCGGTATTTGCACCATCTGTCAGATGTAAACAATGCCATTTCGCCCACTGTCAGCCTGGTATTTTGGTTTGTGGTATCTGCTGATCTTGACAGCGGACATGCGCTCCGGTATTACAGTACCCCAGACGCTCCAATAGTCTTGTTAAGTTAGGGGACCCAGCATCATCGATCCCACTCGTCTTCCGACTTCATGCACTGTAACTTACAATGTTGTGTGGTGGACAATGACAGTAGCCACTAGGATAGCTAGTGTCATAGTCCATCATACCAAAATCCTGGTTGTAGTACGGCGTGGTAGGGGGGGGGGGGATTGTACCATTTTGTTTTCAAAGGCTGTAGATTGATATTTTGCATTGTACATCATTGAATTATATACTTCCACCAGTAATGTTACCCTTAACCTACATTTTAAAGTACTTTTATTGGACATGATTATAGACAAAGGCTGTAGATTGATATTTTGCATTGTACATCACTGAATTATATACTTCCACCAGTAATGTTACCCTTAACCTACATTTTAAAGTACTTTTATTGGACATGATATGCTAATATTATATTTCATTCCAATACACTAAAACATGAGTTCTTTATTACATTCCTATTAGTTTGATAAAATGTTACATGATAGTTCAGTCATGGACAGTGTCAAACTCCTGCCATTAATTAGTCAGGAAAGTGATCCTTTTGATTTCAATAGAAGCTTTCAAAAAAAAAAGTTCAATGCTTGTAATCCAATTCTTTAATAGAACAATCACCTCATTTGAATCTATCATATGCAGGCTATTAATGCCGTGATCATTGGTAAGTTAGTCTTAAAATCTGTGCATCTGGTCTAGTTTTGATGGTGGTATTAAGCATATTTGAAACCCCAAATCATATGAGGCCGTTTTAGGACAGTGCAGTTCCAAAGATGTAACAAACTGACTGGTTATGCATGTCTATGATGGTCCCTTTGATTAGTTTCCATCCCGGACATGTTGCATGCCACTTATAAGGTAATATTGATGGACCATTAGGCAGGAACCATTAATAGTTATGCTCCGCACCACAGTTTTGCTCTGTCAATCTGTCTGCTTGTAAACTTTTGGTATCACAATTTTTTAATAATACAAGCCATTGTTTATATTGATTGTCTCTTACAAACAAAATATCAGCCCTTTGTGACCTTATTATTGAAAAATAATCTCTTAGCTATGTTAATCAAATAGGGAATACCAGTCTCAAATTAATCATGAACCACTCTTATATTTCTTATGTATTGTTCCTGAGAGATTTACATAATGGGGAATAATTCTTGATGGCACATTTTCTTATAATACAAGCCAGCAACTCCTCATTGACCAAATCTTCCTGCATAACCTTTGACCCCTGGATTATTATTGAATAATATCCTGTGTCTATAAACCCAATGGTGTATTAAAAGTTTTGATGTCACATTTGGTTATTAATTAAGCTAATTAAGCTATGGACCCGGCATCTCAGTTGAATCATATTGGAGATTCATATCCGCTGTGTTGGTTTATCAGCCCCCTTTAAGAAATTTATTTGTTCAAGGTGGGCAACAGTATCAGCTGTCCAAACATCACAATTAGGCTTCTCTATCTCCGCAAGATACCTCCTCATATCAAAGGGAGCAGTATGTTGCTTTAGGGCCACTAGGCTCCTGCTTAGTGAAAAGAAATATTCTTTAGTCTTATAATTTCATGACATTTGGTGATTTGAGATAAATGAATAGTTAAAGATAAAAATCGTGAGGAGGTCATGTGGCTTCATCTACATTACTGACAGTAATGTAGATGAAGCCACATGACCTCCTCACTATTCTACATAATGAGTTACATTTGAAATATTAAGGTCCATGTGCTAAACCACCCTGAAAATTAATTTTCTTCTGCATGCATGTATATGGTACAACTTTGTCAATATTGTGGCTTCACCAGTTTTAGTGGCTTAACCTATATTGTGGCTTCACCAATACTGTGGCTTCACCAATATTGTGGCTTCATCAATATTGTGGCTTCACCAATAACATAGCTTCACCCATACTGTGGCTTCACCAATATTTTGGCTTCACCAATGTTGTGGCTTCATCAATGTTATCCCTTCATCAATATTTTGGCTTCACCAATGTTGTGGCTTCACCAGTGTTGTAGCTTTACCAATATTTTGGCTTCACCAATGTTGTGGCTTCATCAATGTTATCCCTTCATCAATATTTTGGCTTCACCAATGTTGTGGCTTCACCAGTGTTGTAGCTTTACCAATATTTTGGCTTCACCAATGTTATGGCTTCATCAATGTTATCCCTTCATCCAAATTTTGGCTTCACCAATGTTGTGGCTTCACTAGTGTCGTGG
This sequence comes from Urechis unicinctus, assembly GCA_034190875.2. Taxonomy (NCBI): domain Eukaryota; kingdom Metazoa; phylum Annelida; class Polychaeta; order Xenopneusta; family Urechidae; genus Urechis; species Urechis unicinctus. The sequence goes on from CM067344.1 coordinate 33,802,073, forward strand.
CTTTACCTATATTGTGGCTTCACCTATAACATGGCTTCACCAAAACTGTGGCTTTACCAATATTTTGGCTTCACCAATGTTGTGGCTTCATCAATGTTATCCCTTCATCTATATTTCGGCTTCACCAATGTTGTGGCTTCACCAGTATTGTGGCTTTACCAATATTGTGGCTTCATCAATAACGTGTGTTCACCAATACTGTGGCTTCACCAATATTTTGGCTTCACCAATACTGTGGCTTCATCAGTGTTTTGGCTTAACCAATATTGTGGCTTCATCAATATTGTGGCTTCACCAATGTTGTGGCTTCACCAATAATGTGGCTTCATCAATATTTTGGCTTCACCACTTTTGTGGCTTCACAAATGTTGTGGTCTCACCAGTGTTGTAGCTTAACCAATGTTTTGGCTTCACCAATGTTGTGGCTTCATCAATGTTATCCTTTCATCCAAATTTTGGCTTCACCAATGTTGTGGCTTCACCAGTGTTGTGGCTTTACCTATATTGTGGCCTCACCACTAACGTGGCTTCACCAATACTGTGGCTTCACCAATGTTGTGGCTTCACCGATGTTGTGGTTTAACAAATATTGTGGCATCACCACTACTGTGGCTTTACCAAGACTGCGGCTTCACCAATGTTGTAGCTTCACCAGTGTTGTGGCTTAACCAATACTGTAGCTTCATCATGATTGTGGCTTCATCAATATTTTGGCTTCACCAATGTTGTGACTTAAACAATACTGTGGCTTCACCAGCCCAGCATGACACAGACCTGGGGTTCTTTTTATTACCAGCCAGTCGTTACACTGACCTGGGATTCTTGTCACTAGCCCAGTATGTCACTGACCTGGGGTTCTCCTTACATGGAATCTTTTTTGTTTGGAGGGGTAGAATTTCTTGAGGCCAGTTAACATCTAAAATGGCCACCCGTCACCAGGACAGGTCAGGACGGGTGGCCATTTTAGTTAACTTCCAGCCCTGTTACTGATGACTAAACTAAGCTCTCTGGGCTGTAGACTTATTCTGAACATCTGGCTTTGTCACATAATCATCTCCAGATGAACATCAGATATGTATGTCCTCATCTTCACTTTATACTGATTTTCCGATGTGCACAATTGTAAATGTGGCCTCAGGTTAAGGGTGAAGAGAGCTGGCTCATGTGGATGAGACACCATTTTATCAGTGGCTAAGTGACAGAAGGAAGTGCACCATAGCCAACCCAGGGGAGCAGTCAAGCATTGAATTCTAGTATATTTATCAATGCTAAGCGCCATAGAAACCTTCCTGGTGGTCACCAGTCAATGCCTCTTATCTCGATACCCAGAAAGAGTATGTTAAAGTTGCCATCAGTGGTCAATGAATGAAGGTAACATTAATTATTGACTGGTGGGCGGTTTGTTATTGGTTATATAAATGCAGTTTAAGTGCATATTGATAAGATCAGGCTACAATGTGTTTTACCAATATTCTATTAGTTTATATTCAAATGTAGATTCAGTTTCTGCCACATGAGAGAGATTAATTTTTACTTCCTTTACTCAATAACAAGAGATTGATTCATGTGACATGTTGTATTGATGATCAACTTTATCAGGTTGGTAAGAATTAATGTTGTGTAAGGTTTTACATTGACTTCCTTTAGTTCTTATGATGTAAGACTGATAGGTAGTTTGACAAGTTAACTTTGGGTGTGTAACAGAATGTGCAACTTTAGCTGGGGCACAGCAGTAGAATCATCTTTTGCTGAATCATATGGACAAGCTGTTGTATGGATTAACTAATTGTGTCCTAATGGAAACCCACCAAGACTGGACCTCTTGAAAGTTTATTACTGATAGTGCAACATAAGGCACTGTTGTCGAAGTTCCTGCTGATCATGTTCAAATTTATCTGTAGATATGCCTTGCTTGATAATGATATCCTGATAATTGATTTCCTTATATTGTTAACCCTTATGAGGTCAATTCATTCAGTCCATTAAGTCAATTTATTCAGCTGAATCAACTCTGAATGCTTATATTGTGGATACTTTTTTTTGTAGAATTTAAGTGACCCTAGATAGGCAAGTGAACAACAATCAAAGTTTAATAATCAAAAAAACAAATTCATCTTCTGCCTAGTCCTGACCTTAACAAATCCTTCAGCATATTGCCTGCAGATGCTGCTGTTTTTTTCATTTTGTAACTACATGTTATTATGTGGCAAACTGAATAAAGGTGATATATTTAAAACTTAACGATTGTTTAATCCATGTTTTAATCATGGTGTCCTGAGGGGATTTATATCATTCACACTGAAAGATGGGATTCAGTTTAATTCTCAAAATAAATGTAATGTAATGCAAGACAATGATGCTCTTTCGTGAACAGATAAAACATGTAATAAAGAATGCACAATTAATCAATTGGAGGTCAGTTTGACACTTGATGAAGCAAATTGTGAATAAACACATGAACTTACGCAGTTGGACACATCATTATATGACATGCACATACTTTGATTAGTGCCCTGTTGCCTAAACTTCTCGGCTGGTTTGCATGATTGCAGTTAACATTTAACAATACGAAAATAAATTAATGAACCATATAATATAAGAGCGGGGACTGGGTTCATAACGCTATGTGATGCTGCCTCCACTGCTCCGTGTCATTCAGTATACAGCTAGCTAGCTGCTCAGAACTTCACAGGAGCCTGTCAACCCGACCGATTTGGGAGACACCCAAATAGCTTCAGTCTAAAGTTATTTGCTCTCAAATTACCATATCTTATTTGCCTTTCATTTACTATATATAAAAACTTCTTCTTTCATTTAATTGGAACTGATTTAAAATTATCACCTTGTTGCTTTTGTGGCACCAAATTAAAGCGGATTTTGCAACTTTGGCCATGTGCGGCAAGACTGCCGCCATGTCGCACGGAGATAAATAGTGACAGCTGTTTGGACTCTCCCGATTCAAGGGACGAGGGATGTTGTCCAACATCGTTGACAGACAGATTACAGTGTTCAGAGTGGTTAAATAACATTAATCCGCCCAAAGCAATCGATATGTATAATATTTACAGCAATAACTTTAATGATGGCAGTTTAATTATCCGTGAATAAGAATATAAATACGTTAAAATATATGACCTACGTGCATATTTGACTTGGAATCGTCCGTGCTCCAATATTAGAGACGACAATCATCAGAATGTTAAGTATCACTAATTCTTGTTAAAACTCGCAGTACCTAAGTATAAACTTGTATCCAAATTAATAACGGGTACGTTGAAGAACTCCCTTCCTTAAAATATGTGACTTTAATGCATATTAACTCCGTTCTCCACCTGCCGCTCGGCAAGGTTCGGAACTTTTCGGAGCAAGACATTGCGTCAGCATTTCGTGGAATCGCGCCGATAATTTAACTTCACTTTTTTCTTCATGGCTCGTTGAATATTGTGAATGTACAGTTCGAATTATGTATAAACAATGAGAAATCGAAAAAAGTTTCTTTCGGTTCCCGAAAAACCCCAAAACGCGCAATACTTTGCGTAAGCTTGTTTGTAGGAATTTAATTTAAGTCGTTTATTGTTTCATAGACCTTCTAAGCTTTGTAACACAAGGTTGTATAAACGATGGTCTGTCAGTAGTAGGTTGGTTGGGATAATAATGGTTGGTAATATCGGAAGGCAAAAATGGCTGGTTGGCTCATTTGTTTATTTTAATCGCCAATATGGTTGGATATATAAAATTGCCATAATGTTTGGTTATATAAAATGACCAAAATGGTTGGTTTTATAGAAAAGTTCCAAAATGGTTGGTTTTTTGCATGACAAAACTATCACGACTATTTTGGTACAACCATTTTGGCCTATAATTTTCATAATCTTCTAAAATAAGTTTTGAATGATGATATTAGCTGAAAGCTGTACAAGGCAAATGTATAATGTTTTGCATTCGCGATATCCCATAATTTGAGCTCTAAAAAGTGAAATAATCGAATGACCCATAATGGTCGGTTTTGTCGATATTGTCCAAAATGGTCGCAATTGTAAGTATATATATATATATATATATATATATATATATATATATATAAATATATATATATATATATATATATATATATATATATATATATATATATATATATATATATATATATATATATATATATATATATACTTACAATTGCAACCATTTTGGACAATATCGACAAAACCGACCATTTTGGTTCATTCGATTATTTCGCTTTTAGAGCTTAAATTATGTGATATCTCGGATGCAAAATCTTATACATCTGCCGTGAACAGCTCTGAGTTAATATCTTCATTCAAAACTTATTTTAGAAGAGTATAAAAATTTTAGGCCAAAATGGTTGTACCAAAATAGTCGTGATAGTTTTGTCATGCAAAAAAACAGCCATTTTGGAACTTTTTATAAAAAACCAACCATATTGGCCATTTCATATAACCAACCATTTTGGCCATTTCATATATCCAACCATATTGGCCATTAAATTATACATTTGAGTTGGCCAGCCCTTTTTACCTTCCGATATTACCAACCATTATTATCCCAACCAACCTACTATCAAGTCCATGAAACCATAAACGACTTAAATTCCTACAAACAAGCTTACACAAACTGAATTGCGCGTTTTTAGGTCTTTCGAGATCCGAAATAAACTTTTTTTCGATTTCTCATTGTTTATATATAATTTTAACTGTACATTCACAATATTCAACGACCCATGAAGAAAATAGTGAAGTTAAATTTTCGGCGCGATTCCACGAAATGCTGACGCAATGTCTTGCTCCGAAAAGTTCCGAACCTTGCCGAGTGGCAGATGTACCCGGGGAACGGAGAAAATATGCATAAAAGTCACCTATTTTAAAGAAAAGGGAGTTCTTCAACGTACCCGTTATTAATTTGGATACAATTTTATACTTAGGTACCGCGAGTTTTAACAAGAATTAGTGATACTTAACATTCGGAAGATTGTCGTCTCTAATATTGCAGCACGGAAGATTCCAAGTCAAAAATGCACGTGGGTCATATATTTTAACGTATTTATATTCCGACTCGTGCATAAATAAACTTTCATCATTGATTTTATTTCTGTAACTATTATACATATCGATGGCTTTGGGCAGCTTAATGTTATTTAACCACTATGAACACTGTAATCTGTTTGTCAACGATGTTGGACAACATCCCTCGTCCCTTCAATCGGGAGAGTCCAAACAGCTGTCACAATTTATCTCCGTGCGACATGGCGACAGTCTTGCTGCACATGGCCAAAGTTGTAAAATCCGCTTAAATTTGGTGCAACAAAAACAACAAGGTGATAATCTTAAATCAGTTCCTATTAAATGAAAGAAAAAGTGTTATATATAGTAAATGAAAGGCTGAAGCTATTTGGGTGTCTCCCAAATCGGTCGGGTTGACAGACTTCGGTGAAGTTCTAAGCATCATCACTTAGCCGTTAGCGTTATGAACCTAGTCCTGGCTCTTATAATATACGTTTCAATGATTTATTTTCGTATTGTTAAATATTTAACTGCAATCATGCAAGCCAGCAGAGAAGTTTTGGCAACTTATCAAAGTATGTGCATGTCGTATAATGATGTGTCCAACTCTTGAACTGCATATGTTCAGGCATCTATTCACAATTTGCTTCATCGAGTGTTAAACTGACCTCCAATTGATTCATTGTGGATTCTTTATTACATGTTTCATCTGTTCATTTGACAGAGCATCATTGTCTTGCCTTACATTAGATTTATTTTGAGAATTTAACTGAATCCCATCATTCAGAGTGAATGATATAAATCCCCTCAGGACACGATTAAAACATGGACTAAACGATCTTTAAGTTTTAAATATATCACCTTTATTCAGTTTGCCACATAATAACATGTAGTTACAAATTGAAAAAAAACCAAAGAGGCATCTGCATGCAATTTTCTGAAGGATTTGTTAAGGTAGATCTAAGGCAGAAGATGATTTTGTTTTGTTTATGATTAAACTTTGATTGGTGTTCACTTACCTATCTAGGGTCACTTAAATTCCACAAAAAATGTATTCACAATATAGGCATTCAGAGTTGATTCGGCTGAATAAATTGACTTAAATAGACTGAATGTATTGACCTCATAAGGGTTAACAATACACAGAAATCAATGATCATGATATCATTATCAAGCAAAGCATATCTACAGATAAATTTGAACATGATCAGCAGGGACTACGAGGACAGCCGTGTCTTATGTTGCACTATCAGTAATAGACTTTCAAGAGGTCCAGCCTTGGTGGGTTTCCATAAGGGCACAATTAGAGAATCCATACAACAGCTTGTCCATATGATTCAGCAAAAGATGATTCTCCTGCTGTGCCCCAGCTATAGTTGCATATTCTGTTACACACATAAAATTAACTTGTCAAACTGTCTATCAGTCTTATATCATAAGAAATAAAGGAAGTCTATGTAATACATTACACAACATTAATTCTTGCCAACCTGATAAGGTTGATCATCAATACACATGTCACATGGATCAATCTCTTGTTATTAAGTACAGGAAGTAAAAACTTATACTCTCTCATGTTGATTCTGTGACAAAACATTCACCAGATGTTCAGAATAAGTCTACAGTTCAGTCATCAGCAACAGGGCTGGAAATTAACTAAAATGGCCACCCGTCCTGACCTGTCCCGATGACGGGTGGCCATTTTAGATGTTAACCGGCCTCAAGAAATTTTACACCTTCAAACAAAAAAGATGCCATGTTAGGCGAACCCTAGTTTGGTTACATACTAGGCTGGTGATAAGAACCCCAAGTCAGTGTCACGATTAGTTGTTGATAAGATCCCTAGGTCAGTGACATGCTGGGATGGTGATAAGAACCCCAGGTCACTGTCACGATGTGTTGGTGATAAGTACCCCAGGTCAGTGACATACTGGGCTGGTGATAAGAACCCCAGGTCAGTGTCACGATGGGCTGGTAATAAAGAGAATCCCAGGTCTGTGTCATGCTGGGCTGGTGATGAAGAGTTGATATGAATTGCAGATAAATACAGAGCAGATTAAGTGTACATCAATGTGACACTGTACACAACAGGTGCATACATCATAACTGCAGGACCATCAACAAGGACCAGGTGGAGCTTAACAGTCTTCCTGGGTAAACAGAACCTCGGATAAAAATCTTCTACTTAAACTGACTGATGACCCAAACTCACACACAACCAATACAGATAATTTGGTCATTTTTGTCATTCTGATGGTTTTATGACAATTAGACAAAACATGTCTTTTTAAGCCCCAGTGATTGATATATCTCAACAGGATATAATAAAAAGAGAATCCAAAACATTTGTAAACAGTAGTGAAGCCAAAACATTAAAGAAGCCACAACATTTATGAAGCCACAGCATTGACGAAGCCACAACACTGGTGAAGCCACAAAATTGGTGAAGTCACAATATTAGTGAAGTCACAACACTGTTGCAGCCACAACATTGGTAAAGCCAAAATATTGATGAAGCCACAACAGTGGTGAAGCCACAACATTGGTGAAGCCACAGTTTTGATGAAGCCACAGTATTGGGGAAGCCACAATAATGGTAAAGCCACAACATTACTGATGCCACAGTGTTTTTGTGAAGCCACAATATTGGTGAAGTCACAATATTGATGAAGCCACAATATCATTGAATCCACAACACTGGTGAAGCTGCAAGTTTGGTGAAGCCACAACGATGTTGAAGCCATTACACTGATGAAGCCACAACACTGGTGAAGCCACAACATTGGTGAAGGTACAACATTGGTGAAAACACAACACTGGTGAAGCCACTTCATTGTTGATACCACAGTATTGGTGAAGCCCAAAAATTGGTAAAGCCAAAATATTGATGAAGCCACAACATTGGTGAAGCCAAAGTATTGGTGAAGCAACAATATTGATGAAGCCACAGTATTGGAGAAGCCACAACATTGTCGAAGCCACAGTATTGGTGAAGCCGCAATATTGGTGAAGTCATAAAATTAACAAAGCCACAGTATAATTCAATCCACAACTTTGGTGAAGCCGCAACAATGTTGAAGCCACAACACTGGTGTAGCCACAACACTGGTGAAGCCACAGTATTGGTGAAGCCACAGTATTGGTGAAGCAACAATATTGGTGAAGTCATAATATTGATGAGGCCACAATTTAATTCAATCCAAACCACTGGTGAAGCCGCAACAATTTTGAAGCCACAACACTGGTGAACCACAACAATGTTGAAGCCAAAATATTGATGAAGCCACAATATTGATGAAGCCACAGTATTGGAGAAGCCACAACATTGGTGAAGCCAAAATATTGCTGAAGCCATTTCACTGATGAAGCCACAACACTGGTGAAGCCACAACATTGGTGAAGCCAGAGTATTGGTGAAGCCACAACATTGGTGAAGCCACAGTATTGGTGAAGCCGGAATATTGGTGAAGTCATAATATTGATGAAGCCGCAATATCATTGAATCCACAACACTGGCGAAGCCGCAACAATGTTGAAGCCACAACACTGGTGAAGCCACAACAATGTTGAAGCCAAAATATTGATGAAGCCACAGTATTGGAGAAGCCACAACATTGGTGAAGCCAAAATATTGCTGAATCATTACACTGATGAAGCCACAACACTGGTGAAGCCACAACATTGGTGAAGCCACAGTATTGGAGAGGCCACAGTATTGGAGAAGCCACAATATTAATGACGCCATAGTACTGGTGAAGCCACAACACTGGTGAAACCCCCACAATGTAGAAGCCAAAATATTGATGAAGCCACAATATTGATGAAGCCACAGTATTAGTGAAGCTACAACATTGGTGAAAGCACAACACTGGTGAAGCCACAAACTTGGTGAAGCCACAAACTTGGTGATGCCAAAATATTGGTAAAGCCGGAACACTGGTGAAGCCACAACACTGGTGAAGCCACAACAATGATGAAGCCAAAATATTGATGAAGCCACAGTATTGGTGAAGCTACAACATTGGTGAAAACACAACACTGGTGAAGCCACTTCATTGTTGATACCACAGTATTGGAGAAGCCAAACAAATGGTAAAGCCACAACACTGGTGAAGCCGCAACATTGGTGTAACCAAAATATTGATGAAGCCATAACATTGATGAAGCCACAACACTGGGGAAGTCACAACATTTGGTGAAGCCAAAATATTGGTGTAGCCACAGTATTGGTGAAGCCACAGTATTGGTGAAACCACAACATTGGTGAAGCCATAACATTGATGAAGCCACAACACTGGGGAAGTCACAACATTTGGTGAAGCCAAAATATTGGTAAAGCCACAGTATTGGTGAAGCCACAGTATTGGTGAAACCACAACACTGGTGCAGCCACAGTATTGGTGAAACCACAACATTGGTGAAGCCACTGTATTGGTGAAGCCACAATATTGGTGAAACCACAATATTATTGAAGCCACAGTATTGGTGAAGCCATAATATGGTGGAGTCACAAAACTGGTGAAGCCACAATATTGATGAAGTTGTGAATTTACTATTAACATGCATGCAAAAGAATTATTATGGTGGTTTAGCACATGGACCTTAATGTTGCAAATGTAACTCATCATGTAGAATAGTGAGGAGGTGATGTTGCTTCATCTACATTGCTGTCAGTAATGTAGTTGAAGCCACATGACCTCATCACTATTCTTATGTTAAACTATACATTTATCTCAAATCACCAAATGTCTTTTCACTAAGTAAGAGCCTAGTGGTCCTAAAGCAAAACACTGCTCCCTTTGATATGAGGAGGTATCATGCAGAGATAGATGAGCATAATTGTGATGTTTGGACCGCTGATACTGTTGCCCATCTTGAACAAATAAATTTCCTAAATAGGGCAGATTAACCAACACAGAGGATATGTATCTCCAATATGATTAAATTGAGATACTGGGTCCATAATATTAAACACAGAACAGGAGGTAAAGCAGTTAATCACTACCAGATCGTGAATGCTGCTGAGCAAAATGTCATCACAAACACATAGACAATCTCACAGCCTAACAATAACGACTGAATGCCGATGGCTAGTAAACTCTGCTGCTTTTGACACTTACAAGTTATGACAGCATTTAATCATAGCGTTTATAGTATAACATTGTATTCAATGACACCCCAGGGCTGAACAATATCCCCCCAACCCACTTGTCAAGCAACAACAGTCCATTGCCAAGTAGTTATGCAAAAAGTTTAAGCATTTGAGCCTAATAATTTAAGTTTTTAAGAAATGATTCACCCAAACAACCATAAGCTAATAGTAACTTTCCTTGAACAAGCAAATTTAATTTGCTTTTATCTAGCAAGTCAGGGGTCAAAGCCATAAAGCTATGAGTTAAAGTTTGCAAGATTTGGTCAATGTAAAGTTTCTAGCTTGCATTATAAGAAAAGTGCCATCAAGAATTATTCCCCATTGAGATAATCACTCAGGTATTGCAGTGCTGATATTTACTTTGTAAGTGATCATCAATATAAGAGTGATTCATGTTTAATTTGAAACAGGTATTCCCTATTTGGTTAAAATAGCTAACGAGATTATTTTACAATAATAAGGTCACAAAGGGCTGATAGTTGGTTTGTAAGTGACAATCAATATAAGAGTGCCTTGCATTATCAAAAAAATGTTACACCAAAAGTTTACAAGCAGACAGATGGACAGGGCAAAACTGTGCTGAGGAGCATAACTATTAGTATTAATGGTTACTGCCTAATGGTCCCATAGATTATACCTTACAAGTGGCAAGCAACAGGTCCAGGATGGGCAACAACAACAGTGACCTCCCAAGCCATGCCTAACCAGGCAGTTTGTTACTTCTTGGGAACTGCACTGTTCTTAAAGGGCCTCATGTGTGAGTTGGGGCTTCAGATATGCTTAATAACCCTTTAACACTAGACCAGATGCACAGTGCTTAAGACTAACTGACAGATGACCATGTCATTTATAGCTTATGCATGATATATTCAAATGATGTGATTGTACCATTGAACAATTGTTTGGATTACACACATTGAACATTTGACAACAATTTTATTACCAATATTGATGTGGCAGATACCCAGACAAAAGAGGCTCTTGACTTCAAAAACCTACTTAGGGTCTGATTATTTTACTAGCCGCTATGGAACTTGGCTGTAAACTCATACCAGCACAGTTGTTTTGGATAGCTATTATTGAGATCTAAAGGATCACTCTGCTGACTAATTGAAAGCAAAAGTGTGACTCTGTCTATGACTGAACTATCATATAACACATAATCAAACTTACAGGAATGTAATAAAGAACTCATGTTTTAGTGTATTACAATGATACATCATATTAACAGATCATGCTATTTCCATGTTAAGGGTAACATTACTGATGCAAGTATATAATTCAGGGATGTGGAAAGCAAAATATCAATCTTCAACCTTTGATAAATAAATCACATTTGAGTAACCCCACCCCACTAACACACGGCCACCAGCGCATGTCCGCTGTCACGATCAGGCAATGTTTACATCTGACAGATGAGGCAAGAGCCGTTTGCTAAAATGGCCAATAGTCAAAACGGTTAAATGAACGTTAGGAAATACATTTAAAAACAAATCAATGGTAATCGGTAGATCTGCCCAACCAAGCTGCAGGCATCTAGTCCTATTAACGTGGTATCTGGGTATTGTTAGAAAAGTGTAAGTGATCGGTAAGAGTGAGCCTGAACGGTAGAGCCCACGTGCGGAACAGCCCGGTGAAGCTCGCTAACCACTGTAAACTACGGGTATTTCATAATTTGTCGTACATGAAATTTCTTTCCGCAGAAATAACGTTCATTGTCACATTAATGATATTCAATATTTAAACGTTGAAATCATACTGACCAGATTAGAATCAAATGTAAAGAGAGCGTGTAAAATGGTCATGGCTGACCGGTATACTTTGTTTATACTCGCTCCTGTACCGGAAATTCCATGCGGTATGGAAAGCTGGAATTGTTACAATCCCAAAATATACCTTCAGCTTGAGCCCGCGGATGCGTTCGTGGGGACAATTTGATTTTAAGACATGAGCAAACTGATAACATATAACGATCTGGCTAATCATTCCATCGTCCAAAACAGTACTTTGATACCATATGATTTCATTTTTTACTTGAAACATTGCACATCATAGATCGAGAAAACCAGTGAGATTCAGCGAGATTCTCCAAACGTCTCGAATTCCCAGCTTAAGTGCTTCATTTGTTCTTATTTATCTAAATAAAAACTATCAAATTGATATATATTGAGAACAAAACACCAAAAATGAGTTGACAAAGACTTACAACCCCGGATTTCCCAGTAAAATCGCCATTTTTATTATATCCGTCCATAAAGATATTTGAGCGTGTGCCGCCAGTTTTTCGTTAAACTGCTGATTTATATATTCATTCAAAATTTGTATGTTCTTCATTTCAAGCGATAATTTAAAACAAAGCATTGTTCAATGAAGTTAAAAGTCGCACAAATCCTGAATCTAAGTTTGAAGCAAATATACATCGAACAAAGCCAAATAATGACCGATTACTCAACATGGCCAAAATGGTCGTTAAGGCCAAAATGTAAATTCAGGGAAAGGCAGTTCAAGCCAAAAAAAGTGGATAGTTACACCGAATAATAAGTTTCCAACTCATATTTGGACTGATTTGGACCCTGTCTTTTCTATATGTCTTGACTAGCCAATTGTTATGTATCTAACGACCAGAAGGACCCTCTACCTCAAGCTTTCACAGAATCAACTTGTAAAATATACAGACGACAAGTGTTCCCTCGGGAGGGAATTTCAGAGAAGACAAGGTCCCTTTTGGGATTACTATAATGACCATTAAGTAACACTCATTTTCCAAGACACAGTTGCAGCCACATCGCTCTATCAAATTCAATCAACCTGCAGGTGACAGGCAATGCCTATTTTGTAAGATATCCACAACGTTTGGTCGGGTGATGTCGCATTTGTTACCAAGTAAATTCTTGTGACTCCTGCTTTATATAATTTGTGGCCGAAATGACTTTTTGCCATCGATCAATATTCAATATAATGTCTGTTTGGAGCATGACTTTCAGAAAACAATATGCGGCATTTCGGCCTGCATGGAAAGTTAGTTGCGTGTTTAGACGCCGTCCACTCAGGTATGGCCACTCTTTGTATTACACGATAACAGACTATAATGCGACATTACTCCATCGCGAAATAGTTTAGCCAATTTAGTGCCCGCCTTGTCAAAAGTATGAACAGTATTGGTCACGCATTAAATGCATTGTGCCAAACAGTTATCCGTCCAGTCCAGAAAAGCATAACATGACGGTACGCAGCAATTTGACACCAATCAATGTATATTCCTTGGAGAAGCGCTTTAAATTTAATGTATTAACTTATTCATTCATGTACTGTCTGTGTTATATCAACCTATTCACTCAAACAATAATGATGTATTATATATTTTGCTTCTAACTTTGACCATAATAATAACCTGGCCACCATTTATCGTGAACCAAGCTTACAAAAGTTAGTGAGTTCAATCAATAATTGGCTCCTATGATTTATTGCCAACCATTTGTTGTAACATATATTTACGTTGTGTATGTACTACAGAATAATAATGCAACTCCTGGCTATTTAAATGTGAATGCTGTATCCTCAATCACATATTCGTTCAATTTGGATGTATTTTTGCGCTTGCATTTCAGACCGCAATCACTCTATGATAAGCACAACTGCATTGGACACGTTGCATTGCCACAATTTTATGTACTCATTAACCAAATCGTACCGATGTCTGAGCCATGTAATGCTGACTATACTCTTTACAATACGATGTACAATAAACTAATATTCACTGGATATCTGATATTGCAGTGGTGAGGTGGTTACATAACCAGGCCTCCAGTCAGTGATTATGGGATATGCGCTGCGATTGTCTACGAAAATAAACATTGTCACCTCGTATATCTGGTAATCTGATGAGTTTTGGCTTGTGTTGTCTTGTCTCATTTTAGAAATAATGTAGTTCCTGCTGCATAATTGATCACACAGACAGGTTAGACTGATGCACGTCAATCAAGCGTAGTCTTTCGGTTGGAATTTCATGTTCACATTTTGATAGCACGACATGCTGTGGTAGATCTCTATATACCGGCAGAGCTTGCCAATTTATCTTCTGCCTCAAATTCTATAAAGAACAAAATAAATATACATCGACGCATCCATACAAGAGCATCGCAAAACTTGTATCTTCAATAACAAATATCGCGATCAGTAGCTCTGTGGTTATCCCGATGCATTATTGTGGGTACAGTGTGATAACGTTTTGCGACGTGTAACAATTGTCTCATGAATGGACCAGACCAGAGCAGTGGTTTCCCCCGTAAACCACAATCAGAGAAACAATCAAAATGTCCGCATAAAAAGGAGGTTCACAGTGACACAGAAGCTAGCCCTCCAATGAATCAAAGATAAGTAAAAAAGAACTACTTGCCAGCTGTGAGCACATGTACAGACATCAAGATAGCCTTTGATTCCATTCACACAGGACAAATGATCCGCATCTTGAAGGCCTATGGTATTCCACCAAACTTATTGAAGGCAATTGAGACCATGTACTCAGACTTATGAGTATAGGTCCTACTCCCGATTGAGAGAGTGAAGAATTCTGAATATAGGGTGGCATCCTAGATCACGTTTTCTTCATCATTATGCTAGATGATGCCCTAAGGCAAGCAACAGACTAACATGAAAATCTAGGGTTAACCTTTACCACAAGTAAGTCCAAACGCGCCCATGTATTATGCTGATGATACAGCATGCAATCGGACGAGATCAGACAGACATACGAATTCTTAACAAGAGTCATACACAATGCTACAAAGTTGGACATATCTCAACGCTAGGAATGGAACACACCTCAAACAGGTACAAGACTTCGAGTACTAAGGATCATGGGTGATCGACACAGAACAAGACATACGGATAAGTAAAACTTTGGCCTTGAAAGCTCAAAACAGCATGCACAAGATGTGGCGGTCAATGACGCCGAGCAAGCTGAAAAGGGGATATTTCACAGCAGCAGTGGAAAAAATATGGTTGTGAAGCATAGATCATACACTCAGCAAAAGCAAAGTCATTGGACTGATGCTACATTCAGAAGATGCGTAGGATGCGAAATGAGAAGCCGCAACACAATCACTTGGCTAAGTTGTGGGGCGGTTTTCACTTTGTCAACAATCAAATGTTACTCGAGTTCAAGGCTATGTTTTGCTCAAAAGGATATTTATATGGCTGACTGTGACAAAGTTGGCAATCGTACGGCGTAAATGGGTCGTTCTAGGAATGAGTAGGTGTAAAAGAGATTGATGTGGATTTCCCACAGGACGGAGGTGATCTAACTGTCGAGTGACTCAAACCACATCTCTTAACCACACCTACCCAACCCCATTCCGCAGCCCCCCTCACCTCTTTCCCCTGCTCTTTATAGTTAATGACAGCCAAGATTCGCTGTGTGGAAAAACATCCGGATGGGCAAATTATAAAGTATGAATGAAACTTGATACTTGTCTACTTAACCCTTAGTTCATGTCAAAATATAATAACTTGCAATGACTATCCCGATTGGAAGACGCTCTCGTGACACTTACATCATGTACGATAATGCTGTAATGAAATATGAATATGCAAGAAAACATGGCATGTGCTTGCATCGGATTACCCACAAGCCTCGTCAATTCTGGTAAATAGGGTTACATGATATAAAACAGAGCGCGGCTATGCTCATGCAACTTCATATTATACAACAATATCAATATTTACGCAGAAACAATATAACAGAGGGCATACCCGACATTCTACCTCGTATTCATCCGTTGATTATTCCGATTTAATTAGAGCAATTGCTGTCATTCATCAGCAACAACATCCACGGTATGTTATATGTAAGATAGCATGTGACACAGTCTGCTTTGGACGAGACCACTGTCTACATTGCTGTATTGAGGCTAGCCCCATCAGTGTATGTACGAATGTTTCATACGAATTTACGACTGTTTGATCGATCAAACTTTAACTACCTTGTAATAGCCTAGCTCAGCGATATAGCAAATCTCCATTTGTAATCTAATTAGAATATTGACCTAACATAAAAGAGCCCATATCTGAAAACACCGATGACGCTGCAGTGACGAGTTTAAAATTCCTAAACGGGTGTAAAAAACACTTGGTATCTGGCAATCATGGACGGCACAGGAAAGATCGATTCCGAGGTTTGTCATTATATGAAGTTTATGTCATTGTTGTCACCACCTCGTAATTTAATAAAGAGTTGCATGGGAGCCTAATATTGCAACTGGAGTCGCGTGTTTCAGCAGCGGCAATGACAGAGGTCTATCAGATGGATGTAAATACTCCCCTAAAATAGAGCAGCAGGACAGACTGATTGAAAATGCTGTTCAACGGTAACTAATAGCAAATATAACCCATTCCACAAAAGAATATTTGACCTCATATTTACCAATCCGATGGCTGGTTGTTTGATAAATGCTAAGCGGATTAAATCGCTGATTTAAAACCTTATCAACTGCCGAAGGGGTGGTTGGATATTATATTTTCTGCATGAGGCTGATGTCTAGGTATTTATATGTGAAACCGTGCTCCTTATCAACAGTGTGTAAACCTCTCGTGTTTCCGTAGTCATATCTGGTAAACAAGCTGTGGTACATTGCTGGCGCTAATATTAGAAAGTCATATTCTAGACAGCTACTGTGACTTATGCATTAATTTATGCAAATAATGCGTTATCGAATATATATGTAGATATACCTTTCAGGCCAATTTTACTGAGGTTCAAGCAAAATTGTCAGCCAAGTTAGGAGTCCGCATAGTGCTCCTATTCTTTAGTCACTCATACATATTTGCTAGAAACTAACGACATCTTATAGATAGAAATGAAATATAGTATTTACGGAGCCCAGAATGTCCGTTATGAAACACTTCCGTTCTTTTCATGAGGCAATGGTGCTTCTTGTAGAAACTAACCCTGGGCTTGTTTCGCCGTTACTAAATACATAGGCTGTAAAACCCTAGGTATTAATGCAGCAGTTATCATTATCCTCGTACATATATCGTATTCTAAACTACATTCAGTAGTCTCGGGAGAAAGGTTTTTGAAAGGCAACTAATCTCATAGGACTTCTTCAACGACCATCGAATAACGGTTGTTTTACCGAATGAGCACAATGAAAGCTATTAGCCACCTGTGACTAGCAGCGACAAGCCAAACTCATTTAAATGGCATTCATATTCTTAGGCAATTTTGCTTCAGTCTGTATCAATCGCAGCCAAAACACAGAATATTGTAATATGCCGTATTTCACTACTGTTACAACATACCACAATAGGGATGAACTGAATAGTCTGCAAATGCAGAGCAGTAAATGGTGAAGACTCAAGATGCATTTGACGGGAATTGATTTAATCTCATAAATATATATCAATTTATAAATACACACACATATATATATATATATATATATATATATATATATATATATATATATATATATATGTATATTTATATTTATATTCATATATATACATATGTATATATATATGAATATATATGCATATATATGCATATATATATATATATATCTATATATATATAAATAAATATATATATGTGGTATATATATACATACATATATATACAAAACATATATATATATACATATAAATATAATATACATATATATACATTTATATATATAAATATATATATATACATATATATATAAATATATATATACATATATATATATAATAAAATATATATATATATATATATATATATATACATATATATATACATAAATAAATATATATAAATATATATGTATATATTGTCACAGTGATATTGCTGGGTTTACTTGCGTATTGTGCATTATGGTTTGAAATACATTGCGTTGTATATTATGGTCAATGTTGTAAATTATTGAAAATATTGAAATCAATAACGCATCTCATAGGATGCCTTGTAATACCATGCATGACTTCAATCAAAGAGATACTCGCCAACAGACATACCTCATTCCTGCAACTACAGTGTGTCATTGCACATGTGCTTGAAGTATAATTTAATTATAGAGGGAGTAATGATGTTTTTGGGTAGCGCGTTACCGATCTATTCATTAAGGAAACTGTAACCTTTCAATGGTTGTAGATAGAGTGTACTACGATGTGGCTGTAGCGAATTAGTCCTTCGTATTTAGGTCATATCATGAAAAGATATCAATCAAGTCAACAATGCTTGTGGAGGTTTGTTGTACAGAAATGCAGTCCAATCTAGGGGTGCAATTTGGGACATGTCGCTTTGTTAGTGAAGAAAATCAGGCATTTGATGCCATTTGACAATTATATAATTCATGCATATAAAAATAAATACAAATACCTCACAACTCTGAACTGCATGTAATCACAAAACGTCACCAAACATCATCGACTGTTACGTAGCATCGACGGTAGCAGAAAAGCTTCATGAAGCCCACAAGGTAAGGCTTGAAAGCAGCAAAATGTGTTTTAATGACGGGGACATTAAACAACTACGTAGCTAATTTACCATTCAGTGTCTGCACCTGACTAAACAAAACCAATTTAAGGATTCATTTAACCGTGTAAAAATATACCTATATTGAATAGCCTAATATTGCGACTGGAAGATGCACATATGCATAACCGAGTACAGTCACAGTAAGTACTATACGGCTCAATGTTGATCACCCCAAAGACAACGGAAGTCTCACATGCGATGGTGTTTATTTCAATAAAAGTACATTAAGCTGAAAGTTGCCTACTTAATCCAATCTGTAATTTAATGCTGGTAATTGCAAATGTAATTAAATGGGAATTGACTATGTCAATATAGGCTCAAATTGATCACAGGCAAACTACACAATAAAATTATATGACAAATTGCTATTTAAACGTATCACAGCAGGGATACACTGTTGATAAAACAATAAAATACCGTTTCATTGGTGGTTATCAGGCATTATTAGCGCCATCAATAGTGTACCTACGTTATAAGACTCTTGAGGTATTTGAATATGGCAATTCGATTGACATACCATTACCAAGGCAAAGCCATATCTGTCTTTATGGTGTGGACTACCATCATCCACACCCGTGAATAAACACCCATGAGAGGCCGTTGAGCGGCAATTGCGAAAACCAAAATAAACAATTATCAACTGTGCGTGCAAGGGGGACTAAAACAATTTGATTACAACGTACAACTCGTTACATTTGTTTGAATGCATCTTAAGCCATGTTCAAAGGGACAGGTTATATAAATATACATATATATATATATATATATATATATATATATATATATATATATAAATAAACAATTATATATATATATATACTATATATGCGTGCAATATATATATATATATATATATATATATCTATATATATATATATATATATATATATATATTACTTGTCGATGTGTTTTGATGCCAATGGGCACTAGACCAAGGGCGTTAAATATTTGTCAAGCTAGTTGTTCGTGTCTCATAAACAATATCCCCAGTTTTTGAGAACCCGAATTAGCATATAACCTCTTACAACATTGTAATAATGAACAATGGATTTTATTAGTTGACTAACTTTTGCTAAAAGGTAACATCCTTCTGAAAATTGCTGATTTATTCATTCAATCTTGAGAGATAACTTCAAATCATTAATAAATGGGGTACGAAGTCAACTGCTCATGGTGTGCACACTCGCACCTACCACCAGCGTTCAAACCAGCAAACTGTGAATACACGTAAGATTATTCAACAACCTTAATCAAACCTGCGTCACAAATTTCAAGACATCTTGGCTTGTCTTAAGTCATCGAATTTGATTCCAACCAAAAGCAAACAAAAAGACCTGTCAGACATTTCATTTACGTCATTTCCACAGAGACTAGAGAGAACGACATGGTGTCATAAAAGGGACGGACATTATATCAATTTGTCAATCCATTCAGTTTGCTAAATCAATTAAATGTCAAGAGACTCGATAATAACTTATAGCTCCCTAATATAAATACCTGTGTTGAATACCATTGGGCCTAAGAATGTGACGCGCACATTCCACCTAACATGCATAACTTAGCACATGCTAACTTTGAAATGTTTACTCACATTTCAACGGGAAGAGCTGCAATCGATCAACACCAATATAACGAAGCAAATGAAGCATTCAAGGGGATGGTAAGAGGATGTTACGATTACAATTTGCAAAAATAGAGATAGATATAATTACCACCAATAAAGGAAGTGAAATGGCTCAATATAGCATATATCTATGTAGTTTATGCCTTCACCATTCGTTGTTTATTATGGGTAGTTAATGGTAAATCTCTCACACGCTTACAGGCTCCCTCGTATCGGGAGGCTATAGAGCTGATACAAAGACCGCTTCCCTCATCAATATTTGAGTAAAGACAGGCCTCTGAGGGACTTGAGTATGGATCGTAAGCCAAGCATTTTTAAATACGTCCTCTAGACACATTAAATTGCATGTTCTGGATCCATACGTTGATTCATGGTCTACTATCGAGCAATCATGTACTGTTGTTGGATTGCTGTGCACAACGCTATCTCTGACACCGGGTATTACTACGCCTAGTTAGACAGAAAATATTAGGTGTCATGTTAATTGTTATAATGGACAAACTCCAGAAGACTTGATATAGCGACCTATAAGTCCAATATTTAGTAAAGACCAAAGCACCCCGTTCGATTACATGCCCCCAATGCTTAGATCAACATACTTATCAGCTGCTGGACATGACAGTGATGATATACATTGCATCACCTTTCTAGGTGCATAAAGTTAAAGCGCAAATTACTCAGCTATGGCCGCATGACCGTGTATGCGTTCTGAGGCTGTGTCGTACATAAGCTTGAACTATCTTTATATTTTAGTTGCCTCCGATTCTTTACTGCTCAACATTGGGAGTATGTGTTTGACTTATTCGTATATATAGCCAAAGGACGATTCATTGATCAATGCATGCAAGACAGTCACGAGAGTTGAGAACATTCTGACTGTTGATCGCCTGGCATAAGTCGACCCCAATGATGTTATTAAGTTGGGAGTTATGTACCTCTGTCGTTTACATTTCTGATGGATAGGATAGAAGTGCACATTACTATATTCATTGTTTTGTTCTTTGTCACTTTTGTCTGTACTATATTAAGAAATATTTGACAAATGCTTGCAACATTTATGGTAATTATTCCCAGATGATGATGGAAGTAAAACAATCCCTATCTCTAATGGCTTGGTCCAATGTAGCATTGTTGAATGAACGGACAATCTTGCTGGTTTTGTTCTGTTGCATAGAAAATAATGCCGTCATTTTGTGGGCCACCACGTCCGTATCACAACGAACCAAGCGATGTGTTTTACATCGCCTGTACGAGTTCAAACTGAGCAATTGTTTTTCGTTGTCATAACACGCATAGCCTCGTAAATTGACTAAAGTTCTTACCCAACAGTCGACTAGATTTCCAAGAGGGAAAAGGTAATATCTTTAATAATAATAGTAATATGTTTTTCTTTTTCACAAATGTTAAATTAATCGATGGTGTGTAATGCCATGATCCATTTTAATGCAGCTCGTAGTTACAAGAGTAAGCGATAGATAGTAAGTAAAGCATGTCTCGCTGTTTGCCGTTGAGTGTTCGTCAGCAGTAATAAGCCTCAGATGGCCAAACGATTATGCCTAGAGGTTCATTCAAAATACCCCACATATCTAACATTGACAGTCGCAGAGGTTTGTTACTTTCTGATTACATTCATCAGGTTCCTATTAAACAAAATTAGCCTAAATTACATATTTCCTCATTGCCTCATAAAACCGTAATACAACAATACCGCTTGGTCATTGGTTATTTGATATGTAGGCAACGGCCAGAGTTCATCGAGTATAATAGTCAAAGGAATACCGTGTGATGTATCGGTGGTGTAAAGTTAAGGTGGACTAGTGGTTATTGAGCAACTTTATTTCACACGTGACTACTATTGCGCATTACGCCATAAAATAACACTAATACTTGATGATTTGAATCTGTTAATGAGTGGTATTTTATTGATAGTGTGCCACATATACAGCAGTTGGGTAATTGACCCTGATTCTACCTTCCTCTAGATACACCCATCCAATAACGGGTAACATGGTGATGGAACGATCAATATAAACAAAATAAACTAGCAGACCACAACTGTCGCTATCATACAGTGTCTTTGTGGCAGCATATTGTGATTAACCCTGTTAACATATTATTGTGTACAGTACACAGACTAGAAATGTTAGTAGTCCAAACTGCTATAATGCTATAATTATTTGGTTCAAATCCCTAATGCACCTAAAATTATATTATTATTCCGTGATTTCAGTCTAATGCGACCCAAACGTGATTGAGCAAGTGCCTGCATCAAGCTTCTTGGTCTCGACTAGTGGAGCATAAATCGACGTGATATTCAAAGCATCCTACGGTGTGTATATCTCTGATGGACGGAACACTAGCAACGGAAGTACACATATGTTTACAAGCTGTTTTGTATGTTATCTTATATGATGAAAACGAATACCATGTATGATTATTAATGCCAAAAAAGGTAAATATGTGGTAATTTCCTTCCCCGATAGCTTGGTATAATGTCGCATTGGTGTTTCAAAAGCTAACAGTTGATGGTGCTGGATTTGTGTTGTTGTATGGAAACCGCTGTAGCCATTCGTGAGCCATTACGTTGGCATCACCACTAACCACACTGAATGTTTGACGGCGACAGTACAAGCGGACTTGCATCTCAAACATTGAGAAATGGAGCTTTGCTCCCAGATCACACGGACAAATGCAGATGTCTTGGTCCAAAGTTGGTGATTCACGTCTTACATTAGTAAATGACCAATCACATTGTGTTGTTTCCCAGTGCCGCGCGTATTCGAGCGCCGGCATAGATAAATGGCCGTAAATACAGAAAGAAGTCGCTCTATTTTGTCCATTACTTTTTTCATCCAGCAATACGTTTGTGTTATTTGTACAGAGAGCAAAATATAATGACATTTTATTGAATGCTCCTTCAATACAACTACATACATCAATCAATTCAAATGCCGTGAGCAGCAACCAAAGTAGAAAGGGATCAACACAGTTAATTATATGCTCAGAGTAATTCTTGATTGGTATCCTTAAACATAGACAGGCGTGTGTTAATATTTTGACTAATTTCGTGCTTCATATGAACTAGAAAAAACACAAGTATAGAACGCGTCCTACCGCCGGTTGTGCTGCGAATTTTAATGCTGCGTTTCTGCGCCAGGCAGAGCCAGATGGACGAGCTGACTGCCCAAAAGGGCAAACCTGACGGCACTGTAACATTCAGTACAGTAAATGTTATTGCTAGCAACCATGGCACATTCAAAGTGTATTTGTATGTCGATCATCTGCACTATCCATATGGCTATGGTGTCTTCATCAAGCACATATTTTTGTGCAGATTGCATTAATGGTTAACAGTGACGCCGAGTGTGCGATATAGCTTCAAATACGACTACTCGATGGCGTGTAGTCATTGTAACGTTGGAGGAGGGACATTGGTTTATCAATAGCAGACTTCTAAATTGCATAAGACTGACAAAATTTAACGCTTATCAGAGAACAAGTGATTACCGAATGTAAACGAATACAATATGAATGTACGTCATATGGAATGGCGATCCATGTAAGACTGATCAGTCAATCTATGTGTACCTTGAATACCTGCGCACGAGCTGAATATACATCGTCGCAGAATGTATGGTGACTCAATGGTTCATTTTGTTCAAATGTTTTTAAGACTAAAACTGTAATCTGGATCGTACTGTGTACTTTACCAGTTACCATTAAGCGTCACCCACGGGAGGGTTTGGCTCCTGGTCAATGATGCGCATGGAAGCCTTTGACCAACGTCATCGTCTATTAGAAACGATAAATGGGTTTCGAGCGATTGTTGTTTGAACTTTAGAGGGTAAACAATCAAGCACTAAAAATCTTAGCTACCATCGACCTAGTGCGTCACAATGTGATCGCAAATGCACATGATGCGCAATCAAGGCTGAGTGTATTGTTGCGTTATGTGGCCTATATCATGTCAAACACTCCAAGAGAGCCTTTCACATATGTTGTGTTTATCATAAGAATAGACTGGCGCGTATTATAATCTGTCATATTCTCAACAATGACATGATACTTAATATTGCCAGGAGCAGCCGGCTTCAATTTTACTGGCCGCGATACAGCCTGAGATTCCGATTATTCACCATGGTTTTCAAAGCTCGAATATCCATGCTTTCTTATTAGGCAACTCTCAACAAAATATCAGGGACAATATGTCATTTATATTCAGTTATGGGGGAATGCGCAAGTTATATCAGATATCGGTAGAAACTTCTGCACTCTCGTTTTTACGTGTTATGGCCACTTAATATGTTAAATACATCGCAGGATGGGAACCATTTTTTCAAATAAAAGACGTGGATATTGCGCAATGCAAAGGAACGAGTCAATAGTCTGTGACTTCGACTCACATTTATTCACCCGGCAACCATACCATTTCAATAATATGTGTTGATCTAGTATTGGTAACGGTGACAACGACGTACTTGCAATTGGTCGAGCGATATTAAACCCTAATTGCCATCCCGTGATAATGCTAGAAAATGTAAGAACTCTTTGGTTAGTACATAACATAACATATATGGCATTTATATAGCGCCTGTTTCCAGGAAATAATCCTGCTCAAAGTACTGCACCAAAGCGATAATCCTAAGCATACATTAGTTCTAAACGACATATGCAATAACAATGTCAGCATAATATTAGGAATCATCCTGATAACACAGGTGTGGAGAACGAAATATGGGGTATAATTTCATATGTAGATGGAATAATGCAAGCACGATTAATGCAATGATGCTGAGACAGAAGGTGGGTCAATAATTTATGCGTTGAACCTGGCAAGAGATGACCTTAGTGTTTGGAATGCCAATGCCGACTACAAAGTGCCCTTTTGTTCACCTTGTGGCATAGAAGATGGCCTGAATTAGCTTGTCTGCCCTAAATCAGCTTTGCCAAATGTGGTTAAATTCCACTAACGTAATGAGCTCAAAAAAGTTTGCTAAATGATATGGCACATTTGAATGTGTGTCTGTCAGTTTTACGGCCTTTAACGAGTAACAGTGTGTCTTACCTTTGAAACACCTTTATCAAATGTGAAGTCTATGTAGTTTGTTTAATTCCTACATTAATAGGGTATTTCAGTTGTCAAATATTTTTTGAGACGGTGTAAGCATATCCGAGCGGCATGTGGTTCACATGATAATACAAAATACACAGCACCACGAAGTCGAAGAATTTGTGAACTCATGAATGCATTGCCATGATGAGCCTTTATGTCATTCATACAGATGTGTTGGTGTCGCTTCATAAATGGCTGATGTTATTCAATACGTGGATTTCGAGGTGATTATCAAAGTCTTATGTGAAATTTAATATTGGATTCCGAAAGAGTATGCATAGAATGGGGTGATGTATGGATATTGCACAGTGGTCTATAATACAATTGCCACTACATAATACGATAACGCACAGTGGCAACATAAAATGATGATATCGTATTAAGTCAGTATGCGTGAATTGTCGTTCTGAGCGTGGATATCATTTGGGCCATAACGTTCCATTCATCTGATACATTTGGTGCCGAGTATTTTGATGAACGCCTCAGATACTTAACTTTGTCATTTGCAACAACGTATTGTATGTCTCCTGTGATCGGTGGCTGTAACAAAAACGTGGTAGAAATTAACTGCTTCTATGGATAATGAAGTATATTGCATGCTAATACAATTGTGGTGAATCGTAACCTTCGTACATTTTACCAGATATGGTGCAACGTTTATCAGGGTTATTTTTAAAGATGTTTTTCTATAAGACACGTTCGCGTGCTTCTTGTCATTCTAGTGGCAGAGAATAACTTTTGGCCGGACAATTTAAAGAGTAAAATACGTACAATCATTACGTTTGCTCACCCATTTCATTAAACGCAACAAAACTCTCTACAGAAATTACAATAGTATAAAACGAAGTAACGGAAATTATACTTTGATCCACCAACTATCGTCTATGTTGCAGAATGAGTAGATTGTGTAATGTAGGTTACAGTTGCATGCGATCAATATGTTTCAAATGCTTACGTGCTCTTTGCAAAGCGCCTAAGCGGATAAGAAGACCATTACCAATTCTAAGCCGTATTAAATAGTAAGTTATGGGCGTGGATAGTCATTTATCATCCTTAAGTATGATCAAACACACCCTCAAAGGGATTTTCAATGCATGCATCCTCCGAGATACGATGTGGAGGGGTTTTTCTATTTTAAGTACACAATCACTACTCTAGGTTGGATCTAAATTCTGTTTTGTAATGTAATATATCCAAGTACAGTTTTAAGAAGACCCTTCCCAAAGCTAGGCCATATTTAATGTAGGCAAATGTCGTGGATAGGATAGCAATCAACGTTAAGTGTGATTGAACACGTGTTCAATTGGAATTCCAATGCACGAACGCTGCCAGACCCCATAAGGCCGGTCTATTTCGTCACATGCACATTCACTTCGTTGCTTCTGTGGCCTTGCATGCTTGTGTTGGTAATCGAAATCATCCATTGCTACAACAGAATATCGATAATATACATACGTAGTAATACAAGGAGGTGATGTTTTAAGCCAATTTTCATATATTGCCTTCACAAAGCCTGCTCCAAAGAATGCCTTATCATTCTACTCATGCAAGTCTATCATGACGAAATGAACAATCGGTAATCAACATTGGTTTGCAATGTTCGCAAAAGTTAGATAAGTATATACGGCTTCCTGGTGAAGACGAGAATGTAGACGAGGGTGATGGAATGATGGCACTTGACGCAAAGCATGCTAGAGCATTGATATGTATGATACAGTATCATTACTGATTCTGGTATTGTATCATCGGTAATTTTTTACCTTATTTACTATTTGATAAGCTTCTATTTACATGTTTAGCTTTGCATTATTAATGGTTATAGACTGGCAAATACTTTGGAATTTCGAGTTCCCTTGTTCTGACTCAACAATTTCTTATTGCTCAATTTGACGCTGTTCGACTCAAACAAAGTTTCCAATATTGAGGATTGTGGGGCAGATAATGACACATATAGACAGAAATATCGCGCAATTGAATATTGGCTTTAAACATTACCACTCAACGATGTTTTTCGCGTTAAATGTCACAAATGGGCCTTCAATTAACTGTGATAGTAAGCCAGTATCGTTCATGAATCTACATGACAATATAGGTATAACTAGAGCTTCCCGTTCCCATAACGCTGCGTTGTGTAAGAGAACGGTGCTCACAATATTTTTGGTCGTTGCTGAGTTAAATGTAGGCAGTTAGCATATAGGCAAAGCGTCTGAATTCATTAGCCGATGTCGCAATAGTGCAGTGGTTGTGTGATTTACTCTATTTACGTGCTGGGTCAAAAAGCCATTTTCATTACGGTCACAGTTGCTGAGGATTCCGACGAACAACTTCACGGATATTATTACTGACAGCTCCCATATGAAAAGTCATACCTTTTTCCAACCACCACCATTGTGTTATTCATGTTAAATCTCATGCACTGATCCATTGCGCAAAGCTGCCAGTATTGCTGCAAATATAAATGCGTCTAGCAACTAGAATAACACTCTTCCTCACGTCTTTGCACAATCTTGACTTATATACAGACGTACAGAGCGGACTCGGGTGGAAATGTCTGCATGGCTCATAAAGTGACCTAAAAGAGAGCTTATGGACCTTGGCGACATTTGTCTAGACGTTAATGCAACTCATTTAGCATCATACGGATGCAATAACTATGTTGTTAACCCTGAAGCATTAGGTCCAATAGGTGACAACCCCGTCATCGGATTGGATCAGCGAAAGGATTATATAGCGTAAGTCTGTGCGAACCTAATCATGTGCAATGTGTTTTCGGCCCATATACTCAGACATGAAAGGACAGCTACGTTGAGTAAACTACAATAATATCATGTGACACAGCTTCCGCATCAATATCACGGTGTAGAAAATATTCATCAGCCCAGGATTGATTCATTAGGTTTTAATCTATCAGAAGTGTCAGAGAAGTGTGCTGATTCCACTTAACATATTATTGTTTATGCACATCATTGATGCATGGTGCCGTGCTTATCCTGATCCTGGACCATTCTCAGAAGCTCTGGAACAAGAATTGTATGCAATCGTGACCTTTGTGGCACACCTGGCTAATATTGAGGATGACATATCTCGGGAATTACGTCAGATTGCGTTTCATGACACAGACAAATCGGAAAACTTATAGCTAAAGAGCTAGGATATATAAGAGGTTATGTAGAGGCATCAAATAATAGCGAATCTAATATCTTACGCTAAGGTGACTTTTAGTGTAAACCAACGGAAACAAATTCCACGAAATTATTTTAGAACGAACGCAAATATTTTACAAATATATGACGCACTACCATTAGTAACAAGATCGACCTGTAAGACGAGGGCAAAATCGCAGTTGTTGTGTCATATAGATAGTAGTCTTAATAACGACATACGTGAACATTCTGCACACAGTATGCATATGATTGGCCAAGTACGTAACAACAAATGCGACAATCGACAAAATGTTTGTTGCCATCGCACGGTTATTACCGATTGAAAAGGCGATTGATTTTGTTTTCTTTTCTTAAACTTTGGACGGATAATGCTATCATTTTTGTACAATAAGTGAACATTTGGTAAAGATTGAACAAAACGAGTCTGGGTTCTGTTTTAAAAAAAACCTTAGTTAGGCTACAAAATAGTGAACATTTTTGAAAGATTGAACAAAACGAGTCTGGGTTCTGCGCAACATTGTTGACGACCACAACCTGAACTGATCAAGATAACTTGGCGCAATCAATCGCCGAATAAACATACAAACAAACAAACCGAACTGATCAAGATAACTGGCCTTTCGCCAAGTTAACAAGGCAATATGAGGGTTTGCATAGGCACAAACTTACCGTAAATCTAAACCCTTATGTATGAGAGCCTTTTAAAGAGAGCCAAGGAATGTAAATGCCACAAACATAATCTACATCGAACATATGATAGCCGAAGTACCAATGCTAGTGAATCATGCGTATGCATTTTCATAACATACACCTTTGCACTTATATCTCATTGCATATCCGGTTGACAGGGTTCAAGGCCCACTGTTATAAGTAGCATTATTGACATACTGTCCGTTGCTATAATCTGCTTACACCAACCATACACACTACACAAACCTATAATTTAACGATTGCATGACGAAACGAGGTAGTCCGTGCACATTTCCACTGAAGGGTCCCAAGTGTTATTGATTGTTGCTGTGATCGCTAGTACTTGCGTGTGCACCTCCAAGCAATACACAACCTTCTAAATGTCAATGAAAGAGGGCCTCACTTGCGTATGGGTTAATACAACTTCTTGTTATATAATCTTATCATGGTGCTTGCAATCGTTATTCCATAATCCTATCGGCTGGAAACGGTTCCTGCTTTATATGTTGATAAGGTTTTCTCAACTGCACGGTAGCATATTAAATGAATTTTAATTTGAACAATACCGTATTGAACCAGCTTATCCTTGTTCCAAAGTAACACACTTGTGATGTGCGATGAACGTAAGTCCGTCAATGATGCTGAGGGTCAGTATCCTCAATGGCAAATATCGCGATTGTACAACAGCTTTGTGGTTATCGCTGCTCGCGTTTGTTTTGGTACAATAACTATGATTGCTGGAACAGGCATTAACGCCCGTGTTCACAATTGATCATGAGGGTTATAACAAACACATGACATATTTCATGCCATTCTTAGTAGGTCAATATCTACCATGACTCACATGACCACCGCAATCGTGTTAGATGGGTTGTGAGGGTGGAAGGGGGGGGGGGTGGTTGAAGGATGTCCAAAAACACAAGTACACAAAACACACGCAAGCGTACCCACAATACTCGGGGCGGGTGTAAACGCGTTACTTATTAAGAAAACATTATTCGGATGATATTGCGTCGCCTTGTGCAATTTCATTACAAACCCACAAAGAGCATCTTTCAATTGTGTTATGCTTCTAATAAGAAAAACAATTGCTTGCATTCTTATTGGTCTTATTCTAGATAAGGACATACTAACTAAATAAAACCTAGAGCAACCGGCTTCTATGCTACTCTTTGTGGTACAGCTTAAGAGTCAGTGATGGAATGCAATTATCCATCCTGGTGTGCCTATATCTTATTGTCCGTGAGTTTTAATTTGGCACGGATTGACCAAGGCTATTGTTGGAGAAATGAGTCGGTTATATCAAAAGTTTATGTTGAACCCTCAGAACGATATCGCCTCTGTGAGGTTGCACTTTTCATTTTCACCGCAAATGATGAGATCCGCCGTTGTGTATTGCAATGTTTCTAAAGGACGGTCTGAGGGAAGCTACAACGATGATATCGCATAATTAGTACTGGTCGAGTGTTATCATACTTAACAGATGATAAAAAATCAATATTCTTATTCTCATCGTGCCTGTATTTAACGCACCCAAACCGTCATTCAGCAAAACTAACGTGTCATATAATTTAAAGTATATTCACCGGATTGCTTTGCTATTATACAGCTGTAACTGCTTCGCTATGATCTGAGCCAAGTGTGCAGTGCAGACGATGTCAAGCTGACCGTTACATTACTGTACACAAATGATAACTACAGGAGGACTACGTACCAAAATTGTTGTAGTCGTCAGAATAAATGTTCCGAATTTCTCCTAAACATATGCTAAAATGCCAAGCTCCCCGATGTTAACCCTAAGCACCGAAGTAAGGCCAATTTCTATTTTTTTCCACGCTGGTTTAGTCCAAATTGATCCTTTCGCATTGAAACGAAAAACTCAAACCTTTGTGCTTAATGGGATCACATATTTGAATATGTTCTTGTCATTTTGACTGACACCAATGTATCTTGTGATGTATACAATACAAATATTGTTAAGTCGGGTAAGCCATTATTATAATGAATTGTCGTTCATTGTTGCTCGTCAGACAATAGCAAAGGATAGTCAATTGCAGAAGGGTGAGATCAACCAGTCTGTTGTCTTGCCAGATTTATGTTATCTCTAGTGCATTATCGATTAACTGAACGATTGATGTTACTTAGTTGTTGTTCAATGAAATATTATGAGTCATCACCTTGTTATCTAAATGAGAGTCACATGGGAGCCTGATATTGCAACTGGAGTCGCGTGTTTCGGCAGCAGTTATGACCGAGCACTGTAAGATTGATGTAAATACTCCAACAATAGTGCAGCAGCGCGAACTGATAACATATACTGTTCATCGATGACTATTAGCAAATAAATTCTATTGCACAAAAGAATACTTGGCCTCATATTTCCAAATCTTACATGATGTAATCCGGTGGTTGGTTGTTTGATAAATGCTTAGCGGATTAAATCGCTGATCTGAAATCTACTCAACTGCCGTAGGGGTGGTGGGATGTCATATTTTCTGCATGAGGCTGATGTCTAGGCATTTATACGTGAAACCGTTCTCCTACTCAACTGTGAGTAAAACTCAAGCTGTGGTACATATATAGTCATATACAAGACAGCTAATATTTACTTATTAATTTATGCATATATATATATTATATATAGCATATACTGAGGTTTATATATATATATTTTGATATATGCAATCCTTCTGTCAATCATACATATTTAGAAACTAACGACGTCTTACAGAAAGAAATGACATATAGTATATATATATATATATATATATATATATATATATATATATATTATTTATTTATATATATTTTATATATATATATATATATACATATATATATATATATACATGTATATATATATATATATATATATATATATATACATAAATATGTGGAATATATATATATAAATATATGCATATATATATACATATATGAATATATATATATAGATATATATATATTATATATATATATATATAGATATCAATATATATATATATATATATATATATATATATATATATACATATATGTTTATATATATCAATATATATATATATCTATATATATATATATATGTATATATCGGTATATATATACATGTATATATATCTATATATATATATCTATATATATATATATATATATATATATATATATATAACTCGTGGCGCCTTAAATTCTACATGTATATATATAGATATATATATATATATATAGATATATATATATATATATATATATATATATATATATATATATATATAGATATATATATCTATATATATATATTATATATCTCTATATATATATATATATATATATCTATCTATATATATATATATATATATATATATATCTATATCGATATATATATAATCCGACAATAGATAGATATATATATCTATATATATATATTTTGGTCATATCGTTATAAATATCTATGTATATACTTTTGGATCAATTCGACGAAACTCTCTATATATCTCTCTCTCTCTCTATCTCTTTTTGGATCTATTTACTTACACTTGCTCATTCAAATTATGTGATATCGCGGATGCAAAACATTATACATCTGCCTTGTACAGCTTTCAGTTAATATCTTCATTCAAAACTTATTTTAGAAGATTATGAAAGTTATAGGCCAAAATGGTTGAACTAAAATAGTCGTGATAGTTTTGTCATGCCAAAAACCAACCATTTTGGAACTTTTCTATAAAACCAATCATTTTGGCCATTTTATATAACCAACCATTATGGCCATTTTATATATCTAACCATATTGGCGATTAAAATAAACAAATGAGCCGACCAGCCCTTTTTGCCTTCCGATGTCACCAACCATTATTATCCCAACCAACCTACTACTACTGACAAACCATCGTTTATACAACCTTGGGTTACAAAGCTTCGAAGGTCTATGAAACCATAAACGACTTAAATTAAATTCCTACAAACAAGCTTATATAAAGTATTGCGCGTTTTTAGGTCTTTCGGGAACCGAAAGAAACTTTTTTCGATTTCTCATTGTTTATACATAATTCGATCTGTACATTCACAATATTCAACGAGCCATGAAGAAAAAAGTGAAGTTAAATTATCGGCGCGATTCCACGAAATGCTGACGCAATGTCTTGCTCCGAAAAGTTCCGAACCTTGCCGAGCGGCAGGTGGAGAACGTAGTAAATATGCATTAAAGTCACCTATTTTAAGGAAGGGAGTTCTTCAACGTACCCGTTATTAATTTGGATACAAGTTTATACTTAGGTACTGCGAGTTTTAACAAGAATTAGTGATACTTAACATTCTGAAGATTGTCGTCTCTAATATTGGAGCACGGACGATTCCAATTCAAATATGCACGTAGGTCATATATTTGAACGTATTTATATTCTTATTCACGGATAATTAAACTGCCATCATTAAAGTTATTGCTGTAAATATTATACATATCGATTGCTTTGGGCGGATTAATGTTATTTAACCACTCTGAACACTGTAATCTGTCTGTCAACGATGTTGGACAACATCCCTCGTCCCTTGAATCGGGAGAGTCCAAACAGCTGTCACTATTTATCTCCGTGCGACATGGCGGCAGTCTTGCCGCACATGGCCAAAGTTGCAAAATCCGCTTTAATTTGGTGCCACAAAAGCAACAAGGTGATAATCTTAAATCAGTTCCAATTAAATGAAAGAAGAAGTTTTTATATATAGTAAATGAAAGGCAAATAAGATATGGTAATTTGAGAGCAAATAACTTTAGACTGAAGCTATTTGGGTGTCTCCCAAATCGGTCGGGTTGACAGGCTCCTGTGAAGTCCTGAGCAGCTAGCTAGCTGTATACTGAATGACACGGAGCAGTGGAGGCAGCATCACATAGCGTTATGAACCCAGTCCCCGCTCTTATATTATATGGTTCATTAATTTATTTTCGTATTGTTAAATGTTAACTGCAATCATGCAAACCAGCCGAGAAGTTTAGGCAACAGGGCACTAATCAAAGTATGTGCATGTCATATAATGATGTGTCCAACTGCGTAAGTTCATGGGTTTATTCACAATTTGCTTCATCAAGTGTCAAACTGACCTCCAATTGATTAATTGTGCATTCTTTATTACATGTTTTATCTGTTCACGAAAGAGCATCATTGTCTTGCATTACATTACATTTATTTTGAGAATTAAACTGAATCCCATCTTTCAGTGTGAATGATATAAATCCCCTCAGGACACCATGATTAAAACATGGATTAAACAATCTTTAAGTTTTAAATATATCACCTTTATTCAGTTTGCCACATAATAACATGTAGTTACAAAATGAAAAAAAAACAGCAGCATCTGCAGGCAATATGCTGAAGAATTTGTTAAGGTCAGGACTAGGCAGAAGATGAATTTGTTTTTTTTGATTATTAAACTTTGATTGTTGTTCACTTGCCTATCTAGGGTCACTTAAATTCTACAAAAAAAAAGTATCCACAATATAAGCATTCAGAGTTGATTCAGCTGAATAAATTGACTTAATGGACTGAATGAATTGACCTCATAAGGGTTAACAATATAAGGAAATCAATTATCAGGATATCATTATCAAGCAAGGCATATCTACAGATAAATTTGAACATGATCAGCAGGAACTTCGACAACAGTGCCTTATGTTGCACTATCAGTAATAAACTTTCAAGAGGTCCAGTCTTGGTGGGTTTCCATTAGGACACAATTAGTGAATCCATACAACAGCTTGTCCATATGATTCAGCAAAAGATGATTCTACTGCTGTGCCCCAGCTAAAGTTGCACATTCTGTTACACACACTAAGTTAACTTGTCAAACTACCTATCAGTCTTATATCATAAGAACTAAAGGAAGTCAATGTAAAACATTACACAACATTAATTCTAACCAACCTGATAAGGTTGATCATTAATACAACATGTCACATGAATCAAGGAAGTAAAAACTCTCATGTGGCAGAAACTGAATCTACATTAGAATATAAACTAATAGAATATTGGTAAAACACATTGTAAGCCTGATCTTATCAATATGCACTTAAACTGCAATTATATAACCAATAACAAACCGCCCACCCATCAATAATTAATGTTACCTTCATTCATTGACCACTGATGGCAACTTTAACATTCTCCTTCTGGGTATCGAGATAACAGGCATTGACTAGTGACCACCAGGAAAGTTGCTATGGAGCTTAGCATTGATACATATACTAGAATTCAATGCTTGACTGCTCCCCTGGGTTGGCTATGGTGCACTTCCTTCTGTCACTTAACCACTGATAAAATGGTGTCTCATCCACATAAGCCAGCTCTTTTCACCCTTAACCTGAGGTCACATTTACAATTGTGCACATCTGAAAATCAGTATATAGTGAGGATGAGGACATACATATCTGATGTTCATCTGGAGATGATTATGTGACAAAGCCAGATGTTCAGAATAAGTCTACAGCCTAGAGAGCTTAGTTCAGTCATCAGTAACAGGGCTGGAAGTTAACTAAAATGGCCACCCGTCCTGACCTGTCCTGATGACGGGTGGCCATTTTAGATGTTAACTGGCCTCAAGAAATTCTACCCCTCAAAAAAAAAAAGATGCCATGTTAGGAGAACCCCAGGTCAGTGACATACTTGGCTGGTGACAAGAACCCCAGGTCAGTGTACCGACTGGCTGGTAATAAAAAAAACCCCAGGTCTGTGTCATGCTGGGCTGGTGATGAGGTGGTGATATGAATTGCAGATAAATACAGAGCAGATTAAGTGTTCAACAATGAGACACTATACACAGGTGCATGCATCATAACTGCAAGACCATCAATCAGGACCAGGTGGAGCTTAACAGTCATACTGGGTAAACAGAACTTCGGATAATAATTCTACTTAAACAGACTGTTGAAGCCATACTCACACACAACAAATACAGATAATACTCATTGTTTCAGTCATTTTAGTCATTCTTATGGTTTTAACAAAAATTACATTTAGACATAACATGTCTTATTAAGCCCCAGTGATTGATATATCTCAACGGAAAATGATGAACAAGAGAAGCCAAAACATTGATGAAGCCACAACATTGATGAAGCCACAACATTGACGAAGTCACAAAATTGGTGAAGCCACAGTGTTGGTGAAACCACAATATTGGTGAAGCCACAGTATTGGTGAAGCCACAATATTGGTGAAGCCACAGTTTTGTTGAGGCCGCACTATTGGTGAAGCCACAATCATGATGACGCTACAGTATTGGTTATGCCACAACACTTGTGAAGCTACAACAATGGTGAAGCCACAGTCTTGGTAAAGCCACAGTAGTGGTGGAGCCACAATATTGGTTAAGCCACAACATTGGTGAAGCCACAACATTGGTGAAGCCACAGTATTGGTGAAGCCACGCTAGTGGTGAGGCCACAATATAGGTAAAGCCACAACACTGGTGAAGCCACAACATTGGTGAAGCCAAAATATTGGTTAAGCTACAACACTGGTGAAGCCACAACATTGGTGAAGCCACAAAAGTGGTGAAGCCAAAATATTGATAAAGCCACAACATTGGCGAAGCCAAAATATTGGTGAACCGTGAAGCCACAGTATGGGTGAAGCTATGTTATTGGTGAAGCCACAATATTGATGAAGCCACAATATTGGGGAAGCCACAGTATTGGTGAAGCCACAACACTGGTGAAGCCACAATATTGGTTAAGCTCCTAAAACTGGTGAAGTCACAATATTGACGAAGTTGTACCTTATACATGCATGCAGAAGAAAACAAATTTTCATGGTGGTTTAGCACATGGACCTTAATATTTCAAATGTAACTCATTATGTAGAATAGTGAGGAGGTCATGTGGCCTCATCTCTGATGAAGCCACATGACCTCCTCATTATTTTTATCTTTAACTGTACATTTATTTCAAATCACCAAATGTCATGAAATGATAAGACTAAGGAATATTTTTTTTCACTAAGCAAGAGCCTAAAGCCCTAAAGCAAAACACTGCTCCCTTTGATATGAGGAGATATCTTGCAAAGATAGATGAGCATAATTGTGATGTTTGGACAGCTGATACTGTTGCCCATCTTGAACAAATAAATTTCCTAAATAGGGCTGATAAACCAACACAGCGGATATGAATCTCCAATATGATTCAATTGAGATGCCGGGTCCATAATATTAAACCCAGAACAGTAGGTAAAGCAGTTTATATCATATCATGAGTGCTGCTAGGCAAAATGTCATCGCAAACACTTAGTCAATCTAACTGCCTTACAATAAAGACAGAAGGCCATGGCTATTGAACTCTGCTTCTTTTGGCACGATTTGTATTAACAAGTTATGACAGCATTTAATCATAGCTTTTATAGCATAACATTGTATTCAATGATACACCAGGGCTGAACAATAACCCCCAAACCCACTTGTCTGGCATCAATAGTGCATCGCCAAGTAGTTATGCAAATAGTTTTAGCATTTAAGCCAAATAATTTAAGTTTTTTAGAAATGATTCGCCCAAACACCCATGAGCTATTAATAACATTTTTCCTGGAACAAGAAATTTTAATTTGCTTTAATTTAGCACGTCAGAGGTCAAAAGCTATAAAGCTATAAGTTAAAGTTTGCCAGGATATAAGGACATGATAAACCCCAGTTTTCACTTGACCAGTATAATTGATAACAATCCTAACATTTTGGCTGAGGTCAAGGACCATACAGATCTGATTTCTAGTTAGCAAAGAGATACTGACATGAGAAGGCCCTTTGTAGGATTTGAGATCACTAGCTTAATTTATAACCAAATGTGACATCAAAACTTTTAATACCCCATTGGGTTAATAGGCACAGGATATTATTCAATAATAATCCAGGGGTCAAAGGTTATGCTGGAAGATTTGATCAATGAGGAGTTGCTAGCTTGTATTATAAGAAAATGTGCCATCAAGAATTATTCCCAATTATGTAAATCTCTCAGGAACAAAACATACGAAATATAAGAGTGGTTCATGATTAATTTGAGACTGGTATTCCCTATTTGGTTAACATGGCTAAGTGATTATTTTTCAATAATAAGGTCACAAAGGGCTGATATTTTGTTTGTAAGTGACAGTCAATATAACAGTGGCTTGTATTATTAAAAAAATGTGATACCAAAAGTTTACAAGCAGACAGATTGACAGAGCAAAGCTGTGCTGAGAAGTATATATATTAATGGTTCCTGCCTAATATTACCTTATAAGTGGCATGCAACATGTCCGGGATGGAAACTAATCAAAGGGACCATCCAATTCATGCATAACCAGTCAGTTTGTTACATCTTGGGAACTGCACTGTCCTAAAAAGGCCTCATGTGATTTGGGGTTTCAAATATGTTTAATACCACCATCAAAACTAGACCAGATGCACAGATTTTAAGACTAACTTACCAATGATCACGGCATTAATAGCCTGCATATGATAGATTCAAATGAGGTGATTGTTCTATTAAAGAATTGGATTACAAGCATTGAACTTTTTTTTTTTGAAAGCTTCTATTGAAATCAAAAGGATCACTTTCCTGACTAATTAATGGCAGGAGTTTGACACTGTCCATGACTGAACTATCATGTAACATTTTATCAAACTAATAGGAATGTAATAAAGAACTCATGTTTTAGTGTATTGGAATGAAATATAATATTAGCATATCATGCTATATAAAAGTACTTTAAAATGTAGGTTAAGGGTAACATTACTGGTGGAAGTATATAATTCAGTGATGTACAATGCAAAATATCAATCTACAGTCTTTGTCTATAATCATGTCCAATAAAAGTACTTTAAAATGTAGGTTAAGGGTAACATTACTGGTGGAAGTATATAATTCAATGATGTACAATGCAAAATATCAATCTACAGTCTTTGAAAACAAAATGGTACAATCCCCCCCCCCCCCCCCCCTACCACGCCGTACTACAACCAGGATTTTGGTATGATGGACTATGACACTAGCTATCCTAGTGGCTACTGTCATTGTCCACCACACAACATTGTAAGTTACAGTGCATGAAGTCGGAAGACGAGTGGGATCGATGATGCTGGGTCCCCTAACTTAACAAGACTATTGGAGCGTCT
Organism: Urechis unicinctus; assembly: GCA_034190875.2. Taxonomy (NCBI): domain Eukaryota; kingdom Metazoa; phylum Annelida; class Polychaeta; order Xenopneusta; family Urechidae; genus Urechis; species Urechis unicinctus. The sequence continues at coordinate 33,841,477 of CM067344.1, forward strand.
GGGGGTACTGTGATACCGGAGCGCATGTCCGCTGTCAAGATCAGCAGATACCACAAACCAAAATACCAGGCTGACAGTGGGCGAAATGGCATTGTTTACATCTGACAGATGGTGCAAAATACCGCTCGCTGAAATGTCCAACACGGTTAAATGTACGTTTGGAAATGCAATTTTTAAAGAAAATCAATGGTAATCGGTAGCTCTGTTCAACCAAGCTGCAGGCATCAAGTAACAATAACGTGGTATCTAGGTATTGTTGGTTGTTAATTGTGTGATCGGTAAGTGTGACTGCGAGCGGCAAAGCTCACGTCCGGAACAGCCCTGTGAAACTCGCTAACTACTGTAAACTACGGGTATTTCATAATTTGTCATACATAAAATTTTTCCCTTTACAATAACGTTTATTGATACATGAAAGATATTCAATAAATAAACGTTGGAATAATACTGACCAAATAAGAATCAAATGGTAAGAGACCGTGTAAAATGGTCATGGCTGACCGATCGCGTTTGTTTATATTCGCTCATGTACTGGAAATTCCACGTGGTATGGAAAGCTGAAATTCTTACAATCCCAAAATATACCTTCAACTTAAGCCTGCGGTTCCGTTCGTGGGGACAATTGGATTTTACGACATAAGCAAACTGATAACACAAAACAATCTGGCTAATTATTCCCTTGTTAAAAACAGTCGGTTGATACTTTATGATTTTATTTATTACTTGAAACTTAACACATCACAGATCGAGAAAACCGGTATCGCATTCCAGTGAGATTCTCTAAAAGTTTTATATGCTGAACTGCGTCTCCAATTTCCAGCTTAAGTGCTGCATTTGTTCTTATTTATCTAAATTGAACATTATCAGACGGATAGATATTGAGAAAAAAACTCTTTAAATGAGTTGACAAAGACTTACAACCCCGGATTTCCCAGTAAAATCGCCATTTTTTTTACATCCGTCCGTTGAGATATTTGAGCGAGTGCCGCCCATTTCCGTTGAACTGCCGATTTATATATTCATTCAAAATTTGTATGTTTTCATTTGAAGAGATAATTTAAAACAAAGAATTGTTTATTGAAGTTAAAGGTCACACAAATCATGAATGTAAGTTTGAAGCAAATATACATCGAACAAAGCCATATAATGACCGATTATTCAACATGGACAAAATGGTCGTTGGGGCTAAAATGTAAATTCACGGAAATGGATTTAACGCCAAACAAAGAGGATAGTTACCCCAAAAAATAAGATTCCAACCTTAGGAGTAGTAGCAAACAAAGTTACACTTTGTTGGGGAAGCGCAGTTGTGTAAGCCTATGAGGTGACGCTGACTATTTTGGCCCCAAGATCGTCGACCAAAATGTAAGTATGGGCCAAAATAGTCGGTGAATTGTACCAAAATGGTCGGACTTGTATATATATATATATATATATATATATATATATATATATATATATATATATATATATATATATATATATATATATATATATATATATATATATATATATATATATATATATATATATATATATATATATATATATATATATATATATATATATATCTCTATATATATATATATATATATATACAAGTCCGACCATTTATATGGGCTGCAAATTAATGGTCAAGTTGTTGTCTGCGACCGTCATCCGCATGTTGGCTAGGCTATCGTAATACTAATTTGTTATAAATGGGGTCATAATCGTCTTGTTATTTGAATTCGAATTACCGACAATCGAAATAATACATCAACAATATAGACAAGTGGGATATTATCATGCATTCCACCACACTACTGATCTTGCAACGGCTTACTCTCCAAGGCAAATATTCAAGTATTGTACGTATCCTCTTTCAGTTGTGCTGTGTAAAATTGAAACCCATGGTAGTGCCAAGTCGACATTCTGACAGTCTGAAAGGACACCATTTGAAAACATGCCGTCATTCAGCATAATAAATGTCATTACCAGCAACCATGGCGAATTCAGCATTTATGGGTATGTTGATCTTCTGCACTGTGCACATGGCTGGGATTTTTTTGGCTCTACGAAGCTTGTCCCCCAGAGCTATTAGAATAGGATTATGCATATATACAGTGAGCAAGCCTTCTTAGCGGTAGCCCGTATATCGTACCCAGGTATATGTTTCAGACCTGCATAGGGATATGTTTAATATTCATAACAAGGTGGTGAATGTAACACACAGTTTATTGGTGGTCAACACAAGCCTTTGATATTATCATATTGTTCAATGATATAATAATCTCCAATATGTATAGGGCACCTTTCAGATATGATCAGGTTTTGCGTTGATTGTTTTCTCATATATTATAACTAACGACGTTCCGACTGCTATATTATTCGATATATTTCAACCTGCTCGATCCAATTATCAATCATGGTTTGCGTATAACCTATCATCAGTGTATTGTATAGTGGGCCTGTCAGCGCGCAAGAACATGATATCTGAAAGCAAGCATAAATTATGTAACACGATAAGGGGGGTATTATTAAATGCTCTGGCACCGTCTGAAGAAATCTGTGGAGATTTGTCCAGAGATCATAGACCCCTTGCAGACTGGTATTCAGCAGTAACTTTCTGTAGGTAGTTTAGCTCGGTAATATTAACAGCCTTAACGTAGAGTAGAATTAAGTATAAAATGCGTTTTTCAACAGGAAGCCAATGAAGGGTATGCATGATGTAATGAATTTAATCCCTGTGCTTCCCTTTCAAATGTTAGGTCGGCTATGTAATCATAACGCAAGACAAAACGTGTTCTTGACATCAGGATATAAATAGTGCAGTAGTAGCAAATAAGATCGCTACACTACGCATCCAACTGATTAGAGATGATCAAGCGATAATAGTGGTATTTGGGTTTAAGAAAACAATGGCGTCGAATAGAAGAGTTGCCAGGGATACTGACCTATTCATTCAAGAAACTGTACCCATTCGATGGTTATCGATATAGTGTACTAGGATGTGTCTATCGCGAATAAGTCCTTTAAGAAGATATCAATCAAGTCAAAAAATGTTTGTGGAGGTTTGTTGTACAGCAATGCCGTCCTGTCTGGGAGTGCAATTCGGGGCATGTCGCTGTGTTAAATGAACTAAGTTTATATTAAGCGAATCCAATATTTGATGCCTTTTTGTCTTCACGTTCCCTTTTTATCATTATCAATTATTTAATGCATGCACCTCAAGCATGTGATATATTAATAACCACAAATACATCACAAATGTGTATGGTGCAAGTTGTCACATAAATTCACCAGACATCCTCGACTGTTACGTACGATCTCGATCTCTAGAAGAGTGTTTGCACCTGACCAAACGAAACCAATTAAAGGATTCATTAACTCATTAAAAAGAAGCTCTATATTCGATAGCCCTAAATTTGTGACTTACCGCGTCCTCATCATTGATTAAAATTGTATGCTTCAATTCATGATAGAAATCGTCAATGCAGAGAGCCATAACCGATTACAGCCACAGTTAACATTGTGCGGTGGGTGGATACAGGTTCTAAGTTTATTTTCCAAAGGACAAAGGAAGTATGACATGCGATTGGGATTATAAAAATATATTGACATTAAGCTGAAATTTGGCTACCTGATCCATTCAGTAATTCGATACTGTTAATTGCAAATGTTACCTAATATGAATGGATCACGTCAACATAGGCTCCAGTTGATCACAGGCAAAATACACAACAAAATTTTATGACAAATTACTATTTAAATATATCACAGCAGGGATACACTGGCGATAAAGCAATAAAATACCGTTTTCAGTCGTGGATATCAGGAATCATTAGCGCCACCAATGATGTACCTTGGTTATAAGGCTCGTGGGGATTGCTTTTGCAATTTACACACATGGATATAGCAGTTTGATAAACATATCATAGCCACGGCACAGCCATCTCTGCTGTTAAAGCGTGGAGCACCATCAGCCACAATCGTGAATGAACAAACATGCTTTTGGAATAACAACATTGCAAGCCTGATGAGCGGCAATTGTGCACGCAAAAATAAGCAATTATTAACTGTCAGTGTCATGGGGCATCAAACACATCTATACCCATTCCTAAAGGGGCAAGCTGATCTCTGTTGGAGTGTACACTAATAACTTTGTGCACAAAGTGTGTTGGATTATTGCCGTAGTATGACCTAGCGACGCATTTCAAAACGACTATATATATATATATATAGAGATATATATATATATATATATATATATATATATAGATATAGAGAGAGAGAGAGATATAGAGAGAGATATAGAGAGAGAGAGAGATATATATATATAGAGAGATATCTCTAGATCTCTATCTAGAGAGAGAGAGAGATCTCTCTCTCTCTCTCTCTATCTCTCTCTATCTCTCTCTCTCTCTCTCTCTCTATATATCTCTCTCTCTCTCTATCTCTCTCTATCTCTATCTCTCTCTATATCTCTCTCTATATATCTCTCTCTCTCTCTATATCTCTCTATCTATATATCTCTCTCTCTATATCTATCTATATATATATCTCTCTCTCTCTCTCTCCTCCTATCTCTATCCCTATCTACATACTTCAACATCATTCGTAATCTGAAGCGCCCACACACTTTATTGTCTGTCTGTTTACTTGTCCATGTGTTGTGATGGCTATCAACGGGCGTATGGGCATTGGACTAAGGGTGTTAATTATTCATATAGCTAGTGTGTTGGTGTATCAAAAAACAATGCCCCCAATTTTCACATATCCTTTTACAAAATTTTAATAGTAATCAATGAATCGTTCCTAGTGGAATATGTTTGCATCAAGATGAGATCCTACTGATATTCTGAGGGATCTTTTCAGATCACCAATTATGGGGGATGAAGTTAGCTGTAGCTGGTGTAGCACACTCGCACCCCCAGCAAAATTGAATAAACGTCAAAGTTTTCAACAACCCAAATCACACCTGCGTCGCAAGGTCATCTAATTAAATTCCAACCAAATGCAAACAGAAAATCAGGCCAGGCATTTCATTAACGTCATTTCCGCGGAGACTAGAGAGAAGGGTATGGTGTTATAAACGGGACGTAAATCTCATCCACTTGTCTATTCATTCAGTTTGCTAAATCAATAAACTCCTATGTTTACCTCTGGGGGAAGTTGTTAGGACTCTTTTGAAATTACTTTAATGATCAGCTAGTCTTTATTCTATGAAAGTAATGGGAGTGCCAATTTCATCAGACATTCACAATCGTAGGTTCGACGATGATGCAACGAATGACGCTGGATGATAAAAACCTTGAGGGACTATTGCTTTTAGATGTACTGTTTAATTTCCTAGAAACCCTGTCGACTATTGCTCTTTTAAATAGCTTTATATCCTTTCTGGATATTATGCATACTTCGAAGTCGTCAATATAAGTTAGACCATAGAGTGGGTAAGTCGCAAGTTGCTGTTGATTTCCCAGAGGGAAAAAATAATCTCAGAGTGGCCATTGCAAATAAACCATATTGTTCTGCATATAATACTGTACCCACGTAACTGCAATAAAACATACCATTGCAGGAAGTATTTACAGTCTTGTGACACTTGGGCACTTGGCTTTTGCTATATTGATCCATCTTCGATGTCAAACGATAAGCGTATCTTATTCCAGCAAAGCAATTGAAGCCGTTAATGATTGGACCGTCCATCTTAAGCCGCACTCTCGATTGACTTGCGCCTATGGAATACCAACTTACTCATCAAACAGCATATGCGGGTGACATAAACGAACAACCAAACCCATCTTCGAGGACTTCGAGGATATCAAAACGCACGTAGGACCAACGTCATAAGAATAAATATTTGTACTCTTTTATATATGTTTCTAAGTTGCCGGGTAATTCTGCTCTATGGTAATTACCCATTGCGCTTGTTCGGCAATGCAGTTGATATTTTACTCCAGCCAAACTTTTGCATCAACAACACTTTATAGTTTGATTGTTTGTTGTTGTTGTTTAATTGATCAAAGGACAGCATGTTCAACATTAATTGCGATAACATCAAACACAAATTGTCTTGAGTGTGGTTAACTTGGCGTCTACAATGTCCAGTATTAATAAGCTTCAACTGAAGACTCGTTACTATGGGATGCGCAGTAAGTTATATAACTGGGACTAATGCTAAACCAAACCTCCCGCCAAATAGAATGTCCAATTTATGTATATGGCGACGAAATCAACTAAAGGTAATCAACTAAAGGTAATCAACAAGCAAATACACGCCCGCAAAAGTGATAACAAAATGTGTCTTGCCTAATGTGGATGAAAAAAAGAGCGGTAGGAAGACAATATATTAGCGTATTTGAATAAATGATTCTCAATCAAGAATAGCATCTTTATTTTTTACCACATGTGTTATACTACGGCATAGAAATTAAATGACGAAAATATTTAATCCCTTTTATATTTCCCCTGATACATCGTATTGTCAGGAGCCGCTTGTTTTGCCAATGGTAGTCTTCTGGGAACGAAGTGGTACATTGCTCCTGGGCGTTTGCTTTGCCCAATTGTAAAACCAGAATATGACACCAGCGTTATCTAAAACAGTCTCCTGAAAACATTTTTCAAAGCATCAAAAAGCATCTAATTTACTATGGGTGTCTTGGGAAGGCATCGATACAGAAACATACCGTGTCATTATGACCGTGCCACCAAGGCCGTCCAAATCCACGCGTTGCTAATCAAGCAGGGAGACATTTAAGGCAATCTATAATTAGGAGATTTCCCTATTGAGATTAAATGATGCATTTGGGACCGAAAGGGGAAAACAAATAAAGAGCGGTATGACGAAATGGACGAAAACAAGTAAAGAGCGGATATGACGAACATGGCACATACATATATATATATATATATATATACAGAGAGATAGATATATATATATACATATATATAGAGATATACATAGATATATATCTATACATACATACATACAGATAGACATACATATATATACAGACATACAGACACACATACATACATACATACAGACAGACAGACATACATACAGACTACATACATACATACATACATACATACATACAGACATACATACATACATACATACATACATACATACATACATACATACATACATACATACATACATACATACATACATACATACATACATACAGACATACATACATACATACAGATACATACATACATCTACATACATACATACATACATACATACATCGACATACATACATACATACATAATACATACATATATACATACATACATACATATATACATACATACATACATACATACATACATAGACATACATACATACATACATACATACATACATATACATACATATACATACATATATACATACATACATACATACATACATACATACATACATACATATATACATACATACATACATATATATATATATATATATATATATATGTATATATGTTTTTCCCCACAAATGTCGATGTTAGGGTGTGTAATGCATTGATCCATTTTAATGCAGCTTGTAGCTACAACAGTGTGCGATTGGTTAAAACATGTCTCGTTATTTGCCGTTGAGTTTGAGTCAGCACAAATGAGCTTCAGGCGTCCAATCGATTATGCCTAGAGGTTTATGCGAAATGCGCCGCATATCTTATATTGACATATGCAGATGTTTGCTACTTTCTGGTTACATTCCTCAGGTTTCCATTAAACAAAATTGGCCTAAATTACATATTCCCATTACAATATTGCATTGCCTCATACAAACTTAACACCTCAATACTGCTAGGTTATTGGTTATTTTATACGTTGGTGACAGCCAGAGTTCATTGTGTTTGAGTATAATTGTCATAGGTGTACCGGGTGTTGATTTCCCAGAAGACATAATGTCAGTGGTGTAAAGTTAAGGTGACTAGTGGTTATTGAGCAACTTCATTCCTCCCGTGACTGCTATTGCGCATCACTTATTGCTGGCGCCATAATGTAACACCTAGATTTGATGATTTGAAACAATTTAATGGTTGGTATTTTTTGCATCGTGTACTGCATATACAGCAGCACAGTTGGTTGATTTACCCTTCTTCTATCTTGCTTAAGATACACCCGTCCCATAACGTGTAACATGGTGATGGATCGATCAATATATGCAAACTAAACCAGCGGCCCACAACTGTCACCATCATACGGTGTCTTTGTGGCAGCATATTTTGATCAACCTTGTTAACATATTATTTTTTAAATTGCACAGCCTAGAAATGTTAGTGGTACAAACGAATAAGCTCCAATTGCCATGTCGACAAGAAGGACTTGACCACTGCATGCTTGACAACTCGAATGCGAACAAAGAAATTAATCCCACGGTCTTTGTATATTAACAAATATATAAAATCATTAGCTGAACATAATGCTGTAAATATACACCAGAAAGAAGAATGTGGTTCAAACCCCTAAGTTGTTTTGTATGCTTTCCTCGTATGCAGTAAAACATATCTGATGAACATGAATACCATGTATCGTTATTATTGACGAAAAATGCTAAACATATGACAATGTCTGTCCCCGATAGCTTATACAGTTTATCTTGTTCGATTTGTGTGTTGTATGGAAACCGCTGTAGCCATTCGTGAGCCATCCATTGGTATCACCACGAACCACGCTGAGTGTTTGACGGGCAACAGTACTAGCGGGCTTGCATCTAAAACATATAGAAATGTAGATATGCTTTCATAGTACACGGAAAAATGCAAATTCCTTGGTCCCAAGTTGGTGATTCACGTCTTACATCCGTAAATGAGCCCATCACATTGTGTTTTGGCCTATTGCCGGTTGCGCTGCGCAGTTTGGTGCTGCTTTACTGTGCCAGGCGGAGCCTGATGGACGACCCGACTGTCTAGAAAAGCAAACCTGACGGCACGGTAAAATTCAGTGTAGTAAATGTTACTGCAAGCAACCATGGCACATTCTATGTTCATGTGTCGATCATCTGCACTTTTCATATGGCTGTTGTTTCATAATCTAGTACACCTTTTTGTACGGACTTTGACATGTTCAATTATTCATTGTTGGTTAACAGTGATGCCGAGTGTGCGATATAACTTCAAATTTGGCGTGTAGCTCTGGTTACGTGGAGGGAGGGACATTGGTTTATCACAAGCAGCTTTCAAAATCGCATCTGACAAAATGTAGTGTTTATCAGAACACAATAGATTTCCGAATGCAAAGAAATGAAATATTTGTGAACGTCAAATAGAATGGCAATCCGTGTAATTCTGAGCAGTCAGGCTAAATGTAGTTTGAATACTCGTACTTGGTCGTGGTAAAGCATGGCATTTGTGGTTGGAAAATGTTTCGGATCAAATATAGGCCATCATCTTGTTTTGTCCTCGCTGTTTAGCTTGAATAAATTAGATGCCTTAGCTTTTAATGCATAGAACTTCAAACATAAGTTTAATCCAATGTTTTGAACACAATAACACACCTGTGCCTGAATACTGAATATTTAAAGCATATTCAAATTTATTGTCCACTGCGTCTACCAAAGCCATATGCTTATGATATATAATCGTCCATGGCAGTCTTATGTCCAACTTACAATAAAAATTACAAATCTCTGTATCCTCACGAAAACTTGACATGGTAAAATGTGGCAAACAATCTAATTGTTCTTTAAATTGAAAAATTATCTTTTCTCCACAAATGAGGCAATCGAAAAGAATGTCTTAAAAAACTCCATTATAAGGATTGTTGCTGCAGTTTAACGATAAATGCCGATCCATACGTACTATGTTAGATGT
>CM067344.1:33856286-33957230 GCA_034190875.2 Urechis unicinctus
TTCTCAGGTGTATAATTCAAATCAAACGGCGTTGACTGTGTTATATACTGTTGCAACCATTACTACCCTACATATAATATTACACGTTGAATATCTCTAAATAAAATAACAAGCATAATTGAATAAGTACGATTAATGGCTCTAAAATATTAATACCAAGTATTACATGGTTTCACGAATTATCCTCGGTGCCGAATTATCCTCGGTACTCATGTATCGTCGGTACCGACGTCTTATAGCTCCACGTCCCTTATCATGCTTGTACTAAACACTGACACATCACTGGTCTGAGGTAGATATCCTGGACACAGTAGCCTTACATTGTAGAGATAGGCGACTGGTGTATCAAATTATCAATTTTCGCATAATAACAGGCTATATAAGTGAAAGTGGTTAAACCATATTGGTTGATTTACCGAAACTTATTGCAAGAAAGTTGTACGCTGAAGATGCATTAGTCCAATAGTGCCTGCTGTGCTCACTGATTGTCGACAACGCGGCGCTGCAGTGACGTGTGTGAAAATCGTAAGCGGACTTTTAATGCACTAGGTAACTGGCAAGCATGGGTGACACAGGAAAGATCGATGCCTAGGTTTGTGTCTTTATATGCACTTTAAATCATTGTTGTTACCTTGGGTATGACGCTTAAACTGTTCAACCCTAGGATGTCATGATGATCATCCGATTAACCTCCGATTTATTTTTCCCTGTAAATTTAATGTGTTCTGCACTAGAAGTGACTCCATCGACATTCGTAAAATTTCATAATTACATTTGCATTGTCCTTGACATCAAATGAACCAATTAGTAATATTAAACCGATATTCACCATTTTATAAGCGATTGAAATCTTTGAGATGTGCAAACGACGAATATTTAGATAGCACATAGCACTATAAAAGTTAGTTAGTGGTTGTAAAGATTTTACAGACTGGACGATAATTGGGTTGTTAAATGCTAATTGAAAGAATTGTAGCGATTTTTGCTCTGACAAATCTTTTGCCCAGCAAGAATTTATTTATAATGCATTATTTACAATAGCATATATCCAGAAAAGGTATGCAATCAAATCAATCTACCAGAAAATGAAATTATTTTCATTGAAGCATTTTTATAAACTTTTATGCGTTTGGAACCGGAATTGACCTTAGGCGCTTGGGAAATGCATTATTTTTTTACAATACTACATATTTCCAATATGTTTTCTATTCATATTTTCAATGTTTAAGGTCAAGGTCAACAAAAAGAATCAGGGTCTTGCGCAACATTGGAATTAAAAACCAAATTTACGACCTGTAAGGATGTTAAAAAACAAACGAACCGAAAACACACGCAAGCGTACACATACATTTTATCTGTTGAGGCTCCCCTTGAGCTGCGCTGATTTAAAATAACCGCAACGCACAGCTGGCTATTATCAACCAGCGACCTGTCAACCTAGAGTCGCCATTTGAACACAGATCTGAATATGAATTAGCCACCTATCGCACTGGAGTCGAACAATTGAGCCCCTTTTCTATCTGGTCCCACCAAGATATCAAATCTTATGATAAGCCTTATATACAGTGAGCAAGCCTTTGTGGCTTACCACAAGTTATGATTGCTTGCTAAACACGTGCGTAGTAACGTCACTTTATTGATATCGTCGCCTGTATTCTGCATGATGCGGTTGCTACCTCTAGGCACGGCGAGTATCATACACCGAATATCCATACCTAATTGCCAAGGGAGGGGTTTCTGCACTTGGGGTAGGATGCTCATTGAAGCCTTGGGCTAACCTCGCCTCCCAGGGCAACACAAGGTTAGCAGGACGACACATTCTTTCGTAAACCATGTGCCCCATGACATATTGCTCAGTGGTTAGCGTGACCTTGACCCGCGTCCGACCATTCTCTACGTCAGAGCGGGTGTGGAAATAGACATGTTACTAGTTAACTTAACATTATTTTGATAATATTGCGCTTCTGATTAGAACATACTTGCTTGTATTCTTATCGATCCTATTCTGAATAAGGACATACGAACTTAATATAACCGAGAGCTACCGGCTACTACATGACCCTCTGTGGTACAGTTTGAGAGTCATTGATGGATGCAATTACCCATCCTGGATTGCTTATATCCCATCGTCTGTGAGTTCTAATATTGGACAACCTAACCAACTGTCAAAACATTTTTGTTATTGTTTCAGAAATGAGTCCCTCAGAGCGGAAAGGAAATACTCAGAACGATATCACTTATGTGTGGTGTGCATTTTTGTTTTTCACCCCAAATAATGAGAACATCCATTGTGTTGAAAAGTTACTCATAACCATATTATTTTTCATTGCATGTAGAGAAACAATTATTACGAAGAGCAGCTATGCCTTAGTAATTTTAGTCTATTGCATGATGTGCTGGAATTTGCAATCTTTCAAAAAGAGAGTCGGGAGTAATGTATTGCGAATACATTTATTCTTTAACGCTATCTGCATCCCAATCTATGCAATATGATTTTTTTATAAAATATTGGCAAGAGCGACATCGACGTTATTAGTACTGGTCGAGCGTTATCATACTAAACAGTCTCGCTTTAACAAAAATATAAAAGATAAAAAATATTCTTAACATCAATTCCATAATTAATGCTCCTAATCCATCATTCAGCAAAGGAAAAGTGTCATATAATTTAAAGTTATATATCAATGGTGTGTAAACCTCTCCTGTACCAATAGTCTTACCTAATATAGAAGCTCTGGACGATCATATATAAGACAGCTATTGTTACTTTGTATTGATTTATGCAAATAATGCGTTTTCGAATATATATAAGTAGGTAAACCTTCAAGTACAATTTTACTTATGTTCAAGCAAAATTGTCAGCCAAGTTAGGAGTCAGCATTATGCTCCTATCCTTCAGTCAATCCTAAATATTTGCTAGAAACTAACGACGCTCTGCGAAATCTTATAAATAGAAATGACATGTATCAGTAACGACGCTCCGAATGTTCGGTTCGAAAAACCTCCATTTTTATGAGCATTCACCGGCCAATGGTACTCCTTCTATAGACTAGCATGGACTTCTTTCGCCGATGTACATTAAGCAGGCGGTACAACTTTAGGAATATATGTTATCTTAATCCCCGCGCATATATTGTATTTTCAACTGCTTCAAGTAATCTCGGTAGAGAGGATTTAGATTGCAATTGCTCTCATGGGATTTGTTCAACGACCATCGAATAACTTGTTTTATCGAACGAGCACTGTAAAAGCTATCCCAGTATTTGAAGGAACAATTATCCAGCCGAGAATACCAACGACAAGCCAAACCCATTTATATGGCATCCATAATCTTAGGCAAATGTGTTGTCGATGAGGTGGTCCAAAGCGACAAAACCCCCCGGGGCCTGTGGTATACGCAGATAGCGAATTGCATTTGAGATTATGTGCTATATTGCATTCTCCGCAACAGCTATCGAAGGCCCCACTTTTTGTATCCATGTATTTAAGAAATGTGCTATATATAGGTAGATGCCAACATGGACCATTTGATTGGTAGATTTCAAATATAAAATACATATCGCATATATGAATATTGGCTGATAGGGTTCACCTGCATTAACTGTGTCCTAATGAATCACCCACGCCAGGTGCGTACCTTTCATCAGTAGTTGGGGAGGTAAAACGATAGATGTCGTGCCTGTTAAAGGTCATTAATTTGTTTTATTTCAACTGCTAGTTGGCGTATCTAGTTTAGCCGACAAGTACATTGCATAAGGGCTACATTGGGAGACCACATTTGCTACCTGTTCCCATTGATTCCTTAGCCGAGTTCGTGAAGTACTTTAAAACGTATAAACAACCACCCTACAATGAATTGATCTTATTAACAGCCTGTTGCATAACCCTCGCTTTACAAATCAAGAACAATTGCCGTAAATAAATGATTATACAGCTACATATTCGACATGTACAAAGTCGCTATTGGTGTAATCAACATCGCAGAACATATATGTTACGACAATAAAAGACCAAACAGGCAGTCATAGACAAGCTGACAATGCGTAAAATGCGATGAGTCGTACATTAGTTTGATTTCGCGGTGTAATCGCATGCCAACGCAAAACATTTGACCGAGACTTAAACGCCTGTATTCGCCCTTGCTCACAAGGTTAGTGACGAACAACGTACTTGACAAATCATATGCCAGACACCAACAAGTTAGCTGTCGCCACGTTATCTTCTTATGTCGATATAAAACAGGGCAAATGGCTGGACCGTTTGAACCTATAGCCAGATACGGTGTGTTCGGTCTGTTGCTTTCCGATCAAGATTTTGTATATGCCTGCCGGACATGCCTGGGTACCGTTCTCATGGAGCTTGGTTCTGTCTTAGCCATTGATTAGGCCAGCAGGCTCTGTGTACAATTAAGTAAAAGTTGTAGTCAGTATGAAGTAATCATACCTAATGCATCGGTTTACTGACGGGATTTTGATAGATATGCCTAAATGGTGGAAGAGCACAAATAAATATTTATTCATTTGTATGTATTCCCTTTGATCCCTCAAGCCGGCATTATATAAGAATATATTTGACAAAAGAAGAAAACATGTAGGGCTACCGTGATGATGCTTAATGTTAAATAACCCCCGTCTCCTATTGCTTTGTCCAACGTCGCCTGACTACGATTACGTTTTGATCTGTAAATTACAGTCCATCGAGCTGGCTTTGAATTGTTGTATAGAGAACGGCACAGCCATTCATGACCCATCATGTCCGTATCGTCGCCAACCAAGCTTTTTGTTTTACGGCACCAGTACGAGCGGTAATGCTTCTGATGCACTGAGCCATGGCGCTAAGCTGTCATTATCCTAGGATATTACCGCCATCTAGGCCCCAAATCGGTGATTCGAGTCGCATATTGCCTCATGCTACCTGTTTTTCATATCATGGTGTTTCCATGACAGCAGCTTATATCCTACTGCTGCGGGGATTAGCGCAACGACGATAAACACAACTGAAACTCACTCTTTTGTGTCGCCCAGTTTTCTGCTTCACCAATACGTTTCAATTATTAGTGGAACAAAAGCGCGCCATTTTTTTCATTTCATCTAATGGTTGCAATATACAATGGTAGTCTTTTAACAAAATAAATAAGCCAGGGGGACCATAAGCAGCGAGCTGATATGCTATGGGCTCAACATGATTTATTTTGTAGATGCCTAGTACCAAGCCTAAACATTTTCATATTGCAGATGTATGAGTCGAGGAGTAAGAATATCGTTGCATATGAAAGACCACCTTATTCCTTACATGACTCATACTTTTCTAGTGTGCATTCTCAAGCCAGCTGCACATGACAACATGATTACTCGCGGTTTATGGTAGAACCCTTTAGTGCCGGCCTAAATTTCTTGAACTTTCAATATCAAGGCATGATAACATTCAGAGTCCTTGAATAAATATCAATATAAATACCAATGCGCATATAATCTATTCTTGAACGCAATTCGAGAGTTTGTGCTATAGAGAGCGAGATAGATCGCTTGACGGCAGCATTCATCACTCCGTTTTTAAAGGCAACGTTAAGATTCGTTTCCGTTTTAAGTTGTTCCGAAATGCTTGTTTCCTGACCCGCATTTGCCTATTCAATGCCAGTTATGCATACCGATTAATCACTAACATACCACATTAATCTTATTTGAGGATATTATTAATATCCTAAAAGCTGCGAAGCTTCTAGGAAAAGGACAGGTGCATCGCAACATAATGTCAGCGTCAGTTTTGTATACTTTCGGTAAAACAGAAGAAGCGGGTAATTCAAATATCAAGTGACATTCCAATAGCCGAAAAAGAACATTACCTCTGTCAGTCGATTCTTAGTTATTGAGCAAGAACAGTACACGAAGCATGTATATGCCACGCCAGATGTTGAGTTGCTGCGGGAAGCTTTTAAAAACGACTTGTTTTATTTCGGAACATACACAAACCTATCATCTTGAAACATACCTATTTTAAACACTCAAATATAACAGGTGCATTAAATAAATGGATAAGCGAACATTATTTGTCGATTCAATGAATAAGAAGCATATTAATGGCCAGATGTTGAGTTGCCAGGAAGGTTGAAACATACCTATTTTAAACACTCAAATATAACAGGTGCATTAAATAAATGGATAAGCGATTTGTGCAATTGAATAAGAATCATATTAATACATATATGCCTCACAAGTATATATATCCACCTATGTCATATATATATATATATAATAATTTATATATATAGATAAATATGTCTTTAATATATATATATATATATATATAGATATATATATATATGATATTCATTATTATATGTATATATGTATGTCTGCACATATATATATACTATTGATAGAAGTATAGCTATCTCTATATAAATATCTTCTGATATATAAATGTCTCTCTCATCTATCATATATCTCTCAGATTTCCCTATCTCTATCTCTATAATATATCTGACCTAATATAGCTCTCTATCCCTCTATATATCTATTTCTCTCTCTATCTATATAATCTATATCTCTATCTCTCTCTATATCTCTCTCTCTATATCTCTATATATCTCTCTCTCTCTATATCTATATATATATATATATCTCTCTCCACAGAACCTTTCCACGTGATACTTTTATATATGTTGGACAGAATTAAGATTCCGCTGAGACGGAATTTGTTGCCTATGTTTTGAGCAATATAATGTTTGGTCTTAATAAATGTTTTACAAAGGGGCCTTGTTATTTAATGATACAAATCGAACCGTTGATTCATGTGCTCGAGATGACGTGGGTCGCCTGTGCCTCGTTCGTCTGCAACAGCACAGTGATATTATCGATAAGCAATCGAACAAACAAATTGTAAGTTGCCGGTCGAAATGTCAACTAGAGACGACGTACCTTCTCATAAACAAGAAGAACGCGATCACAGAAGCCGCCATCAGCAGAAATAATAATATTAAACCAGCAAGTATTCCTCCGCTAAGAGCTGGAACCAAATAAAGACCATTATTGATCTGACATCATCATGGATGTGTTCTGACGAACAAAGTTTACAAGCACCCCTATGTATTGATATAAAATAATATTTGGAAAACGTATAAACCGAGACATATCGCATTATTACTTCGATGTTACGCTGTTGCCATTAGTGACCAGCTAAACGAGCTATTGTCATGCATATCATATATACGGGCACAATTGAGTTAATGCTAACGGCTATCTACATAATACCACTGCATTTATGCTGCATTATTTCTTATGACAAAACAAGTATCACAGAAAGACAGTGATCATCTCACTTTGTGATATATAACGGGGATGAGGATATGATGTTGTAACGCTGTCTCCGTAGCTGACAATCGGGCAACGATTGCTCTAATGATGCTGCAGACGTAAAGCTGTTCTCTGCCAGCCATTCTAAACACATATACATTTGAATTCAAACACTATTCTTTTTTAAAGGTTTTGATATGTGAAATGATCAGTTCAAGGTGTGACAATATGGCTAACCTGCCTCTGGTATCTCACAGATATAATGATGGCGTTCATGGCAAATGCGTGTATACATGTAATAGTTGTCACCCGAGAAAATATCACCTTTATATAGCTTATTCAAAACAATACATTCCCGGCCCAACTCTGCAAAAAAGCACACTACATATGTAAATACATAAAGCAATCAAAATTATATCCACTTATGCCGTGAAATCGTGTACATTACAGCAACTTAAATGGTAGTATTTTGTCTTGTATCACCGTATGCAACCACATTTTTCAAACTCCTATTTACCTGGCTGACAGTGAGCCCAATTAGTGACAAGACCCCGGTCATAGGGAGAGCCTCCGATCCATAGATTTGTATTAGGACCAAGGCCCAATGCATTAAGAGAACTAAAAACACCGATCATCTCCTCTCTACAAGTGAGTCGTGCAAGAGATGCGCCGCTCGTGAAGCGTTGTTTACATGCAGCCTCTGCTTCGGCCTGTGTCAGTTCTTCATCAAGTACAATGTGATACTGGCTGTCTCCGACCGCAAAACTGTGGTTATTGGTAGATACTTCATACACATAGGTGAAAGTCAACGGTTATTACATATTCTCATATTGGCTAATTGTACACAATTGATTATACCCGCGTAAACCGTTTTGTTCATGAATGGATGAAGATTGCTGTTTTATCTAGGACAATCAAATATGATACAGTATGCTGATGCTGTTACTTGGCCTGACATTGCTTCAGGTAGAAGTAGAGCGCTTGGTCTAGTATGTCACGTAGCATGTGGTGTGTAGGTCATGCCAAAAGTGCATGACCTTGTTCTGGTTATTGAAATATGCTGGGCACATAGAATTGAAGGTCTCTCATATCTATTGAGTTGATAATGCAGCAGACACATGGTTAACGTATAATATCGTACATGACTGAGTGGATATACACCAAGTCTGCACCGAGCACACTATATTCGAATGACAAATTCGAATAATACAAGAAAACTATGCATGCTTCGTTGGAGAGCCACTAATGTCACGTTTAAAACGGGAGCATCAAATATAATAATGTATGTTGATGCTGTGACTTTGCCAGATATGTCATTACACAGGATGGCAAAGTATCATGGAGTGTGACAAAATATGGCATTTGAAAAGGGCAGGTCTTGGTTTAAGTGAGATGTGAAGAGGGCGTATATGGCAAGGCGTGATACGATTTTGTGGTAAATGACCTCTTACTTACCCTCGCCTGTAAATGACACTGATAGCGAATACATGCGGCAAGCTTTCCAGCTTTCGGGCTTCTCTTTGAATCTGTAGACACTGCCCGTCCTCAGCCTACTGTTGGCCATATTTGACACGTCTAAATACAACACACCCTCCGCACTGCTACAATCTCTCTCTCTGAGGTCGTAGGGTAGAGGATTATAGTTATCAAACTTGAAACCTATTATATCACCGGCTTGAAACGGTATAACATCCGACTCATTCAATACAGTGCCGTGTACGCCAGTGTGCAGATCAGTGAATTGTGTAGCGCCTGCTAGCATGTAGGCATTGAGACCCCAGGGACGCCAGATCTGGAGGGCCAGATTAACTGATGTGTCTGTCTGGATATAGAAGTGCCATTCATTGATATGACCGCCAGACCAGAGCAGGGGTAGGCGCTGGTTAGCGATGTAAGCACCGGCTGGCCATCTGTCAACCTGAGAGCGGGGCACAGCCGGGTAACCCAGGATATGTTTCCCTATAAAGGAAACAATGCCACTATACATATGTCATATTTGATGACACCTATGTGAAATGAATTAGAAATTATGGCTCCCACATAATCCAATACGATCTGAATATTTGGCCCAAAGGAAGAAACCAAATACGACACACATTTATGCAATTCATATTTGGTGTATATCAATATAATTCTGCCAACCGTCTGCGTGATTTGGTATACATTGCACGCCGGCGTCTCTGCGATGTACACAGTTAAAATAAGGTTCTTGCGATGGACAATGCGCAATGGAAGCTTCGTCACCATTACACTCGACATCTGATAAGTAGATGGTCATGCTGAGGTTCGCCTGTCCGAAAAACGGCGAGAACTGAGCGAAGCCTCCTGATGACAATAAGCACACACATACACGCTACGAGTTCTAATCGCGAATACGATCATTCATGGCTTATTGTACAGGTATAGGTGATTGCTACGGAATCCTTGCAACGGCCTGCCATGCAGATATTTACCTTTATACCCAAGCTGTCTACAGACGATGTCAGCATCTACGTCATCCCAACCGTCATCACATACTGTTCCGAATGCCTCGCCAGGTGGCGCCACTGTCACCAGCCCCTCGTATGGATTCCTGCCATGGATCAGCCGTACCTCTGAAATCAAATAATATTGTCGTGCTTCAAGGCAGAATTCACATTAATCCTTGTCTTTATCATCACAGGCGTAATTTTCGGCTTACCTAGGTCCGTAAAGGCGGTATGATGGGATCGAGGTTTCTGAGGAATATGCATAGGACTTGTATTGGTGATCGCATCCACTTTCTCTGCTAATTCGTACAGATTATCATCACATATAACGAACACGTTCACATTTGTCCAAGAGGTACAAGAAGACATTACTGGGACTCTAATGTTGAGACGACTGCCTGTATCAAATACCGTTAAGAGGGACATAAACCTTTATATTTGTAACTCCAAGAAATATTCGATCTCAGCTCTGATCGCAGAAAACCCACCTTCTGTAGTAGTATTTAAAATGTACGCGCTGATTGAGTAGGTGCGGCATGGATTCCATCCAGGCAGAGACTCACGAAACACGTAGTGGCTTCCTGTGGATAACTCATGTGGCTCTTGTACAAACATTGTTCCGTGTAAACACCCGTCTATTCCAGATTTTGAAAACGGAATCGGGTTACCACGTCTGAAATACAATCCGAGGAGATCACCTTCATTGAAATGGATCCTCTCCTTCCGCGGAACGCTGTACTCAACCACTTTTGTCGAAGTGATACTGATATTATTGTAGCCCACTACGGAGAATCTGCGCGTCACTTTGTCGTCGGGTTGATGTCTTAATACAAGGAGCGTGAGATTAGCAGGGTGATTGGCATAGAGACGCCATGACGTCACAAAGCCGTGATGTGGCAGGGGGCTCTGCGGGTGCATGATGTACATAGCGTCATGCCAGCTGTCTGTGTGTTCACGGGGTCTGACGTCATAACCAAATAGATAGTGCTGCGCTGTAATAGATATACGGCGAAATTGAAGTTTCGATCTTTTTTCCAAGGCCTATAATTATCTTATGTGAACTTTATGATAACGATCAGGACCAAAGATCATGAGGCCATCGGTATCATGAAATCTCCTGATAGCATACTCGAGTTTGCGAACTGCTGTGGTTTTAAACGGCATTTCATTATCAATGAGTAGTAATTAATATATTTCACTCACGTATTAGCGCCTCCGCGGACGTTGATTCGTCGATATTCAGAGCCTCGGTCGACGTTTCATGGACGTGATCTATGGAGTCAATGGGCTCACCTGCACAGCCATCAAATAAGCATAATTGTCTGAGTTACATAACTATTCTTTCTCAACACTTTCGTTTGTGATTCTTACGTCAATCAGCGCCTTAAATTGACCACCGAAATAAGTGACTTCATGCTCGCATTTCATGCACCACGATGAGAGCAGTGACAAGTGACATACATTTCTCGCCACCAGACTGCCATCAATGCAATATTTTACGAGTGGCTTCCTCGGGCGTAATTGCCCGTATCCTTATCAAAACAGAACATTTTCTATCCGTCTTTTTTTCCGCGCCGGGCCACGACCGACCCCGTCACTACACCCCACCCCCCCCCCCCCCCCCTCACTCTTCCCTCCCCATACACACACACACGCACGCATGTACGCACGCACGCACGCACACACAAACACAAACACACACACATTAACACTTGTACCCGTATACGCAATACGCTTCAACTTATAAGGTTGAATACAGTGCTATTACGGATAACAAATATGTAATATTGCATTGCAGATGCAAACGTTTCATGGGGCTGAAGCTATCGGCTATGCGAGACAGTTTTTTTAGTGTTGCGTTTAGCTTCGGAAGTTAATTATTTGTCGTTTTGATCTAGCAATTCCGGGGAAAAATAACATACAGTTGGCTCTGCTTGTGATGTGCAGCAGCAGAAAAAAGCCAGATGCCCCAGCTTGTTCGCTTACGCAGACAAATAAGACTAATGCATAGCACTCAGATGTCTGGATAGGATTTCGTGCTCACATTTGGATAGCACGAAATGTTGCTGTAGATCTATATACAGCAGCGTTACTCGGTAATATACCTTTGCCTATGTTTTTCGTAGCTCTAATCTGACCCAGAAGATGATACAGCAAAAAATACATGCAGGAATGTCCCCGATAGCAAAGTTCATATTTAGGCTTTATAATAGATTCTAATGACACATTCCCTGTGTGTTTTAAGAACCAAAATACACTACTAAAACTATTGAAATTATTAACTCTCTTCGTATGTACGTGCACGACCAAAGTATCGGACACATACGGACGACAGCGAACATAAGACAGTTGGTGTTCTAAGGTAGCCAATTGTAAATCCATACACGAAGTGAAGCATTTTGCATAAAATGATCAAATGCACCCCCCATTAGCGAGCGATATGGATGTTACTTTGTCGGAAGTAATCTAGTTACCACCCATCCGTAAACAGGACGAAGCGCTATAAATCACTGAATCGAAACCGTTTTCCTGTTTCTTCTGTTTAATGGGCCAAGCTTAAGGTTTTACAAATGTCCCATGAGCCATCATCTTGACTGGCGCCATCTGGCCCTGTCTCTGATGTTGATGAGGTAAGTAGTTTCTGTCAACAGAGTGGCTACATTCAAATGTGGATAATACCTTAAAAGTAGCCATATTTACCACACCGAGCGATGTTTCTAATTCTGATAGATATAACAAAATGATGTAAATTGAGGATCATTCGTGATTTTGATTGATTTATTATCTACCTTGGAATAAGTAAGCACCATCTATCATCGCATCTGAAATATGTGAAATACATACTGATCCCCACATCAAATCGCTTGGTCCAACCTTTGCAAATACATCATGATCGGTAAACTACACTCAGTCTAGTTGGCTTCGAGTTACTGCATGGAGACTACTGCAGCTTTGTGTGAGCCATTAGGTCCGTATCGCCACGAACCAAGCTTTGTGTTTTACGACGCCAGTACGAGCGGTAACGCCACTGACCCACTGAGGCATGGAGCTAAGCCGTCATAACACTCGGACATTGCTGACATCTCGGCCCCAAGTTGGTGATTCGAGTCTCCCATTGCATCGTGAATTCACCATCACATAGTGCCGATTACATGACTGCAGCTCGCACCTCACGGCCACCGGGGTTTGCGCAACGACAATGAACACAAAAGAACTTCACTATATTCCTTCCACCAACTGCATCGAGTTGCTGTTATGTTACATTCAAACTGTTTTATTAACAAAATTGGATTACAGGGTTTTCTGATTCAGTAAAAGGTATTTTTTAACGGGGAAGCCAAAAAAAACAAAGTACGAACCTGAATTATCTAGCATTGGAAAGAAGGTTATCTGCTAAAGTAGACCGTTTTTGTAAATCAATCGAAACAAATGCCACATTCTATTGTTTAATCGATAACCGGTCGGAGCGCCCAAATAAGGAGCAGTATAGAGCTGATAAACGCAGTGCAAAGCACATTTCTGGACACTTCATCGTACTAATCAATCTTATTTTCAATTTTCAGACGCATTAGCCGAGAACCAAAAACATGCAAGCTGGGACGGCGGGTGCCAATCACAAGCTCGTCCCCTGCCTAATTTGCACCCTCCCAGAAACTATCCTTCAGTGCTGCACTCGTCCTCCCGCCAGCTGCGCCGCGCGACATGACGCCTCTTGATAATGCACGGTGGTGCATGATAACTGGACGTCCCAACTTTCTCGTTGATTCATGACATACACAGCGTGCAATTTGGTCAAACGCTTTATACTATTTACATCTCAATTACAGAACACTCAACCGAAAAACATGTAACTGAAATGAATCCATATCTAATCGACAACGATGGATTAGCATGATTTCGATGCATGGCCCCTTAAAAACCATCGCTCATCTTATATAAACCCTTTGCTCGCACCTGGTAGCAAAACTCGTCAGCAAACCGAGATCCCACATGCAAAAAATGCCAATATTGCATGAATTTCATCCTCGATGATTGTCTCAGTTTTGTCGAGCTCTATAGGGATATAATTCTGTAGCATAAGCTGATTACTTATCACGCGCCAGTTGTGTAACATCATAGACGTGTATCGATCCTCCCGTTCGGAGGCATGCATCATACCCCTGCTGGAGTGATGTAAGTACATTTGGGGATACTATTAGAGATGTTCACAAATTGCATTAGTACGGCGTACCCTTTGACAACGCAAATACACAAATCCAACACACTAAGTAGACGGTAAACAGTAGCTGAGCCGATTATATCTCCATCGTTTCCTTTGATTAATGTTGCACGTTGCCCTTCAAACAGTTACGTTCACCGAGTCGACGCTTTTCACTGTCACACGGTCATCACGAAACCATGGAACCAGCCCGATAATAGCACCTACGTATGTTTGCGTTTCTTGTCTATACCAACCGAAAGAGTCCGATGTTATGACGGCTTACCGCCGTGATCCTGCCAAGCCACTCAATTTGCGGTTAACTTAGAGACGTTAGCTCGGATCCAAGGTGTTAGGACAAATAACCGCATCCTCTTTGTTACGGGACTACACGCATCAGTGCGTTAGATAGCAGATAATAAGCGCTTCGCTTGTGGTAACAAGTACATATTCCGAATAGTTCAAGTAGAAGAGACACAGATAAGGACGCGTGCAATAACATTCATGGGTCGATAACACGATTGATACCGATTTGTTCGCGATCACCTCAATAAGTTCTCTAACTATGATGCATGCAGCATTCAGAAATATACATCCAATCAAATCACTTTTATCTACTCACCCGCAACAACAAACCCCGCTATGATGAAACCAGAGAGTAACAGCATCCTTCCAGCATCTACGGCCATCTTGACGCAAGTGTCAATATCCTTCACGCGAGCCAGCTTTCTCCTGTCAACTGAGATCCTCAATGCCGGTCCCTGTTACTAAAACCACGAGCTTCCTTCGCAGATTGCGCTAAATATTGAGGTAGTGGCGCATTGGGTTGGCGGTTTATTGATTTTGCTTGGCCCTCTACGCCCCAAGTAGCACGGAGAGCTGCCCTCTGCTGGCGACGCATGTTAAGTAGCATTAGGAGTGATCATTTCAGACAGGAAGCAATCATTTGCTACCCGGCGTTATAATGCTTGACTCGTTATTCCTGGACGAGGCCTGCTTTATTGGCGATAGTTGGCATATTTCCAGGAATCGAATCCAATCATACCTAAGTTGATTTGAGACTCGTAGGGACTGATGACTGCCGATGAATTGATGAGCTGATCCGCTCGCTTCTCAACCAGGTAATTTGGTTTCAATGCCTAATTCGATTTCGGCGATTGGGTCAGGAGCTGATCGACTGAATCAATGATAATGACAACGTCTCTAAGTCGTCAGCACGTACTAGGAACACACGGCATTGCTTGGTCCAGTGACAGCACTAAAATTAAAGCAATCACTCTCTGATATATACCAGCGCTTATTGTTATATGGTGTGCATTTCACCGACTACCTGAGGCAGAGACGATTTCAACATTTGATGTGCCTTACGATAACCAACTTATCTCGATGGTCATATGGCACTAGCAGCGCAAAGCGGCTAGTTTGGAATTGAATTACACACAGTGGGTAGCTAATCATTTTTGCTCACCCCATTTGTCGAAATTGTTATGCTAGGGATGTGCGATAATGTTTTTTCCCAGTTTTAGTGTCTAGCGGATATAATAAGTACAAAACCGAACAGTCTAGATTGAACATGCTGACTAGGCTCATAGACCAGTGTAATGGGCTAGTGTTTGCATATTTGTTGGTGCAATGCTCTTATACAATGACTTTTATCAAGAGAGGTCGGATTAGGTACAACTATGGTGTACAATAAGCAGCTTCCACACTTTCCAGTAGGTGAAATATACTTTGTGTGAATTATATTAGACTTAAAACACAACGAACTTCTTCCTGTCGCCGTATCAGGGTCAGTACATTGTGTTATGTCAATTAATACAAATTATATCGAAATGTTCCTCCCAATTTGTATCCAAATATTATGACAGTTATGCACACATATGCTCAGCAATTCGGAATATGCTCTATCTCTGTTGGTGAAACAGACATGATCGTAAAGTTTAAAGGTATTGTGAATCGTGGGTTTATTCTTTGGTTGTAGGAATCAGGGCATGGCTAACGCGTTAATACGCATATGTTGTCAGAGCATACGACAGAACATACCACGACACAGTGTCCGGCTGATAAAATAAGGCTGACGCATTTTATGTATAAGAGGCAGAGACTTAAATACAGCGATAGGGAGACAATTGTGTACATCATTTCGTTGCAGCGTACGGTTGCTTAGCCGGGTTTCAAAGCAAGCCTCGCTTAGACATGCTAGAGTGACAGGGGCTTCAATATATGTTTTCTTTAGCTTACCGCCTTCGTGGCAGCGCGCATCAGGAACCCAAGACACGCGGCTCCCCTTACGCACACCTCAGCATGTCTACGCCTCTAGTGTACTTAGCAAAGACAGAGGTAATTCTTCAATTAAACACACTGCGTTGGTTTGCATTTGATGTTGCATCATTAAGCATAAAGCAGTGTTATCATATCTAAAAGCGTCATTGTGGTATGGCAGTGTTTATCTGCGGACGACCTAGCTTAATGTGTTGGGCGTACGCACAGCTGTACATCGTGCAACGTACAACAGGGTATGGGTATTGGAGCCATTTTTCAGATCACAAGGCCTCTCAAACCCATTAAGGTGTCCGATTACTAGAAACACCATGATGATAAATCTATTGACGTCGGTGTGAAGGCAAAGGGGCATAGCATCTAATTTCCATTTGTTACCTACAAGCTGAGCATGCTTAGAAGCAATAAGCCACTTTGAAAGTTTCACTACAAAGAACGAACATGAGTTGTGTTGAGTGGTTAACTGCATTCTGTCTGTAAAATCAATCTCCATGCCAGTCAAACGAGGACAATGGAATCAGTTATGCCCTCCGTGCACGCGGCTCGCTTCAATGTCAGAGTTTCTGAGACAAAACCCTTAAGGTCGTAATCAAACAATTGCATCAGAATAAATTATACAGCGTTGATACTTGAGATTCGTAGGTAGTTAATATTTGAATGCAGCAATGGAAGGATAAATATAAACTGTTATCATCCTCATTAGTGACCACACCGCGCCTCAATCAGAGTCTAAGTCACTGCTAGTCGAGCATGATGTTCACCTGTGCATAACATCGGGCAAAAAGTTCATTAAGTGCAGTTGTGGATTATTTCATCTAATTTGCATAATAACAATCAAGGCTGGTGTATAATCAACAAGGACATGCAACTTTTGTTGGTTTATGTTAAATAATCTGATGTAATTCTTTGCCAATAACTTTCAACTGACTAGACGTTGCAATCCAATTATAGGGTGATTATGTGAGATTTAGCCAGTATAAACGTGCCAAGGTCGGGTATCGCGCGTACCAAAACTGCACATGTTTACTTCCATGGATGGAGCTGCTTACTGTCTGTCGTGTTTGTCTCCTATTTCGTTAAGTGCTTATTGCACGGCATGTACGTGGGAGAGACATTTAATTATCCCATCCATCAGATGAAGTGTGCAGTAGTTGTCAGATCTCCTCTTTTGCCGGATGTTGCTTTTCAGATAATGGCTTTACCACAGCTGGTTGGGTCCGAACTAAATTATCTATTTCATTCATAACGCTCAAACAGCCGTTTAGTAAAGGAGATGCGCTTTGTTTGGATATGGTTCGGAATAATATTATTATCAAAGCAATGGATTATACGCGCCATAATCTATGCTGACGATAAAGGCCGCGGATTCAACCTAGTAGTGGCAGTTCAAACCACATAAACATTATGCGTTTGATTATAAATCAGATATCATTTAAATTTTTCATCTGCAGCACTTCAACGATTTAAAATCCGATCAAAGACCAGTTAGCTGATCTAAATGTGTAAATAATTATAAACCTCTTACAATCGGGTTATTAGTTGTTCAAAACGATTGGATGTAGAAATCCTCCAGTGTGTCAGGCCTGCACCACACGGAACCGATAATGCTTCAAATGGGGATATTGCTGAAGGAAGTAACATTGAAGTATTGGTTTGATTCATTCTCACTAGTGTTTGTGATTCGTTCAGAGAAAACGAAAATAGGTAGATAAATTACAAAGCATACATATATGTCCTTCGCATAAATGCTTCGTCTATTTCAAATCAACATCTCTAATAAATGTCTTCTATGTAGGTCTCTAAATACATTTAAACACCCAATGACGTCATTATTAAATTAGCGATCCTTGATTGCTAATTTAGAAACGTAACAAAACAGTATATACGACGTATGCGCGGCAGAATAACAAGACATGTGGTGATTCAGGGATTGCCGCGAATAATCATAATAAATACCTTTCAGACCAAATTGTGGCCTTCCAGTTTGGCAAGATATAATGTTCATATCGGTGTAGGAAGCTCAAAAGCGAAGACTACGCGGAATGTGAATGATGATTTTTCTGGGGAACAATGTATTGTTTTACTGCATAGTGAGCCTATTCTATTTTCTATTCACGTAACTATCACGTAGAATGAATAGAGTATTATCGCCTACGTGGATCACTGCAAGTGGATCGTTACTTTGATAATGGCTTTACCAACCCAAAAGTTGCTGTTGGATCCAGGATTTCTATTGATTTGCCATAGGATAATTGAGCAATTTAAAATGTATTCGAGTGCACTTATCGCGGCGACGTTAAAGCTGTATGGACACTACATTTACGAGGCTCGGTTTTCATTAAGTTACTGATCACCATTCAAATGTGCCTGAACAACAGGGCCCGAATGAGTTTATTCAATAGTTTTGTGTATATTGTATAGTTGCCGGATCTTGGCATCAACAGCAGGTTATGATGAAAATGTGACTGAATGTTTTTTGTGTTGTTTTATTTTTCTCAAATGAATGGTTAAAATGGAATAATGCTAGATCAGACATATATTGTTGCGGTAGGTAGTTTGTAACTGCTGTTTTTATACTACAGGAACAAACACATCGATTCCGTTGTTGAAAATGGACAACAATGACAGCGTGTCCTGTTTTCTATGACATTACACGTAACCGTAAGAGTATTTACTTCGTTCAAGGTAAAGCTAATTTCGTCTTGATTCATCATGAAAAAAGATCCCTGATGTGTAATAAACAATGCCATACATAGGACTGTTGGTTGATGATGATTACTTTATTATTAACGTACAATAATCTAAGCATTTCTGTAAATATATGTAGTACCTTAACAGCTTGTTTACAATAAAAATGTATGCTGTTCTTAATTTCTGCATGTAAAGTAAATCGTTGGGAAATTGCTGGCTCACCCACTTCACCAACTTCGAATGGTGCCGGCAAATCTCGAGCATTGACACATACATTATGTGGCATCGTTGCCAATATTTCACACATATTGCAAGACCGCTGTAGGTTTCCCTAGATCGACAACCGAAAAAATAATAATTATAAGATGGCTTTTTAGTGCCTGTCTTAAACAGAAAGCCATTTAAGCATATTTGGAATCGAATAGATTGTACAGTCGATAATTCTGCTCGCTTGTTTAATCAATTATTACAATTTACATTACGATATGATCGTTGGCTGCCGATATATCGATCGGGAATAGATATATAATATCCTATTCAATAGCACGACTTGGCACGCAACTTCATGATAGGAATGAATTCTTTTAAGAGCTGATTGACTGGTCTCCCCGGAATAATTTAATTAAAGACATTGACGTGTCTTGTATCGAATGACGTAATGTGAGGGAGAGCAGCTGGTAGCATGGCTTTTCAGGATTATCGTCATGTTTAGATTACCATACAGGAAATGATGATCGCTGCTCTTTTATACTGATTGCAATTCAGGAACAGATGGCAAACACTTTAATATTCGTTATTAGTAACCGTTCTAACAAACCTTAGAATACTAAATAATTTTGATGGGGAGTCGATTAATGAACACAGATTTGGATAAGCAATATAATTTTTACAAAAAAAATAAACTGATATTAATACGGATATACAAAGTCACGTGATATCAGTATATAAAGGTTGTTGTTCCTGAGAGGAAGATAAGTAAGGCATGGATAAGTGTGATGGATAATTTTCATAAGAAACGATTGGTATAAGATCAGTTTGGCAGAGAAATATCACCTGTATAGGACATAACGCAGGATATAATTGTATTAATTGG
Organism: Urechis unicinctus; assembly: GCA_034190875.2. NCBI lineage: Eukaryota > Metazoa > Annelida > Polychaeta > Xenopneusta > Urechidae > Urechis > Urechis unicinctus. The sequence goes on from CM067344.1 coordinate 33,876,309, forward strand.
TAAAGACCTATATAGCAAAATGATGTGCATATACATATACAGACACACAATAATGCAGTTACAATTCCAAGTATTCTAGACTGACATTCTACAAGTAGAAAGCATGCGCTGACGGCTTAGAATAGGGCAGTAAAATGGACTCATATCACAATAGATGGAATGTGGAGCTCCAGAAGACTTCCCACGAGTAGAAAGCATGCGCTGGGGGCTTTGAATTAACAGTAGTGCCGACGTTTTTCACAATAGATGCAATGTGAAGCTGCAGTAGAAAGGACACGGGGTGGGTTTGTGGTTAGGGCAGTGTGTGCTTTCCCTACAAAATGTAAGAGGTTGTGGGGCAGCGTGCGCTGACCTTAACGATTGTACAGTTCGCACCGACTCATTTGTAACTTAGTTTACTGGGGAGGTTGATAAATGATTTGTGGTGTTTTCGCTTGTTGCAGGCAGGGTGAATGTGCTGGGACGGATGTATTGCGTATAGGCAGAGCTATTCCATCTGTCTGCATGTGTGTGTGTGTGGTGTTGTATGATGCTTAATGTGTTGCCCTGCCTATGCGGAAGTAATTTGTGTTGTATTATGCTGGTAGGAGTTGGCAAGGACAACGCATTGTAAAAGGTAAAACAGTGTCTAGTGCAAAATTTGGAGCTCTGATGGAGAAAAATGGGGCCTGGTGAACTTAAACTGGTGACGATATTTATACAGTGCGACAACTAGACAGTAAGAGAGATTTTCAAAGATCATGTTAGGTGTTGCTTGGTAGCTGTGTGAGGATGGAGTAAATTAAGTGTGTGTTGGGTTATTAGAGTAGACGGCTTTGCCTACTCAGCGGAAAGCATAGCAAAAGAGCACGAAAAGTGCCTTTATGTACATGATGTGCATAATGTATTGTGTCTACCAACCGGTGGAGGATAGTCTTTGTGATAGGAAGGAGTTTGGAATTTAGAGACTGCGGTTGAGAGATGAAGATGCCATTCAAGAGTTGAGATATAGGCAAGTGGGCGGTTGTGTCCGGAACATTTCTTAATCTGTGGATTAAAGATAAGAAGGAGATATAGTTGCGTATGGTGGAATATTCAAGTCCTTGGTTGTAGAGGTGGGCAATGAACAGGGCTAAACTAATGGTGTATGAAGACAGGGCAGACATGTAGTGTATTGTATTGCAGAAGGAAGTGAAGATTTTCCGGTGGTGCAAATAAGAACGGATTGTTGCGGGTTTTAGGGATTTCTGAAGTAAACTGTTTTAAGAGGCTGGACCCCACCTGAAGCCGAGAAATAGCATCACGCAAGACATTATCAATTCCAGATATGTTTAGGGAAATGAATTGAATATTGCATTAAAATAATTGCATGACAAGAGGTCTAATAAAGTGCATGATAGTGGGGTGTTTAGACAATTGTTTGTTAATGATGGCTACAACAGAAAATTAGAAAATTATTCTAGAAGTAGCCATTTTGGGTGCAAAGATACACACCACAACACATATTGAGTGACGTTCAAGGACAGATATGTCTAGTGCTGTCCAACTAGAAGGCCTTTTGGCTTGGAACCAATAGGAGTCGTAGGTGGCTCTAAATCCAACCTTGAAAGCATCACTGCACAAACATATGCTGTTAGAATGTGTATGAGGTGAAAGCCCTTTTAGGATTGTGACGTTGTAGTGTTGTAGAAAAGGCCGCCATACATAAAGGTCCTGTGATGCAGATGTAATGATTTAGATTGGAGGTGCCTATGGATAAATCATGCGCAAGAAAACCTTGCCAGAGCGAACTACTGAAGATTCAAATTGTAGCATGCCTGTGGTGGATTGTTACTGGTGCAGTGTGGTCTTTTGCTGAGCCATTAAATCGTGTACAGCTTGCGTGTATTTTTGTAACTTGTCTAATATGAGACAGGCTGTCATGTCGGAAGGGTTAAGGTGTATCCCCAGAAAGGTAAGTGTGGTAGCGGGGCCCCAAAGTTGTATGAGAGGCCAGTGGTAAACCAAACAAGTTGCATAACCGTTCAAACATATCAAGTTGCTTATGCAATTGTTGTAGAGTGGGGGCTATATAGGGAAAAACATCTTTATGTTCGAGTATCCAAAAATGGCGAAACATCCTTGAGGTAAGCACTTTTCAGAGAAATCGTCATACCAAGCGAAATTGAGCTGGAAGCATCCGAAAAGTCACTTTTGGCCATGTGGGCAATGTGCGGGCTCTGGTTTATGAGACTTATGGCATCAGTGATGCTGGCATAAGTGACTTGAGGGGAACGTTTTGGGATTTTGCAGCTCACAGAGTTGCTATCAAGTAGGGTAGTAGACGGTAGTTGCCAGAGCTGCTTTTTTCCCGTAAAGTCAGATGGGAACACTTGAAGTTCACGAAGTGAGAGACTACGAACTCTTCCAAGTGAAAGAGTTAAGATTATGAGAGAATATATTAGGATTGTTAGAGATAGATAGAGAATTTTGGAAAGAGAAAACCTTTTGTGGTCCCTTCAATTGTAGTCGAAATTACCCCAAGTGACCTTCAAGTGATGAAAGGAAAGCAATGTATTGTACCACGGCAACTAGTTATAAAAACCTCTGCCGCAATTTGTCGATTAAATTGCAATTGGTTTATTGCTATTTTGTGAGGGATTAATTGCGAATGTTTTATCATATTTATGATCTATTTCTAGACAGGTACTATGGCAAATCTACTCAAATAAAGCTGGAAAGAGAAAGACCAAATCAAAATGATACGACAAACCCCTGTGAAAATAATCCGAGGACAAACATACGCTGTTTACAAATAATAGGCTTTTCATTGTTCAATTCAATTATCTGCCTATTTTTATATCACGAGAGGTGGTTTCTTTCTGAAAACGTGGTTACAGTTACACATAATAGAGTGATTTTTCTATAGTTTGATAAAACTCTTTCATTTCTTCGTCTAGCATTTCCCACCAAAATGGCCATGAGCTGCTTCTAGTTCCAATAGACCACACTTATAGCACTACCCTTTTTCGATGATATAATGCAAAATTTTGAAAATACCATGTGTGGCCAAACGATTGCATCTTTAGATTAAGGTCCGCAGTCGAACTCTGTTTCCATATCGATTTGTATAGTCAGCATTATATTCTCAAAATCTTTCCTTCAATAAGAGGACGTTAACAACGTATCATCATTTGTCTTTTAGTCCGGAAATATATCATTTCTGCTAAGATTAGATGACCATAACGTAATATTTAACAGAAATGATAAATTATCTTGGCCCGAGGAATTCTCATTTCTGACTTTGTCATTCATATTGTCAAAATTCCATCACAACATTGAATTGGTGATTCATTTTGCAAATTGATTGCATTGTATATTCAAAGATATATAATAAAAATAACAATGTTCAATTCAACTGCTTTAAAGAATATATTTCAATTGAGAGGCAGGTTACGTAACGAACACGTCTCAATTATGGTCACATTGTATAACATAGAATGCAGCCCGGTGTATAGCATGATTATCACAACTACCTTGAACAACCGCTGTCTTTCTTACAATTGATGCATTCAAGAAAAGGTTTATGCAAAAGCTAAACAACAATTTAGTGCGTCAATATATTGACACTGACAGAGGCTCTTTAAGGATTAAAAGCAGCGAATGCTATCAGTTGACTTTCTATCCCAGGCATTCATCTAGTTACAGAGGATTCCAAATCACTTCATCAAATAAAAGAGAATGTGTATTAGTTAATGTGCTAGGATCAAGGACCTTGAATTCTTGACTCCCGTTCTGCATATGTGTGCATACATTACTTGTAATTGCCTGGCTTACCAGACGGAATTCTTCAATGTACCATGTGGCGCTGATCTGCATTAGCAGTAACTCACAGCGCGTTATTCAGGTGAGACCAATGAAATATGATACTGCGTTCAATGTGGTTACCGACGAACAGTATTGTAGTGTATCTCTAAAAGTGAGAATATGAAGATTGCTAATCCCGATATCATTATGAATATCTGCACACTGCCGTTGCCCATGGCATAATTCACGGATCACAGCACGCGTATCAATGCCTTGGTAGGAAAATAACCGATTCCTATTAGTTGACAAAGATTAAGGAGAACTCGATGTAATGTTTCAATATCAATGCAAATATATATAACTACCCGCACTACATATGTCTTGATATAACCGTTCTCTTTTGACATTAACATCGTGAATAAGCCACTCCGTTGTTGTGATTATCTTGGTGTATGCTGCGAGATATCAGCTATTCTGCTGTTTTAAGTGACTGATAAAGTATCTATACGTCATGGAACTTAGCATGCGGTCACAACCTACTGGCATTAGCAACAGCTATACATCATCAAATGATACTTTAACTCCTAACTTTATCGGATTGTATGAGATATCACCAGCATTTATAAAACAGTTTAAAATAGTGCATGATCTTAATATCTCAACATTTTGTTTGATAATTGATGTTCATTATGACTTAGCAATTGTCATTCTTGACCGTCTCATTTAAGAAACATAGCAATGTAATAATTAACGCGAATCGTGGGTTAATTTATTTGGTATGAATTAAAGTACAATTTACTTGTGGATAACTAGACAATGTCAGCATGTATTTTACTTGCCACAGCACTTAGAGATTATGGCTCATTATGCAAGAAAATCCGTGTTCAGTGAATGATTTATGCCATTACAACAAACAGGATTCAGAGCATGCTTCGCTTGCACATAGATCGTTATCTAGAGTATCCTCCAGTGACAGAGGATTCAATACATTTTCTTCAATTAAGTGCGTTCATTGAAACAGAGATCAGAAACCTTGAACTTGTGACTCCCGCTATGCAAACGTCAGCATAACTTGCCTTTATGCTAAAGCACCCAGCTTGCTGGGCAAAGTCACAGGTGATGCATCAATTACGAATACGGTGCCCACTTTCATTCAAAATAACCAACACAGTATGACATAGCAAATGTATAAAACCTGGATATGTTCTGCTGATAATCGTGAAATAACTGAATAGTTTTCGTAGTCCTATACAACAAAATCCCATATTTTCGTATTCATATCGTTAATATTATACGGCATCGGCACTAGCATTGAATGAGCCATACTGTATTCTGACAAAATCTAAAGTTTAACTAAGGGACTGGTGACGGCTACGAACACGAACCAAGTTAACATTATTTGTTAAAAAGACAGACTTCGTATCAATCCATCGAAGCGTAAAAAATAATTCTATCTAAAGCTTCGCCCAGGTGACAGTAGACTCTTCAAGGGATCTCTCTGTCGTGGATCATTTATCTAAAATATGCGGCTGCAGAGAAAACCTTAAAGCCCTATCTCCTTAACACCTTACAACCTTCATACCATGAGGAACGCGCTACGCGTGCCCTCATTGGTCAACTAATTAAAGGCTTTAAGCCTCAACCCTAACTACTCAGTGGCTGCCCGCCAACGTAGACAGTCCCGAGCAAGCCCTCAACCAAGCAGCATCTCCTGGTATTTCCTCCTACAATAGTCTTCAGGTACATCTTTCGGCAGTCATCAAAAGAACCTTAAACTGAATAATAGAAGTTTATATTTCGGCCCCCTACAACGTCGTTGACTTATTTCTACAACTACACATAGCCACAACATCTGGTGGAGAATCCATCCTTTCCTGGTTACCTTTCTGTAAGTACATTTTTATTTCACTTAATTCCCCTAATCAGCTGTTTCTGTCAATCAGGTTAAATTTATATGAACATTGCGCTTAAATTAGAAAATTAGAAAATTTGCTTAATATTTTTCTATTTCCCGTGAGAGCTGGTAGATTGCGGATGCTTGTTTGGAACCCAAAGTTAACTTGGAGTTGTAGCTGTGATGATACTAAACGGGCGCATTTCATGAACGCTCTTATCACCCGTGTACGCTCCCAATACAGTCATTTTATCTCGTCTGACCTCAACGACTGTGCACGTTGTGTTAACTTTCTGTTGGAAGATGTGTTATAATGTGTGTTGTGGTGTTTATGTACATGCTAATATGAGTACGTGTAATGCGTATGCTTCTGGTATTTCCGTGTTCTTGTCAGATGCGATTCCCGCACTGGTTCCCGAATGCTGTACTCTTTTCAAACAACCCCTCTTGTTCAGTAAAGCGCCGATGCGCACAGATTCAATATCTGTTTATTGTTCAGCTTTAAAAATAAGCTTGCTATTTTTTTAGTCTGTTGGGTGTCCGGACTCATTGTTAATAGTTTAATTGACTGTAATGGGCTATGAAAAAATATATATATTCATCATATATATATAGATAGAGATATATATATATATATATATATATATATATATATATATATATATATATATATATATATATATATATATATATATATATATATATCTTATATATATATATCTATATATATATATATATAGATATATATATATATCTATATATAGACAACATATATATATATATATATATATATTCTTTCTGATCTTATATATTATATATATATACATATATATATATATCATATATATATATGTATACTATATGTATATATATATACATATATACAATATTGATACGTATATATATATTATATATATATATATATGTACATATATTATTCATATGCACATATATAAATGTATATTATGTATAATATATATATATATATCTATATATATATATTAAATATATGCATATATATACATATGTACGTATATATTAACATGTATGTATATATATATATATATGTGTCATCAATATATATATATACATTAGATGATATATATATATATATATATATATATATATATATATATATATATATATATATATATATATATATATATATATATATATATATATATATATATATATATATATATATATATATATATATATATGTATATATATATATATATATATATATATATATATATATATATATATATATATATATATATATATATATATATATATATATATACTATATATAACCTATACTATACTGATTTTATACACTGACAAACATTCAGTAAGAGGTCAATGATTATGAAGACAAAGAATAAGAAAATTACACACAATCATACAACTAGCGATAGACATAGCTCTTAATACACTTTAATTGCTACCTATTTAGTGGAGTAAAATTAATTCGTTTTCCCTACTGGTAGAGACATTTGCGTCGGAAATTCTTCTCGGTGACCCTCTCCAACGATGCTATTTGATAAGCAAGGATTATTCCTCGATAGAAACCGGCAATAACAGATTATTTGTACCAATCTAATCATAGTTGATACTGTGTATAGTTTATGGGTCACATGGCGTTGTTGGATGACTTTTGTGAGGTTTGTTCGGTTGGATAATTTGTTATTGTAATTTTGTTGTTAAACAAATCACAAGCCGCATTATGAGAAAAGAAGCATACTGCATAGCCATTTCCTGCAAACAAATATGTCGATGAATAAAGGTGACATATTATATTACATGCGATAAGATGTCATTTGCCTTCACACACTAATATAATGCAATAAAATATAGAATAACATTGTAAAAATATCTTCGCAATTTAATCACGAACTAGGATTGCAAACTTCGGCTTATCTCCGTCGGTAAGTAAGCATCACGATTATCCTGCAAACGGCGCAGGTTTGTAAAATCTGTCGTTAACTCATATCTTTGTTATCTATGACCAGTGGGACCAATAAAACATTGAGCAAATCGCGGACAGGACATATTCCGGTATAAAGTAAATTATTTTACAGTTAAAGTGCGCATGTACTATTTTATGCTCTTGCCACTGCATCACACAATAGTTAAACTCCATACGTCGACTACACTACCAACGGAACCCACCCATATCGTGCGCATTTATTTCTTGATTTCATACAATGGCCGATGAACATTCAGCGCGCTGTGGTACATAAGCAAATGATATTTGAAGAATTTGTCTACCCGCACCAATCCCATGGCCGCTCATCTCCAGACTCATCAACTGGTTGAACAAGTCTAAACGTAGAGACGGGATCCCGCTTCCCGTTAATCTTGCGTTTTACCAATTCCCACTGCCTTTGAAGTACAATAGAGAGTTTTATAGGGATCAAAAGCCAGCCTTTGGGGGAAGGCTGTGCTTCCCCTTCCAGTGAGTGTCTGGAAACCAAAAACAGAATGATTCATTGCTTCTCTTTAAAGAACAAACGGTCGACTGAGCTTCATTAGTGAGTCACATCATAAACTTTACCTGCTGCCATATGTACATGGTAAGTGGTATTTGCTGTTCGTTACGGGCAAGAGACAAGATTTTGCTGAAACGTAAAACAGGTTTGTCTATTTGAGTTTTCATTTCTGACCTTAAAGTTGACCCTATCTATCTTGATATAGGTTTAAATCGTGATGGCATGAGATGACACTTTGATTATGTCCAAAAAAGCTGAAGTGATAACGACAATGTTTGCTTCCTCAATGTATTATATAGCAAGTGTATGAATGATGTCTGTGTTAGCAGTTATGTCTGACCATAGTATACGACTTTTGTACCATATCCAGATTTACACACAAAGATATGGATATCAACATCACTACGAGATCAAGAACCTAGCACGCGTGATACACGCTTTGCTTACTCCAACATGGCTTCGTCGCCTAGATTACCTAGATTACTAGGCTAAGGCTTGGATAAAGCATACATTTAGAATGAAGCGTGCACCTACACTCACTGTAACGTCCCATTCCACGCACTATCCTAGATAATTAAAGATAATTGATAAATGAAAATGGAGTAGTTTACGTCATTCGTGATTCCATATTTTGCCTCTCTCAATCACTACAACGCATGTTTTACATACATCCTTTGCCTATCTAAGTATCCACTAAGCGAACTATTGCTCAGCTTATATAACTATCCAGTGCTATGATATTCTAGTATGTACTATTCCTATTGGCACGCAGGATACAATAGAACTCTGCAATATTATATATATTCAAATTCCAATGCAAACTGCTACTATGCTCTAACCCACGATGCGTTAACCTAAGTTACCCTAAACTTGTGACAGGTACAAACTGCGAAACATATCATGCTTAACTGGGTTTATGATTTGTTCCATATGTATAGCTCTTCTTTAGGTGATCGGAATGGATACTGCTGAAATAGATGTACATGGCCAGATTAGTTGCATTGATTCAGCGGTCGATTAACCGATTTCATTGTTATCACATATCATTTTTAGTCAAATGAAATGAGCAGTGCTGATGATGCAGCCGTTAGTAGCTGGCGACTGTGGAACTATATAGTTTTTCGCTTTTCGGTTAAAATTACATAGCTTCACATAAAACGCGCATGCCTCTCGGTCGCTGATTTGATATTGTAGATTCCAAATTAGTTAAATCTAATTTCCCGATTCTTTTGGCGTCGCTTGAGCACCTAAACGAAGTTCGTTTCTGGAAATCTGCAACAAAAACTCGTCATATTGCCTGATTTCTTCGTCGTTTGATTAAGTTATCTTTACATTGTCATTTGCTCTTCCATATAGTAGTTTTCCTATTTCGAAAAGATTTTGTTATGCTGCGCTCTTCGAAACGTCTTACATACGATGTGCTTTTCAAAAGGCACATTCTTTTGTTTATAAACGCTCCATGTGTTTTATAAATGCCTGAATATACAGTTTCTGTTAAAATATAACATTACTCAATCACTTGACCATTCCATCGTCAAGATGGCATAATATCACCATAGACTAGACAGGGGGCGAGTGGTTATACCGTTATTATAATATGATCCAGTACGTTGTCCAGTGTTAATATGTTTAGACATTGTTCATCGATCTAGATTTACAATGTAAACCCAAAAGAGCGTAAGCCCACAAGAAAGCTTACTCACGCCGTCAGTATTGATCGAACAGCAGTGACTTTAATGGTACAGCTTATTAGAAAGTTGAAATATTTATGCAAACTGCTGTTGCTTTCAATGGTAAATTTCGCTTATGGAATATTTCAGGGGATCATCAGGAATCCAAATATTAATTCGTGATCCCAACTTGAAACACCTCAATATTATCTCTTGGATTTGTTTGTTTGTGAACATGATTTCACCATTTGATTGAAAATTCATTCACCTCTGCCAGTACTGCTCGATATATTTGTTTTCATATGATATTGATATGACTTTCACATGATATTGATATGTTAATCGGTACTTTCATTGTGATAACTGTCTAGCAAATTATCACAGGTTCAAAACAAGGAAGCAGTTAGTCCGAAGAAGCATAAGCTGTACAGAATTGGTGGGTGTTTGCTTGTATCATGGCAGGTTGTAACATTTTGGCGTCTATGTGTTATTAACAAGGTTTACAGCTTTAAGTCCCATATATATGGTCACAAATAATCATTCTAAAGGTTTCTACGGGTCTTCAATCGGCCTCAACACCGTCACTATGGTTATTATGTAATGAACAATGTGACACTTGCTCGGACAGTTATTTGCAGAAAACCATTTTAGTGACAGACATACACTGCTGAGAAACACGTAGAGCTAAGCATAGTATGTTGAACAATACTTTAGAGCATAATGCTGCGTGGGTCATTGGTGGGTCAGACGTCAAACCGACGGCAATTTTTGTTTTGCGCATAAATAAATGTTTCGGAATACATTCTTTAATAGTGCACTAATGTGCAGAGACATTCGCAAACAGACAAGATAGTACATCATACGGTCTTCGTGATTTTCAAAGCCATTAATGCCAATCTAGGTATATCATACACTGCATTGGCATACATGGTAAATACAATATAAGCGGCTTGCAATAGATTTGCGTTAGGTTTATATCGTTATTTTACTTATAAGCAGAACCCATATCCTAGGCTGCTTTATATCCCTAATTGTCAAACAATATATCAAGCTCATTGAAGCTGAATAATGTGCAACCAGTAAAATGATCAATCACTATAGCATAAATATTCAGGCATGGATATTGCATTGTTGAGCGCTATAATATCTCTTCTGATGATATAAAATTAATGGGTATATCGTCGCCTCGTCATAACTAACGACAGCCCTAGCAAATATTGTGATGTACTACTGAGATTATAAAACGGTCAACCCAACACAAGACCTACTGAAGCTTCATTTGATGTAAAATATTCAACATAAAAAGACACAGGCAGCATAATAATTGACAACTGGAATAATTGACCTACTTCAGTCAAACTAATTAGATTACTATTCTGCGCTTATTTGATATCGTAGATTTATCAAGGGTCAATCTAGTTACATCACTGCTTTGGAACAAACAAGTGTTATTTTGCCATCGTTTGACTGAATTGGTTTGTTGGGAGAGCATGCCATGGGTTTCGATCACGATAACATATTTTAATATGGGTACACCTTGTGCTATGTTGAGAGACACGCGAACATGTTATCTTTAGTATTGGTCAATCACTCCCTTAGTCGGGCAAATGACAAGACATGTAATTTCATCACGATTAGGTAAGTATAATGGCTGAAGAGAATTGCGTATAGGTCAATCGTTTAATACTAGCTAGCAGCAAGCAATGTGATTGATATCAGTATAGTTAATCAACATATGTTTTAGATCCTTTAATTCACCAATGGTCTATGCAATTTACACTCCGATAACTCAAGCAAGCCAATAACAGGTCACTGACAAATGTCTATATTTCGGACGCACGCATGGCTTGTGTACCAGTGCTGAACTTAATGGTATTGTTTTTGATTCATCCACAGGAGTTAAATGTTAGGCGAATATAGCATTCCTCTGTTGTCAAATATCAACAGGCTGATTATCCAGATTATAAATAATTCCATAGCAATAAAAAGGTATTGCGTTATCAAACACAAATGGAATTGTTAACAACAAGGTGTTTATGAATCCCACATCAGACAAGGAGAAAGTCGTCAAGGCAGGGTTTTCTTATATAATGGCACTACGGATGAAAACATGGACGACCTCAGGCTTCGCTACTTTTGTTCATGGCGCTTCGAATTTAGCTTATGAAAGATATTTTGATAATAGTTTGGTCAAGCCATTACAAATATTACCTAGTGTTATTGGGAAAATTAATTGAGAGTATCATATGATGTGTATGCGAGCAAAACGAATGTTGAAATCGTATAACAAATCATAAGAAGCAATTAAAGTTATGTTGGAAACGCATGTAAAGTAGAACATGTTATTTATTTGTTTAAGTCCTTGCAATTCATAAATTCTTACGGATAATTTCTGAAAACAATTACTACCACAATTCACTAATTGTTACACATGTATGTAAACATGAATTGTCCTTGTTATTATACTTACTGTTTATGGTTGTTTCACTGTGCAAAATATTTTTATTGAACGCTTTTTTAAGCTTTCGTATACTTATACTGTCCAACGTGCACACTTTACTGGGCTGCTTTAAAAAATTATGCCATGTGCACATTTGCAGTTTATTAATTTGTTGGGAAGCCTCACTGGATGCCTACAAATCGTCAAGCTTAGAGCATGTACGTTTATTCAAATATTGTATCTTAAAGCTGCTCTACGTGCCAGATGCTTCATCTGGAGCTTAATATACTTATCCATGCACTGACGGCACATAGGGGAGTATTGGAGGCATGAGGGCTTAGGCTGTTGCATTGAAAGAGAGGTGGTTACTGTATTGTAAATCAGAATGGCGGAGGCCATTATTGTGTGAATGAGGTCCACAATCACAAACAAGCACCATGTAAAAACATCATAGTCGTTGTCTTAATGTTTCATGTTCACTAAAGATTACATACGATAACACCGACTTGGCATGGCAAGGCGATTCGAAACAAGTGACATATGGGTATATCATGGCGCTGCAAAATAAAACCGCCGACTCAATCTTGATTAACAACATGGTTTGCTTGCAAGTAAAACCTATTATTAAGCATGGTTCACGCAATTAGGGAATAAAAATTGTTTATTGTGCCGGGACCGCAAATATTTAATGGCACAATTTACAACCGCGTACATTTCTCTGAAAATATATGCAGATACATAACGCACATTGGAATATAAACGTATTCAGTTTTGATGGCTGTGACAACATGGCACAACAAATGGCTTCTTTTTCAATTATGCTCTTTATCCCAATCGGATTTTCTTAAATTAGCATAGGCTCGATTTTGATATCACATACTCGCAAAATTAGCAAACAAATGCTACTGTTCCATTAAATACAAACGCTAATGTAAGAGATAATCAATAGTTGGTCAAATACTTCGATCATATAAACGAGATTCGGCAGCCCATCGATCTAGGATCCAGATAATCGGCGGTGCTTAATTAGTACACATGCGAGTAATGATAGGATCAAATGCCAATTCTTTGCTTTGAAGATAGATTTTGCATAATTTCCACATGAGTAATCATTCCAGGGAAGCACACACAAATCAGTTTACTAATAACGCGACCTGCTTTGTGACACAATTGATTGACAATTCTACAGCTGGTCACATAAACCGTCAAATCAGCCACGAGTTCGGTGAGCAATAAGAACGGGAGCCAATTATTTGCTACCCCGCGTTGTAGTGCTTTATAGTTTATGCAGTGATAATAGTTTGTATACAGTTTGCATCTGACCGGTAAGGTAGGGGCATTGCTTATTAAGGGCGACCCCAAACAAACCGTTTCGATATTCTACTAACCACAATTTTGATTTCATTATTACTTGTCAGTTATGATAGATATCTAATAAAGCATCTTTGGATGATTCGGCATATTTTGCAAAGGAGTGTCATGTGCAAATACAACTTTTTGTAATGCATACACATAAATGCATTTCCGAGAATGGCAATGTTACTACATGCAACGTAGTGCATCATATGTTACAGCATTACATATGCAGCGGAGTTCACCAATCAAGGAAACACTCCTCGTGGCAATGTGCAATTATCATACATGTCGCCTAACACAACTCACGTTCGATGCATTCGCACATTGGCTCACATATCTTGTCTTTGAACCATATACGACCCTTTGGAAGGTACAATAGGAATCGTTTTATTTACATCCGATGATGATATGCTTATTTATGATTACGACAACTAGCAAGTTAAATACGCAATTGCAATCTTGTGAAATTCGTATATTAATAATTAAACATTTTCAATAATGTATAAATAAACCTATATTCACATCTGCAGTTGCCTACAAAGACCTGGTGCCCGTGCAATAATCGTGCAAGGCACCCTGTGTTGTCATGCTGCGCATCAATCATTCACCCAACTAATCTCCATTTTTGTTCATTTAGTACACACGAGAGCTCATTAGGTATAAAAAACCGAATTAGACTAGGCTGTGCAAAAGCGTCGATTTACTATTAGCAGATCTGAAAGTATAATTACAGTAATACATTCGATTTTGATACGGGCTCCTTAAGGCTGTGTGTAGTATCTTATTGCGATATGGCAATCCCTTCCCGTTGGTGACCTGCCTTGATGGGTTAGGTTTATTAGCTGCCTACACAGCAGTCCGCCACGTCACAGAAGCTGGTTGGGTATTTTAGCCAATATTTATTTCATATTACCCCTCATTCCCGTGCCTTATCGAGTTATGAAATGAACAAAATGATACCACAATGGCCGACGATACAGACTATGTGAAACGTAATACCAACTTTGTTTATGTCTTATGTTTTTTATCTAACGCACCCTAAGTGAGGCATTGCATTGCTGTAATGACCGTAATGCCACCAGAACTGGACCCCTGAAATAAAAGCGTGACGCAATACATTTAATAACCGTCCTTGTGAAGTTGGTGAGACCTATCAGGATATATGGTGTAGCGCAGTTTTGATATACTGATTGCAAAATGAGATTGAAAACACAAATCGCTGAAACTATGCAACCGTCCAGGATTTGCAGTCCAAATAGTAGATGATAATGTATGATAATGTCATGAAGGGGGTGATTGTACCGTGGAACAAACGGGTATCTTATGTACTACGATCATGAAGTGATATACAATTTTGCATCTCAGAATATCTTTTGTAAACTTCCATAGTTTACACAGCTCCCTGGCATCATCATCATCATCATCATCATCATCATCATCATCATCATCATCATCATCATCATCATCATCATCATCATCATCATCATCATCATTATCAACATTATCAACGCCATCATCATCAAATTAATGCATGTAAAGCTGGTGGCAGTTTTGCGTTGAGACCACACACAATTACTGCGTTTGCTTAAAAAGACAAACACCATGGCAATATTATTTGTGCTAAGTCACGTACATGAGAGTGTACATCAAAGAATCGCTATAGTTCAAAACCAAGCCTGTGGCTATATTGACTATATATACATGTAAACCAATCCAAAAACAAATTGGGCATCCAGTTGCTTTGAACATGCCTCTGTCAAATCAAGCCTATGCGCTTATGAAGCAGGTGTTTATTTGATCAAACATTACTACACTTATTATGGGTTGGGGCAATTCGGTTGATTTAATCATCTTGTATTTATTTATTTTTTATTTATTTTCCCTCTAATCCCTTTTAACACACATTTAATTTATCGGGCTCATTCTGAAACAAACAGAATTGTACGTTAACAATCTATACAACAAAGGTGATGTTCAGCTTCAGTTTCAGTCCTTAACAAGCAAGGACACGGAAACAAACGTTGTATCTTCTCGTTGCATTGTAAAATGAACAACTCATCGGATGGATTTCATTGCCATTGTAAATTATGAAAATTACCCTGCATTGTCTTGAAATTATGAAATGACTAAGCAACCAATCGAGCCCTACTGCTTTAAATTGCTCGTTGTATTTGTGTGTTAATCGCTATATATCGCGTATATTGCAATTAGTTAATACATTGCTCATTTGTAAGAAATTAACACAAAAGTTTGATACGTTTAGAAAACACGTTGGTCGGGAGAATCGAACAAATTACACGGCCGTTCTGCACTGGTTTGTTAGGTTTAGCTTTATTTAACTGGATACTTCGGTCACTGTCTTGAACGTCCCATAGGGTGTCAACTATAATGATATTCAATGGCTGATAAGCACTGTTTAAACATAGCTAAGAAATTCACATTCTCTCTCTGTCTCTGTCTCTCTCTTTTTTCTCTCCCTTTAGCTCTCTCTCTCTCTCGCTTCAGGTTTTGATGTAAATGGCCACATTGGTCTAAATAACAATGCATTTATCATCATGCAGCTTGACCATAAATGGGTAAATATTAACTTACCTATTTTGAATGTTGTTAAACGCGATCCAGTGGTGTATCACATTTTGGATTCTACTTTAATGTGAGCAGCCACTAAACCATTGACAATTAAGCAGGAAAATCAAGCACACATTGTCAGTTTGAGAACAAAAGCCTAAAAGCATAATGTTGAAATCAATGATAAACAACGCAACACACGTTACGTCGGGATTCCTGTAGTCCTTTAACTCGCTACTCATGAAAACGAATGCATCATTTAATTCCTAGTCAGACTTCCATTATTTACCACGCAGTTGAGCCAATATAGCATTCGGAGTAAAAGCAATCTCGGTTGGCAGGTGAATCCACAAGAGATCTTCTCCACTGAAGCAGTCTGTTCCCCTAGATCAACATCTCCGAAAGGGTCTCCTTCTCTTCGCATTTATTAAGATAGGACGTTTCAGAACCAGGGATAAACTTCCATTAAACAGTAATCTGCTAAACCATATATGGATTCGAGTAGATTATACAGAAGATCATTTGTTTGCTCGTTCAAAATACAAATTATGACATGGCCGTTAACTGCTTTATAAGTTGATCGGGAAAGGATTTATAGCACTATATAAAATGACATGTCTTGACACACAACCTCGTGATATCGCCGAAATTTAACCTGAACTGTTTAACTTGTCCCCTGGGATTTTATCTTTTACAACAATGGCGTATCTTATATCCAATCCTGATTGCTATAAATGGCACGGAGGTATCTGTCGTTGTTTTATTTGAAATACGGGAAAAGCTTGCACAATCTTTGCTTGATCCAAATGAAACATCATTCCTGGTCACCACTCTATCGAACTTGAGAATATTTAATAACCTTGCAATACATATGTTGTTGTGTTTCTATGACAAAAGCACACCAAACAGGTATTAATCAACAAAGACTTTTTAAACTGGTACAAAGGGCCCGGAATCATACTACTGCTTAATCATTTCACCCATGAACGTGTAGAATATTTCCCCAAATGATCCCTAAGTTATATAGGAACAATGCAAAACTTCGTATCACGGCAACTAGTCGTAAATTTGTCCCTCATAATTTGTCAGTGATATTGCTGTTTTTGGGATTAATGCCTAGTATTGAGAGATTAAGCGACACGTTTTCGTACGAAGGTGAATCCATCTAAATACAATCCACAATGTAATGTGATAAACAAAGACTTAATCTGTATATTTAAAGACAATAACAAAATGGAAACAACCCCTGTGAAACTAATTAGATATTGAAAATGCACGATGTTCATGGGTCAATTCAAGAAATAGCCACTTTTGATGTCGCTAGAGCTAGTGTCTCTCTCGGAAAAGAGCACAGATCCTACCAAATTGAGCGATTGTTTAACGTTTGATTGACTTATTGGAAATTTTTATCGGATTTATATTATGAAAAGGATTATATCTTGGAGCTATGGTTATCGTATTACACTCTTTCGACATTATGATGGGTGGTCAGTGTTATTTTCCTTTTGAACAAATACCTTAGTTAAAACAACAGGTCATTAACGATGGGTTAGAATGGGGTTTCGAGGCATACGAAAGCCGATTCCAAATGATGGTATCATTTGTTTTGGGGTATAATAATAATGTATATCAACTATTTCTGCAATTATAAGATTAGCAAAACGAATTATTTAACACAATTGATCTATTAATTTGGCCCCAGGAATTCTCATTGCTGGCTTTGACATCCATATTGCGTGATATTACCTATAAATAATCAACATTCCATCAAAGCATTGCAGTGGTTATTTATCTATCAATCTTACTAGAAAGTATATGAAAGACAGATGGAAGTATAAATTCATCACATTTACAACTTCATAGTATATATTTACTATATTGGGTATTATCATCCGAGCTTCCTCGGCCGTTACATCGTAGACATATATGTCAACTTGATTGCATTGTTAGTGCGATAAATTTACATTTGCCATATTTGTTGTATTTTTTTACTTAAGTAAATAGTTAATTATAAAATGGTCACGTCACAGATTCGGTTTAATCCCGGACAACTAAGCTTAAACAGTTGGTCTGCAGTAACGATGTTCCAATGTAGTATTGAAACACATTTGTTTGATCAATTCGCCCACATGTGAACCAATGAAAAAAGAATTGATTATATAATGAATCACTTACAGGAAGCTAAGTTCCTTGCTGCTGGCCAACCGCGAGATCAGTGAAGCGTTCCTAGTTCCTACATTGCGAGTATGGTGACGCATATATACATTATGTTGATTTATCAAAAATGCGTTCTCTTCAGTCAAATATTAGCACCTCTGTTATGCTTGCAATCGTACCACACCTTGACTAAGATAATCTCAAGCACCATGTTTAGTAGAAATAATGTTAACTATTTTGTCCAAAACTCATAATCTTTTTTTTAATACATAAGGTTGCAGCTATATTTTATTAAAGTATCCAATGATAAAAGCATTAGAATGATGTTGCCCTTTGTGTGGCTGCATGCTGATTGTGATGATACGCTGTACCAGTTTTCTCATCACAGTTTCCCTCTCATCATCAAAATTATCACAAAACATGATTGTTATTGTTTTTGACACACACACGTTGGGAACTGTTTTCCGACTCGTTTGGCTTTTCTTTAAGCTACATATGATGCAATCGACGCAAAGTTTCTGAAAAAGCCAAAGAACAATTTAGTACATCGTGAATTTCCACTGACAGATACAGATGAGAGCTGTCAGATAACGTTCTACTCTAGGCAATTACCTAGTTACCAAATAATCATCAGTACAAATTAATGTGCTAGGATCAAGGACATAGAATTTTTCATCCCCTATATGCAAACCTCTTCATACCTTCGTTGGCAAATGATTGCTAAGCTTAACAGGCAAAGAGCATATAATGCTTCCAATTTGAGTGATCTCCTCGCTTGCATTAACAGCAACTCTCGTTGCGTTATTCGGGTGATATCTGTGAAACCTTGCACGAACTTGCTTTCAAAATGCGCATATAAATATACAGTTGCATTTGAATATTATCACAAATATATGCTTAGATTGCCTTTGTGCATGTCATTAGCGACGGATCACTGCGAGCGGATGATTGCCGTGATAGGGAAACAACCAATCGCTACGCGATGCTTCGACATGGGTCTACTACTGCTTAACCAAATGGATTAAGATCGACTCAAAATAGCACTTGAGTATGGATAGATTGTTCTTGCACCAAATGAATTTGTCATGATGTAACCCTTTCTTTTGTTACATCAAGGCGGAACTGATACTGTTAAAAGGTCATAATTATGTTGATATATGTTGAGATACAAGCTTCTGTAGTGTTTCAATTGCGAAATGATGTATTGTCCTGTCACGAAAACGATGAGTGGTCAAATCACACTGGCATTGACCATTCAAATTCATACAGCCACCTTATCTAATACTTTCATTATTGGTCTTCAATCCCCATTTTACCTTCATAGTTTAGCAATAACACAGCGTGAGATCTACAATAATCATCCATATAAAATTTATGTGTAAACGGATGGATGAAATGTATTGTATTACCACATAACAAAGCTGAAACAAACAGTAGAGTCGACTTATATAATTATGCAACCTATGACATAGGCTATGGTGAAGTCTTCAATTTTAATAACTAACAAAATTCAATTCATTATACGTCTTTTATGAGAAATCATTAGCAATGGTTCGACAATTCCAAATTTATAGATGTGGTTCCGCGGCGTGTCAATGTTGGGTCAATCCAGTCACCAGTGCCTTTAAAGTACAAAGGTGAGCATTCACCTTATAGGGCGCTTTGGAATGGCATCATCTTCCTATAAATGTCGATCCTCCTAAACCATCCACATATCCAACAAACAAAATGCCGACATAAGAATGAATATCAGTGCTCTTTTTCATTTTACAATTCACATTAATCAAACCATAACGTTGTACGAGCCAATGTGACATCAACTTTGTTACTGTTGTCTAAAACATGTTGTTATGTGTGCGCACTTTTCATATGTCTACAGCAATACAGGTGATACTGCTCAATGTTTGATCCAAATATATTCTTTGATCTTGTTGTTCATTCTGACAGTTGCAAACGAGTGATCATCAATTGTGGTTATGATCCACTTGATTTTAAGAAACATAGTGAGGTCCCATAATTTTGAGAATCAATAAACCACTTACTTAGTGATAACATAACAATGTCAGCGTATATGTTACATGCAACAGCACATAAGGCTAAAGCTTATTACGAAGGTGCAATTTGCAGTCATGATTTATGGCATTACAACACCAGTGGCTCACTGAGGATTCCATGCAAGCTCGGTGTGCACATATATCGTTTTCGACGATACTGTCGTGACAGGGGATCGGATACATTTTCTTGTGTTAATTGCAACAAGGATCGGAATCCCAGAACGTGCTACTGTCGCGATGCAAACTTCAGCGTAGCTCTTGTGCTTACAGGGCAAAGACGCAGGTAATGCATTAGCTACCCTTTTGGTACCTACTTGCATTCAAAGGAACCATCATAGTAAGACTAAGAACACGTTGCACATATATAATGTATACAGCAGCTGTTTACCTGCATCCATACCTATTGCTAACATTATGGAAGAAATGCAAATGTATTTTTTCACCCGTAAATGCAAATGACTGTTTTAAGGCGTTGGAGAAACTGATATCGCATTTATACAAACGTCTTTTTGTGAGCCGTTGACAACATTCACTACAAATATAAATTGTTGCGATAAATGTTTTTGTGATCAGTTTCTATGAGCAGTTGTGATCGAATTGTTTTGGGGGCTTGTTGATATGTGATATTTCACTTTCAACACTGAGGTGCATTGCTGCAATGAAAGGCATGCTACTAGCTCCATCCCTTCGCTGATGCATTCCTAAAATGGAAGTCTGACCTAATCCAATAAAACAGAAAACGGTTTTGATTTGATAGGATCATTGGACGCAATATACAACGCATTACTGAAGCACACACTTCATAATGAGGAGGTTCAGGACACGAATCGCTATGACGATTGAACCGCACAGTGAGTGCGACACAGTTATTGGGTGATTATGATGAATAACGCCGTTAAATGCTGAAGCAGAGTGGTTATAACGTAGAACCAGAAGGTATATCATGCGCTTCGGCTGCGGTAAAATAGAGCATTGCTCCCATCTATTTCTTTACGTTACCTTCCATGGATTGCAGTTCTTCGTTAAGTGCTAACCACATGTCCTTGACGTGTAATATAAATAAAATCATATCAACCATCAGCTGAAGTGCGGTAATATTTCCATCGATCAACTGATGAAACATTTTTCCTATAGAGAAAATTTACGTATTAAATAAACTTGCTTAATTGACAATGCGACAGTTATCGTTTTATACACGAATATCCGATATTTTTGCACTGACATCAGTACTTACGGCATCAGTAGGATTAGCAGCGGTTATTTGTGCGACCCAAATGAATATTATTCATATGTTAAAAGGCAGACATCGTATCAATCTATCTTGCATTAAATGAGACAATCAGACCAATGGCTATGTAGATGATCTAATCCAATATACAAATCGAACTCACTTAAAGTTTTGCCTCTGCTGCACAATTTATCAAAAATATTTACTTTGCATAAAGTGCCCGCTTTGTTCACATTTCAAATGATCAGAAGGTACAACACGACGATGTTTTCTGCAGAATCACGGGTTTTTCTGTTCCCCGGGAAGAACGGCTGGGAAAGTCCCTCTTGATATGAAATTCAATGCTTCTTATTGCCAGGCTACACTTCCAAAGAAACATACTTTCAGCACTTTTGCTGAATTACATCAACGAGAGAGTAGGGCGTTATCATAGAGCATATTCATATGCGTCGATCGCAGAAATTCATGGTTTTGTAATGTGTAGGATAAATACAATGCAACGTAATTCTCTGAATTAAATATGGAAAACATGCTCTATGTATTCTCTGCTTTTGATTAAGGTCTTTTATGAAAATCGTATGCCTACTAATTGATACCAGCTGAAGCTTAGACGATTGTCGAGGTGGTTATTATGAAGGATTCGACCTGTATTTTGCAGATCACATCGACCTATAGAGCATAGATTCTGATAAATTAACTGTCTTACTGTATTCGCTATTTCAAACATCCCAGTACTTATTAACTTTACATAACGACCAAAATGCAATGCACGGAAAAACTCTAAAGAAGATTTTCCTGTCGACATTGGATGACTTTGGTGTGGTTATGTTGCTTATTGCTGTTTTGTTATTTACCAGAGACCGCAAGCCGCATTGTGTGGTAAAAAGTGTACTGCATAGTAAATATATAGGTTGAACATCGGGCAGTGCCGTAACGCACTAATATAATTCAGCATAATATAGACTTGCATTACCTTGATATAATATTTCTGCCATGCTGTGACGTGTTGATAACAATTGGCTCAAACATCTTTTCAAATGCTACATTAAGTGAATAAGTTGTTTTTTATTGTTTAGAGGTGCAGGGTTAAAGATTGCTCCTGCGGGGATCAACTGATTTTCTAAGGCCAAGCAATACGATGATATAATGTCATGATAAAACGTTACATAACGTTGACATGATATATTCTACCGTCGTGGTTAATTCTCGTAAACGTTAGTCAGCTTTTTCAGACGGATACAAATCGGCCATGAATATTGACCCATGTCTTAGACTTACTCTTCAAAATGGTCGCGAAAAAGACTAGCTTAAATAGTTATTTTTACTCTTATGGAACATCATAAAACGTAAAATGGAGAGTAGCTTAATGATAAACGCACTTACCTTGTCTCATTTGGTGTTCGATTGACCACTGCGATTTGCGCTGAGTGGTTCGGGGTTTGAGCCTCAACAAAGGCCTGAGCATGTGATGCAGACGACAAAATCTGGCGGAAATTCTTAAAACATTTAACTAATAAGTAAAGAAGAACACGTTGAAAATGCATTGTCGTTCATTGTTTGTGTATATATAGCTGAATATTGAAAACTATAGCGCAGAGAGAAGGGAAACACGAGCTTTGGCCGACAGTGATCATTTTAGCAAAGATCATGAGATGCGCCCCAACTGTCACAAATAAACACGTGTCGCTCACGGCGATAGCCATATGCCGCCCGCGTGACTGAGTAGACAGGCATGCAAGCGCAAACCAATCGAGCACATCTGTTTTAGAACAAATCCATCTATTGTTCCGTAATTGAGCAAGACGTCGACAGTCATCGTTGGTATATAGATCTTTCGACTTTCCACGTGAAGTATCAGCACTCCTCCTTAATGCAAATTACGATGCAGCCTTTTTAAAATCGACCATAAGAATTAATGAGCATTGTATCCCACATTCATGTACAAATATATTAATAACGATTCAAAGCTTAGACTCTCATTGTGCACATTTCAGCATGCTTTCGTCGGAAAGTTATCACCGAGCGTATCTTGCCAAGGAGTCAATAATATTTCAGTTAAGAGGGTTGAACTAGTTTGCATTAGAAGTAGGATACTTCGAATTAATTTCCGGCAATGCCATGTCTAAATCAATTTATGATATCCATTGTGGTACCAAATGCCCAGGTTAAACCTAATAGCTGGGCTGACCTGTATTATTTTACAGCGCATCAATCTTGTGGCATGCCAATCTCCAGCGCTTTTGTAGTATAAACGAGAGCTTAGTAGGATTCAAAGCGAGCATATGACTTTGAAGGAAGACTGTGCTTCATCTTTCCATAAGTGTCTGTGGCTAGTAAGCAACAGTAGAGTTGTTCATTGCAACTCTTTAAAGAACAAACGGTCGGTTGAGCTTCATTGGTGAGTCAAGTCATACACTATTCTTGCTGCCGCAAGTGCGTTGTGCTGTTATCGTTATGGACAAGAGTCGAGAATTTGCGTCAATACTCGGCTCACGATTCTGTTCAAGCATTATTTTCTGAGCTTATTTCGAGCTTTATCTATCTCAGTGAAAGATTATTTCGGGATGGCATGATTTGGCATTAGCATGTTCATGGCATAACGATATTTTCTGCTACCGCGATGTATCTTATATCCAGATACCAACATAAAAATGCCTTATTATGATGTGGATATCCAAATTTCTGCTATTCACATCAACAGTAATTCGCCAGCGTTTCCTGGATACCATCGACGGCCGAGTCAATGTTTCTTGCTAGCTAAAGATTACTTCATTGAATGGCATTGCCAACGTATTAACAATGTCTAGAATATTTAGGATAATCCAAGCATTATTCTAAATGTCCGTAGTACCATTACAACTAGCTGGCTATATGGTTTACACTCTCCATGGCAGACATGTTTGATGCTACGTTAACATAACTGCAATAGTTAACGGACCGCATGCTATTTGAACCGGTTTTGAACTACGACCGGGAGATAACAAGTAGCGCGCGTCAAACATAAACAAACATGAATGGTCAACATGAATGGAGCTTATCGGGGAAGCTCGGACGTTAACCCTTCTTTTGGGAATAAAGCTGTGTTTACGGCCCACAAAGGCACCATTTTGATGTCTTTGATTATGAACGTTCTGTGCTGTTTACGCTGCAGTTATTTAGGTTGTGTAACCACGTCCCTGCACTCACAAATATTAAATTTTGGCATATCATATTTTAACATTAGCTGTCCAAGTTTTCTTGATCGTGTGTCTTCTAATTATCCATAAAACATATGAACTTCTGGCAAATCTGGGAGAAAATGGTATATCAGGCTTTTTCCACGCCCCGTTGGTAGATAAGCAACAACGTCTTTTCCCACGAACAACTTTCCAAAAGCTCTGGCAGCTTGTCTGTCATTTCTAATCTCGGCTAGTAACCCTCTGTTGCTTTTTTCAGTCGATTTTCAATAACAAATTCGTTTTTACATCTGACTGCCGCCATTTTAGAAACGCTTGGCGGCCATGTAACGTCCGCGGAACTTTTTTTCCGATTTATGCCTCATTTTGAACGTACATAAAACTGTATATTATTCTTCTAATCGAACACAGCAGAATATATTTTTGTAACATTTAAGAGTTGATAATTCGTATTAATATTTCTTCGCGTAATGGCCCGTATTTGCCGCAAAGCGATCTATGTGGTGCAGAGGCGAATCCGAGCGCAGAAGCCGAAGCGCAAGGAGATCATAAGGCTTAATGTCACGGCCGATTGCTTTTAGTAGTTAGGTGATTGTTTGTTCATGCACCTTATCAATGCATCGCAACACACCCAAAACGGTGTATTTTGCCTTTTAGGAACAAAATGCAACGGTATATATTACAAATCTACGATCAATATACCCGAATATAGCTTGCACACGTTTGTTTAATGCTATGTGCGATAACTTAATCATTATCTTACGATGGCTTTGGTTGCACAAAGAATTATATCATCCGTTTGTGGAGGAACGCATATATCTTTATAGACATGAAATCACTATATATATTATATATTATTGTATTTCAATGAACATATTTTGCATTTCATTTGGTGTATTGTCCTCTAACAAGATATTACACTATAAAAGGTGAATATCCTCTGCTAGAATTTAAAAATGGCAAATACATTGGATGAAGTTATGACATTAACCAAGATAAAACATTGTTATGGACAGAGGAAACAGAAGAATGGTACAATTTCTCTCAAACTAATCAAATCACATTTTTACTCCGCGCTATACTTATATAGATATTCATCGTAGATCAAGATTGTCATGGATAAGAATGATGGCTGACGTCATTATGTGAAGTAGGGCACGATATTCGATGTCAAAACCACATTAAATTACAATTGCAATTTACCTGTTAACACATCATTGAAACATATTTTATGTATTAGACTCACCGTTTATCACTAGACTAGGTGAAAATGGTTACATTATTATGATCCAACAAACAGGGCCTCGATTGTCATTAAAAAGTTTAAGCTTTGCAACTATGTTCCATTCTCAGACATTTACCGAGGGACAGGGGAATCTAAATGATTCCTTCTACCGAGCATGCCTCTTTCAAAGATTAGTTGGCCAAGATCAAGAACCTAGCATTCATGACATGCTTTATTCCAACTCCAGCATAAGTAATCGCCCGGCTGACTAAGCAAAGGTTCAGATAAAGCTTCCATTTAGATAGAGGCGCTGGCCTGCATTTGCAGTAGCTTAAGTAAGATCGCAGAGAAAATGCAATTGTGAAATATAAATAGAGTATTCTACTTCCTTCATGATTCTATATTGTTGCCTATTCCAATAACTACCGCATTGTCTACTACACTATCCGCTAATCACTCACTGCAAGCATGACATTGTCTCACTATTGTAACTATCAATTAGTTACATCTTAACATGTATGATGCAATTTCCCTGACATAACTCTAAAACACTTAAAACACGTAAAATATTCACAAGATATCACAATTATCTATACAATATTATAATTATAATTTTGAAAACTGTATCTTTTAGGTTGTCAACACCACAAGTCCCATATTCTATGGTTCTATCATTGCCCCAACTGTCAAAATTGTATCTAGCTCCTTAAAGTGGACTAATGGGCAACTGGCAAATGACCAAACAAGAATAATAACCAACTAAAGTTTGATCATCTCTGAGATGCTGAAAGTGTCGCTCTCCCAAAAACCTTTGATAATGTCATTTTATTATCAAATAGCAGAGTACTATAGCTACTGCAGTGCAGCTCATCAGATTACCATTCTGTGCTTATTTCATTTCGTAGGTATTTCATGGGGCAATCTTGTAACCAAACTGCTCTGGCGTCACAGAAGGACCTACAATACGCTCGCATGCAAAACCTGTAACAATAACACACTTTGTTATTTCTCCCTGGTTTGATTAAATTGTCTTACACTTGTCAGCAACTCGACATTTCGTTTGTTTCGTCTGCTCCAAGGTTATCTGCAAGAACGAGGTTTTGTGCTCTTCTTAATAACATAACAGAATCGATTCACAATTGCCTGCGTAGGTTAAAACAGCACATTGCCAGATATGACAGCACATCAGTGCAAATCACTTGGCACCCACTGCGTGGTACTGCTATTTTAGATTCAAAGTACAGCTCAACAGCACATTTTATGACTGAGTCGATCTGACTTACAAGACATGAATATATAATGCCCACTTTGAACAAATTATCTTTATCCCCGACCCTCTTTCATCAGTGTACAGTGTCTTTACATACGGACTGAGTGTTATCTACCTACTCTTCATGCGGGGATACAAAACTTTTTAATGAATATTACTAATTTTGTCCCTTTGTATAAACCTGCACTGCATGTAGTGCAGGACGCATTTTGCATTTGACTAACCCTGGAATCTGGAAACAACCATAGCTTTCATAAAGTGATAAACATTATCAGCAAGTCAACACAGCAAACAGATCGACGCACCAAGATAAATGCTTTAGTGTACTTCACAGGAGGCCAATTGGATCCCACTGAACTGCTGGTTTGATCCAGATCAGTAAAGCCCACAAGCAACGTTTGCCAGTTCAGTCATTATTGAATGGCAGCGCATATATCATAACGTTTGCGTCGCTTCTGCTGCAACAAGAATAACGGTAAGGTTATGGATTGTAATCTTCTCCTACTATACAAGCACGTCGATTATGAGCCAAATAATGTCTAGCGTGGATAACGTATTGCACTCAATCCTATAGGAGCATCAAGGTAAATGGATGTTAATAAATGTACTAAGGAAAGGGAGGATATGGAGAGGGTGGTTAATTACATAGGGGTAGCAGCACAGTCTACGACACCAATTGTCAGAGAGCATGACATGGGTTGCTGCCGTCGATATGAACACACGTTCAAATATTTGAACGTGTGTTCATACCGAAGGAATACAATACACAATCGATGGCAGTAAGCGTCATGCTTTGTTTAATATACCTGAACCATTGGCATACTTGTGGCATTGGTAATGTTTAATGTATCATTCAAGACATGTTCAGCTTAGCAACAAGCAATAATGAATTTGGTTTTCTTGGTCTCACGACATGCATAGCAATCAGGTTAAGGCAATTGTTCTGCCAGGCCATTCAACTTGATTAACCCCCAACATGTCTTTATGGCACAAGGTGCTGCCGTGCACATAACAAAAATGCACTGTACTATACATCCCGTTCGCTGACGGTCAGTAATTACTTGCATGGAAATGACACCATCGGATTCACATCACGTCGCCCATTTACAAGATATATATCATCATTTAAACTGACAATTATTGGAGCTTAGATGGAATCAGATCGCAACAAGCACAGTTTAAGAAGGCATGATCGTAGCGAATAAATATCAACTTGTATGACCTTTCATGCTCATTAAATTACCATTAAACGTTGAGAGCACGTACACCGAAAATCAAATAATCTTATTTCTTTCGCATATCATATTGTAAGGATTAAGTGAAATCGAGAAAATAACCCAGAACAAATGCACAGTCATGTTCCAAAACACGTGCATTTTGCCTAGTATTATATGCCGCGTGCATCAGGTGCGCGATCGACGATGCCAGCACCATGGAACTTCATAGAATAGACTCTGTCGTTCTGATTCACGTGACTTCACTTAAGCCTTTCGACGTTTCGACAGACGCAATTTATGACATGGCACGGAGATTCGTAAAACGCCAGACACTTGGGTGCATCATGAAGTATTGAAAAAGAAACGTTTATCGCTTTAACAGCTGTGACAGCATTGAGCAATTGGATACTTCTTAAATGCATGGTTGTACTTATGCATTTTGCTCTTCAGTCCAAGTGAATGGGCCAAAGGCGTGCGTTGCAATATCACAAATTTTCCTTCTAATTAACCAGTTCCATTCACTTCAAACGCTTATGATGTAAATCAGAAAAGATGACCAAAAGAGTTTACAAACGTGGTCCCGCGGTTTATTGATCTTGCGTCAAACTGATCAAAACTGGTCCGCGGTACAAATCAGAGTTCAGGCGAGATAAACGGCCATTATTTGGCTACGAAGAGAAACTTTGAAGTAATAAACGATCGGTGTATTATATATCTTTCCTAATAACAAGACCCTCGTTGCGTAACAAATAGATTTACGACGGCAAATTCGTTATGCTAACTATGGTTTAGGTACAAACAAAAACAATTGAATACGCAATTGCCATGCTGATGCAGTTGTATGTGTAATTAAAGTGTTCCATTCTGGCTTCCTCTATATGGAAAGTATTTTATTATGCAGAACAATGATTAAATATAGCGGCCCTCTACATTCTGGCGTCAATAGGACTATTCTGTAAGGCGTCCCCTAAATCAATTGCTAGTTTAATTCTGTAGTTCCACACTCCGTGCGCATAACAGAACATTTCCGACTGGCTGGACGCAACAAAAGCGACCCGTGGGACCATGTCGATTAGTATATTATTATAGCCACATAGTTGCACACTCGAACATATATATATATATATGGTTAATCATTGATAAATAAAGGTATAAATAAATATATTTATATATATATATATATATATATATATATATATATATATATATAATAGATATATATGTATATAAATATATTATATATATATTTATGTTAATACATATATATATATATATATATATATAAATATATAGGTTCATATTTTTATATATATATATATGTGTATATCAGTAGTGCACTTGTTACACCACAACTAGAGCGTCACCAACCCCTCATATCCTCTGTCAGCAGTCATCATGACATCGCAGTATTCTGTGCGATCTTACTTGAAGGCGACAACCTACCACACTTTTTTTTTGTCTGTGGTATTCGGCCTTCTTGCCCTCTTGTTCGATGTGAGCTAACTCTATCTCAAGTATTGTACCCTCTTGTTTGCTATAAGCTAACTTGGACTCTTTCGCGAGTTCTCGTAGTATGTTCAGAGGGTCGATTGCGTGAAGATAAATGGAGAACTACTGATTGGACAGCAGCTAGCACCACCTGCCTTACATTGACTGATCATTGCAAAGTACAAAACATACATCCGTGCTGCCAATTGTTCTATATCAGCATAGCCACAACCCGGAGCCTAGCTAGTTTGCAAGTAAACAGCATCCCGGAAGAGAGGGTTCATTACCCTGTCATGAACCTTTCAGGCCACTAACCAATCAACACAATCATCCTAGTCAATTATCGTTGCAATGTGTTCCCTTTGTTGAAATCAATGTTTTTCACTTCAACGTATTCAAGGGACATATATTTATTTAATCGTTTTTCCTATATATATATCGATATACACTAGTCGGAAATGAAACAAAGACATGAGTAATTTGTCTGGTTATTGTTATTGCTGCGTGTCTTCTCTTTCCAAGAGTCGCATACAACATTCGTGCAACTCCTACATTATAGCGCGGCGGACGCAAACGCACAACGTTGCCACAGCCAACTGGTATAACTAACCCATCATGATATATATATACACTTGGAGACATAAATAGCAAAACTGGCTGTGGATCTTAAATAAGCTGATCATTATGTAGGACATATTTCCGAATAAACAAACATTGCTCATTTTATTTACATCAACTACACAGCTTATGGAACTAATTGTAGCAGATAATCGCCTTCAGAGACTATTTGATGCTACATTATCTTTTTCACTATTACTGTTCATTACTGAGCGATTTGGGGGAGGCTAGCAGTGGGCCTTGGTACCACAGCTCGTAAGCTTAACATCACCACTTACAAACAATTGCATGATAAACTTTTAAAATTATTTGCCACTTTCGTGATTCAAATTGATTCAAAGCCATAACCAAATTCGCGTCCCAAGATGGAGTGTTAACGTATAAGTTATTGATATTCTTTAGAAGAATTTTAAGTTTGAAACTAACGCACTTAACAACGCTGCTAACAAATTATCTTAACTTCCAACCTATCTACATATTTAGCTGGAACGGCATAGTCTTCGCAATACTAAATGCTGTGCTATTGCCATGAATTGCATATTAATCACACCGAGAAAGCGATTGTGTTGTCGCATGCATCTGCTGAATGGCCTTGTCAGATGAAAAAATATTCGCATAATGGTGAGCTATCTGACTGTCACAGAAGGTGCAAATAGGACGCGAACGCCTGTTGCATTCATACGTACTGATCGATAGACACCGGTCTCTAGCTCCTCTACAGTTACAATAAGCTGTACAATGGTTGTTATATATTGTTTGTTTTTATTCGCGTTCTCATGCAATTAGTCCAGGCATATTATCGATATATTCAACACAAATTGCAATAGTTTCCAAACCTGTTTTATTTGATGTATTAGTTATCTGGGAGCATCATATCCAAAATATACCAGAATATATTTAACGGAACATATTTTGTATGGACCCGATTTACCCCTAATCCCTTATTTTCGTTAATTATAATACGTCAAAAATAGGGGGGAAAATAGGTCAGGAATTATTATAAAATTATTTTTATTGTGCCTTGGTTGTACAAAATGATCCTATTAATAATTTAAAAAGCTCAAACAATATCTAGTACCAATAGTTCACTCGTCTAATGGTTCATCCTTAGAGCCTGTACCAACTGCCAACAATGGAGTATTTGCACACACTTCTTGACATTCACTGGAGCTCATGGAACAGTCCAAACCTTTTTATGCATTAGAGTGTGTAGAAACCGGTTTTACAGTTGCACCGAATCACTTCCAACGGCTTGTGAGGTGCCGGAGGATTGTCTGTTAAGATCGGGTCATTTTTCTGTCACAGACTTTCAAGCCTCATCGTTCTGGAGGAAACGGCTTGTTCTAAACCGAGCCAAACTTGGACCTGTTGGTACACTCTGAAGTTGTGGTATTTACCAGCTGCTGATGTTGGAGGTATTGTCCGTGGCTCAACTGTAGCAGTACTGCATAACGTCTTTGAACAAAATGCGCGAAGCCTCATGCCGTCCAGGTCCTCATCCGTATTGCCATTACATAAGGAAACAAGAGCACGTTTCCTGCCTTGATGACTTTCTCATTTGATGTGGGATTCATGAACACCGTAGCTTGTTCAGCAACAAAATAGTTTGCTGATAGACTTGTTTCACCGATGCCAACATTCTTGATGTGATATCACAACCAAAATCAGTCGGCAATCAGAAGCAGAATACGTGATTCTGTCACTTCAAAAAATATGTTTTACTAAATATGTGTTGGTATATTTTGGATATGATATTTCTAAATACCTATTAATCCAGATAAAACATGTTTCGAAACTACTTGTGGTAGGTCACCCCAAGTTTTAGCCCAAGTTGCCTGGACTAAATGTTTTACAGATTGCTATTCTTCCAGCGTGTCACCAAATATATGATGGCAATAATTTGTGTCTACCAAACAGCAACTACCATGGTTATGAAAACATTAATTTCAGATTACAGTGTTGTGGTTGTTGGATGCTGGGTATCGATTCACGCCAATGAAACATGCTTCACTCTAATTTCAAAACATTATGATTAAGTTAATGCGCTATTAAAAAGTTGAGAGCTAATTATTGCTTAACTGTATGCTTCTGTCAAGTTGATATTCACGTTTTGTTTGATAGAGCTTAAGTTTGACTTAAGAATATTGGCTTGGCTGTACGTTACCAGTTGATCCTCTCAGAATAACTCTTCAAGCAACATTGCACTTCGACTGAACATTCTCCCTTAAACCAGCAGTACACATGATTCACTTAAGTGATTGGATGCAACAAATAAATATGCAGTGCCGAAAATGTTTTCATTTCAAATCGTCGAACGGCAGCACCAAATGATGGAAGTGTAATAGAAGCAAGCATAGGTCCGACCGCTTAACGATAAAGCAACAGCTCGGCGCAATCCTAGACAATAATCATACTACTGGTACTTTTAGAGTATATGATAAGAATTTTCTCCTTGGTGTGTGTGCATGTCTGTCTGTCGGTATGTGTGTGTGTGTGTGTGTGTGTGTGTGTGTGTGTGTGTGTGTGTGTGTGTGTGTGTGTGTGTGTGTGTGTGTGTGTGTGTGTGTGTTAGTGTGTCTGTATGTGTGTGAGTGTGTTTGTGTATATGTGGATGTCTGTGCGCATGTGAAGAGATTAATTCGCCCAAGAAGGAAAAACATCAGCCTCCGATAACACAAGGGCATGATCAATCCACTTCACATTAGTAGTAGCTTCGTGGGTGCTTTAATGATCGTTTGCTACCAATCTGGCCAGTATTGGTTTTTGTGGTCGCAATTAGCATCCCAATCTTATCGTACTATTTGGATGCGCCGTTAACCTAACGTTCAAATAGGGCGGCCGGTGGCATTAGTAAGCATTCTGCACAGAGTTTAAAGACGGTTTCTAATATATGTGGGAAATATTTACATTAACTCTCTGTAAAGAATTGATCGTGTGAACTGCAACACCGACGTACTTGTACTTAAATGAATATGATGTGCTTGATTGCTCAATCGCAAAGTCACCGTTGCAGACGAGAGGAGCTGAAAACTAGCAAGAAGATTGAAAACTCGTGTAAGTGTGGACAAGGGAATATTACCTTAGGTTATGATGTCATAAGGTAAATATTGCAGTCGTGTAGACAAAATACAGAGAACAATTATACATGAGACAGTGTACATTATACATGAGACAGCATATGTATGTATGTATGTATGTATGTATGTATGTATGTATGTATGTATGTATGTATGTATGTATGTATGTATGTATGTATGTATGTATGTATGTATGTATGTATGTATGTATGTATGTATGTATGTATGTATGTATGTATGTATGTATGTATGTATGTGTATGTATGTATGTATGTATGTGTATGTATGTATGTATGTATGTATGTATGTATGTATGTATGTATGTATGTATGTATGTATGTATGTATGTATGTATGTATATGTGTATGTATGTATGTATGTATGTATGTGTATGTATGTATGTATGTATGTATGTATGTATGTATGTATGTATGTATGTATGTATGTATGTATGTATGTATGTGTGTGGGTGGGGGGAGTAGCAATAACATCTAATTAGGGGATCAATTCAGTAATTTAACTTGCAGCATCGGATCAGCAAATGATAAAAAAAAGGTAGACTTTCCAATTAAAGTAATTGATGACCTATTGGGTTTTACAAAGTTGAAAATAGTACCCTGCACTTAGCACAAAACCGGTGAGTGGTAGCGCTGGCGCAAAAATGAATACGCTGGGAATGATCCGTGATCTACTATCATAGAAAGCAATTAGCATTACCATTTACAACGCAGGCACTGACAAAAACACTAATTAGACAATCTGTTACCGCCTCATGCTCGGTCCATCTGAACAAATGTCTGGTTTTAGCCATGCTAATCTATTTTTTCTACCGCAATGTGTTGGCCCGAACCGGCAGAATGGGAGCTTCTACAATAATTACGTGCTACGTCACGAAGTAACGATGCATGCTATCCTGATTTAGATGGTAGAAACAAGGAATTATGCGCTTGTGATACACGTGATATTGCCCAAGCGATAGTGTTTTCCAAATTTATGGCTGTCGTGGCCAATGAGTTAGTAAAATGTTTCCGTTATTGAGCTGGTAGCCTGTGCATATGCAGCATTCCAAAGAAGAAGACATGAAATACATGTATATAAATATGACTATTATGTTGACAAAGAGTTTAAATCACATGCAAGACTGGTATAAAATTAAAAAGTATTATGACTAACGACTCATGGTACTTAAATACATTCTTGCGTCTAGTTGCCGGCTACACGAGAACATATCTCTACTTAGATCAAACGACACAGTCAAACTGATACATAAATACAGCTACTTGTAAATAGCTTATATACGTTAGTTAATGCAAAATAAGCACCCAGTCGAGAATGGTGGAAAACTCATGTGGATGAATACAGTGTTTAGGGGCAATTTGAGCTCGTGGTATAGTCCAATGCGAGTGGTGCAGTATGTTGCTTTTAAACATTGGATTGATTCACTGGCTTCTGAATCAAAGATTCAAAGAGTTTTTTGTGAAGATTGAAAACATCGGTGCGTCTGATTTAGAACAAACGACAAAGTTTTGATAATGGCATATATATTATTAGTGACAGCCTCGATAGAGAGCCGACGGGTAGTTGTTTATCATGATATGAATGTGATTCACTATTGTAAATGTCAAAGGGCAGACAGCAGGATTTTCACTATTCCATTTAGAAATGCCAAATATACTGAGTGGTAAGAAAGGAAATAAAAAACTATACTGCATGCACTATGCCATGCATTTAACAACCCGATCCAGGATGGTTTTGTTCTCGTATATCATTTACATTCTTGACAGCGAGGATGTTCAACTTATCTTACAATTTCGTTCAATATTGCACTAAACTGACAATCAAGACGTTGACAATTGTAAATCTGCGAAATGAGCGGGATTTTTAAGCGCTGGGAGGGTAATGAATCTCTTAACGGCCCTTTGAAAGTTTCCCTTTGTTACGACCCCTCGCTAATATGCGACTGCAGGTTTATGATAGCAATGGAACCTTGCGAAAGTAGGGTTTAGATGGCATTTATTCTTCCTCGGTCTGTGTTCAATGCAGCGAAGCTATAAATTGGATGGCTTGCGCGTAATAAAACACTTGTCTATTCTTGTCTTGCGTGATCGGGCGTAGCTTTGTACTGCCAGCTGACAATACTGAAGGCGAATAAAACTTTCACAACGCGAATGTAGCTGTAGATTATCAGCGCATTCCAAACATGGAACTAGGCACAGTTAAATAGGAAGGTGTATATATATATATATATATATATATATATATATATATATATATATATATATATATATATATATATATATATATAGAGAGATATAGAGATATATATATATATATGACATATATATGAAGGCGATATATAAAACTTTCATAACATATATATATATATATATATATGTAGCGGAATACAAATATATATATATATATATCATTATATGTGCTTATATATATACATCAATATACATATAAATATATATATATGATACATAAAACATTATATATATATATATATACATATATATATATATATATATAGGATATATATATATATATATATATATATATATATATATATATATATATATATATATATATATATATATATATATATATATATATATATATATATATATTTATACCTCGGCTGCATTGTAGAATCTACCGTGTGCCACATTTGAGTTCAAATTCACGTCCCATAAAAATAGGAAACAGAGTTTGACAAAGGTCATAACCATAGCAATGGTCACCGATTGGACTTTTTTAATATCATTACTAAACCCAGTAGGAAATCGATAGATAATATTTTTCCGAACAGAGTTTCGTTGATGTTTGACGAAAAATGCAACCTTGAAATATGCATATGTCAGACAAAACATACAACTTAAATTCATTTCATTTCATTATGGATATCAAACTGCACTTTACAAAGCCAAACATAAGTAGAATTTGCACTTGTAAAACTTAACAAACCATTATAAACGCTGTAATGGACATTTGCGTTAGATAGTAGCCTTTGTTTCATTAAATAAGTTTGATTGTTTAAAGCAGGTGATTTTACGACAACAATGAGCAAACTTCCCGCATTGGTGCTCTTTATATCAAATCATGCAAATATTGCATGCGATAAAAATATCTCATTATCGTCATTATCTTGCATAATCAATCCCTTTAAGGAATCACTAACTACACTTTCAAGAAACGATTTCCATTCGACTAAGATTATTTCCTGGTCAATATCTTAGCACATTGATTTCTCCTCAGGAGGCCATCTATTTGCCAACCGACAAAGATACTTAAGTGTGTGATTGATGTCCATTATGCAATGTGTGTCTACTGCTTGGTTGCTCCTGTCAGCATTTACTTGTTCACTGTGGACCCTTTATATGTCAAACTTCAGCACCCCTTGTTCCATACAAATAAGATGTAAGCCTTGATCTCTTTTGTGTAAATATTCAATGTTAGAGATTCAATGTATTAAACAATTGATTGACGTTCCCATTCACAGAACTCGCTGTGATGAGGAGAAATTACAGTTTGCAACTATTGTATTTTGCAAGATATAATATTTCATCAGCTTCTCGATACGTTGCCCGAATCCAATAACAAAGGAGATATATATTCTGATTTTGAGTATGATTGATAAAGGCATAATCATGCTTTCGGCTATTTTATAGCGTGACGTATGTGTCTGAAATAATCACGTCTTTCAAAAATGTTGGCCGCTTCAGTAATAATATCCTTATACATTGTAAATCCGACATCAAACAGCGTTAATCCTACACTCATCGCCAATAATGCTAGCCTCTACGTATCTCTATTCTATTTCAACTACCCATCTTACAGAATTTAAAAAAACCCCAATATCGTTAGATTCTCGAGAGTGGAAACTGCAATCTTTTATCTTATATATCGTTCACGTGATCAAACACTTTGGTACACTCCATATGTCAGGAATTTACCTTTTGTCATCGGAACAGACACTGGCACCTAATCAATGGATCACCAAATGCAGATATATTGCCGTTAAACATACTTCATAATTGTATCATCATAAATAGCAGTTAACTGTCCTCTGGGTTTTTGATTAATCATGCCCGTGACTTTTGTAAGAGGATGCATGTTATTGTGCTACAGGCGATGTAATGAGGTTCGAAAAGCTTGATCCACTATATAAACGGGAGAATTGATTATTGTTAATTGGCTTTAGTGAAATGCATTGCGATGTTCTTCTCTTTCTATATTTTATTTGCCTGATGTCGGTGCAATTATATTATGGATGAAAGGGAGCTCATACATAGGCTAAAAGCATCTCAATTCATTTCTATCATGGCCATGTGTATGATAATTTCCGACCCCGATAAATAATGTCCCGTATTGTAGTCGTATTGTATATCAAAAACATAACGCGCCTTGTTTGTGATTCGTTGTCCTAGTGGAAGTTGCTATTCCGCGAATAACTGGATATTGTAAAGTCCTATCTATCTGCTGAATAACAAATCATGCAACAGATTTGTTACATGCAGCCAATCAATATTAACACAGTGGTGATCCTTCAGCGATGCCGATGCAGATCCAATTTCATGGATGGATAGCAGTTCTATGAAATCGTGTGTCGTGGTTAAATGCATACGCGGCCAAGCACTTTTTATTACAAAATAGCAGTGGAATGGTAGAACATGTTTTGCATTTGACATGTGGACTATCCAGCACACCGGATATGCATAGTTATGTGCACCCTGACACATTCTGTACACTCAAGCCATAAGTAATGAGTGGTAGTGCACTGTTGATGACATACGCAAATATTTGTAAAATGCGCAATGACAATATATCTGAATGCTTTTTTTTAATAACAGGGGTTCGAGTATAGACTGATCTCTATTTATCACATACAGAAAACTACATATGGCTTATACACTTCACTATTCAGTGTTTAAGCTATGCATCTAACCGCACTGTGTTCGAAGCATTTTTGTGTGGTCGATCTATATATATATATAGAATGCCGTCACAAACACCGCTCACTTATAAAACCTTAGTTTACACGAAAAATTACCAGCGTCGTGTAAATTAGTAATTTACGCGCAAACTGATCATTTTATACATAAGCTAAGCATATTACACGTGAACTAGGCACTAATAACTTAAAGTTGATCACATGCATTTCTATGCGTTTCATTTTACTCGTAAACTAGTCTTTTTACGCTTAAACAGCTAAGACGTATGACCCTATTGGCCATCCGTATGATTCAAGCATGCCGGATATAGGGGATAAGGTACAATATTTAATCAACTACGGATTGTTTAGATATGTTTATGTAAGTAATTTTAAATCAGGTATTACACCACTGATATTGATTATTAATAAATCAAAACTTTATTGTTATCAATTATTAAATTATGAAAATTAGGAAGCTGAAGAATATTTACATATATATAAATATATATTATATATATATATATATGCCTATTATGTGTGTTGTGTGTCATATGTTGTATGTGTAATATATGTGTGATAGCGCAGTTAGCGCAGTTACAGCAAATACCCCTGTTTCTCACATTTACCAAATTTCTCACATTTGGTGGAGTTTACCTTATTTAAAGTTAAGTGGCAAAAATGGGTTCTTTACTAAGAATGTGATAAGTGCTATGTATTTTTTTATATACAAAACTTTCCTATGTAAGCATCTGATCACATTTGCTTATTGGCACGCGCCTATTGTAAGAAAAAGATCATATCATACCAAATGTTTATTGACTATTAACCATTCATTATTCGAATTGCTGAATACAGTCACCCGTAACAAATGACGATGTTGGTCAAACACAGCCAAATGATCAATCAAAAGTTTAATATAGATGTAATAAAGCTTAACATAGTGTCAAAAACGAGACGTTTCAGTTATCCATTGTTTGTTGTAAGAAGAAGTATGTACGGATAATTTTAAAGTTTTCTTGATCTCCAACCGTTTACCATTCTAATTGGTAAATATAGAGTATATATCAAAAACATTCTGCTTGGACCCGGGTCTCTCCGTGTGGAAACAAAATGACAATGTTGACGGCGATATCGGTCACCCAATCTCAGCAATACCTTTTGCTAGATCTGGCCAGTATTGGCATATGCGGTCGCAATTAGCATCACAATTTTACCGTCCTATTGTGATACGCCGTTATCCTACCGTTCCAATAGAGGGGCCGGACATGAGTAAGCATTCTCTGTCAATGATGAAGCACTAGTACATAAATGAATATAGTACAAGGGAATATTAGCTTTGGTTGCGATGTCATAAGGTAAATATTGCAGTCGTGTAGATAAAATACAAAGAACAAGTATACATGAAGTACATATATGACGGCCAGTGACTTTATACTCTACAGATATATGTGTGTATTTTATATGCAGCATCGGATATCAGCCCTTGATTAAAAAAAACGTAGTTGATTTTCCAATACAAGTAACCTTGGGTTTTATTACAACGATGACTGTCTGACATATGCAATATATATATATATATATATATATATATATATATATATATATATATATATATTATATATATATATATATATATATATATATATATATATATATATATATATATATATCTATATCTATATATATATATATATATATATATCTATATCTATATATATCTATTATTGGATATATCTATCTTCTATATATATAGTAAATATATCTATATATATAAATCTCTCCATAGTATATACCTCTCCTTATATATATAGTATGATCATACTATTCATTATATATAACATTATATATATATATATATATATTTACATAAATTATATATATCTATGCATATCAGCCAGTGATAAAAAATGTGTGTTATATCCAATATGTAATGTGTATAAGCTATTATATATTATAAAGTTATATATATATCCCTTGCACTTTACACAAAAATGCTTATGTTAGTGGAAGCGCTGGCGCAGAAATTAACGTTTGGAATATGGCTCGATCTACTATCATCATGCATCGAAATCAACAACGCATATAGTTAAAATGTCATCATTGTAGATAATTGTCATGCTTGTCCATTTGAACGAATGTCTGGTTTTAGCCATGCTAATCTTTTTTTTTCTACCGCAATGTGTTGGCCCGAACGGAACAAATTGGAGCTTCTATAATAGTTACGTGCTACATAACGAAGTAACGGTACGTGCTATACTGATTTAGATAGTAGAAACAAGGAATTATGTGCCTGTAATACACGTGGTATCATTTAAGCGATAGTGTTTTCCACATTTATTGTTTTCCTGGCCAATGATTAATTAAAATGCTTCCGCTGTGGAGCTGGTAGCCAGGACATATGTAGCATTCCAAGAAGCAGACATGAAAGATATGTATATAAATATGACTTTAATGTGGACAAGAGGTTAAAATCACATGCAAGATGGGGATGAAATTGAAAAGTATTATAACTAACGACTTAACGTTCTTAAATGCTGAATAAGTATCTGTGTTGACCGACTAAATTATGGAAACTCATGACATGACTTTTTATCAAATGGCGACACGAAGAAACAGCATCAAGAGACACTAATACATTCTTGCGTCTAGTTGCCGGCTACTCGAGAACATATCTCTACTTAGATCAAACGACACAGTCAAACTGAAACATAAATGCAGCTACTGGTAAATAGCTTAATGGCGGAAAACTCATGTGGATGTATACGAATACAGGGTTTAGGGGAAATTTAAGCTCGCGGCATAGTCCCATGTGAATGATGCAGCATGTTTGTTTTTAAACATTGGATTGATTCACTGGGTCCTGAACCAAAGGGTTTGTTGTGAGGATTAAAAACATCGTTGCGTCTGATTTAGAACAAACGACAAAGTTTTGATAATGTCATATATATTATTAGTGACAGCCGCGATAGAGAGTAGACGGGTAGTTGTTTATCATGATATAAATGTGATTCACTATTGTAAATGTCAAAGGGCAGACAGCAGAATTTCCACTATTCCATTTAGAAATGCCAAAAATACCTCGTGGTAAGAAAGGAAGTAAACACTATACTGCATGCACTATGCCATGCATTTAACAACCCGGATCCAGGAGGGTTTTGTTCTCGTATATCATTTACATTCTTGACAGCGAGGATGTTCAACTTAGCCTGAGTCGAACGTGACTTAGGTGTATGCCAACATGATAAATGTCGTTTGTTCTCATGGCAATAATCATTTTCCAGTTATCGTGGTGGACAAGGATTTGTCGCTCGTCTATGTGGCACGATGTTCTGCTGTGCACATGCCACAATTTCTTGTAACATCATAGCGTGGCTTTGCCGATCAGGAATCTATTATATGACAGTAGTGTCTTTTCAGCTCAGAATACCACACGGAAAGGCTTCGTATCAGTTTATTTTTATCTTACAGCAATCAACTTTATATGCATTTACAATCCACTGACAGAAAAAGAATCAGATCTTTCACCCACTTGTACGAGTACACCTAATTGATAATCTATATGTCAATTATATAATTTATTTTCTAACTAATCGAACACTTGAGGTGCAGTAGCTGGTATAGACCAAACAAATCATCGAGGCGTAGAACGTGCACCCACAAACGATGATGAGCCTTCTTGGTGTGTTTGAATATTGTGCGAAGTAATCCTCCCGCAATCATATCAGCAGTTCATTACTTCTTGAAATAAACATTGTGTGCATTATATGTGGATACGCCATGAAAACGTTGATAGTTTGAGAGTTTGATACCCCATCGGCAGCAGATATATGTTCAGACATGAAATAGATTTTAAATATGGAAAACTGCTGCATGACGACGGTCATACCGAAGTGTGTCTATCCTGGCAGCGAGAGCCCTTCTGCACTTTCGTTCAATATGGCACTTAAATGAAAATCAAGACGTTGACAATTGTAAATCTGCGGAATGAGCGGAAGGATAAGGGCGCTGGGAGGGTAATGAATCTCTTAACGGCCCCTTTAAAGTTTCCCTTTGTTTCGATCCCTCGCTGATATGCAACTGCAGGTTTATGATAGCAATGGAACCTTGAAAAAGTAGGGTTTAGATGGCATTTATTTTTCATCGGTCTGTGTTAATACAGCGAAGCTGTAAACTGGACGTCGTATGGGTAATAAAAATAATTGTCTATTCTTGTCTTGCGTGATCGCACGTAGCTTTGTACTGCCAGCTGACAATACTGAAGGCGAATAAAACTTTTACAACGCGAACGTAGCTGTAGATTATCAGCGCGTTCCAAACATTGAACTAGGCCGAGTTACACAGTTTGAACACAGTTTATATATATATATATATATATATATATATAGATATATATATATATATAGAGATATATATATATATATAGAGATAGAGATATATATATATATATATAGAGATATATAGATATATATAGAGAGATATATATATAGAATATATATATAGATACATATATAGACAAATATCTGATATAGAGATATATATATACACATATATTTTAAATATTTATATATATATATATAGTATATATATATATTATATATATATGTATATTTATATATATAT
Source organism: Urechis unicinctus (assembly GCA_034190875.2). NCBI lineage: Eukaryota > Metazoa > Annelida > Polychaeta > Xenopneusta > Urechidae > Urechis > Urechis unicinctus. The sequence goes on from CM067344.1 coordinate 33,919,560, forward strand.
ATATGATATAATATAATATATATATATATATATATATATATATATATATATATATATCTATATATATCTCTAGAGATCTCTCTCTATATATATATATCTCTATATACTATATATATATATATTTATATATATATATATATATATATATATTTGTTACATATATATATATTGATATATTTTTATATATATATATATATAAATGCCAATATATATATATATATATATATATATATATATATATATATATATATATATATATATGTATATGCATATATATATATAAATGTTTTATGTATATATATATATATATATATATATATATATATATATATATATATAATACATAAATGTATATATATATATATATGTGTGTCTGTATCTGTAATTATATCTCAGACAACATTTGCCCAGATTATGTGTTTATGAGACAATAACAATAACAATAATTTGCGATCAGGTCTTTTTCGTGATTGTATGATACATTAGAACTGTTTGACAGTCATGAACACGATAAAGGCTGTAACTAACTTATATTGAAGTCAGATATTGCCTGGAAATGGAACAGTAGACAATAAGCACCACCCCCTTAACGTGTCCAGTCAGCGTAAGATCTTATTCGGACTTAATAATCATCTAATCTAAACCAACCATTGAGCTATACTGCTACTCAAATATATGCATTTAATCAGTCAGCGCCTTCACATTGGACTTCAAAGTATTTCTGGCCTTAGAATACATAATCAGGAGTGCTGCTGCCATGAGCCGTGCATTTTTCACATTGAGGGAATAATTCTGAGGTTGCATCTTATGCATTGCCTCTTTATATGCTAAAGTGTTTGCATCGAGGTGATCAACTATTCTGCGTTACCAAATGTATATGCGGCAAGGATAGAATAAATAAGCTTCTATAGATAGACATGGCCATAATTAGTTAGAGTCTTGTTGTAGTATTCGTATAAAACAACTGCATGCTTCATGATTCATTTTGTACTTTTTACTGAATTATTCCTTACAAGATAGATAGGTTTGGATACTCTACATAAATCTTCTGATCCCTAGAATCTGCCTTTTGTGGTTTTTACGTGTTGATTTAATATGTACTGACGTATATAAGCGAGGTGTGATCGTAGTCGATAGCCGTCAGCACCGCAGCAGGCTACAATAAGAAGCTATAGTTATGACAACTTGCATTCAGTCGCTGGACGCTATGATGGAAATAATGTGGTCACGTTTGAAAACGTATTTTACAAACAGCACAGTTCTGTTTATTGCAAAGCCGGAGTGGGCATTCATGTGTAAAGGAAACTGTGTGTAGACTATTTATGTCATTACCAAATATTTGCAAGTAACGATTACTATGGCAACCAATAACACCGACGTAAAGCATCGTTATTTATTGGATGGATGCAAGGGTGCAGCTTACAATACCAGAATATGCAAAATTATGCAGAACCAATTTAATATAATACCCAATCCGTTAAACACAGCTGTACATGGGATGAACTATGCATCGTAATATTCTTCTTAAGTCTTTGTCTGCATGATAAACAGCCGGGTAAACAGGAGGCACTGGCTGTCCAACTACATCGTGCCCACACATCGATAGCACCAAATCATCGATAATTAATCGACGAAGGCACACTGAAACAGCCTCTGAACTTTGTTTACAAAAATATTCGAATTAATAGCGACCTGGACCAGTATCTACACATGCGCAACTCTGCTATTTTCTGGTATAATCGCCCAAACTCTGTCCGTTTTCAGCCTCGGATGCATTGTAGAATCTACCGTGTGCCACATTTGGGTTCAAATTCACTTCCAGTAAAAAATAAGAAACCGAGCTTGACAAAGGTCATAAAAAAAAGCTAGGGTCACCGATTGGAAATTTTTAATATCAGTACTAAACCTAGTAGGAAGTCGATAGATGACTTTTGTCCGAACCGAATTACGCTGCTTTATTATGACAAATGCACCCTCAACACATGCATATGTCAGACAAAACATACAACTTTTATTTCTTTTTAGATACAAAACTGCACTTTACAAAGCCAAATATAAGTAGAATTTACACTTGTAGAACTCAACAATCCATTTTATAAACGCTGTATTGGACATTTGCGTTAGATAGAAGCCTTAATTTCATTAAATGAGTCTAATTGTTTAATGCGGGTAATTTTACGACAACAATGAGCAACTTCCTCGCTATGGTGCTCTTTATATCAAATCATGCAAATATTGAATAAAGAATCAATCCCTTAACTGCACTCGCAAGAAGCGATTTCCATTCGACTAAGATAATTTCCTGGCCAATATCTTAGCATATTGTATTTCTCCTCAGGAGGCCATCTATTTGCCAATCGACAAAGATACTTTTATGCAATGTTTGTCTACTGCATGGTTGCTCCTGTCAGCATTTACTTGTTCGCTGTGGAACCTTTATATGCCAAACTTCAGCACCCCTTGTTCCATACAAATAAGGTGTAAGCCCTGATCTTTTTAGTGTAAATACTCCATGTTAGAGATTCAATGTATTAATCAATTGACTGACGTTTGTCCATACACATAACTCGCTGTGATGCGGAGGAAATACAGTTTGCAACTATTATATTTTGCAAGATATAATATTTCATCAGCTTCTTGATACATTGTCTGAACCCCATAACAAAGGAGATATATTTTCTGGCGTGAACATGTTTTCGGCTATTACATAGCGTGACTATGTGTCTGAAATAATCACGTCTGTCAAAAATGTTGGCCGCTTCAGTAATAATATCCTTATACATTGTAAATCCGACATCAAACATCGTTAATCCTACACTCATCGCCGATGATGTAAGCCTCTACGTATCTTCCTTTTTATTTCAACTACCCATCTTACAGAGTTTTATTTTGTTAGAGGAGGCATGTTATTTGTACTACAGGAGTTGTCATGTGGTTCGAAAAGCTTGATCCACTATATAAACGGGAGTATAGATTATTGTTAATTGGCTTTAGTGAAAAGCATTGCGATGTTCTCCACTATCTATATTTTTTTCCTGATGTGGTGCAATTATATGATGGATGAATGGGAGCTCAAACGTAAGCTTCAAGCATCTCGATTCATTTCTATCATGACCATGTGTATTACACTTTCCGACACCGATAAATAATGTTCCGTATTGTAGTCGTATTGAATATCAAAAACATAACGCGCCTTGTGAGGGATTCATTTTCCTAGTGGATGTTTCTATCCCGCGATTAACTGGATATTGTCGAGTCCTATCCATCTGCTGATTAACAATTCAAGCAACTTATTTTTTACATGCAGCCAATTAATATTAACACAGTGGTGATCCATCAGCGATGCCGATGGAGATCCAATTTCTTGTGTTGTGGTTAAAAGCATACGCGGCCAAGCACTTTTTATTACAAAACAGCAGTGGAATGGTAGAACATGTTTTGCATTTGACATGTGTACTATCCATAGTTATGTGGAGCCTGACACATTTGTGAAACCCTGCTGTATCTTACGCTATATGGTTCTTCCTGTGTGATGTCATCACAAATCGCTTTAGTTGTGTCCTTAAAAATGATAATGAGAGCATGAATGAAGTTAAACGCGAGTTTTATTGCATAACCTAAACGCTAATCGCACACAATGGGCCAGTCAGGTGTCAGTAGGCATAAGAAAAAATGTCGCAAATGGGGTTAAGCCACCTAAGAACTGATAAAATTGTATATGTATCATAAAATGCATTTTCAGGTCAACCCTTCTTTCAAATCCTGTTGCATAATCAACTGATGTTTTCATTGCTCATGTGGTGTCTGTGCAGAACCTATGGATAATTGCACGTCTTCAGCATTTAGGTTTAGGATAGTTTTGTCCAATTATATGGATTACTAATAATCCCTTGATTCTGCTAGTAGTCGTCAAATTCGCTGACACGAACGAACGCGAGAAAGTTAAGCTCACGTCATTGAAATTTCCGCTACCGATTGGCAATCAAAAACGACCTGTTGGAGAGCAAGGTTGTAGTGGACGTTAGCGCGGCTGCATTTGATCTGAAAGTATGTCGGACGTAGGCGCGAGTTTGCCCGTTTTGCTATCTTGTAAAAGCTAACTTTTATCACTGAAGCCATAAGTAATGATTGGTATTGCAATGTTGATGACATACGCAATACGTTATATGCGCAATGACCATATATCTGAATGCTTTATTTGAAAATATGCAATATGACGATTATGTTCGAGAATAACAAGGGGCTCGAGTATAGACTGATCTCTATTCATCACATACAGAAAACCACATATGGCTTATACACTTCACTATTCAGTGTTTAAGCTATGCATCTAACCGCACGTTTTATAGTGCTAGCTTATTTAAATATGTAAAGCTAATGATCTCTTTGATGCATGGCCTTTATGACATCTCTTATGGTCATTTTGATGCTGCTGGTTAATGCTATGTCTACAGTTCCTTCCTATATGTCATTCTACAGTGCTTTGCAAACGCCAAAAGACATGTTGGCAGAAAGAGGATAATACATAATATTAAACCAGGAGCTTTCATACTTGCTCATTGAAGCAATTTCAAATGTCATATTTCGGAATTTATATAGTATATACTAATGATCTCAAACACAGTATCAAAACCTGTCATTTGACTGCACGTATGCTTTTGTAGGGCAGAATTACTTAATATAATTTCATAAAGGAGTTCCTTAGCTAGACCGTTATTGATATTGCTGTTAACTGTGCTTCACCGCCTTTGAATTAATTCAATACCCACAGTTGTTGGGTTCGGTATCATGTTTGCTCGATGGCACGTGCCTACAAAGATGACATCAAATAATTATTGATCACAACAGCTCTTGACCATTTGATGTACACAAACCGCACAATATCATATATGAATATCAGCCAGTAACGGATACCTGGCGTTCTATTGGTTACTTCCTATTTCCTGCCGAAAAGCTGATTTTGAATCTTAAATATGTTTGCCTAATCCAGCCTGCTAAATTGCACAATTGATGTGTCATTGCATAAATAGTTTGCTTACAAAATAGATTTTTATATAAATACTGTCGGCAAACATTTTTTTTTCTATATCGTCTTATTACAATTAGAATATCGCAGGCACTTTGGGTTATGCATTTCCTTAGGGTTTCCTTGCAAACAAAGTGGTCGATAATGCTGCTGAACATTACATTAAAGCTTTCATATGCAAAGCATTATCGTAATATGAGTATCCCTGCAATCTGGTGCCCAACATTATGTGGTGATTATGTTGCTAATTGCTTTCGCTAGCTCATAGTTTTATTGCACTACCAACGTTAAATATTATGAGTGATCTCATGTAATTCCATGCAGCAATAATGGGTAGCCCTTTTTTTATCTTGTCGCCTAGACAACGCCGCGTCCACATAACTTTGATGTCAGATTTGCGTCATAGGCAATCTGTTTGTATATGGTGCTATGTTATTGTGATCCTCGACGAGTGCACATTAATGGTTACATTAGGGCATAAAGCGTGAATTTCTGACACAGATATCATTAGTCAGCACAAGTGGTGTGAATATATCCATCCTTAGCTTATCTCATGTACAGTTAAGTCGTCTATTCCATTGACATAACACATCTAGAGGTAAATATAGTCATCAGCAGTAACTAAATTTGTAGTTAATATTGATTCATCTGACTGCGTTACGTAATGGATGTTCAATAAAGCAGATGGAAATATGGCAAGATTGCACAGACTGTGTAAGTATATTTGTCATGGCGGGCAGACATTATTGAGAGTCATACCGTTCGCATGCTAACCATAGGAAAGGCAGAGCGCTTAGGCTAGCAGTCAAAACATTTTGCATCATCTTTGTTTGATCAATCAGTGTGCAGTCGCTTTGATACAAAATATATGTTTCAAGACATAAATGCCTTTCGTGAGGGAGAATAATTTGCTCACACGCATGGTACGGCGCCGTGCACCATACTCAAAACAACCTGGAAGCATATGTTTATCAAATATGTCTGATGGCAGCATTCCAAAGCCTTGCGATTGAAGTTTCATATGATAATGCTTACAGGGCATCTATACAAAGTTTGAGAGTTTGATTAAACTGCAGATTGCACCCAGGTGTATGTAGCAGAGCACAAACGTTTTATAAAGAACTGGTCATCAAACTCGTCAACAAACATACGGCTTTTATGCGCAGATCACAATGGTGATATTCATTGTATAAACACATTACTCAGCTGATTGCTTCTGGTTAAAGCCTTAATCATTTTAAATCTATTATGTACCGCCCTCACTCGTAAACATATATGCGGCTATTCGTAAACACAATGGTGATATGCGGCTACACATTACTGGTTAAAGCCTTAATCATTTTAAATCACAATGGTGATACAATGGTGATATTCATTGTATTGTATCTATCACATTACACATTCTTCCACTGATTGCTTCTGGTTAAAGCCTAAATCATTTTAAATCTATTATGTACCGCCCTCACTCCTACATCTTTGTTCTCTTTGGTAGGAAAGGGATCTTCGAGCGAAGATACGTTTGTTAATCACCGCTGACGCTGGTCATGTGATTTTTGATCATTAAAATACCGACGTTATATATTTGTTTCCTGTATTTCAGCCAATTATGAGCTACGATCGCCTTATAACCTAATTCAGACACGCTGAGTGCAAATGACTATGCCTAACATTGAATTCACAGGCAAGCTATTATAAGCAATTTAAATGTCGTATTGCAGCGTTTATAGGTATAATGATTAAAATATATATTTAAACATGCGTAATTGCCATAATTTATCGCATCCATCCAATCAGATACTAGGCAAACGCACAATCTACATCTTGCTCCTTTTACTTTGAGCAAAAACTCCATACATCTCGTTTAGTTGGCATCTCTAGTCCCATGGATTAGTTCTGTCATGAAGCTATGTCACATATGATGACTTAGCTGACCCGTCATTTGTATTTTGTGCTTACGGTTCGACACTACCTTTGTATTAATGCACATCATCCACGCGTTTAGAAATGAAGACGTTTTCTAGTCGGCACATGTCTATATGGCATTGAAGAATTTTTGATCATAATGTTTTCATCATTTAGATTAGCGCAGAGACATACGTGCCCGAATTACAATGTTTACCAAAGCAAAAGACTTTGTCAAACGCTCTACATTGATACAACGTCGTTTAAAACATGTATACATTGGCATAATTGTATCGCGTGAATGTTGTCATAAAACAGTTTTGTCACAATAATTGGCAGTATATTGAATAAGACTTACAGTAGTCAAAGTGACGCGCCATTTTGTCGTGCCCACTGCGATGGCAATATGTTGGTCCGTCATGTCATACTAGTTAAACATACTTTCTTACAATGGTTGATTTTAGATAGCTGCGTGGTGCTGTGCAAGTACCATATGCTCATCCACCGAAGTGTGCGCCTTGTAGTTAACCCATTTTGTGCTGTTTGCCCGCCGTAAGCCTGGGTTTTTATGAAGTTATCAACATTCTTAAAGCAGAATGGGCACCAGGTGCGCCACCCGTTAAAGCAGCAAAGCTATCGAATACACCCCGCGGGGCATAGAATTTAATCTAATGGCAGCTTTTAGCATATTGTTTAACCTGGGAGAAAATCAATTGAAATAAGTTTAGGGAAATAATTAAAGTTGCGTCCACAGTAACAAAACACATTCCGGACTACAGTATATTCTGCTATCTCAACCAATAACGCTCTAACCTCGACATGTATAAAACATCAACACTCCGAATGTATGATTTTCTACTTGAGGCCGATTTGGTTTATCGCCATAATTACATGCTATCAGTTTACCGCCCCAGTATATTCTCATTTATAACAGCATACATCTAACTGGCGCTCGTTTTGCCAAGAATCTGATTAACTCATTTGCATAGTACGAGTCGTGTCTTAATTGCAGATCGAAGCAAGGCAATGTATTTAGGGTGTTTCAGCTGTCTGAGCACGTTTCTCCGAATCGCAGCTTTCCAGGTTTATTGTATCACTTACGATATTTGCTATGCTCTTGTCGGCCGATTGGGAATTTGTAACGTGTCCGTCTTTAGTAAAAATTATTGCCGCAGGATTATAAACCTGAATTTTGCCACCAAAAATACAGAGTAAGGCAAGCAACCAAACATTATCCGACATTTTGCGACAAAAACCTTTTGCTTGGTCCCTGAAGTTAGTATGTCCTGAAATATCTCTCACAAATGTGATATTGTGCTAATGACTTAGCAAATATATGTTTTATATGGTTACGTAATACAGCTTTCCTGTCAAACCTCGTCATTCTGTTTAATATATTTGTACCTGACTTTCCATACGTGGTTGGTGAAGGATAGAAATGCGTCTCCACAGCTACAGTTGCAATCACCTTCTTTGTACTGTGGTTATAGCCAAATAACACTTATAATTATTGTATAGTCCAGTGTTCTGTCAGTTATACATTTCGAATGCAATCAAATGTAATTTTAGAATTTCAATGCATACGGCAACGATTTGATGGCTTGACTATAACATTTTAAAAGCCGAATTTCGTGCAACTTTGATTCATTGAATGAAATAAACGATATATGGTACTTGTAAATTAAATTCATTCAGGATATTAAAATCCGTCAAAAATTAGGTAGAGCTCATAGTTTGCTGCAACGGGTAAAAATTAATTGACATTGCTAATCTGATACAAAAATGCCTTTTTCAGACAGATTGCGCGTGAAGCGAAAAACATGTTAATTAGTTGTTTTGCATTGTTCGCTGATTTTTGCATTACGCCTTAGGACGATATATCAGGGTTGAATCTAGGACAATCTAAACCCACGGTGCTTTGTGGATACTAACATGCATCCGGCATTTTTGTTTGATCTACAGCTCTGGATTTACTCCAGGTAACAAACACATTGCCGCATGAAAAAATATGATTTGCACAGCCAGTGAGATTGTCCAAAACTTTCTCGCTGATGGGCTCTACCTGAGGCGGTAATATAGTACCTTGTTATTTAAGTTTGAATTGCCACAGGAAAATAAATCGTTGTTGCATATAGCACTATCTAGCCTAGGTTGTGTTATGCTTTGTATATCCTCCCATATTGAGTCAGCAAATGCGACAGCCAAAACGATGATCCGTTGGCCACAAGACCCAAATAGCAAGAATAACAAAGGAAAACCAATTGAGCAGGCGAATTTGAAATTTGAAAATCAATGCACCTGTCTAACATGGATTAAAAGGAGATTGACCCTACATACATTTATATATGTTGCATATATCCATATGACTACTTGACTCAAGCCGTCTAGCTTGTAGCTAGAGATACACATAATAGAGTTTTTGTCACCATGTGATCTTTCAAAGGTTTTTTGTATTGACTTACCTAAGCAGAACGCATTTCATCGTATCTGTCTGTTGTACATATGTTAACCGCACGATAACAAACATAAATTTTCGACATCCTCTCGAAACATTTAGTATAGCAAGCAGTTTGTGACTTGTTGGTGTTCTTGTAACCAAATAATCCTTCAATGGTTTTTTGTTGTTTGATTTTCCCCGACAAAAACCTAACATTTTCGACATCCTCTCAAAACATTGAGTATGGCACGTAGTTTGGTGTCAACTAACAACCTAATGGTATGCAACATTATGCGACATATTGGTGTTCGTATAACCAAATAATCTTGCAATGGTTTTTTGTGGTTTGATTTTCCCAGCTACGAAACATTCATTAGTAGTTTTGTTCGGCATCGATATTATATTATGTGGATTCAATTATTTCTCTAAAATCCATTAAGGCAGAAATCCACAGCATCGTTTATTTTATCATATCTTGCATTCACGCGACATTGCCCTAATTTGTGTTTCCCTTATTTGACGTTTTCTTCCCAATCGAGTACCGTATATATAATCGATATTGTAGTGTCTCTTCCGTCTGCTGGAATACACTGGAGACAGCATATTGCTCTATATGCCATTGTTTATATAGATATATTGGTGATTCATCTGAATCAGCCACTTCACTGCTGGACATTGTCAGAAATGTATATTTGCTTCTTCTTCTTGATTCTAATGATGCACATAGCGTTGAAACATACAGGAAGCAGCTGTTCACATGATGTCACCATGAATGTATCTCAGACAATCTGGCACCTTGTAAAATGTCACAAAACGCCTTTATATTACGTTTAACAATCAGTCACAGGCACCATATCATATATTCGTATTCATTGTGCCATTTGGGTCGTGCATGCCAATATTGTTCACTTGTTATGTAGTAACTAGGATGTTTTTGTTATAACATTCCCATCGTACATCAATATTTTCGTCATGAAGCACGTGCATCCAAGTGAAACGGGCAGATAAGCTAGATCATGAATACGTCTTGACTTTTGTCATCTGTGATCTTTGCTCATCCCTTAGGCAGATTTCTGCGTTCCGAATCAAGCATTGTATCCTCATTCATATTGTTCAATAAACAAACACCTACAATGATTTTATTCTATTTTACTAGTCTAACCATAAGCGCATCCAAATTAATATAATTTAATATGTAATTCCTCTAGAAATGGTAGTCTTGGCGTACATCAGCATAATGGCTCGAATTAGGCATTCTCTTTATGAAAGTACAGTGTCACACAAAAACCCGATTTGTGTATATGACCAAAAAAAAATTTGCAATATTTCTCTACAGATTTATGTTTTTGGCTGATTCGATGCAAGCCAGAAGCGACCCATTTGGCAGAATTTATTAGTCCAGCTGTTTGTTATAGAAAATGTAGTGTTTTAGCGGATGAGACAATAGCCTAAGAAATATGCTTACATATGCTGCACACTGCTGATGTAAAGAATGATGCATCAAACGGTTGGCACTGAAACATAACAAGAGAGTGGATGGTGGCTCGACAGTCCCATTGTAAAACGAAACATAAATATCGAAATTTCCTTGTATATATATCTTGCATCCCGAACTAGATATTAATGGCTTGGATTACTCTCTATTGTGGTAGTAACCGTCCATCTCAACACTGCTTCCTTGTTGATGTTGTGCGCTAGTTTATAAATTGAGAAGAATGACGTTACATAACCCTGTAACTTCAGTAACATGAGGTCAAAACGTTTTTTATTGTACATATACAAACTCTTCTTATGTCGCACGCTTGCTGTAAGTTTCGTGGAAGTTCTCTACATTCCCGATACAGCATAGACACAATTGTGATCATTAAACGACAAAGTCATAATCATTATATAACATAAGGAACAGCTGTTCAATCTATCGTTTGGCTTTAATGAATAGCGGAACGTGAAGTAAATATCGAGGTATGCAATATCCGACAGACTAACAGCAGCACAACGCGCCAACTGAAGCTCTTTTGGATTAATGTTGCAGCTTTTAAGTTCTTTTTCCTCATATAAGAACGCATATCTTTGCAACAATGAATAACGTCAGATGCTGATGCATTATAGTACTGCAAGAAATAGTATTTAAAGTTGGAATAAAGCCAATCATAGTAAGCAAACACCCTTACTGACAGGGAAAATATGGGCTTCATATTTATCTACGACATAGCATTGACACTGGTAATGAATCGTTAACCTTCTTTTTACTACACAGTGGCCTACATTACTGTTGGTAGCAGGCACTGGTTTCTGCTTACCTCCATATGCAGCGTCAGCTGCTACTGCGACGCTCTTTGGTTGTACTACTTGTATGAAATATTCGGAATCATTTTCACAGATGCTATGTCTGTTAGACAGTGAAAGGTGTGTGTGTCGATGAAGTATTAGTGGTGCTAGTAGGGAGCAGTGGTACCATAGACAATAAGTTTAGCTCCATCACTTTTTGATCATTTATACGACAATGGCTACAATTATTTAAATTTATCGTCAATCATCTTATTCAAATAGAATAGTAATCTGATACTCACATCAGGAAAAAGGAAACGCATATTCCAGAATATTGTGGGGAGGATACTGAGAAGACAAAATACACCATCCCCTTAATATGGCCGCACAGTATAAGTTCCTAATCGCTCTTTAGAATAGTCTGCCGCGTTTTGAACCAACGCGTTGAGATATACTGCTATCCCAAAATGCGTCCAAACGGCCATAGTTGAGCGTCAGAGTAAACCTAATCGTGGAACACATAATTAGCATTACTGCTGTTGCCATGAGCAGCGAGTTTAGCACACAAAAGTTGAAGTTCTATTGTCGCATCCACATGCTGAATTGCATCTTTTCAAACCAAAGTATTTACATATAATATTTGCAACTTACGAAACTGCTCCGACCACGATTCTTAATCAGTTCGTGTGTGCAAGAGCGCTATGGATGGTAGCAGACATCTAATCAAGTGGAAACATAAAGATACGCTGAGTATCAATTATAGAGATGAGATAATAGTCGATCTGGCTTCAGTGTATTTCTGCTGCTTATCAGAAATCTAATATCTGTACTTGCCAATTGTTATGTAAATCCTGGTCAAACTGGATAATATCGACTGACGCAACATTTCCTGCTCTGCCGAAATCAAGGCATTACCAAGGCTACGAAACGTGCTAAATACGTGATAAACAGCTTATTGGCAAGAAGGTGGGTGCAAATATCAACCTACCAACGCGTCTGTTGTTACCAACAATGACCTCAATTAGGTATTATGCCACTTGAACGGTCTAAAGCATCGTAGGTTATGTTTCTATGAATAGTGTAAAATACATATAATTGGTGAATTTATGTCTTTCATGGCCTTGAATTAACGTTCCGCTTCATAATAGCTGTGGTGAACGGTAACCTCGGGGTTTTTGTGCATACCAAAGCGGATTTTTGTCAAATTTCTAACGAATGCCATCCTCATAACTATTTTATTCAATTGCCTTATAAAGTTCGATGTCAGATGTATAATTCAATTGTCATGTTACGGCTACTGTTTTGATACATGTTTATTACAGCCCAGGTATTTGGATGCAACACCGTAACAAAGGGTCGATATATATTATCCATGAAATCATACAACAGTTAATATTATTAGAAATGTGAAACATTAATTGGCTTCTGTTATTTACTTCTCTCACAGTTCACGTTCCGATGTATACCATGCGTGCACCGTTATGATTCGTCAAAGTGGAATAACTCACTAATAAGCCGTTTCATCGTCGTTACGTGACGAATATTACACATGAGGTATCTGTACTGCATACAATTATCATAAAAGCTATATAGCGAGAATATATTCGACAAGCAAGGCCATTAGAGCCCTAAGCAATCTCATCCTGAAATATGCGCTGCATTTATTGCAGGTCATAAAAACCTCTGATGACTATCAATATTCTGCAGAATTAATCCCATAAGAAATCAGTTATTTCGATCACTAGAAGCCATTTTCATTCGACATGGCCAATTTACAAGCCAATTGTATGACCAATTTCCAATATTGCGTTCCTCCTCAGGCGACCAACTATTTACCACCCGACCTACACATAGACCCTGTGTGTGATCGGTATCCAATATGCAATGTGTGTCTATATATACCACTTGGTTTCTCTCGATACCATTTTTTCACTCCCTGGGAACCATTTAAATGTCGAATTACAGCACCTCTATGTAAATATGAAATACACCCGAAAACAATTTTGCTTGAATCTGCGACGTTGAAGGTTAAATGTATCAGTTTCATAATACATCATAGACCCCATTTGTTTCACTCTCACAACAACGTAAATATAAATGTCGATTGTTATGTTGATTGGCAATTACAGCAGTGGACACGCTTTCGGCAACTTATTACGCGTGACCACACTGACGTCATTAGTCCCTCAATGTGTGTGAAGAAATTAATTCTTGCTGTAGTGCTGCCGCATCAGTAATGATAACCTTATTCATCGTAAATCAGATCAATCTCATCCTCACTCGTCCTCTATGATCCAAGCCTTAGCATCTTTATGTTCCTACCTACATCAAACATGGAAATGGCATAAGTTATTCCACTCCTATGTTGCGTATCGTCATGTTTCAGATATATTGCCGTCTTCAATTCTTAAGCTTCTATGTAATCATAAATTGTATTAACCAGGGATCAAAGGCTATCTAGACAGGTGCGATGAAGCATGCCCGCATATTCTGCTAAGGAAAGCATTAATTGGTATTGCAACGATTGTAATACGGTTCAAAAATTGTGATCCTTAATATAAATAGGAGGGCTGATGATCGTTAACGTTCAGTCTTCAAAGTTTGCCAAAAGCATCCCAATTCACACCATAGCATTGCCATGATTATTATATATCCTGCAATCTGATACCTTATGTTTCATATTGTAGTCTTTTTATGCATCCACATCACATCGCGCGTTGTTTATGCGATTTTTCCCGAGTATAACTATCCATTCCGCACGAAGCCGAATATTGTCGTGTCTCATCCATCTCATGAATTATATGATTAACGTGCTTTGATGTAAACTGTCATGGAGAGGAGCTTTGCATTGACGCTACTGCATTGGGTCAGAACATGTGCAGGGCGTGTGCGCGAGTTCACCCATTATGCATATAAAAATAAACACTTTACTATCGTTTAAGGCCTACATTTGATCACTGCAGCAATAACTCATGACCGGAATCGCTTTGTCGATGACATTGTTAGTCAAATACTCATATTTGTTATGTGCGCAGTGGCAATACATCTGAATGTTTACTTGAGGGGTATCGATTAAATTAGGCTATGATCTCCACCGATATTTGCAGTGCTATACGTTGCAAATATGCTTAGCAAATAGCTCCATCAACGGCATGTCGTAGAAGATCGGATCGACAAATCAAATGGAAGTCGCTGATTATTGATATTTCATCATAACACAGTTTTTTTTCTATATTCCATTCAATTGTGCTTACAAACGCCGAACGACAACGGTTCCGGCATGGCTGAAGGAGGCGTACGTCCAGTTTGCAATTATGACTATAATTAACAGCTGTGCTTTAATAATAGCTCCTAGAAGCAATTTTAAATGTCGTGTGGCTACATTTATATTGCGTATAATTGAGATATAAATAATTGCTATTATGTGCTCAATACGATACTTTTGGAAACTAGACGGATCCCACAGGTTGAGTCCACACTCCTGATTCTCCGAGGCACTGTGAGCAAACGACCTTTATCTCATTAGATATCCCTTTCTCGGGGAGTAAATTTACATCTTGACAACGTCCGTTAGTGCCTCGATTTTATAACATATGCGCATTGGATGTCTATAGTAATCAGCAGCTCATATAACATTCAATTATATTTAAACACACAAACCACCGAATATCCAAATTAAGTTTTATTGCGTATGGTACCTTGTGAATGTTATCGTGAATAATACACATCGATGTTGACATTAGGACATAATTAATTGAACTGAAGTCATTCAAGTTGTTGTACGTGATGATCTATAAGATTTCTTCATTTAATGGATGTACATCATAGTGAGTGGAAATATGGCACAAACCTTCCACTTAACACGTATTTTACGTCTACATGATATAAAGGCTTAACACAGTGACATATAACGAGTTCCAGGTAACAGCATCTTGATCTAATCTTCATAACTTATTTGCGATTACCATGTTCCAGGTCATTCTTTACATATACCGTTGCGTGTTCCGTTAGTTTACCCAATCACCGTTCTATATATATGCTTTTTCATACCGTGTGGAACAAACAGGCTACTTGTATTTGTAGTTAATAAATGGATTTGTGTATTGCGTTAATCTAAGTTAATGCAAACGCAAGCTGTGGAAGTGAAGTTTTCTTGATAGTCAGGCATACCATTAAAATCAAAGCGTTTGTTACGGCTTCAGAATATCAATTTGTATATATTCCATTTGATCGCTCACTCACACTGGAGACTACAGATTCTGTGTATGCAGTTGCTTATATCTTTATTGGTGATCCAGTGTAAGCATTCCTGATTGCGTATATATATAATGGAGAGTTTTGATTGGACACCGAACAGAAGGTTTTATACAGGGATTATCATAATGCCAGTATATCCTTTATTTAAAACATATCCATCTTAATATCAGATCCATGAGAACCCAACATACATCTGATAAGCTGTTTGATGATACACATAGCTCTTGTTGCAACAAATCGAAAGCATCTGTTCAACATGTAGTACTGTTATTAGTAAGAGACAAAGCCATGATGTTCTGGCACCAAGTAAAGGGTCACAAGAAGCATTTGCTTTGCGTCTTGCTATCTAATAATGATAGCAACTGGTATTTGGTAGTGGCATATGACAAGATAATTTACGTTGCTATACGTTCATCATATCATTGTCAATAATTGAATCCATTGTATCTTTATGGATGGCTGATGTATTTGATGATCTTCCATCCCATAGTCCAGGCTATTTCACCTACTAATCGGCACAATTGTACAACATTATTACGCATTATGATAAGCACCTCGTCATGCATATTCGCGAATCCTCGTATTCGTTAGTAGCTTCAATTATTCATTTTTAAAAAGCCATAATGAGGCGGCAAAGTCATCCTCATTAGAAATTCATAAGGGACTGTTGTTTATACCATAGTTTTCCTTAAGTGGATAACGCAACGTGAAGTAAATATCGCGGTCAACAATTGCTACAGACAAACAGGAGGACAAAGCACAATGCGGTTATTGAATTAGATGCCATATTCGTACAACCCAACATAATATTAAGGCAGAAACATAATAGTACTGCGACAAGCATTTAACTTGGGATGGAAATCACGCGTGGTAAGCATACATTCCAACTCGGAAAAAGACTGAGTGCCAACAATATTTTCCTCTGTTATTAACTATTTGGTTGCCTAGCTTATGAAATGTCGGAAATATTTTTACAGATCCTATGTCTATGAGTCAAGAACAGGTTATTTTGGCGATAACATCTGTGTGGTGCTGGTAGAAAGCTGTGGTACCACGGCACATACGACAATGGCCGTAACAATTTATAGTTATCGTCAATTATATCATGCTGATGAGAGAAATGAATATCAAACGATATTGTGGTGAGGAGGATTGGTAAACAAACTATGCCAACCCCTTAATGTGTCCGCGCAGTGTAAGTTCTTACTCGGTCAATAGAATAGTCTGACGTTTTGAACCAATGCACTGAGCCATACTAATACACCAACATACATATTTATAAGTCAGAGAATATGTGGAATATATAGCCAGAATAAGTGCTGTTGCCATCAGCTGCGCATTTATCAAACTGAAGAAACAATTCTGCTATCGCATCCATCTGCAAAATCGCTTCTTTTCCATGCCATGTCTATCACAACTAGCATTGATAGCTTTGTTACAATACTTGATTGCTTAAGTACAACGTTGGATGAAGCACCTTGTTTTGGACCTGACCTTCAACGTATCCCTTTACAAATTAGATGTACAGATCCTACCTGTTGTGATAGTTGTCCATCAAAGACATTGGTAAATGAATGACATACTTGGTTGACAAACAACCTCATATCATATTGTATTGTAATATTTTCTGGAGTAACGAATGGAAAAAACATCAATATCCCAGCGAGCGTATTCCATATTTTTCTCTTTTATAGATAGACTAGTGGGAATTCGGTATCACAAAGGGCCACCAAGTGCTGAACTCATACATTGAGAGCCCCTCATTTGGCAAATAATGCTTAGAATTTCAGTTTATAATGCTGTAATGTCTGCGTATGATCGAAAACCTAATGAATGTACGATAATCGCGATTAAATGTTTATGACAGATTGCACTGAAAATTGTCAATGAACGTATCGATTTCGTCGTAATTGTTTCCTTTCTGGTGCTTAGCATAAACGTGATACTCTAAGTATGAATATTCATGACCATTAAAGCCGACGTGGCAGAATATTGTGCTAGGGAACAAGTAAGAAATGAAATCATGCTGGATGTTCTTTCAAAACCATTGAGTCAATATTAGTATGCAAGGCTAGAGAATACTGGGTACTTTGCTTATCAATCAGCCACTTTTAACTGACAGCACCTCTGTAGACTTCACTTTGGATTTGCTTACCAACACTACGGTTTTTGTTTGGTAAGGGGTGGGGGATTCAGTTCTGGTAGATAATAATGTTATATAAATGCATAGACGCGGTACAATGGTTTAGGCGGGTATAGGAACCCCTTTAGTCTAAATGCAAAGTTGATGTCATTCATTCTAATCTGAAACAAAAAGTGTGCATTATTATTATTATATTACATTCACGTATTTCTTTGGCAACCTGCAGAACTAACATTCGCAATAAAGTTTACAACCATCAAGTAAAATCTTATTCTATTAATAAGCTGCCCGGTCTATGATTATTAATCAGTAACCAACACGGAAAAACACTTTTAGGTCCCAATAAAGTGACCTGTGGGAAATGTGGCAAATTGAATCGAGGTGGTTCGTTTGTAAAAACGCTGCGGATGCCAGCAGGCATCAAGCAATCTAATAGGGCGGAAGCATAAGAAATTCAGAGTGTATTGAATACAAGCTGTCTTAATAGTCAATCTAGCTTTAATGCAGCTTCCCAGCTAACGAGCAAAAAGCAAACCTGCATGTCTGCTGCCTGTCAGAACTTCCTTATATGAACAAATTCATTCCGAGGATGCGTCTATTAAGTACCTTGACCGATACGATATGTTCTAAAGACATTTGGGTGATTGGTCGGCAACAACGAACAATATGAAACTGCGGATTATGTCACTCGTGGTCATGCTGGATAAGGCTGACTGAAGACATAGTTGCTTTTGTGACAGAATCAACCCATCACCATGGACTAACGTATCACTTGTTAACAACAACTACCTCAATTACATATCAGAGAACTGCTACTTGTTACATATATGCCTCAATCGTGTACTTCACTTGGTATTTACAAGCACCAGTTATATATCGTTACGGGAAAAGCAAACAATGACCGCAACAACCGATTAGTGTACATGTTATTCAGGGACAGGGCATGCCAGACTGATATTTGACATTCAATCGTGCAATCACTCATTGGTTCATCTGTTCCAACGGATTCCGCTCAGCAATCACGAAAAAACAATGCAATCGTCAATTCCAAGAAAGTCAGCTGGGCCAAGTGATTTGACGATGCCATATATTCCATTCGGCCTGACGTAATTTTTTAGTACCGTTACGAACATTTCATGCTAAGATGGTTGATCAGAATCTACCAGTAAATGACAGGAAGGTCAATGTATATCGTCATGTATATAAAGCTACTACATAGGTACGCGTGTATGTCAATAAATCCGTCCAGGATGGTATTTGTACGGCATTGAGTATCGTAGGTTCTGGTTGTAGGAATATTGTACATTACACCTCATCGGTTAATTATGTCCATCGCGGCTTCAAATTAATGCTCTAGTAAATGTTTCGCGTTACAGTACACTGTAACAAAGGATCTGTGGACTTTATCCATGTAATTCATTCAACAATAAAATTTATCAGTCATTTGAAAAAATTAACTTCTGTTATTTACATATGTGACACCAAATCATTAAGGGGCAGTGCACGCAAAACAAGTGTGTCACCTTATATTTTGCATGCACAGCGATGGTTTTGTTAAAAAAATGGGCGAACGTGATTTGCAGGGGAGGAAATACCCATCCGTAAGCCGTTTGGCAAGTATTACTTGGTGAATATCATACTAAATGAGGTTACTGTACTGCATGCAATTATCACAAAAGCAATAACACGACCCAACGCTGTCGCGCCTGATTTATATTGTGAATACGTTATAGAAGCAAGACCATTAGAATCGTAAGTATTCTCATACTGAAATACCTACTGCAATTATTGCATAAGAAATAAACAACTCAATATACCGCAGAATGAATCACATAAGGAAACAGTAACAACGCTCACAAGAAGCGATTTCCATTCGACAAAGGCAATTTCCTGGCCAATATCCATTTACCACTTGCTTTCTCTCCTTTACTGGGGAACATTGCAATGTCGAAATACAGCACCTCTATCTTTAATAGTTTCATATAAATATAGTATAGGTTATTGATATTTGCTCTAATATAGAAATACATTCTGAGATTAATACATTCTGCGAGATGTATTATAATGTCAGTTTTATAATACGGCATACAACCCATTTATCGTAACCGCATAACAATGTATATACATATGTCGATATTGATGTTGATTGAAAAAGGCAGTACTTGAACACGCTTTAAACTATTTATTATGGGTGTCTACAAGCCAACGTTACAGTCCACGAATACATCTTGCTGTAATGTTGCCGCATCAGTAAGTTTAACTTTATGCATCATGAATCAAGCATCCTGTCACCCACATTCATCCTTTATCATCCAAGTTTCTAGGTATTTCTTTTCCTTGTTTCAACTACCCATATCACAGTTCCGGTATTTTAACATATTCAAACAAGGAAACTGAATGCGTTATTATATGAGGACTTTAATTGCATCCCGATCCCAATTGTAATGTTTATGATAAATCGTGAATTCCGAAATATAGTGTTCTATTTTGTGGTTGCATATTACATCCATGTCGCAACCAGTGAAGAGCTATATTCCGCAATGAACCGGATATCGTAGCATGTCGTGTCTGGTCCATTGGCTTAATTACTAAGGAGGCAAAATATTTATCAAGAACAGCTCATTTCCATAAAAACTATGGTGATCGATCTGTATGCCTTACCAATTGACCCTAGTTTAAAGCCCACGTAACATTGCAACCTTAATTACAAAATAGCATTAAAATGGTCGAACATTCCATGCTTTTGATGAAGAGGTCGTGACATTTCCTTACAATGGAAATGCGTTGTCATGTGCACTTTCAAAAATTTTTCATGCTCAAGTTATATGCAGCATATGTTGCTGATGATCCTTTATGGGATCGGAATGTTTGCCGTGTTGTTCATAAGATCAATTGAAACAGATCAGCAACATTGTACCAATTTTCACACCAGGTGTGAGTTCGTCGAAACGTCCATTAAAACACATTATTAAAGTCAAATGATGTAGGGTATGCCTCGGCGTAAGAGTGCCAAGATAGTACAATTGAGCGTTTTGCTGTCATCTCACATCGGTGTAGGGGTTTTCATAAAAAAGATTACTTGAAGGTGCATGAACTCATAATTGAACCAAGTTTATGGCATAGATGAGACGCTAGTTTGCTAAATGGGATTGTCAGGTGTCGGTAAGCATAAGATAGATTCTTGCTGCTTCGCATTTTCATACGATGTATTGTCAGGTCACCAGATCGTTTTTATCCTGTATTGAACGTGTGGTAAATATACAGAACGAATGAAGATTTGTACAACTTCATCATTGTGGATAGATTTGACCAATCACTTGCATCGCAAACACATGTCTCAGGTTAGCCTTACTATCTGAATCTATGGACTATACAAATAATGCAAATTAGTATTTGACATCATATATTTTATTGCATATTGAGCAAATCCTTCCTCGCGCTTAAAGCATTATATTCTCTATATGAATCATCACTTATATCATAGCTACCAAACAGATAATTGATAAACCAAGATGTCGCTTTCACAACAAAGGCAAACGCGGGACAGATGAGCCCAAGTCATCGCAATCACCATCTTCTCCTGGTTGGCTTTCAAACATAACCGGCTAAGTCTGCATGCTTTGATGTAAGCCGATATGAAGAGCAGCCTTTCCTAGGACGTTGGCGAGGTCGCATTTGATCATAACATGTGTAGGGCCTAGGCGCTAGTGAGACCTTTTTGCTACCTTATATACCTTATTCGATCACTTAAACCATCGATAATGATCGAAACCGCTTTATAGATGACAGGCTACGTCATATATTTTATGTGCGTAGTGACTATGAGCGTTTTACTGAAGGGTAATCATTAACGTTTGTTGAAATGTGACCATTATGTTCGAGTATAGATTGATCTTCTATATCACACAGAGCAAACCACACATCGCTTATTCACAACACAATTTAGACGATTGACTATTTTCTTCTTCTCATACATATGTTTGATATATAAGCAGTGACAATATATCTGAATACTTTACTTGAAGGGTCAAGATTAGAATAGGATATTAATGATTGCACATAACAACGAACTCGAATATTAATTAATCTTTCTGTATCACACACTGAACATCCCATATGGTTTATGCAGAATTTGCCTATGGTTCATTGAGAATGTTTTAGTGCTAGGCTACACAAATATTATATCAAAAGCACAGTGTAGATGATTTGGTTGACAAATCACATGGTCATTTGGCAGAAGCTGATTATTTATGTTCCAACATTACATAGATGTTTGCTATATTGCATTCAATCGTGGTTCACAATCGTCTACCTACCAGATGCTGATAAGTTGGCTAAATTGGGCTTACATCTAATGTGCAGTTATGACTGTTATTAAAGACGGGGCTCTTATACTTGATATTCGCTTGCCATTTAATGGAAGTTATCTAGATACCTGAAGCAATTTTTGGCATAAAGTGTGCATTACGGAAAAAACGTTTATACGTTCAATTGCAATCAACCTATTTTTTATGATGTGTGTTGGTGCGACAGAAGTATAATGAATAGAACTCTACAACTGTGTGACGGAGGCTAACATATTATAGAACAAGCTTAATTCACTAACAATATCCTTATCCGCCGAAACCATGAAATTTGCAATACTTTACTAAATGTCTGTTTTATTTGTTATGAGAATAACTACATACTTCTACTTGATTAATTAGTATTTATACCATTAATTTCCGCTCTTTGACGTCTCAAATGCATACATCATCCGTTTAACTTCCTCTGCTAATAAAGCAGCACATGTTGGATGTGGAATTTCTCTCCTTATCCATCTTTCAATTACATAATTGATGACACTAAATGTGTACCTCGTGAAAGTACATATGATGGAAATATGGTAGGTGTTTTTGTCTTCTCCGGCAGTTTAATTGTACAATAAATGCGTCTAATATGAAGGTACATTATGATATAAATACTGCCGGTAAAAAACTATCAGCATGTTTCCGATATACCCTCTTGTCCCAATCTAAATATAATGGGTTCGTTTGGGTACAGATTGCGCCTGGGTTTGTCTGCACATAACAAAGGTTGGTGTTCTCTGCACGTTTTGTAACATGCACTTAGAAGGTATGTAATTAATGCAATGGCTACGCTTTTTCAGTGGTGCAATAGTTGTGCAAAGTGGTGCTTGTCATAATCCAGGGGCAATATATATATATATATATATATATATATATATATATATATATATATATATATATATATATATATATATATATATATATATATATATATATATATATATATATATATATATATATATATATATATATATATATATATATATATATATATATATACAGCTGCATATACACTGGACGATTTATTTGCATATCCACAAATATGTAAGAGATCTGGTTAAACAAATATCAAAAAGATATGTATCTAGCTTTTCAGCTAACTAGTTCTCGTTTGCAGCCATATATGGAATTCAGAACAATTAGGAAAGAAAAGCTAGCGCCAAATAAGTACGCAGTAAGCAATCTAGAATATTAATCAAATGTCAACAACAGCAGAACAGTCTCTTTATTCGCGCGTTCCTTATGTTTGATAATAACCGATCTCCAAATGACCAACGAGATTCATTTATCATACCTCATTGTGTGTTATCGTCTCAAACATTTATTTAGAGCAAACCTTACATATGTTCCATTCTTGTCATATTTCCATCCGCTTTATTGTACAGACATTTAAAAACGCAACTAAATTGATCACCCCGAACCACATATCCTATTACTGCATATCAAGAGGTTTGTTTTCAGTTAAGCAAATGGATTAGACAGTGTAAAAGTGAGATAAGTTAATGGTGGATACATTTCGAAAAAGTTGGTTATGCTGGCTAAAGCTATCTGATTTACTGTTCGAATGCCAGAATGAATGTGTATTTCGCAGGGATAACAATCAATTAGTACCGTACACAAATTGAAAGCGCGATCTATTATATTGCATACCCACTACTGTGATCAAGTGTATGGTATGACTCCTGGTCTTTCTACAACATTGAGGGAAACGGGACGGATCTCACCTGTTAAAGGACAAAAGTATTTTAGGTATTTTATATTCCAAACAACCCGTAGGTTGCCCAACAATGGCGTGATATTTGTTATGTGAATTAATACATCCATGTGAACTATTGGTGCCGTGCAAACACCGTATGTCTCTAATTGACTTGTTGAAAAATGATCTTGTTAATCCAGCGAAGTGTGTGATATGTATGTTCTGTAGTTATCCCTTGGTTGTGCCGTCCGCTTAATCGACAATACCATATTATTTAATCTGGGACAAAGTCAACCAATCATAATGCGAACAAAATCAGCTTGATAGCTTGTTGTCCGGGCTCGGTCGTCATGGCATAGCCCACGGTCTCGTTGATGTGAGCCCGTGTACATACTAACATCTCATGTATTACATGACAATAATATCAAAGATTCAAAGTTTTATGTGCTACTTGAGGTGAATTCAATTACTCCACATATTTGCAATCTATCAGTTTGCAGTCTCAGTATATTCTATTTACTACAGCATACATCATACTGGCACCCTCTTTGCCAAGAACATTTTGTGACTACGAGTCGTGTCCGAAATACCGATTGAACCAAGGCAATGTATTTGGGGTGTTTCAGTTGTTTTAGCACGTTTTTTTGCTGATCACAGCTTCTAGATATTTTGTATCACTTACGATATTTGCTATATATGTGACGGCCGATTTGGCACCCGAAGTACGCTGTTCGTCTAGGGCGAGTAGCATCAAAGGCCGACAAAGGTTAATCAATGTCATGTTAAAGATAGAGGCAAATTCTAGTTTTTGGCAAAGCTGAGCGATTGAGAATTCTTGACGAGTCCGTCTGTTGTAACCATGTTTGCGCAGGATAACATAGATAACACCTGTGACTTCCTCTCAGAAAACAGTGTAGCAACCAGTATGGTGTCGACTAACAACCAAACATTATGCAACATTATGTGACAAAAACATCTTGGTACTTGGTGACAATTCTGAAAATTTGTCGTTCTTGTAACTATGACTAAGCAAATATATGTTTTTATCGCGCAACGTAATATAGAATACCAGTCAAATTGCGACATTCTATTAGTTCCTTCTGTATTGATAATTCAACGACGGAATATTCTTGTATTTGACCTTTAATACATTGTTGATAAAGTACGGAAATTCGACTACACAGCTTCAGTCGTATTCACCTTCATCGTACAGTAGATAAAGATGTATAAAGGTGTGCTTATATATTTCTGTGTTCAAAAAAAGCCAATCCTTTAATAATTATATTTGTAAATGCTATCAAGCTTCATTTAAATATTTCAAATGAAACGACAATGGTTTGATGACTCGATTATTACTTTTCAAATTCTAATTTGGCAGATACTGCTATGCTGCTGACTAGTTAGCACAACTGTTAATCATTGAATGACATATGGAATAACAGTAAGTGGCCCTTCTGATTAGAATTAATCAATGAATGACATATGAAATGACAGTAAGTGGCCCTTCCGATTAGAATTAATCATTGAATGACATATGGAATGACGGTAAGTGGTCCTTCTGATTAAGAATGCAGTTTATTGATGCTAAACAAATCCGTCTGAAAGCATCATGTAATAACACCTTCAATCTAAATTGAGAGCAAAGAAAAATTTACATTGCTAAAGATATTGAACAAAACAGCCTCCCAGATAGGATGCGCGTGAGGCGAAAACCATTGAGTTGAAGTGCATCGTTCTCAGGATTTTGCGTACGCTTGGGGACAATAAATCTAGGACCATCTTGCCCATGGTTCTTTATACAAATTAGTGAAAAACTATAACGACTTTTCTGAGTTTGAGTTAGAGCTCTAGATTGCTTTAGCGAACAAACATATTGCCGTATGAATCGGTAAAAGCCAATGAGATTGCCTGATGGTTAAGTATGTATTGTGTCTTGCGACTTTACGCTAAACAATCAAAAAAGCAGTTTTGCCCGACACATATTTATTCATGAAGCATATATTATATATATATCTTGGTTGTAATCGTCGAGCCGTCTGGTTTGTAACAACGTAAAGTTTAGATAAGGTGGTTGTTGTTTTTTTTTGTTATGTGCCCATGCCGAAAGTATTAAATATCAAGCGTGCGTGGAGGGATATATCCTAACATAATTACTATGAACATAGCATTAGCACATTTTGTCGAAGGCAGTTTTGCATTCACATTTGATGCATTACTTATTTGATAATCTATATGGGATTTTACTGAAAATATGACACCATGCATAGGCGCAAAAAGTATCCAACATAAAAACAGCCCGACTGCCGAACATTTTAAAATCCCTTTCAGTAATTACGACTTATTCAATTTCCTAAATGTACCGGCAATTATCCATAACGATAGTGAAGTTATAGTACAGGCATTTGTAAGCAGTCATTAATTGTGATAAGGCATTTGCCAGAGTCACGACCATATTTATATGTTCTTAGTCATATCGTTGTGTTATGACCTGAAAGTGTCGTATCTAACTTTCATAAAAATATCACCCGTAAAATCCGTGAAATAACTACTGCAATTATTAAGGAGATAGAAACAAATCATCACAATCATTATGTTGGTAATTTGATCCCAAACGGTATCAGCCACTATGCTTACACGAAACCATTTCCATTCAGCTTAATCAACGTGTAAACCTATATCACAGCAGATTTCTATTATCATATTCCGTATCGTGCTGGTAGGAGGAGGCAAGGACAATGCATTGTAACAGGTGAAAAGGTGTCTTGTGCAAGGTTTGGAGCTGTGATCGAGAAAAATGGAGCCTGGTGAACCTTAGTGAAGATATTTCTGTAGTGCGACAACAGGACAGTAAGATGGACATTTGTTAATGGTTCAAAGATCTTGTTAGGAGTGGCTCGGTTGCTGTGTGTCTGAAAGTACCTTAAGTGTGTGGGTTGTGTAATTAAAGTAGACGGCTTTGCCTACTCAGCAGAAAGCATAGAAAAAGAGCCAGAAGAGTGCCTTTAACATTTGTCGAGTATATGTACATGATGTGCACAATTATATTGTGTCTACCAACCAGTGAAGGATAATCTTTGTGATCGTAAGGAGTTTAGAATTAAGAGATTGCGGTTGATAAATGAGGATGCCATTCAAAAGATATATGCAAGTGGGCGGTAGTGTCCGGAACATTTCTTAATCTGTGGATAAAAGATAAGAAGGAGATGCAGTGAATGGAATGAACAGGGCTAAACTAATGGTGTCTGAAGACAGGGCAGAGCTGTTGTGTATTGTATTGCAGAAAGTAGTGAAGATTTTCTCAGCGGTGCAAATAAGAACGGATTGTTGCGGGTATTAGGGATTTCTTAGGTACACTGTCAACGGTAGTACAAAGTTTTCTGGTAAGAGGGGTGGAAGCCGAGAAATAGCATCAGGCAAGCCATTATCTATGCCAGATATGTTGGGGGCAATGAATTGAATATTGCATTGACATAATTGCAAGACAAGAGGTCTAATAAAGTGCATGATAGTGGGGTGTTTAGATGATAGTTTGTTAATGATGGCTACAGCAGCCTGGTTGTCGCAATGGAAAATTATTCTAGAATCAGCTATTTTGGGTGCAAAGATACATACCACAACAAATATTGGGTAAAGTTCAAGGACAGATAGGTTTAGTGATGTCCAACCAGAAGGCTTAGCTTGGAACCAATGGAAGTCGTATGTGGCTCCAAATGCAACCTTGCAAGCATCACTGTACAAACGTATGCTGTTAGAATATGTAGGAGGTGATAGCCGTATTAGGGTGGTGACGTTGAAGTGTTGTAGAAACTGCAGTCATGCAGAAAGGTCCTGTGATGCGAATGTAACGATTTGGATTGGAGATGTCTATGGATAAATCATGCGCAAGAAAGCCATGCCAAGGCGATCTACTGAAGTTGCAAATTGTAGCATGCCTGTGACGGATTGTTACTTGCGCAGTGCGGTCTTTTGTTGAGCCATTAAATACAATGGGCAACTGCCGTGCTAACGATAATACAATGGGCAACCGTCGTGCAAAATAAAATAATGGGCAACTGTCGTGCAAAATAAGATAATGGTCTACTGTCATTCGAAATAAAATAATGGGCAACTGTCGTGCCGACAAAGAAGATAGCTATACAGAAACATGGGTAATTGCCGTTCCAACAAAGTAAAATTTTGCACAATCCGTGCCTATATGGTAAGATGGGTAACTGCTGTACAAATAAAGGGAGAGTGTGAATTAGTTTGGCCAGGTTCTGGAGATATGCGCGACACAGCAACCTAGAAAAACGTGTGTTCAGATGGATACCATCTCTGGACCATGCTGAAATAAGGGCTGTCCAGAATCATAAATGGGGGTGTGGTCGGAGAGGTTCTGAAGGCGGTGGTTGAGATCGTCGACAAGCCGCTGAAATATTTGAACTTGGGAGGAGCCAAAGACATTTTGCCTGTACAAAACTGAGCAGATTGTGAAATATGTGACTCCATGTTCTGAAATGACAGTGCTGGCTATGTCAACCAAACAGGTTGCCAAGGTGAGGGGTTGCAGGCCTGCAGCTAAATCGTTAGAGCCGAGCTCAATAATGACAAAATCACGACGACATTAAAAAAGTAGGGAAGAGGGGAACACATACCCCGATGGCCAGCTAGAGTGAGGCTGCTGACATTGTCGCCGACTCTTAAATGCATAGCTGTACGTTGTGGGGTTGAAGTAGATTTGAATATGTTTGACAAGTGGTCGCTGAGACCGTACTCAACACTTTGACCCAGCATCATGCAAACAGGTTTCATTTCGACGGAAATGTAGATCTGCAAAGAATAGTAATAATGGATAAAAATGGAAAATCAGCGGAAGGTGGTATCTGCTGTAAAAAAAAGCGTTTGTGAATATTTGTATAAGAAACAGAACAGATGAAATTGCATGGTTGGGAAGCGAATAAGTAGCGAATGGCGCAAAAACATGAAAATAAAAATTGCTGCCATTGTTAAGGGAAGTAGAAGGGAGCAAATACAATAATCGAAATCAGAAAATAAATAAATACAATAATGAGGGGAAAAGAAGGGGAAGTGACAATAGAAACGAAAGGCTAGCTGCCGAGCAAAACTGAACATTCTCTTTTTTCCAACGAAGTGACGACAACAAAAAAGAATAGGCAATGGAACCAAAAAGCTGGTTGCAATAAATGGTCACTTGATTCGTGAATCGTGTTGATGTACAGTGGAATGGATGTCGAAGCACTGATATACTTTCAAAACAATGAGCTATGAAACTGGTTTCATAGAACAGGTTTTGAGATTGGCTGTGTAATATTGATGTCTTGTCGAATTCAAAAAGACAAAGGAGAGCTGATCACGTGACACACGAGAGATAACAATTCAAAATTATCCCAAGTGACCTTCAAGTGATGAAAGGAAAGCAAATTATTGTACCACGGCAACTAGTTATGATAACCTCTGCCGCAACTTGTAAACGGCAAATAGTTATTGCCAACCTCTGCCGCAATATTTTTTATCATATTGATGATCTATTTTAGACAGGTAAATGCAAATGGTTTATTGCCGTTTTGTGAGGGATTAATTGCGAATATTTTATCATATTGATGGTCATATATTCTAGACATGAATAAGTTTGAGAAAATCAAAAACCTAATACTATGGCTTATTAACGAAAATCATAATGGATAGAGAAAGACAACATCAAAATGATATTGCAGTTTACAAATAATAGAGAAAGACAACATCATGAAATGATATAATCAAAACCCTTGCAGCTATGAGAGATAAGACTTATAGAGGACAAAATTTATACAGGTGCATATATATATAATAAGGTGAACAACATACATCGCACACAGCAAAGGTGGGGGAGAAGACAACCACCAAGGCTAGGCTGAGGAGCCTGGCCATCCCCACCCAAAAGGTTTTTGTGTCACGTTGAACAAGAAGTACATAGAAATGCAACAAAATGTACATCAACAAAGTAAACATACCCAATGCTATGCACCAACCTCAGTTGAAATGCATAGATCAAAGTTGCCACAATGAGTGATACCAGATATCAATACTTCAACAAAAATAACTGGCGATAACAAAAATTTAAGAGATGATTATATAATGGTACAGATAAAAAGACAATAAACCACCTAGAGCTAGGAATCACCAACCTCAGTTGACATGATTACCTGGCAGTATATACAGACATTAGACCGAAATTCCCCGAAGAAGCAGCTAGCAGCCAAGAGGGAAGTTATTAGGTGATTGAAAGTGTTGGTATGCGAATGTATTTCTTGAAGGAAGAAGATTTCCAGCGACCCATTCGCTGTATTTCATCTTCAGAAATGCCTTTCATAGCAGCTCCTATGCGGAAACTATGGCTTTGATATTTCTGGTCAGAGAGGCCCGCCCAGGACAAAGAACCCTGCAGGATTTGGGAGAACCAAGATCTGCTAACAGGAATATCATTAGGAAAGGAAAACAAAGGGCCTCCAGAAGACCCTTTAAGAGCGAGAATTTTTTTGATAATAAGAACAGGACAATATGGAGGCTTCTGAGAAGAAATAAGGATGGATATGGGTGGACCTTCATGATGCTTAAACTTTGTAAATTTGAGAATGATACAGTTATCTTCAATAGACAGCTGATGAAACTGCATAGAATGTTTGGCATCATGTCGAGATTTCGCAGTGAATTCGAAGACCCTAAGAAAGGCATAAAAGGCCAGAATATACATGGCAGAAATTGGCAGGTAAATATTGAAATAACTGGGAGGCGGAATCGATGAGTTTATGGAGCACAGATAGAATTATAGGGGCCCGCAAATCCAGCGAGGGACGGAGGTTACAGGCGCCTTGGAGAACTTTTTTGACCACAAAGGCAGAAATAGGGTCCACAGCAGACGTATTTTGTGATAATAGGAAATGGCTAGACTTAATGAAAAAAAATGTGCAATGTATGAAACGACAAGAATCACCAACCTCTGGATGTCTGACGTCTTACTAGTTGACATGATTACCTGGCAGTATATACAGACATTAGACCGACCAATTGGTTACGAAATGTCGAATCAAGAATAGATCTAGCATATGAAAGCTGGAATTTTGGCAGGTGTCCAAGGGTGGGGGCGAATAAGTATAAAGCTTTGTCGGGGGCTAATGCGTTGTGATTGAGACAACCAATTCCAAGGAAGACTTCGAGTGGGAATGCGAGTCTGAGACATGTTGAGGGAGTGGTCCTCCATGAATTTCCCACAATTCTGGAAACGAGACAAAGAGTCAGCAACAGTATTGTCCTAGCCCGGAATATGTTCAGCATGGATAAGGATATTAAATTTAATGCATGTGAAAGTGAGGCGTCTAATTAACATCAACATATAGCGGTCTTTGGAAGTTTGGTTATTAATGACCTGTACAGCCGCCATGTTGTCACAGAAATATATAACCCGATGGTTAGCAAGCAGTGGAGACCAAGCTTCGAGGGTCAGCACGATGGGAACTACCGCTTTGACATTTATATGTAGAGCACTCCAAGTAGGAGGCCAGCGGCCTTGAAACCAACGGAAACAAAAAACACCAGCAAATCCAAGACCTGAAGCGTCGGAAGACAACTTGATTACTGAAGAATCAGTCCAGGGATGCAGCTGCATGCATGATTTTCCGTTAAAATTTGATAAGAACAAAAGCCATGCTTGGATATCAGATCGAACAGATTGTTTGAGGCGGATATGATGGTGTGGTTTAGAGATGCCACAGGTTAAATTGATAAACCTTCGAAGGAATGGTCGACCTGGAACTATAACCCTACAAGCGAAGTTGAGAGAGCCAATTAAAGATTGCATTTCTTTCAGTGTCACAGATTTGCGTCGAGCAAACTGGTTGAGGACAACAATAGCACTGTCAATTTTTTCGGGGGGCAAACGGGCCTCCATTTTGGTCGTATCGACCTCGATGCCATGCAAAACTTCTACAGTAGAAGGAAGCACAGTTTTGCTAGCTTTGATGGGCAAATTGATGGAGTTTGCCATGGCGAGGAATGCATTTTGGGACTGGCTACATGTTGGAGAATTACAAGGACCAAAGAAAATGAAGTCATCTAAAATATGCGACATATGGGGCACATTATATTTGGACTGAGGGGCCCACTGAAGGGCTGAACTAAATTCCTCAAATATTTTACACGAAATGGAGCAACCCATAGGCAAACAGCGGTCGGCATAAAACTGTCCTTACCAAGTTAACCCAAGAAGAGGATAATTGTCAGGGTGAATAGGTATGATGCGGAATGCACATTCAATGTCACATTTTGAAATTAAAGACTGACGACCAGTGGAATTAATAATTGATACCACATGGTCAAAATCCTCATACTGGACAGAACAAAATTCATTAGAAATGCCATCGTTAATGGACGAACCACGAAGAAAGGAAAGGTTGTGTATAAGGCGAAATTGTGATGTGTCTTTTTTGGGAACTAGACCGAGAGGAGAAAAAACCATGTCCGGAAAAGGCGGTTTATCAAAAGGGCCTAAAACTCGTTGCGCATCGATTTCTTTGGAAAGCAAGGAATTGACCACATAAGGATTAGAGAGAGCCGACGGATGATTACTAGGAATATGACAATTTTTGATACCGGAATGATGGATGCGGAAACCTTCGGTAAACCCAGAAACTAAATATTGCTGCAAGGGATTCCCAGACAAGAGAGATGATAACCTATTTTGGTTTACTGGGGTTGGGAGTTTGTTTTGGTAGGTTCTTCCTGCAGTGAATGTTGGGGTGAGTACCATCTCAGGAGGAGCACAAATGTTTGAATTTGGAGCATGCTTGAGGATTGTGGCCTCGTCCTTTGTTATTGTAGGAGAAGCAGTAACCCTGTTTGAGACTGTGCCGCCTTCCTTGCGGCCACATGGATCGAAAGGGCTGGGGAGATCGCCCAGGAGTGGACTGCATCGACGCATTTATGTACAGTTCATTATTAATGCGATCCCAGGGCAGGGGGGAATGGGTCCTGAGTTTACGAAAAGCGATGTCGTAGCTGAACCAGCCCCCATTCTTCACAGTCACTGCCATATTTCGAATTGTCTGCATGTATTTAAGCAAAGCGATAGCATCCACTGGTTGAACTTGGAGGTATATGCCCATGACAACAACAAAGGCATCTGTCCACTGGTCTAAAGTCAAGACTTTCGTTTGCGCCTTAGGAATTAGATCTAGCTGTTGAGACTTGCCAGCGGAAAAGGAGAGAGTGTAATGTTCAGAATGAGCGAATATCAATGAGTCAAGATTGACGAACTGGCCTGCCCAAATTTTAGATTTAATTTTGGCATCCACCAGAGATCCCAATGGCACCATATCAAGCGAGACCAATGGTTGGGACAATGGCTCACCTTGGTGGAAGGGGTTTATGTTTATGGTCTCAATAACTGGACCGGAGTCAGAACAGGACGTTGGCAGGCTGCGGATGGCTGAACTGGATTCCGGAACGGACCGTACAGGAGGGCGTTCCTTAGAAGGCAATGAGCTCTGGGCAGCAGCGAGGTCACCCACAATGGCTTGCATTCGGTCCATTTTGTCTTGCCATGTCGGGCTGTACTAGGGCTTGAGGATCACCAGCCGATTTCTTGGACTTGGGTTATGCCACCTTTGCAGACGGTTTTCGCTTACGTCCTCGGGTTGATGTGGACATCAGCAGCACATGGAATTCAACGGCAGAGTAACTGCACACAATTATGGACATAACTGGACTACTTTTGTCAAAAATTGTAAAGAACAAGGCCATTGAACAGTTAAAGGTAACAGCCGCATAGTGTAATTGGTGTAGACGAGTGTAGATGAAGATCAATAAAATGGATAAATGATTAAAAAATTATCCAGCATACGAGTTAATGACAGAAATAATATAAACTTGGCCAAGGCACCAAGACATACATCAGCTAGCAAGACTTATAGTTGCAGAATAATATTGAGCCCAAAGTCTCCTCGTGAAGCATGAGTTCACGGAAAAAATAACGGCCCGGCCAAAAAATGGGGGTTACGTGACAGACAAGCTCACGCCAAATAACTACGTCACAGACAAGCTCACGCAAAATAACTACGTAACAGACAAGCTCACGCAAAATAACTACGTGACAATCAAGCTCACGCAAAATAACTACGTGACAGAAGCTCACGCCAAATAACTACGTGACAATCAAGCTCATGCCAAATAACTACATGACAGACAAGCTCACGCAAAATAGCTACGTGACAGACAAGCTCACGCAAAATAATGAGACCGAAGTCTACGTCGTGAAACATAACCTCACGGAAAATGAGGCCCCGGCCAAGGTAAACACCGTTACAAAGAGAAAAACAAAGGAAAGGCTCCATCGTGAAACATAAGCTCACGGAAAAAATATGTCAACCCAGGCTAAGAAAGCTCAGGGAATATAAGCCAGGTCACAAGCCTAGAAATACATCCCAGAAGTTATTAGACACAAGGGCCATGAATCATTGTGAGTAAGAAAACTGCAAGTTAATAGCTGCTATAACAGCACCACGCAAGCTGTTGAAATATTTTGCAAGACCTGCCAGATTGAGATGTACTCCATCGTGACGCAAATATAGTTGCCAGTTAGACCAAATACCACGATGCCGCCAAAACAGAATGCGGGGATTAGACGCACAAAGAGATGACAATGTAGAATTGTAAAGCAAGACACAAGAATTGAAGTCGTTGCGGGTGTTATGTTGAGGGTAGGCACGGTTACACGCCACGACATCGCGAAAGACGCCATATTGATTAACCAACAAGTTTGCGAAAGCAAATACGTCCTCGGCTAATGCGGCGGGAAAACAGGAGGACGCGGACAAATCATTAGAACCAATATTGATGACCACGATGGCCAGGTTCAAGGCAGAAACCATAACCACTTCGTTAAGCAACTTTGGCAAAGTGAGGCCAGAAATACCATGAAAGAAAACCTCGTGGCCACCAGCTAAATGGAGAGAGAGCGACCCGGAATCCCTAGCAAAAGCGGTCAAACGCTTAGTGAAAGAATGACCCATAATAAGAATGGAAGTAATGGGGGCAATATCAGAAGAAGCCGACATTGTAAATAAGCGAAACACGTGATACCGCATTTACAATCGAGCCAGATGGTCGAGATATAAAGTGACCAACAAAAAATAGTATAACGAAAACTCACACCGACCTTAAAATTGCGCCAGGCAGTGCAGGGCTACAAATAGATCCCGTTGAGGAATAGGCAAGGCACTGATAACGATCGAGATGACCTGATGGCGACGGATTGCCAAGAATAAAAAATCGTGCGAGCTAACATGGCGATTGTCACAAGAAGAAAGGAAGTGATGATCGCCCCTATCGGCAACTGCAGTTATTAGAAGTCATGTGACATCCTAGCAGGGCGGCAAGCCGATAAGCAACGGATCGCATGTAAACGATAAGGCCGAGAGACCGCCAAACATTATGACAAAAACTAACGCTATGATTACAGACACTGCTAAACTACGGACATAAGAAGATTGCATATCAATCGCTAAAAGTAACACATGATCACCACCATAAAACCAATTTAATTATATGCATATTAAATAAGTATTTACATTGTTCAATTCTATTACCTGACTATTTTTGAAATCACGAGAGATGGTTTCTTTCTGAAAACGTGGTTAAAATTACACCAAATTGATTGATTTTTCTAGAGTTAGATGAAATTATTTCATTTCTTCTTCAAGCATTTTCCAGTATCTTGTCAGATTTTACGCACAGTGCCAGCTAAAACGTACCAGCGATCACGTGTTATTCAAGATATATATGTCAACAGCTATATCGTGGTATTAAATGCTTCATTGCAATAATCAGCCTTCGGATGTTATCAACTTTATGTAAAATCCTGACAATGAATATATTTGAGTATACGGTATGGCTAAAAAAAATGCCCATGAGCTGCTTCTACTTCCAATAGACCACACTTATAGCACTACCTTTTTTCGATGATATAATGCAAAATGCTGAAAAAACCATGTGTTGACAAACGATTGCATCTTCAGGTTAAGGTCCGCAGTCGAACTCTATATCCATATCGATTTGTATTATATTGTCAAAAAAAACCGTTCCTTCAATAAGAGGACGTTAATAATGTATAATCATTTGTCTTTGGGTCCTGAAATATATCATTTCTGCTAAGATTAGATGACCATAACGTAATATTTAACAGAAATGATAAATTCTCGTGGCCCGAGGAATTCTCATTTCTGACTTTGTCATGCATATTGTGTGTCATTTTCTACAAATAATGAAAATTCCATCACATCATTGCATTGGTGATTCATCGTTCAAACTGATTGCGTTGTATATTCAAAGATATATTATAAAAATAACGATTTTCAATTCAAATCATATATTTCAATTGAGAGGCAGGTTACGTAACAAACACGTCTCATTTATGGTCACATTGTATAACATAGAATGCAGCCCGGTGTATAGTATGATTATCACAACTACATTGAACAACCGCAACACACAGTGGGAGCTGTCTTTCGTACAATTGACGCATCCGAGAAAAGGTTTGTGCAAAAGCCAAACAACAATTTAGTGCGTCAATATATTGACACTGACAGAGACTCTCTAAGGATTAAAAGCAGCGAATGCTATCAGTTGACTTTCTATCCCAGGCATTCATCTAGTTACATAGGATTCCAAATCACTTCATCAAATAAAAGAGAATGTGTATTAGTTAATGCGCTAGGACCAATGACCTTGAATTCTTGACTTCCGCTCTGCAAATGTGTGCATACATTACTTGTAATTGCCTGGCTTACCAGAAAGAATTCGTCAATGTACACTGTGGCGCTGATCTGCATTAGCAGTAACTCACAGCGCGTTATTCAGCTGAGACCAATGAATGATGATACTGCGTTCAATGTGGTTACCGACGAACAGTATTGTAGTGCATCTCAAAAGTGAGCATATGAAGATTGCTAATCCCGATATCATTATGAATATCTGCACACTGCCGTTGCCCATCGCATACTCCACGGATCACAGCACGCGTATCATTGCTTTGGTAGGAAAAAACCGATTCCTACTGGTTGACAAAGGATTAAAGAAAACTCAATGTAATGTTTAAATATCAATGCAAATATATATAATTACCCGCACTACATTTGTCTTGATGTAACCGTTCTCTTTTGACATTAACATTGTGAGTAAGCCACTCCGTTGTTGTGATTATCTTGGTGTATGCTGCGAGATATCAGCTATTGTGATGTTTTAAGTGACTGATAAAGTATCTATACGTCATGGAACTAAGCATGCGGTCACAACCTACTGGCATTAGCAACAGCAATACATCATCTAATGATATTTTAACTCCTAACTTTAACGGGTTGTATGAGATATCACCAGCAATTATTATAAAACAGTTTAAAATAGTGCTTCATGTATGATCTAAATATCTCAATATTTTGTTTAATAATCGTTGCTCATTATGTCTGTGGTTAGCAATTGTCATTCTTGACCGTCTCATTTAAGAAGCGCAGCAAAGTAATTATTGTCGCGAATCGTGGGTTCATTTATTTGGTATGAATAAAAGCA
>CM067344.1:33957330-33977330 GCA_034190875.2 Urechis unicinctus
ACCCATATCCTATGCTGCTTTATATCCCTAATTGTCAAACATATATCAAGCTCATTGAAGCTGAATAATGTGCAACCAGTAAAAGGATCAATCACTATAGCATAAATGTACAGGCATGGATATTGCATTGTTGAGCGCTATTGTATCTCTTCTTATGATATAAATTTCATTGGTATATCGTCGCCTCGTAAAAACTAACGACAGTTCAACCCAACCATTGTTATGTTCTGACTAAGATGCATTTGATACGGTCCACCCAACAAAGACCTACAAGCTTCATTTGATGACCTCCTAATAATAAAGGCAACATAATGAACTGGAATAATTGACCTACTTCAGTCAAACTAATTAGATTACTATTCCGCGCTTATTTATCAAGGGTCAATCTAGTTTCAACACTGCTTTGGAACAAGTGAGTGTCCAAATGAGTTATTTTGACATAGTTTGACTGAATTGGTTTGTCGAGAGAGCATACCATGGGCTGCGATCCAGATAAAATATTTTAATATGGGTACATACCTTGTGTTATGTTGAGAGACCCGTAAACATGTTAATTGTAGTAATGGTCATTCACTCACTCGCGCAAATAACAAAACAAGTAATTACATCACGATTAGGTAAGTATAATGGCTGAAGAGAATTGCGTACAGATCAATCGTTTAATACTAAGTACTAGCGCAAGCCATGTGATCGCAATCAGTATTGTTTATCAATACACATTTTGGATCCTTCAATTCATCAATGGTCCTGGCAATTTACGATTCGATAACTCAAGCAAACCAATTCTAGGTCATTGACAGATGTCTATATTTTGGTCGCACGCATGGCTTTGGTACTTGATGGCACTTTTTTTATTAATTACCGTGTAATACGTATATTATGATTCATCCGCAGGAGTTATATGCTAGGCGAATATAACATTCCTCTGCTGTCAATTATCAACAGGCAGATTATTTAGATTACCAATAATTCCATAGCAATAAAACGGCATTGCGTTAACAAACACAAATGAAATAAATCACAAAACAAATCTCAGTTTTATGTGCATGTTTGTTCGTATATTTTTGCACCGGTCTCTATTGAGTATCATCATTCGCATTAGAAAAGTTTTGGAAAACGGCATTCCCATATTGTTTTGAATGGTGAAGGGAAACAATTCGCCATGTTTAGCGCTTTTCGACTAGAATCCAATTTGGTCTAAGACAATTAAGCCAATGACATACTTATATTATAGAAAATGTTTTGTGCATAATGCACGACATGTTCAAGTTGGTGAGACCTATCAGGATATATGGTGCAGTGCAGTTTCGATATACTGATTGCAAAATGAACTTGAAAACAAAAATCGCTGAAACTATGCAACTGTCCTATAGTTCAAACCCAAATAGTAGATGATAGTGTATGATAATGTATTGAAGGGGATGATTGAACGGTGGAACAAAATGGTATATATTGTACTAAGATTATGAAGTGATATACAATTTTGCATCTCAGAATATCTTTTGTAAACTTCCATAGCTTACTGACCTGACCGTCATCATCATCATCATCATCATCATCATCAACATTTTCAACGCCATCATCATAAAATTAATGCATGTAAAACTGGTGGCAGTTATGCGTTGAGATCACATACATATGATACGTTTGCTTAAAAAGACAAACACCATGGCAATATTACCTGAACTAAGTGACGTACATGAGAGTGTACATCATAACATTACCACAGTTTAAAACAAAGCCTGCGGCTATATTGACGATATAAACATGTAAACCGATCCAAAAACAAATTGGGCATCCAGTTGCTTAAACATGCCTCTGTCAAATCAAGCCTTTGCGCTTATGCAGCAAGTGTTTATTCTATCAATCATTACAACACTTAGTATGAGTTGATTTAACCATCTTGGATTTATATTGTTTTTAGGTATTTGCCCTCTAATCACTTTTAACACATATTTAACACAAAGACTTATTCTGAAACAAACAGAAGAGTACGTAAACAAACTATATAACAAAAGTGATATGCAGTTTTAGTTTCAGTCCTTATCAAGCAAGGACCAGGAAACAAACGTTGCATATTTTGTTCGCATTGCACAATGAATAACTCATCGGATGGATTTCATTGCCATCTTAAATTATGAAAATGGCATTGTCTTGAAATGATGAAATGACTAAGCAACTAAGCACTGTTTAAACATAGCTAAGAAATTCACATTCTGTCTCTCTCTGTCTCTCTCTGTCTCTCTCTGTCTCTCTATCTCTTTTTTCTCTCGCTTTCGCTTTCGCTCTCTCTCTCTCTCTCTCACTTAAGGTTATGATGTAAATTGCCACATTGGTCTAAATAACAATGCATTTATCCTCATGAAGCTTGCCATAAATGGATTAATAATAACATACCTATTTTATTAGACATGTATGAATGTTGTTAATCGCGATCCTGTGGTGTTTCACATTTTGGATTCTACTTTAATGTGAGCAGCCACTAAACCATTGACAATTAAGCAGTAAAATTAAGCACACATTGTCAGTCTGAAAACAAAAGTCTAAAAGCAAAATGTTCAAATCAATGATAAACATGCCATACAACGCAACACACGTTACGTTGGGACTCATGTAGCTTTAACTCGCTACTCATGAAAACGATTGCATCAGTCAGACTCCCATTATTGCGAACAGTGGTTTATCCCGTAGTAAGGCCAATACAGCATTCTGAGCAAAAGCAATCCCGGTTGACAGGGGAATCCACAAGAGATCTTCTCCACTGAAGCAGTCTGTTTCCCTAGATCAATATATCGAAAGGGACTCGCTTTGTATTTATTAAGATAGGACGTTTCAGTACCAGGGATAAACTTCTAATAAACAGTAATCTGATCAACCATATATCGAGTCGAGTAGATTATACAATAGATCATTTGCTTGCTCGTTCAAAATGCAAATTATGACATGGCCGTTAACTGCTTTATATGTTTATCGGGGAAGGATTTATAGCACTATATAAAATTACATGTCTTGACACACAACCTCGTGATATCACCGACATCTAACCGGAACTGTTTATCTTGTCCCCTGGGATTTTATCTTTTACAATGTGTCTTATATCCAATGTTGTCATTGTTGTATTTACAGTATTTGCGGCTTGCACAACCGCGCATGGTGGGGTAGGAAAGTCATTTTATAACATGTTCTGATTGCACGGAGGTAACTGGTGTTGTTTTATTTGAATCCAGGAAAAGCTTGCACAATATTTGCTTGATCCACAAGAAACATCATTCCTGGTCACCACTCTATCGAACTTGAGAATATTCAATCACTTTGCAATACATATGTTGTTGCGTTTCTATGACTGATATTGCAATTTTGGGGTTTATTGCCTAGTTGTGACACGTTTTCGTACTAGGGTGAATCCATCCAAATACAATCTATAATGTAATGTGACTTAATCTGTATATTGAAAGAAAATAACAAAATAGTGGAACAACCCCAGTGAAACTAATTAGATATTGAAAATGCACAATCTTCATCGGTCAATATAAGTAATAGCTTCTTTTGATGTCTCTAGAGGTGGTGTCTCTCTCTAAATAGAGCACAGATTCTACCAAACTGAGTGATTGTCTAACGTTTGATTGACTAAGTTCGTCTCGTCTAGAACGAATTACATCGTGCTCTTGCTTATTGGAAATTCTTATCGGATTTATGTGGCATTATCGAAAAGGATTATATCTTGGAGTTATGGTTATCGTATAATAAGCTAAACATAACGAATTGTTCAACATAGTTGATCCTATCAATTCATCAATGGTCCTGGCAATTTATCCTTCAATTTTACGATTCGATATGGTTAGCGTATAATAAGCAAACCAATTGATCTATTCACTTGGCCCCAGGATTTCTATTGCTGGCTTTGACTCAAGCAAACCAATTCTAGGTCATTGACAGATGTCTATATTTTGGTCGCACGCATGGCTTTGGTACTTGATGGCACTTTTTTTATTAATTACCGTGTAATACGTATATTATGATTCATCCGCAGGAGTTATATGCTAGGCGAATATAACATTCCTCTGCTGTCAATTATCAACAGGCAGATTATTTAGATTACCAATAATTCCATAGCAATAAAACGGCATTGCGTTAACAAACACAAATGAAATAAATCACAAAACAAATCTCAGTTTTATGTGCATGTTTGTTCGTATATTTTTGCACCTGTCTCTATTGAGTATCATCATTCGCATTAGAAAAGTTTTGGAAAACGGTATTCCCATATTGTTTTGAATGGTGAAGGGAAACAATTCGCCATGTTTAGCGCTTTTCGACTAGAATCCAATTTGGTCTAAGACAATTAAGCCAATGACATACTTATATTATAGAAAATGTTTTGTGCATAATGCACGACATGTTCAAGTTGGTGAGACCTATCAGGATATATGGTGCAGTGCAGTTTCGATATACTGATTGCAAAATGAAGTTGAAAACACAAATCGCTGAAACTATGCAACTGTCCAATAGTTCAAACCCAAATAGTAGATGATAGTGTATGATAATGTATTGAAGGGGATGATTGAACGGTGGAACAAAATGGTATATATTGTACTAAGATTATGAAGTGATATACAATTTTG
This sequence comes from Urechis unicinctus, assembly GCA_034190875.2. Lineage (NCBI taxonomy): Eukaryota > Metazoa > Annelida > Polychaeta > Xenopneusta > Urechidae > Urechis > Urechis unicinctus. Next base: position 33,961,953 of record CM067344.1, read on the forward strand.
CATCTCAGAATATCTTTTGTAAACTTCCATAGCTTACACAACTCCCTGACCGTCATCATCATCATCATCATCAACATTTTCAACGCCATCATCATAAAATTAATGCATGTAAAACTGGTGGCAGCTATGCGTTGAGACCACATACATATGATACGTTTGCTTAAAAAGACAAACACCATGGCAATATTACCTGCACTAAGTGACGTACATGAGAGTGTACATCATAACATTACCACAGTTTAAAACAAAGCCTGCGGCTATATTGACGATATAAACATGTAAACCGATCCAAAAACAAATTGGGCCCCCAGTTGCTCAAACATGCCTCTGTCAAATCAAGCCTTTGCGCTTATGCAGCAGGTGTTTATTCTATCAATCATTACAACACTTAGTATGAGTTGATTTAACCATCTTGTATTTATATTGTTTTTAGGTATTTGCCCTCTAATCACTTTTAACACATATTTAACACAAAGACTTATTCTGAAACAAACAGAAGAGTACGTAAACAAACTATATAACAAAAGTGATTTGCAGTTTTAGTTTCAGTCCTTATCAAGCAAGGACCAGGAAACAAACGTTGCATATTTTTTTCGCATTGCACAATGAATAACTCATCGGATGGATTTCATTGCCATCTTAAATTATGAAAATTGCATTGTCTTGAAATGATGAAATGACTAAGCAACCAATCGAACACTACTGCTATAAATTGCTCGTTGAGTTTGTGTGGAAATCGCTATATATCGCGTATATTGCAATAAGTGAATACATTGCTCATTTTTAAGAAATTAACACAAACGTTTGATACATTTAGATAACACGTGGTCGGGTGAATCGAACAAATCACACGGCCATTCTTCACTGGTTTGTTAGATTTAGCTATATTCAAGTCACATGTCATTGGATATTTCGGTCACTGTCTCGAACGTCACATAGGGTGTAAACTATATTGATATTCATTGGCTCATAAGCACTGTTTAAACATAGCTAAGAAATTCACATTCTGTCTCTCTCTGTCTCTCTGTGTCTCTCTCTGTCTCTCTCTGTCTCTCTATCTCTTTTTTCTCTCGCTTTCGCTTTCGCTCTCTCTCTCTCACTTAAAGTTATGATGTAAATTGCCACATTGGTCTAAATAACAATGCATTTATCATCATGAAGCTTGCCATAAATGGGTTAATAATAACATACCTATTTTATTAGACATGTATGAATGTTGTTAATCGCGATCCTGTGGTGTTTCACATTTTGGATTCTACTTTAATGTGAGCAGCCACTAAACCATTGACAATTAAGCAGTAAAATTAAGCACACATTGTCAGTCTGAAAACAAAAGTCTAAAAGCAAAATGTTGAAATCAATGATAAACATGCCATACAACGCAACACACGTTACGTTGGGACTCCTGTAGCTTTAACTCGCTACTCATGAAAACGATTGCATCAGTTAATTCCTAGTCAGACTCCCATTATTGCGAACAGTGGTTTATCCCGTAGTAAGGCCAATACAGCATTCTGAGCAAAAGCAATCCCGGTTGACAGGGGATCCACAAGAGATCTTCTCCACTGAAGCAGTCTGTTTCCCTAGATCAATTTATCGAAAGGGACTCTCTTTGTATTTATTAAAGGAGGACGTTTCAGTACCAGGGATAAACTTCTAATAAACAGTAATCTGATCAACCATATATCGAGTCGAGTAGATTATACAATAGATCATTTGTTTGCTCGTTCAAAATGCAAATTATGACATGGCCGTTAACTGCTTTATATGTTTATCGGGGAAGGATTTATAGCACTATATAAAATTACATGTCTTGACACACAACCTCGTGATATCACCGAAATCTAACCGGAACTGTTTATCTTGTCCCTGGGATTTTATCTTTTACAATGTGTCTTATATCCAATGCTGTCATTGTTGTATTTACAGTATTTGCGGCTTGCACAACCGCGCATGGTGGGGTAGGGAAGTCATTTTATAACATGTTCTGATTGCACGGAGGTAACTGGTGTTGTTTTATTTGAATACAGGAAAAGCTTGCACAATCTTTGCTTGATCCACAAGAAACATCATTTCTGGTCACCACTCTATCGAACTTGAGAATATTCAATCACCTTGCAATACATATGTTGTTGCGTTTCTATGACAAAAGCACACCAAACAGGTATTAATCACCAAAGACCTTTTAAACTGGTACAATGGGCATGGAATCAAACTACTGATTAATTATATCGCCCATGAACTTTTAGAATATTTCCCGAAATGATCCCTAAGATATGTAGGAACAATGCACATATTCGTATCACGGCAACTAGTCGTAAATTTGTCCCTCACAATTTGTCAGTGATATTGCAATTTTGGGGTTTATTGCCTAGTTGTGACACGTTTTCGTACTAGGGTGAATCCATCCAAATACAATCTATAATGTAATGTGATACACAAAGACTTAATCTGTATATTGAAAGAAAATAACAAAATAGTGGAACAACCCCAGTGAAACTAATTAGATATTGAAAATGCACAATCTTCATCGGTCAATTTAAGTAATAGCCTCTTTTGATGTCGCTAGAGGTGGTGTCTCTCTCTGAATAAAGCACAGATTCTACCAAACTGAGTGATTGTCTAACGTTTGGTTGACTAAGTTCGTCTCGTCTAGAACGAATTACATCGTGCTCTTGCTTATTGGAAATTCTTATCGGATTTATGTGGCATTATCGAAAAGGATTATATCTTGGGGTTATGGTTATCGTATAATAAGATAAACATAACGAATTGTTCAACATAGTTGATCTATTCATTTGGCCCCAGGATTTCTCATTGCTGGCTTTGACATCCATATTGGGTGATATTAATCAACATTCCATCAAAGCATTACAGTGGTTATTCATCTATCAATCTGACTAGAAAATATGTGAGAGACAGCTGCAAGTATAGATTCATCACATTTACAACTTCATATTATATATTCCACTATATTGGGTATTATCATCCAAATTTCCTCGACCGATACATCGTAGACATATATATCGATTTAATTGCATTGTACGCGCGATAAATTTGCATATTCGATCATACCGTGCCAGGAATGTTGATTTTTTTTACTTAAGTAAATAGTTAAATATAAAATCACAGATTCGGTTTGATCCCGGTGTGGTTTAGTGAAAGTACAATGAATAGCATAGAGTGCGACCTGGGTGACGCACAACTGAGCTTAAACAGTTGGTCTGCAGTAACGATGCTGTGATGTATTATTGAAACTCATATGTTTAATCGATTCGCCTACATGTGAACAAATGAAACAAGAATTAATTATATAATGAATCACTTGCATGAAGCTAAGTTCCTTGCTACTGGCCAACCGCGAGATCAGTAAAGCGTTCCTTGTTTCTACATTGCCAGCGTGGTGACGCATATATACATACTACAGCTTGACTAAGATGATCGCAAGCAGCATGTTTAGTAGAAATAATGTGTCTTCCTTAAAATTTGGTCCAAAACTCATAATCCTGTTTATGTTTTAATATATAAGGTTGCAGCTATATATCATCAAAGTATCCAACGATAAAAGCATTAGGATAATGTAGCCGATTCCTTTGTGTGGCTGCATGCTGACTATCATACTTTACATATCGACCAATATGCATTGCAAGGAAGAAATTCCAAAGAAGATTATCCTGTCGACATTGGATGACTTTGGTGAGGTTATGTTGTTTATTGCTGTTTTGTTATTTACCAGAAACCGCAATCCGCATTGTGTTTAAAAAGTGTACTGCATAGTAGATATATAGGTTGAACATCGGGCAGTGCCGTAACACACTAATATAATTAAGCATAATATAGACTTGCACTACCTCGATATATTATATATGCCATGTTGTGACGTGCTGATAACAATTGGCTAAAACATCTTTTCAAATGCCGCATTAAGTGAATAAGTTGTCTTTTATTGTTCAGAGGGGTAGGGGTAAAGATTTTTCTTGCGGGGATCAACTGACTTTCTAAGGCCATGCAATACGATAATATAATGTCACGATAAAACGTTACATAACATTGACATGATATATTTTACCGTCGTGGTTAATTCTCGTTAACGTTAGTCAGCTTTTTTTGACTTTCCAGACGAATACAAATCGGCCATAAATATTGACCCATGTCTTAGACTTACTCGTTAAAATGGTCGAGGAAAAGACTAGCTGAAGTAGTTATGTTTAATGGTATGGCAAAATTACCTCCCGCACGGATTTTTACTCGTATGGAACATTATAAAAACGTGCAATTGAGAATAGCTTAATGACATTGCAAGATAAAATAGTGAGGTGCAAATCGACACATATACTTGTTTATATCTAAGATTGGAGGAAATTATTCTCTGATGACTTTTAAGATGATGCGATAAACGCACTTGCCTTGTCTCATTTGGTGTTCGATTGACCACTCCGACTTGCGCTGAGTGGATTAGGCCTTGAGCCTCAACAAAGGCCTGAGCATGGGATGCAGACGACAAAATCTGGCGGAAATTCGTAAAACATCTTGCAAATAAGTAAAGAAGAACACGTTGAAAATGCATTGCCGTCCATTGTTTGTGAATATACAATGATCTATGGATAGCTGAATATTGATAACTACAGCGCAGCGAGAAAGGCAACATCAGCTTTGGCCGACAGTGATCATTTTAGCAAAGATCATGAGATGCGCCCCAACTGTCACAAATAAACACGTGTCGCTCACGGCGATAGCCATATGCCGCCCGCATGACTGAGTAGACAGGCAGGCAAGCGCAAACCAATCGAGCACATCTGTTTTAGAACAAATCCATCTATTGTCCCGTAATTGAGCAAGACGTTGACAGCCATCGTTGGTGTATAAATCTTTCGACTTTCCACGTGAAGTATCAGCACTCCTTCTTAATTCAAATTACGATGCAGCCTTTTTTAAATCGACCATAAGAATTAATGAGCATTGTATCCCATATTCATGTACAAATATATTAATAACGATTCAAAGCTTAGACTCTCATTGTGCACATTTCAGCATGCTTTCGTCGGAAAGTTATCACCGAGCGTATCTTGCCAAGGAGTCAATAATATTTCAGTTAAGAGGGTTGAACTAGTTTGCATTAGAAGTAGGATTCTTCGAATTAATTTCCGGCAATGCCATGTCTAAATTAATTTATGATATCCATTTTGGTACCAAATGCCCAGGTTAAACCTAATAGCTGGGCTGACCTGTATTATTTTACAGCCTGAATGTATAAACGTGGTCCCGCGGCGCATCAATCTTGTGGCATGCCAATCTCCTGCGCTTTTGTAGTATAAACGAGAGTTTAGTAGGATTCAAAGCGAGCATATGACTTTGGAGGAAGACTGTGCTCCATCTTCCCATAAGTGTCTGTGGCTGGTAAGCAACAGCAGAGTTATTCATTGCAACTCTTTAAAGAACAAACGGTCGGTTGAGCTTCAATGGTGAGTCAAGTCATAAACTATTCTTGCTGCCACAAGTGCATTATGCTGTTATCGTTATGGACAGGAGTCAAGAATTTGCGTCAATGCTCGGCTCACGATTCTGTTCAAGCTTTATTTTCTGAGCTTATTTCGAGCTTTATCTATCCCAATGAAAGATAATTTCGGGATGGCATGATTTTGCATAAGCATGTTCACGGGATAAAGATATTTTCTGCTACCGCGATGTATCTTATATCCAGATACCAACATAAAAATGTCTTATTATGATGTGGATATCAAAATTTCTGCTATTCACATCAACAGTAATGCGCCAGCGTTTCCTGGATACCGTCGACGGCCGAGTCAATGTTTCTTGCTAGCTAAAGATTACTTCATTGAATGGCATTGCCAACGTATTAACAATGTCTAGAATATTTAGGATAATCCAAGAATTAATTTAAATGTCCGTAGTACCATTACAACTAGCTGGCTATATGGTTTACACTCTCCATGGCAGACATGTTTGATGCTACGCTAACATAACATCTCTGCAATTGACCCGGTTTTGCACTCACAAATATTAAATTTTGGCATTTCTTATTTTAACATTAGCTGTACAAGTTTTCTTGGTCGTGTGTCTTCTTATATTATCCATAAAACATGTGAACTCTTGTCGGGGGGGCGGGCAAATCTGAGAGCAAATGGTATATCATGCTTTCCCACACCCCGTTGGTAGATTAGCAACAATGTCTTTTCCCACGAACAACTTTCCAAAAGCTCTGGCAGCTTGTCTGTCGTTTCTAATCCCGGCTTGTAACTCTCTGTTGCTTTTTGCAGTCGATTTTTCATAACAAATTCGTTTTTACATCAATATACCCGAATATAGATTGCACACGTTTGTTTAATGCTATGTGCGATAACTTTATCATTATCTTAAGATGGCTGTGGTTGCACAAAGAATTATATCATCCGTTTGTGGAGGAACGCATAGATGGCATATATCTTTATAGACATGAAATCACTCACCACGTAATGGCCAATCCAAAAATAGTCTTCTTATCAGTTTTCAGTATCCTGAGAGTAGCTGTTTTCATACTGATATGTAAAACTTGCTTCTACTACAGTGTAATCCTGGTTGGTTTTGCAGGAGCGCTTGTATAGCTACAGTGAACACTATACTTAATCATTATCAAGCAAAATATTCAACTGAGATATAAAACATCCTAATAATATCAACAGTTAAAATAAAATATTGACGTTTGTTCAAAACCATTCGGCGAAAGCGCGGATGCACAGGGTGATTACAGGATTACGGTGGCCTACCATGTGACATAGCTCTTCACAAAATCCTGATTACTATGCAGAATACGATGTAAGACGTTGTTTTTGCTGATTCACTTACAAGACCAGATGACAAAAGCTGTATTGTCTTTACTCGCGACAGTTGAACATTTGTTCACATTTCATTCAAATCGAACTAGATTATACTTTTTAATTAATGAAGCCATAAATATCATGCTCTTATTAATAAAATCTACAAAACCGTGATGAGCAAACAAATGATTGCTTGGTAGGAGTGCGAACACCATTAGACACTTATTGATGGCATTGCCACATACTGTATTACAATATCGTCCAATTATATCGTCTTGTTATAAAAGATCAATACAATAATTGTATCAGTATATATTATATATCATTGTATTTCAATAAACATATTTTGCATTTCATTTGGTGTATTGTCCTCTTACAAGATATTACACTATGAAATGTGAATATCCTCTGCTAGGATTTAAAAATGGCAACGACATCGGATGAAGTTATGACATTAACCAAGATTAAACATCGTTATGGACAGAGGAAACAGAAGAATGGTACAATTTCCCTCAAACTAATCATATCACAATTCTGCACTGAATCGATGTTGCAGAGTCAATCTAATAACCTGATTCCCCTGATGTCATTAAATGCGATTTGGTTGGCTTGTTTCGAAACATCTTGTGCCTTTTGAATCGTATTGTATTACATTTCGAAAAATAAACAATGTACATTTCCTTCTTAAATCCACAGTTGGTGTTTGAAGATTTACTATTGTAATTACAAATCTACAATCGGGTAACCAACTGGGAGCAAATAACTATAATTTCATGGCGGTAATAATATATTTGTTTCGAAAGATAAACTCAGATATGGCATTATGTCAACTTCAAAATATTGCTTGAAAACTGCATATATATCACATATGCAGCCTCTATTGTAATTAGCTGTACATATGGCAATATCATGTTTCGTTACTGATATGAAGACATATAACTGAGAATATTTTTATGGCATTTTGTACAACCTAACAATACAATGCACGACAACAGATATGCTGGTGTGTATGAAGGCTACAAAAGGCATTATGGCTATAAATTCAACGATGTCAAAACTCGATTATATCCAAGGTCGAATTAGTTAGTTAAACGACATCGAATAACATGGGCTGCATCCGGGGTGAAGCACTACTTGACACAAATAGTAGGCCGGGAGTAATATATGATTCATACATAACCATCATTGTTGAACAACAATAGCAATTTAAAACCCCAAAGCGCTTCATTATTATAGCTTATCCCAATCACAATCAGGCATTATATCTGGACATTACATCTGCCCATTCACTATCCGCTAATCAATGCCAGCGATCCATTGCTAAACTTATGCAACTATCAATTATTATGAGATTCTAGTTCGTACAAAACCTATTGATTGACAAATAGAATAAATATTCTGGAGAACATTATGTATCAACAATGGAATTGCTACATTTAAAACAAACTGCGCAGTGCAGATGATGCAGCCATTAGTAAAGGTTTTCAGTTTCAATTACCTAGCGTGGCATAACGCTCCATCAGTTGTAAATAGAAGGCCCAAGCTTCTAGAATACTGATTTGATATTATCGATTACCTTTCTGTAAATCTATTTGGCTGATTATTCTGACGTCTTTAGAAGGCCTAAAAGTGTTTCCCTCTGGAAATCGGTGATTTCGTCATCGTTTGATTAAGTTATCGTATTTTCTGCGCACTGTGACCGCTGTGGATTTAAGATACAAAGGCATTTTTACTCAGCGCTATAATTATATAGATATTCATCGTAGAACAAGATTGTCATGGATAAGAATGATGGCTGACGTCATGATGTGAAGCAGGGCACGATATTCGATGTCAAAACCACATTTAATTACAATTACAATTTACCTGTTAACACATCATTAAAACATATTTTATGTGTTAGATTCACCGTTTATCACTAGACTAGGCGAAAATGGTTACATTATTACGATCCAACAAACAGGCCTCGATTGTCATTAAAAAGTTTAAGCTTGCAATTATGTTCCAATCTTAGATATTTACCGAGGGACAGGGGAATCTAAATGAATCCTTCTGCCGAGCATGCCTCTTTCAAAGATTAGTTGGCCAAGATCAAGAACCTAGCATTCATGACATGCTTTATTCCAACTCCAGCATAAGTAATCGCCCGGCTGACTAAGCCAAAGTGCAGATAAAGCTTCCAGTTAGATAGAGGCGCTGGCCTGCATTTGCAGTAGCTTACACTCACACGCTCTATGTAAGATAAGTAAGATCGCAGAGAAAATGGAATTGTCATATATAAATAGAGTATTCTACTTTCTTCATGATTCTATATTGTTGCCTATTCCAATAACTACCGCATTGTCTACTACACTATCCGCTAATCACTCACTGCAAGCATGACATTGTCTCACTATTGTAACTATCAATTAGTTAGATCTTAACATGTATGATGCAATTTCCCTGACATAACTTAAAACACGTAAAATATTCAAAACATATCACAAATATCTATACAATATAACTAAACGTATTAGATAATCGAAATTTATCATGCTCAAATTGATGTTCATTAATTTGTCTAAATCTAATTAGCTAATTATTTTGCCTCTACAATGTCGCTTAACCCATTAAAGTTTGCAGGTTGGAAACTATTTGTTGTGTCACTAGGTGGCAGTATATCTTAGACAGATAGCCTTTCAACTTTGAGGAATTTGTAAACTTTGCTTTATGCTCTTAGACGGTTCTCTGCATATGAGGAGATATCATCAGACCATTCTGTGCTTATTTCATTTCGTAGGTATTTCATGGGGCAATCTTGTAACCAAACTGCTCTGGCGTCACAGAAGGACCTACAATACGCCCCGCATGCAAAAACCTGTAACAATAACACACTTTGTTATTTCTCCCTGGTTTGATTAAATTGGCTTACACTTGTCAGGAACACGACATTTCGTTTCTTCTGCTCCAAGGTTATAATCTACAAGAACGAGGTTTTCTGCTCTCCTTAATAACATAACAGAATCGATTCACAATTGGTTGCGAAGGTTAAAACAGCACAATCCAGAAATGACAGCACATCAGTGCAAATCACTTGGCACCCACTGCGTGGTACTGCTATTTTAGTACAGCGCAACAGCACATTTCATGACTGAGTCGATCTGACTTACAAGACATGAACATATAATGCCCACTTTGTAACAAATTATCTTTATCCCTGACCCTCTTTCATCAGTGTACAGTGCCTTTATATAAAGACTGAGTGTTATCTACCTACTCTTCACTTTTTAATGAATATTATTAATTTTGTCCCTTTGCATATACCTGTACTGCATGTAGTGCAGTACGCATTTTGCATTTGACTAACCCTGGAATCTTGAAACAACCATTGCTTTCACAAAGTGGTAAACATTATCAGCAAGTCAACACAGCAAACAGATCGATGCACCCAGGTAAATGTTTTAATGTACTTCACAGGAGGCCAACTGGATCCCACTGAACTGCTGGTTTGATCCAGAAAAAAACGCCTTAGATCAGTAAAGCCCACAAGCAATGTTTGCCAGTTCAGTCATTATTGAATGACAGTGCATATATCATAGCGTTTGCGTCGCTTCTGCTGCTATACGAATAACGGTAAGGTTATGGATTGTAATCTTCTTCTACTATACAAGCACGTCGATTATGATCCAAATAATGTCTAGCGTGGATAACGTATTGCACTCAAATCTATAGGAGCATCAAGAAAAATGGATGTTAATAAATGGACTAAGGAAAGGGAGGATATGGAGAGGGTGGTTATTGACATAGGGATAGCAAAACAGTCTACGACACCAATTGTCGGAGAGCATGACATGGGTTGCTGCCTTCGGTATGAACACATGTTCAAATATTTGAACGTGTGTTCATACCGAAGAAATACAATACACAATCGATGGCAGTAAGCTGCTATGTAGCATGCGTCATGCTTTGTTTAATATACCTAAACCATTGGCTTACTTGTGGCATTGGTAATGTTTAATTATCATTCAAGACATGTTCAGCTTAGCAACAAGCAATAATGAATTTGGTTTTCTTTGTCTCACATGCATAGCAATCAGGTTAAGACAATTGTTCTGCCGGGCCATCCAACTTGATTAGCCCCCAACATGTCTTTATGGCACAAGGTGCTGCCGTGCACATAACAAAAATGCACTGCACTATACATCCCGTTCGCTGACGGTCAGTAATATCTTGCATGGAAATGACACCATCGGATTCACATCACGTCGCCCATTTACAAGATGTATATCATCATTTAAACTGACAATTATTGGAGCTTAGATGGAATCAGATCTCAACAAGCACAGTTTAAGAAGGCATGATCGTAGCGAATAAATATCAACTTGTATGACTCTGACCTTTCATGCTCATTAAATAACCATTAAACGTTGAGAGCACGTACACCGAAAATCCAATCATCTTATTTCTTTCGCATATCATATTGTAAGGATTAAGTGAAATCGAGAAAATAACCCAGAACAAATGCACAGTCATGTTCCAAAGAGGATTCCAATTTAATGAGAAACAAATCGGTCGATACAAGTTCGGGTAAGCAATAACGATTATCAAGTGTCTCATGGAAAAACAACAATACTAACTTATCATTTGTATGTGCGCAAAAAAAAATAATATTGAAATCTTACAAAAAGTTTTATTATATATCGTTTCTACCATTGAATTACAGTTTCTATGAAATTGCAGAGTATTAATTTGTGTCGTTATTTCACTAGATGCTCGGCAAATCATCAAGGCTGGACCTTGGACGCCCACAACAGATGAAAATCAGTCTTAAAACACGTGCATTTTGCTTAGTATTATATGCCGCGACGATGCGTCAGATTCCTCAATAGTTGCTCAATAATCTCCACCACCATCTAGCTGCACTGTTTGACTTATGAGCGTGCAGTCGGTTGCATGACAAGAGGCGCTTGCCGCATTATATATCAGGATGATGTATTCCTTAGAGGTGTGCATAAGGTGCGCGATCGACGATGCCAGCACCAAGGACCTTCATATCATAGACTGTTTTACGTCACTTCACTTAAGCCTTTCGATATTTCGACAGACGCAATTCATGACATGGCACGGAGATTTGTAAAACGCCAGACACTTGGGTGCATCATGAAGTTCTGAAAAACAAACGTTTATCGCTTTAACAGCTGTGACAGCATTGAGCAATTTGATTCTTCTTAAATGCATGGTTGTACTTATGCATTTTGCTCTTGAGTCCATGTGAATGGGCCAAAGGCGTGCGTTGCAACATCACAAATTTTCCTTTTAATTAACCAGTTCCATTTAAATTCAAACGCTTATGAGGTAAATCAGAAAAGATGACCCAAAGACCCTGAGTTTACAAACGTGGTCCCGCGGTATACTGATCATGCGTCGAACTAATCTAAACTGGTCCGCAGTAAAAATGAGAGTTCAGACGAGATAAACGGCCATTATTTGGCTACGAAGAGAAACTTTGAAGTAATAAAAGATCGGTGTATTATATATCTTTCTTAATAACGTGACCCTTGTTGCATAACAAATAGATATAATGAATAAGCAATGGCCATGCTGATGCAGTTGTATGTGTTAGGAAAGTGTTCCATTCTGGTTTCCTCTATATGGACAGTATTTTATTATGCAGAACAATGATGAAATATAACTGTCACCTACATTCTGGCGTCAATAGGACTATTCTGTAAGGCGTCCCCTAAATCAATTGCAAAGTTTAGTTCTGTAGTTCCACACTCCGTTCGCATAACAGAACATTTCCGACTTGGCTGGACGCAACAAAAGCGAGCTTTAGGACCATGTCGATAAGTATATTATTATATCCGTATAGTTGCACACACGAACATATAGTCATGTATATATATATATATATATATATATATATATATATATATATATATATATATATATATATATATATATATAGATATGTATATATATATATATATATATATATATATATATATATATATATATATATATATATATATATATATATATATATATATTTATATATATATATATATATATATATATATATATATATATATATCACATTTATATATATATATATATATTAATATATATATATATATATATATATATATATATATATATATATATATATATATACATACATATAACATGATATAAAGATAAATATATATATAATCATATATCTATTTGTTATATATCTATATATATATATATATATAACGATATATATATATATTTATGTATGTATGTATATATGTGCTTATATATATACATATGCATAATATAGATATGTATGTATATATAATTATATATATATTTCTATATATAATATATATATTATATATATATATATATATATATATATATATATATATATCATATCATATATATATTATATATATATATATATATATATATATATATAGATATATATGTATGTAAATATATATATATATATTTATCTTAGTACATAATATATATATACATATATACATATATAGGTTCATATCTATATATATATGTGTTAATACACATAAATATATCTATATATATGTATTCATGTATATGAACATATATATATAAATAGAAATATATTTATATATATATGCATATATGTATATACATATATATTTATATATATATATAATATATGTGTGTGTATGTGTGTGTGCAGATGTAGCTAATACTATAGCATTCAAACATAAAACCTGCAAAATATCAGTTGATGTACTTGTTACAACACATCTAGAGCGTCACCAACCCCTCATTTCCTCTGTCAGCAGTCATCATGACATCGCAGTATTCTGTGCGATCTTCCTTGGAGGCGACAACCTACCACACTTTCTTTTGTCTGTGGTGTTCGGCCTTCTTGCCCTCTCGTTCGATATAAGCTAACTGTAGCTGGAGTTCAAGTATTGTACCATCTTATTTGCTTTAAGCTAACTTTGACTCTTTCGCGAGTTCTCGTTGTGTGTTCACTTGCGTGAAGATAAATGGAAAACTACTGATTGGACAGCAGCTAGCACCACCTGCCTTACATTGACTGATCATTGCAAAGTACAAAACATACATCCGTGCTGCCAATTGTTCTATATCAGCATAGCCACAAGCCAGAGCCTAGCTGGTTTGCAAGTAAACAGCATCCCGGAAGAGAGGGTTTATTACCCTGTCATGGCAACATGTTTGTGCAACGCGGGCGATGAACCTTTGGGGCAACTAACCAATCAACACAATCATCCTAGGCAATCATCGCTACAGTGTGTTCCCTTTGTTGAAAGCAATGTTTTTCACTTCAACGTATTCAAGGGACATATATTTATTTAATCGTTGTTATATCGACACTTTGTTTCACTATGTCGATATACCCTAGTCGGAAATGAAACACAAGACAAGAGTAATTTGTCTGGTTATTGTTATTGTTGTTTGTCTTCTCTTCCCGAGAGTCGCATACAACAATCGTGCAACTCATACATTATAGCGAGGCAGACGCAAACGCACAAAGTTGCCACAGCCAACTGGTATAACTAACCCATCATGGTATATATACACTTGGAGACATTAATAGCAAAACTGGCGGTGGATCTTAAATAAGCTGATCATTATGTAGGACATATTTCCGAATAAACAAACATTGCTCATTTTAGGTACATTAACTACACAGCACATGGAACTAATTGTAGCAGATAATGGCCTTCAGAGACTATTTTATGCTAAATTATCTTTTTCACTATTACTGTTCATTACTGAGCGATTTGGGGGAGGCTAGCAGTGGGCCTTGGTACCACAGCTCGTAAGCTTAACATCACCACTTACAAACAATTGCATGATAAACGTTTAAAATTATTTGCCACTTTCGTGATTCAAATTGATTCAAAGCCATAACCAAATTCGCGTCCAAGATGGTGTGTTAACGTATAAGTTCTTGATATTCTTTAGAAGAGTTTTAAGTTTGAAACTAACGCACTTAACAACGCTGCTAACAAATTATCTAAACTTCCAACCTATCTACATATTTAGCTGGAACGGCACAGTCCTCGCAATACTAAATGCTGTGCTATTGCCATCAATTGCATATTAATCACACCGAGAAAGCGATTGTGTTGTCGCATGCATCTGCTGAATGGCCTTGTCAGATGAAAAATATTCGCATAATGGTGAGCTATCTGACTGGTTTTTTTTTTCAATAGCAATGACGCACAGAAGGTGCAAATAGGACGCGAACGCCTGTTGCATTCATGCGTACTGATCGATAGACACCGGTCTCTAGCTCCTCTACAGTTACAATAAGCTGTACAATGGTTGTTATATATTGTTTGTTTTTATTCGCGTTCTCGTGCAATTAGTCCAGGCATATTATCGATATATTCAACACAAATTGCAATAATTTTCAAACCTGTTTTATTTGATGTTTTATTTTTCTGGGAGCATCATATCCAAAATATACCAGAATATATTTAATGGAACATATTTTGTATGGACCCGATTTACCCCTAATCCCTTATTTTCGTTAATTATAATACGTCAAAAATAGGGGGGAAAATAGGTC
>CM067344.1:33982330-34057897 GCA_034190875.2 Urechis unicinctus
CAAAAGTAGGGTTTAGATTTATTCTTCCTCGGTCTGTGTTAATACAGCGAAGCTATAAATTGGATGGCTTACGCGTAATAAAACAATTGTCTATTCTTGTCTTGCGTGATCGCACGTAGCTTTGTACTGCCAGCTGACAATACTGAAGGCGAATACAACTTTCACAACGCGAATGTAGCTGTAGATTATCAACGCGTTCCAAACTTGGAACTAGGCACATTTAAATAGGAAGGGTAGGGATATAGATATATATATATATATATATAGATATATATATAGAGAGAGAGAGAGAGATAGAGAGAGAGATATATAGAGAGATCTCTATATAGAGAGAGAGAGAGAGAGAGAGAGAGAGAGAGAGAGAGAGAGAGAGAGAGAGAGAGAGAGAGAGAGAGAGAGAGAGAGAGAGAGATAGAGGAGATATCTCTCCTCTCTCTAGAGACTCTATAGAGAGAGATAGAGAGGGAGAGAGATAGAGACAGAGAGATCTAGAGAGAGAGATCTAGAGATATAGAGAGATCTCCATCTAGAGGCAGATCTCTAAAGAGAGAAGAGATCTATCTCTCTCTCTATCTATAGATAGATATATCTCTATCTATCTATATCTCTAGAGAGAGAGGAGAGACTCTCAGATAGATAAAAGATATAGATAGAGAGAGGGAGAGATCATATCTATCTATCTATAGATATATATATAATATCTATATATATCTCTCTCTATCTATATATATCTATCTATATATCTATATATATAGATCTCTCTATATATATCTATATATATAGATATATATATCTATATATCTCTATCTATATATCTTATACCTCGGATGCATTTTAGAATCTACCGTGTGCCACATCTGAGTTCAAATTCACGTCCCTTAAAATTAAAAAGCAGAGTTTGACAAAGGTCATAACCATAGTTATGGTCACCGATTGGACTTTTTTAATATCATTACTAAACCCAGTAGGAAATCGATTGATAATATTTTTCCGAACAGAAATTCGTTGATGTTTGACGAAAAATGCAACATCGAACTATGCATATGTCAGACAAAACGTACAACTTAAATTAATTTCAATTCCTTCTAGATATCAAACTGGACTTTACAAAGCCAAACATAGGTAGAATTTACACTTGTAGAACTCAACAAACCATTTTATAAACGCTGTAATGGACATTTGCGTTAGATAGTAGCCTTTGTTTCATTAAATTAGTCAAATTGTTTAAAGCAGGTGATTTTACGACAACAATGAGCAAACTTCCCGCAATGGTGCTCTTTATATCAAATCATGCAAATATTGCATGCGATAAAAAGATCTCATTACCGTCATTATTTTGCGGAATCAATCCCTTTAAGGAATCAGTAACTACACTTACAAGAAACGATTTCCATTCGACTAAGATTATTTCTTGGTCAATATCTTAGCAAATTGTATTTCTCCTCAGGAGGCCCTCTATTTGCCAACCGACAAAGATACTTACGTGTGTGATTGATGTCCATTATGCAATGTGTGTCTACTGCTTGGTTGCTCCTGTCAGCATTTACTTGTTCACTGTGGACCCTTTATATGTCAAACTTTAGCACCCCTTGTTCCATACAAGTAAGATGTTAGCTTTAATCTCTTTAGTGAAAATATTCAATGTTAGAGATACAATGTATTAAAGAATTGATTGACGTTTGACCATTCACAGAACTCGCTGTGATGAGGAGGAATTACAGTTTGCAACTATTGTATTTTGCGCGATATAATATTGCATCAGCTTCTCGATACGTTGCCTGAATCCAATAACAAAGGAGAGATATATTCTGATTTTGATGATGATTGACAAAGGCATGAACATGTTTTCGGCTATTTTATAGCGTGACGTATGTGTCTGAAATAATCACGTCTGTCAAAATGTTAGCCGCTATAGTAATAATGATGCAAGCCTCTACGTATCTCTATTCCTATTTCAACTACCCATCTTACAGAATTAAAAAAACAAAACAATATCGTTAGATTCTCGAAAGTGGAAACTGCTATCGTTTATCTTATATATCGTTCACGTGATCGAACACTTTCGTACACTCCATATTTCAGGAATTTACCTTTTGTCATCGGAACAGACACAGGCACCTTATCAATGGATCACCAAATGCGGATATAATGCCGTTAAACATACTTCATAATTGTTTCATCATAAATAGCAGTTAACTGTCCTTTGGATTTTCGATTAATCATGCCCGTGATTTTTGTAAGAGGAGTCATGTTATTTGTACTACAAGAGATGTAATGTGGTTCGAAAAGCGTGATCCACTATATAAACGGGAGTATTGATTATTGTTAATTGGCTTTAGTGAAAAGCATTGAGATGTTCTCCTCTATCTATATTTTATTTGCCTGATGTCGGTGCAATTATATTATGGATGAATGGGAGCTCATACATAGACTAAAAGCATCTCAATTCATTTCTATCATGGCCATGTGTATGATAATTATCGACACCGATAAATAATGTTCCGTATTGTAGTCGTATTGTATATCAAAAACATAACGCGCCTTGTTTGTAATTCGTTGTCTCAGACCGTTTACCATTCTAATTGGTAAATATTGTCCCCTGTAACAAATGACAATGTTATATAATGAAGATAGTATTTAGTGTTTGATCGTCTGACACTTGCAATATATATATATATGATATATATATATATATATATATATATATATATATATATATATATATATATATATATATATATATATATACATATACAGGTATATATATATATATATTTTTTATATATATATATATGTATTTATAGATATATATATATATATATATATATGTATATATACTTATATATATATATATATATATATTTATATTTAAAACATATATATATACATAAAGATATACTTATACATATATATAAAAACATACATACATATATGTATATATATATAAATGTAAACATATGTACAATCATATATTTATTTGATATATTTATATATTAACATTTATATATATAAATACATACGAATATTTACATATATATAAATATATATATATATATATGTGCATATATAGATGTATATGTATGAATATATAAATATATTTATGGATATACACATTTAAATATATATAGATATATATATATATACATATATATAAATATACATTTATAAATATATATATAAATTAATATATATATATTCATATATATATACATATATATATATTATATATATATAAATATATGTGCATATATATATGAATATATATGTGTGTTTGTGTATGTGTGTGTTTATGTGTGTGTATGTGTGTGTGTGCATGTGTAGATGTGGCTAATACTAAAGATTTCAAACATAAAATCTGTCCAAATATCAATTGATGCATTTATTACATAGAGCGTTACCAGCCGCACATTTGCTCAGTCAGCAGTCATCATGACATCGAACTATCCAATGCGGTCTTACTTGAACTTAGTTAAGGTGATATCCCCCACAAATTCTTTTGTCTGTTGTATTCGGCCTTCTTGCCCTCTCGTTCGATGTAAGCTAGCTCTTACTCGCAGCACGGGCACTTCGACAGGACATTCTCCCTTAAATCTGCATGTTTCGCTTCAGTGATTGGATGCAACAAATAAATACGCGACAATGTTTTCATTTCAAATCGACGAACGGCAGCACCAAATGATGGAAGCGTAATAGCAGCAAGCAAAAGTCCGACCGCTTAACGATAAAAAAACAGCTTTATCAGCGCAATCCTAGACAATAATCATACTACTGGTTCTTTTATAGTATTTTTCAAAAACATCTTGCTTGGTGTGTGTGCGTGTCTGTCTGTCTCTCCGTGTGGATATCTGTATGTGTGTGAGTTTGTGCCTGTGTGTATGTGTATGTGTGTATCTGTGCGCATGTGAAGGGATTAATAAGCCCAAGAAGGAAGAACATCCGCCTTCGATAACACAAGGGCATGATTAATCGCCCTTGCATTAGCAGAAGCTTCTTCGGTACTTTAATGACGGCGATATTGGTCACCCAATCTCAGCAATACCCTTTGCTACCAATCTGGCCAGTATTGGCATATGTGGTCGCAATTAGCATCCCAATCTTATCGTCCTATTGTGATACGCGTTATCCTACCGTTCCAATAGAGAGGGCAGTCACATGAGTAAGCATTCTGCAAACAGTTTAATGACGGTTTCTTATATATGTGGGAAATATTTACATTTACTCTCTGTAAAAAATTGATCGTGTGAACTACGACATCGACGCACTAGTACTTAAATGAATATTTTGTGCTTGATCACTCAATTGATGATGAGCGGAGCTGAAAACTAGAAAGAAGATTGCTAACTCGTGTAAGTGTGGAGAAGGGAATATTAGCTTTGGTTGCGATGTCATAAGGTAAATATTGCAGTCGTGTAGATAAAATACAAAGAACAAGTATACATCAAGTACATCTTCGAGACAGGTGTGTTGAGCGTATGAGGCATGAAAAAATCTGACATTGACATCGACGTTCGCATTGTGACTTTATATTCTACAGTATAGATGTATGTGTGTATTTATATTCAACCTGCAGCATCGGATCAGCCAGTGATAAAAAAAACGTAGTTGATTTTCCAATACAAGTAATTGATGAGGTATTGGGTTTTACAAAGTTGAAAATGGTATCCCTTGCACTTTACACAAAACCGGTGAGTGGTAGCGGTGGCGCAGAAATTAATGCGTTGGAAATATGCCACGATCTACTATCATAGAAAGCAACTAGCATTCCAATTAACAACGCAGGCACTGACAAAAACACTAATTAGATAATCCCTCATGCTCGGTCCATCTGAACGAATGTCTGGTTTTAGCCATGCTAATCTATTTTTTTTACCGCAATGTGTTGGCCCGAACGGACAAAATTGGAGCTTCTATAATAGTTACGTGCTACATAACGAAGTAACGGTACGTGCTATACTGATTTAGATAGTAGAAACAAGGAATTATGTGCCTGTAATACACGTGGTATCATTTAAGCGATAGTGTTTTTCCAAATTTATTGTTTTTCAGGCCAATGAGTAATTAAAATGCTTCCGCTATGGAGTTGGTAGCCAGTACATATACAGCACTCCAATGAAGCAGACATGAAAGATATGTATATAAATATGACTTTAATGTAGACAAGAGGTTAAAATCACATGCAAGACATGGATGAAATTAAAAAGTATTATGACTAACGACCCATGATACTTAAATGCTGATAAGTAAATTATAGAAACTCATGTGGATGTATACGAATACAGGATTAAGGGAAAATTTGGGCTCGTGGTATAGTCCCATGCGAGTGATGCAGTATGTTGCTTTTAAACATTGGATTAATTCATTGGCTTCGGAAGCAAAGATCCAAAGAGTTCATTGGGAGGATTGAAAACATCGGTGCGTCTGATTTAGAACAAACGACAAAGTTTTGATAATGGAATATATATTATTAGTGACAGCCTCGATAGAGTTGTTTATCAATATATTATGTTTATCAATATATTAATGTGATTCACTATTGTAAATGTAAAAGGGCAGACAGCAGAATTTCCACCCGTCCATTTAGAAATGCCGAATAAACCTCGTGGTAAGAAAGTAAGTAATAACTATACTGCATGCACTATGCCATGCCGTTAACAACCCGGATCCACGATGGTTTTGTTATCGTATATCATTTACATTCTGACAGCAAGGATGTTCAACTTATCTGGAGTCGAACGTGACTGAGATGTATGCCAACTTGATAAATGTCGTCTGTTCTCATGACTTTCATGGCAATAATCATTTTTCAGTTATTGTGGTGGATCAGGATTGGTCGCTCGTCTAAATGGCACTATGTGTTGCTGTGCACGCGCCACAATTTCTTGAATACCACACTGGCAGGCTCCGTATCAGTTTGTAGATGTGCTAATTTTCATTTGATAGCAATCGATTTTATATGCATTCACAATCCACTGACAGAAAAAGAATCAGATCTTTCACCCACTTGTACGAGCACACCTCAATGACTATCTGTATGTCAATTATATCATTTATTTTCTAACTTCTGCTAATCAAACATTTGAAGTGAAGTAGCTGGTATAGACCAAACAAATCATCGAGGCTTAGAACGTGCATCCACAAATGATGATGAGCCTTCTTGGTGGGTTTGCATATTGTGATCCTCCCGCAATCATATCAGCAGTTCATTACTTCCTGAAATAAACATTGTGTGCATTATATGTGGCTACGCCATGAAAACGTTGATAGTTTGAGAGTTTAATACCCATCGGCAGCGGATATATGTTCAGACATAAAATAGATTCTCAATATGGCAAACTGCAACCTGACGACGGTCATACCGAAGTGTGTCTATCCTGCCAGCGAGAGCCCTTCTGCACTTTCGTTCAATATGGCATTTAACTGAAAATCAAGACGTAGACAATTGTAAATCTGCGGAATGAGCGGAAGGATAAAGTCGCTTGGATGGTAATGAATCTCTTAACGGCCCATTGAAAGTTTCCCTTTTGTTTCGATCCCTCACTAATATGCAACTGCAGGTTTATGATAGTAATGGAACCTTGCGAAAGTAGGGTTTAGATGGCATTTATTCTTCATCGGTCTGTGTTTATACAGCAAAGCTGTAAATTGGACGTCGTATGCGTAATAAAAATAATTGTCTATTCTTGTCTTGCGCGATCGCGCGTAGCTTTGTACTGCCAGCTGACAATACTAAAGGCGAATAAAACTTTCACAACGCGAACTTAGCTGTCGATTATCAGCGCGTTCCAAACATTTAACTAGGCCTAGTTACACAGATTTATTTATATACATATATATATATATATATATATATATATATATATATATATATATATATATATATATATATATATATATATATATATATATATATATATATATATATATATATATATATATATATATATATATATATATATATATACTATATATATATATATATATATATCCATTTATATACATATATATACATATATATACATATATATTATATATTTATGTATATATATATATTTATATATATATATGTATATATAACGCGATAAAGGCTGTAACTAACTTATATTGACGTCAGATATTGCCAGGAAATGGACGAGTAGACAATATGCACCACCCCCTTAACGTGTCCAGGCAACGTAAGATCTTATTCGGACTTAATAATCATCTAATCTAAACCAACCATTGAACTGCTATTCAAATATATGCATTTAATCAGTAAGCGCCTTCATATTGGACTTCATAGTATTCCTGGCTTTAGAATACCTAATCAGGAGTGCTGCTGCCATGAGCCGTGCATTTTTCACATTGAGGGAATAATTCTGAGGTTGCATCTTATGCATTGCTTCTTTATATGCTAAAGTGTTTGCATCGAGGTGATCAACTATTCTGCGTTACCAAATGTATATGCGGCAAGGATAGAATAAATAAGCCTCTATAGATAGACATGGCCATAATTAGTTAGAGTCTTGTTGCAGTATTCGTATGAAACAACTGATTGCTTCATGATTCATTTTGTACTTTTTACCGAATTATTCCTTACAAGGTGGATAGGTTTGGATACTGTACATAAATCTTCTGATCCCTAGAATCTGAATTTATGTGGTTTTTACGTGTTGATTGAATATGTACTGACATATAAGCGAGGTGTAATCGTAGTCGATAGCTGTCAGCACTGCGGCAGGCTACAATAAGAAGCTATAGTTATGACAACTTGCATTCAGTCGTTGGACGCTATGATGGAAATAATGTGGTCACGTTTGAAAACGTGTTTTACAAACAGCACAGTTCTGTTTATTGCAAAGCCGGAGTGGGCATTCATGTGTAATAGAAACTATGTATAGACTGATTATGACATTACCAAATATTTTCAAGTAACGATCACTATGGCAACCAATAACACCGACGTAAAGCATCGTTATTTATGGATGGATGCAAGGGTACAGCTGACGATAACAGAATGTGCAAAATTATGCAGAACCAATTTAATATAATACCCAATCCGTTAAACGCAGCTGTACATGGGATGAACAAAAATATTCGAATAACTAGCGACCTGGACCAGTAGCTACGCATGGGCAACTGTGCTATTTACTGGTATAATCGCCCAAACTCCGCCCTTTTTTAGCCTCGGATGCATTGTAGAATCTACCGTGTGCCACATTTGGGTTCAAATTCATGCCCGTAAAAAAATTAGAAACCGAGCTTGACAAAGGTCATAAAACATAGCTAGGGTCACCTATTGGATTATTTTTAATATCAGTACTAAACCTAGTAGGAAATCGATAGATGACATTTTTCGGAACATCATTACGTTGATTTTTGGTGAAAAAATGCATATGTCAGACAAAACATGCAATATTCATTTCTTTTTAGATACAAAACTACACTTTATAAAGCCAAATATAGTAGAAGTTACACTTGTAGAACTCACCAATCCATTTTATAAACGCTGTAATGGACATTTGCGTTAGATAGTAGCCTTAGTTTCATTAAATGAGTCTAATTGTTTCAAGCGGATAATGTCGAGTCCTATCTGGATATTGTCGATTCCTATCCATCTGCTGATTAACAATTCACGCAACATATTTTTTACATGCAGCCAATCATTATTAACACAGTGGTGATCCATCAGCGATGCCGATGGAGATCCAATTTCATGGATGGATAACAGTTCTATAAAATCATGTGTTGCGGTTAAAAGCATACGCGGCCAAGCACTCTTTATTACAAAATAGAAGTGGTATGGGCAGAACATGTTTTGCATTTGACCTGTGGACTATCCATAGTTATGTGGAGCCTGACACATTTGTGACACCCCTGCTGTATCTTACGCTATATGGTTCTTCCTGTGTGATGTCATCACAAATCGCTTTATTTTTTTTTAAATGATAATGAGAGCATGAATGAAGTTAAACGCGAGTTTTATTGCATAACCTAAACGCTATTAGCACACAATGGGGCAGTCAGGTGTCAGTAGACATAAGAAAAATTTTTGCAAATTGGGTTAAGCCACCTAAGAACTGATAAAATTGTATATGTATCATAAAATGCACTTTCAGGTCAACCCTTCGTTCGTATCCTGTTGCATAATCAACTGATGTTTACAATGCTCATGTGGTGTCTGTGCAGAACTTATGGATAATTGCACGTCTTTAGCATTTAGGTTTAGGATAGTTTTGTCCAATTATATGGATTACTAATAATCCCTTGATTCTGCTAGTAGTCGTCAGATTCGCTGACACGAACGAACGCGAGAAAGTTGAGCTCACGTCATTGAAATTTCGCTACCGATTGGCAATCAAAAACGACCTGTTGGAGAGCAAGGTTGTAGTGGACGTTAGCGCGACTGCATTTGATCTTAAAGTATGTCGGACGTAGGCGCGAGTTTGCCCGTTTTGCTATCTTGTAAAAGCTAACTTTTATCACTGAAGCCCTAAGTAATGATTGGTATTGCAATATTGATAAATACGCAAATATTTGTTATATGCGCAATGACAATATATCTGAATGCTTTATTTGAAAA
The DNA here is from genome assembly GCA_034190875.2 of Urechis unicinctus. Classification (NCBI taxonomy): domain Eukaryota; kingdom Metazoa; phylum Annelida; class Polychaeta; order Xenopneusta; family Urechidae; genus Urechis; species Urechis unicinctus. Next base: position 33,991,890 of record CM067344.1, read on the forward strand.
TATGCAATATGGCGATTATGTTCGAGTATAGACTGATCTCTATTCATCACAAACAGAAAACCACATATGGCTTATACACTTCACTATTCAGTGTTTAAGCTATGCATCTAACCGCACGTTTTATAGTGCTAGCTTATTCAAATATGTAAAGCTAATGATCTCTTTGATGCATGGCCTTTATGACATCTCGTATGGTCATTTTGATGCTGCTGGTTAATGCTATGTCTACAGTTCCTTCCTATATGTCATTCTATAGTGCTTCGCAAACGCCAAACGGCATGTTGGCAGAAAGAGGATAATACATAATATTAAACCAGGAGCTTTCATACTTGCTCATTGAAGCAATTTCAAATGTCATATTTCAAAATTTATATAGTATATATTAATGATCTCAAACACAGTATCAAAGCCTGTCATTTGACTGTACGTTTGTTGCTGTAGGGCAAAATTAATTAATATAATTTCATAAAGCTTGACCGTTATTGATAATGTTGTTAACTGTGCTTCATCGTCTTTGAATTAATTCAATACCCACAGTTGTTGGGTTGGGTAACATGTTTGCTCGATGGCACGTGCCTACATAGATGACATCAAATAATTACTGATCACCCCAGCTCTTGACTATTTGATGTACACAAACCGCACAATATCATATATGAATATCAGCCAGTAACGGATAAATGAATGCCCCAAACCGATGCAATTTATGAAACCAGGTGTACGCATAAAGTCAAATGCATAGAAATGCCTATGATCTACGTTATGTGGGAAATGACTAGTGTAGTCGTAAAGTGACTTGCCCAGTAGTGGCCTACATCGTTGTAGTTTTACCATATTACTGATCGCATGCATCTTGTCTGAGCAAATTTGAAGGTCGCATACAAGAGCGCCAAATCAAACAGACAGTAATATGGACTTGCATAGCCTCAGAGATTAGTAGAATCGAGGGTATGATCACCGCAATCTTTAGTAGATTAAATACAATATTGAGGATTTTCGCATTGCAACTCATACGTTCTCGCCAATCGAACACAGTTGCTGTGTTGCAAATGAGTCGCAAAGGCAATGTGTTCGAAGCATTATTGTGCGGTCGATTTCTTCTTCTTGTCCTACACAACATCGTTTATTCTTAACCAATACTTGTCATGTTCATGTGAAACCAGCTAGTCGATCATGTGGCGATATATATAGAATGCCGTCATAAACGCCGCTCACTTATAAAACCTTAGTTGACAAGGAAAATGACAGCTTCATGAAATTAGTAATTTACGTACAAACTGATCATTATACACTTAAGCAAGGCATTTGAACTAGGCATTAAGCACTTAAAGTACATCACAGGCATTGCTATGCATTTCATTTCACTCGTAAACTAGTCTTTTTACGCGTAAACAGCTTAGACGTATGACCCTGATGGCAATCCGTATGGTTCAAGCATGCTGGATATAGGGGATAAGGTACAATTTTAATTAGAGAATCAACCACGGATTGTTTAGATATGGTTGTGTAAGTTATTTGAAATCAGGTATTGCACCATTGATATTGATTATTAATAAGTCAAAACTTAATTGTTATCAATTATTAAATTAGGAACAATAGGAACCTGAAGTTACAGCAAACACCCCTGTTTCTCGCATTTACCCCATTTATCACATTTGGTGGAGTATACCTCATTCAAAGTTAAGTGGCAAAAATGCATTCTTTACTAAGAATGTGATAAGTATTATTTATTTACGGTGCTTCGCCGCCTTTTTTAAAATACAAAACTTTCTTATGTAGGCATTTGATCACATTTGCTAATTGGCACGTGCCTATTGTAAAAAAAGCTCATATCATAACAAATGATTATTGACTATTAACCATTTATTATTCGAATTGATGAATATGGTCACCCGTAATAAATGACGATGTCAGTCAAACCCAGCAAAATGGTTAATTAATATATATGTAATGACTGTTAGAACATATATGTATGTATGCGTATGTATAATTACACTAAGTATGACTTGAGTCAATGATAAGATTAAAATATAGCCTAACATAGTGTCACAAACGAGACGTTCCAGCTATCCATTGTTTGTTGTAAGAAGAAGTCTGTACGAATAGTGTTAAATATTTATTGATCTCCAACCGTTAACCATTCCAATTGGTAAATATAGTTCCCTATTACAAATGACATTGGCATCAATTGAAGGTAGCAAACGTATTGAAAAACGAGCTTTATGTATTCAAACAAATTTCATCATGTGTTGCGAGGAGATTAGCAATTACATACCAATTAGTATATGTATGACCAATACCTGGCGTTCTATTGGTAACTTTCTATTTTTTGGTGAAAAGCTCATTATGAATCTTAAAGATGTTTGCCTAGTCTGCTAAATTTCGTCAAACACTATTCTTTCCTCTATATCGTCTTATTACAATTAGAATATCGTGGGCACTTTGGGTTATGCATTTCTTTAGGATTTCTTTGCAAACAAAACGGTCGATAATGTTACTGAACATTACATTAAAGCTTTCCTGTGCTAAGCATCATCGTAATATGAGTATCCCTGCTATCTGGTGCCCAACATTATGTGGTGATTATGTTGCTAATTGCTTTCGCTGCCACATAGTTTTATTGCCCTACCATCGTTAAATAATATGAGTGATCTCTTGTAATTCCATGCAGCAATAATGGGTAGCCCTTTTTTCTATCTTGTCGCCTAGACAACGCCGCGTCCACATAACTTTGATGTCAGATTTGCGTCATAGGCAATCTGTTTGTATATGGTGCTATGTTATTGTGATCCTCGACGAGTGCACATTATTGGTTACATTAGAGCATAAAGCGTGAATTTCTGACACAGATATCATTAGTCAGCACAAGTGGTGTGAATATATCCATCCTCAGCTTATCTCATGTACAGTTATTTCATCAAATCCTTTGACATAAAAAATCTAGAGGCAAATATAGTCATCTACAGTAGCTAATTTTGTAGTCAATATTGATTCATCTGACTGCGTTACGTAATGGATGTTCAATAAAGGGGATGGAAATATGGCAAGAATGCACAGACTGTGGAAGTATATTTGTCATGGCGGGCAGACATTATTGAGAGTCATACCGTTCGCATGCTAACCATAGGAAAGGCAGAGCGCTTAGGCTAGCAGTCAGAACATTTTGCATCATGTTTGTTGGATCGTTCAGTGTGCAGTCGCTTTGATACAAATGTTTTTGGTGAGAGAGAATATTTTGCTCACACGTATGGTACGGCGCCGACTCAACTCAAAACAACCTGGAAGCATATATTAATAACAGATATGTCTGTTGGCAGCATTGGAAAGCCTTGCGATTGACGTTTCATATGATTATGCTTGCAGGGCATCTGTACAAAGTTTGAGTGTTTTATTAAACTGCAGATTGCACCAAGTTGTATGTAGCATATCACGAAAGTTTTAATTAAACTCGTCAACACACATGCGGCCATTAGGCGCAAATCACAATGGTGATATTTATTGTATCTACACATTCCTCAACTGATTGCTCCTGGTTAAAGCCTAAATCATTTCAAATCTATTATGTACCGCCTTCAATCGTCAACACACATGCGGCTATTACGCGCAAATCACAATGGTAATATTCGTTGTATCTACACATTCCTCAACTGATTGCTTCTTGTTGAATACTGGACAATGTACACCTTACTGTTTCTACTTTGAGCAAAAACTCCATGCATCCCATTTGGTTGGAATCTCTTGTCCTAAAGTTTTGTCATGATGCTATGTCACATATGTTGTTTGCTTTGCAGTTAACCCATTTTGTGCTGTTTGCCCGCCGTAAGCCTGGGTTTTCATGAAGTTATCAACATACTTAAGCAGAATGGGCACTTGGTGTGCCACCCTATATGACAGCAAAGCTATCGGATACATCCCGTGATCCAAATTAATTGAAATACGTTAAGGGAAATAATTATCGTTGCGTCCACAGTAACAAAACACCTTCCGGACTACTATACATGCTGTCATCTCAACAAATAACGCTCTAACCTCGATATGTATAAAACATCAAAAATCCGAATGTATGATGTTCAACTTGAGGCCAATTTTGTTCATCGCCATAATTACATGCTATAAGTTTACCGCCCCATTATAATCTCATTTACTACAGCATACATCTTGCTGGCGTCCGTTTTGCCAAGAATCTGATTAACTCATTTGCATAGTACGAGTCGTGTCTTAATTGCAGATCGAAGCAAGGCAATGTATTTAGGGTGTTTCAGGTGTCTGAGCACGTTTCGCCGAATCGCAGCGTTCCAGATTTATTGTATCACTTACGATATTTGCTATGCTTTTGTCGGCCGATTGGGAATTTGTAACGTGTCCGTCGTTAGTAAATTTTCTTGCTGCAGGATTAAAAACCTGAATTTTTCTACTCAAAATGTTGAGTAAGGCAAGCAGTTTTGTGTCGGCTAGCAAACAAACATTATACGACATTTTGCGACAAAAACCAATCAGCCATACTAAACAGACAGCAAAACTGGCGTTTTCGGTTTTTTGTAGATAATAACTACTTATGTGGCTCATGGTCCCTGTAGTTAGCATGCCCTAAAATATTTCTCACCAATGTGAAGTTGTGCAAATAAATGTTTGATCTGGTAACGTAATACAGCTTTCTAGTAAAACCTCGTCATTCTGTTGAATATTTTTGTACCTGACCTTCCATGCGTTGTTGGTGTAGGATATAAATTCGTCTCCACAGCTACAGTTGCAATCCCCTTCTTTGTACTGTGGTTAAAGCAAAATAACGATGTTCTTATACACTCATGAGTATTGCACAGTCCAGTGTTCTGTCAGTTATATATTTTTAAATGCTATCAAATGTAATTTTAGAATTTCAATGCATACAACAACGATTTGATGTCTTGACTATTAGATTTTAAAAGCCGAATTATGCGCAACTTTGATTCAATGAATGAAATAAATATTGCGAGTAATTGAGGTAGAGCTGCAACGGGTAAACATCATTTGACATTGCTAATATGATACAGAACTGCCTTTTTCAGATGGAGTGCGCGTGAAGCAAAAAAACATGTTAATTAGTTGTTTTGCATTGTTCACTGATTATTGCATTACGCCCTAGGGCGATATATCAGGGTTGAATCTAGGACAATCTAACCCCACGGTGCTTTGTGCATACTAACATGTATCCGACCATTTTTTTTAGTTTGAGCTACAGCTTTGAAAAAAATATGATTTGCATAGCCAATGAGATTGTCCAAAACTTTCTCGCTCATGGGCTTCACCTGAGGCGGTAATATAGCACCGTGTTAGTTAAGTTTGCATTGCCATAGGAAAATGAGTATTTGTTGCATATAGCACTATCTAGCGTAGGTTGTTTTATGCTAGTGTATATCCTCCCATATTAAGTCAGCAAACGCGACAGCCAACATGCTGATTCGTTGGCCACAAGACCAAAATAGCAAGAATAAGGTAAACCAATTGAGCGGGCTAATTATAATTTACAAAAATCAATGCACCTATCTATCATGGTTAAGAAAGAGTTTGACATTCATTCATATATGTTGCATATATCCATATGAATACTTGACTGTATGTGTCAAGCCGTCTAGCTTGTGGCTAGAGATACACATAATAGAGTTCTTGTAACCTTTTTATCTTTCAAAAGGTTTCGTTGATCGACTTTTCAAAGCAGAACGTCCTACATCGTATCTGTCTGTTGAACAAATGTCTACCGCAGGATAACAAACATAACATTTTCGACTTCCTCTCAAACCATTAAGTATGGCAAGCAGATGGTGTATGTAACTTGTTGGTGTTCTAATAACCAAATAATCCTTCAATGGTTTTCTGCTGTTTGATTTTCCCAGACAGAAACCTAACATTTTTGACATCCTCTCAAGACATTGTGTATGACAATCAGTTTGTTGGCAACTGACAACCTAATAGTATGCGGCATTATGTTACATATTGGTGTTCTTGCAACCAAATAATCATGCAATGTTAGTTTGTTGTTTGATTTTCCCAGACAGAAACCTAACATTTTCGACATCCTCTTTATCATAGAGTGTGGCAAGTAGTTTGGTGTCGACTTAAAACCAAATATTATAAGACATTATGCAGCATATGAGGATTCTTGTAACCCAATAATCTTTCAATTGTTTTTTTAGTTTCCCAGGCAGAAAGTCAAGTACTATTAAGGATTTTTGGTAGAAGAATCGTGCGCCATATGCTTCAGCTACCAAACGCATCCCTATCGCTCAAATTTTCTTTAAGCTCTTTTGTAACCCTAAATGGTTTAAAATACGGATCCAAACCTAGTACATGACTTCAAACGTTCACCCTATGAAAACGAGTATACAAATATTGATATTACGTTACGAATAATATGTTTTTTATTTACAAATCGTCAAATATATTCCAGTCATCGCTGCTTGTTATGTGAGTACGTAAATTCACCTATACGGTAGAAACGTATAGAAGTACACATAGCACATTCAGACGAAAGCCTATTGTAGTAGTTTTGTTAGGCATCGATATTTATATTAAGCGGTTTTAATTATTTCTCTCTAATTCATTAAGACAGAAATCCACAGCATCGGTTATTTCATCATATTTATATATTATATATTACACTGGAGACAGCATACGCTATTGTTTATATCAGCCACTTCATTGCTGGACATTGTCAGAAATGTATATTTGCTACCTATGCTTCTTGATCTACAATAATGCACATAGCTCTCGTTGAAACATATAGGAAGCATGCTGTTATCAAGAATGTATCTCAGACAGTCTGGCGCCAAGTAAAAGGTCACAAAACGCCTTTATATTACATATAGCAATCAATCACAGGCACCATAGCTTGTATATTCGAATATCATCGTATTTATTGTCCCATTTGGGCCGTGCATGCCAATATATCGTTCACATGTTATGTAGTAACTTGGATCTTTTTTGTTACAACATTCCCATTGTACATCAATAAGCTGGGAGCATCCAAGTGTAACGGGCAGATAAGCTAGTTCATGAATACGTCTTGACTTTTGTCATCTGTGAACTTTGTTCATCCCTTAAGCAGATTTCTAAGTTCCGAATCAAGCATGGTATCCTCATTCATATTGTTCAATAAGCAAACACCTTCAGTGAGTTTATTCGATTTTAATAGTCTGACCATAAGCGCATCCAAATTAATATTATGTAATATGAATTTCCCCTAGAAATGGAAGTCTTGGCGTACATCAGCATAATGGCTTGAATTAGGCATTCTCGTTCTGAAAGTGCACAAAAAACAGATTTGTGTATACGACTATCATACATGTTGCAAATATTTCTCTGAAGTTTAATGTCTTTGGCACATTCGATGCAAGTCAGCAGCGACTAATTGGCTGAATTTATCAGCCCAGCTGTTAGTTATAGAAAATGTAGTGTTTAAGCGGAAGAGAAAATAGCCTCCGAAATATGCTTACATATGCTGCACACTGCTGATGTAAAGAATGATGCACTAAACGGTTGGCACTGAAAATAACAAGAAAGAGGATGGCAGCTCGACAGTCCCATGGTAAAACGAGACATAAATATCGCAATTTGTATATATATCATCGCGAACTAGATATTAACGGCTTGGATGACTCACTATTAAGGTAGTAACTTCAATCTGAATACTGCTTCCCTGTTGTTATACCAATACAGCATAGACACAATTGTGATCATGAAACGACACAGTCATCTGCATATTATTAACATAAGAGACAGCTGTTTCATCTATTGTTTGGCTTTAATGAATAACGTGACGTGAAGTAAATATCGAGGTATGCAATATCCGGCAGAGAAACAGCACCAACGCGCCTACTAAAGCTCTTTAGGATTAATGTTATTGCTTGTAAGGTCTTTTTTCTCATATAAGAACTCATATCTTTGCAACATTAAATAACGTCAGATGCTGTAGCCTTTTTAGTTGGAATAAAGCCGAGCACAGTAAGCAAACACTCCTACTTGACAGGGAAAACATGGGCTTGATATTTCTCTACGACATAGCTCCATAACATTGATACTGGTAATGAATCGGAAACTTTCTTTTCACTACGCAGTGGCATACAATACTGTTTGTAGTAGACACTGGTTTCTACCTACCTCCATATGCAGCGTCAGTTGCTACTGCGACGCTCTTTGGTTGTACTACATTTATGAAATATTCGGAATCATTTTCACAGATGCTATGTCTGTGAGACAGTGAAAGGTGTGTGTGTCGATGAAGTATTTGCGGTGCTAGTAGGAAGCAGTGGTACCATAGACAATAAGTTTAGCTCCATCACTTTATGATCATTTATACGACAACGGCTACAATAATTTAAATTTATCGTCAATCATCTTATTCAAATGGAATAGTAATCTGATACTCACCTCAAGAAAAAGGAAATGCATATTCCAAAATATTGTAGGGAGGATACTAGACAAAGTACACCATACTCTTAATATGGCCATGCAGTATAAGTTCCTAGTCGCTCTTTAGAATAGTCTGCCGTTTTGAACCAACACGTTGAGATATACTGCTACAGGAAAATGCATCCAAACAGCCATATTTGAACGTCAGATTAAACCTTATCGTGGAACACATAATTAGCATTACTGCTGTTGCCATGAGCTGCGCATGTATCACACAAACTTTCTATTGTCGCATCCACATGCTGAATTGCATCTATTTAAACCAAAGTATTTACAGAAAGGTGCATAGACAGTTTTTATTTAACGCATGTAGAATAAGCAACTGGATGAACGTTTGCGTTAAATTTTTCTTTTGCATACAGGAACGAGCCTGTTAACGCACAATGCTGATGTCGCCTATCGCTATCGTGCTAGTATTCATTTCAAACACAGCATACCAAACAGGTTCACCAAACTAACTATGAATCTACATGACATGAAAGCCGACAGCGCAGCATTTTATGTTCAGAAAGGCAGTAACAAATTAGGATGCAAGACTAAAGAACAGCCGCTGTTCGCTAATCAATCAGCCATACTAAACAGACAGCAACACTGGCGTTTTCGGTTTTTTGTAGATAATAACGACTTATGTGGCTCATGGTGCCGAACTGTCTTCAGTGGCGTTGTGTCATTCATTCCGAACTGAAACAAAATGTGCGCATGATTATATGATTGTATCAACACATTGCTTCGGCAATCTGCAGAATTAACATTTTCATATACCGTTAACGACCACCAGGAAGAATATTTGCAACTCATGAAACTGCTCCGACCACGATTCTTAATCAGTTCGTGTGCAGGAGCGCTATGGATGGTAGCAGACATCGCGTAATCTAATAAGGTGGAAACATAAAGATACGCAGAGTATCCATTATAGAGATGAAATTATAGTCCATCTAGCTTCAATGTATTTCTGCTGCTTATCAGAAATCTAATATCCGTACTTGCCAATTGTTATGTAAATCCTAGTCAAGCTGGTCAATATTGATTGACACAATATTTCCTGCTGTGCCGAAATCAAGGCATTACCAAGGCTATGAAGCTAAATTCATGATATACAGCTCATGGGCCAGAAGGTGGGTGCCAATATCAACCTACCAACGCGTCTGTTGTTACCAACAATGACCTCAATTAGGCATTATGCCACTTGAACGGCCTTACGCATCGTAGGTACTGTTGGTATGAATAGTGTAAAATACATATAATTGGTGTATTAATGTCTTTCACTGCCTTGAATTAACGTTCTGCTTCATAATAGCTGTGGTGAACGGTAACTTCGGGGTTTTTGTGCATTCAAAAGCGATTTTTTGTCAAATTTCTAACGGATACCATCATCATAACTATTTTATTTAATTGCCTTATAAAGTTCAATTTCAGATGTATAATTCAATTTTCATGTTACGGCTACTGTTTTGATACATGTTTATTACAGCACTAAAGGTATTTGGATGCAATACCGTAACAGAGGGTCGATGTATATTATTCATGATATAATACAACAGTTTATATTATTAGAAATGTGAAACATTAATTGGCGTCTGTTATTTACTTCTCTCGCAGTTCACGTTCCGATGTATACCATGCGTGCACCGTTATGATTCGTCAAAGTGGAATAACTCACTATTAAGCAGTTTCATAGTCGTTACGTGACGAATATTACACATGAGGTAACTTTACAATTATCATAAAAGCTATATAGAGAGAATATATTCGACAAACAAGGCCATTAGAGCCCTAAGCAATCTCATCCTGAAATGCGCACTGCATTTATTGCAGGTGATAAAAACCCCTGATGACTATCAATATTCTGCAGAATTAATCCCATAAGAAATCAGTTATTTCGATCACTAGAAGCCATTTTCATTCGAAATGGCCAATTTACAAGCCAATTTTATGACCAATTTCCAATATTGCGTTCCTCCTCAGGCGACCAACTATTTACCACCCGACCAACACATAGACCCTGTGTGTGATCGGTATCCAATATGTTATGGTGACTCTATATACCACTTGGTTTCTCTCGATACCATTTTTTCACTCCTTGGGAATCATTTCAATGTCGAATTACAGCACCTCTATGTAAATATGAAATACACTCGAATATAATTTTGCTTGATTCTACCACGTTGAAGGCTAAACGTATCAGTTTCATAATACATCATAGACTGCATTTGCTTCAACCTCACAATAACGTAACTATAAATGTCGATTTTAATGTTGATTGGCAATTACATCAGTACACATTTCGGCAACGTATTACGCGTGACCACACTGACGTTATCAGTCCATCAATGCGTGTGCAAAAATTAATTCTTGCTGTAGTGCATCCACATCAGTAAGGATAACTTTATTCATCGCAAATCTGACCAATCTCATCCTCACTCATCCTCTTTGATCCAAGCCTTAGCATCTTGTTGTTCCTACCTACATCAAACATGGAAATGGAATAAGTTATTCCACTCCTTTGTTGCCTTACTCGAACACAGATGAATCCCTCTATATCGTAATGTTTCAGATATATTGCCGTCCAGGTCAGTATCGTTGTTTTCGATATATTGCCGTTTCCTAAATATACCGTTGCGTCGTTTTGAGGCCTACGTTTTTACCCTGCAATCACCGTTCTATATATTGCTTTTTCATACCGTGTGGAACAAACAGGCTACTTGTATTTGTAGTTAATAAATGGATTGTCGTTATTATGCAAACGCAAGCTGTGGAAGTGAAGTTTTCTTGATAGTCAGGCATACCGAAAATCAAAGCGTTTGCGTTACGGCTAACAGTCAGAGCATTTTGTATAATCTTTGATCGCTCACTGCAGTCGCTCTGGTGCACGATAGATGTTGCCTGAGGTAAGTGTCTTCGGCAATAGAGAATATTTCGCTCACTCACACCGTACAGAACCAATTTGTTTCGTACTCATAACAACCTGAAGCAAATGTTTTTAACATATATGGATGGTGTAAGCATTCCTAAGCCATGCGATTGACGTTTCACTTATATATTGCTTACAGGGCATCTGTACAATGTTGGAGAGTTTGATTATAACTACAGATTGCACCGAAGGTTGAGCAACATATCAGGAAGGTTTTATACAGACCTGGTTATCATCCGCGTCAACACAAATTATACTAATGATAGTATGATCATTCCTTTTATTCCTAAGTGGTATTTTATCTGTAAGAATCAGTTACATCAGAGCAACCTATCACAAGATATTGTCATTCCTAGTCATAACAAGTATTTGCATTGATATTGTGTGTACCCAGTCAGCGTCATAATCTAAGTTAATATCAGATCCATGAGAACCCAACAGTGACAGATAAGCTGTTTATGAAAATGTTTTAGAGTTACTCTTAGCCAACCCAGTTTAAAAATGCGCCTTAATTTGATTATCACATTAATTTTACCTACATATGAATTGATTGCTAATGTCTACAACGTGAATCGCATTTCAAATTAAAGCACAGTTCACCGTAATTGTTTTTTCTCAAACCATCTCACCTTCTTAGCATATTTATGCCTCTAAGCCTCTTCATGTTTCTGTGCCGTTCTGCAGCTATTCGTTCCATATAACTGCTTATAAATGGCAGCATATTCGTGCTCTTTGGTAGGAGATACGTTTGTTATCGCTTTTGAGAAGGGTCATATGATGTTTTGACAGTTGTATATTAGTATTCCGATGTTACACATGTGTTCCCTGTAAGCCGTATGGCCCGATTCCAACATTTAGGGATTTGCATAAAATCAAAATTGCTATAATTTATCAAATCTGGGCGAGCCGCACAAAGTACATGCCACTGTTTCCACTTCCAGGAAAAACTCTATCTATCTTATTTGGTTAACATCCTTAACTCAAGGATGGGTTCTTTGGCTAAGCAATGTCACAAATGGCGCCATCAACTCGAAAGTTATTGGTATTATGTATTATTGTGTATTATATATACATACATGTATATATATCTATATATATATAGATACATATATATATATATATATATATATCTATATATATCGATGTATAAGTGATGCATCAGACGACCACAATTGAACAAGCATATTGCCATTCGAGGAAAAAATCATTGCCACAGCTAGTAAGATTCCTCAAAACGTTGTCACAGATGGGCTCCGCCTGATTGAGCACAAATATCATCTAATTATTTAAGTTTTTATTATTTCGGCAAAGTGATGCATAAGTTAACCATTGAAAAAAAATTTAAGACATTTTTAAACTTGGAAAATCTGTCTTTAATGTTAACGAAAGATTTTCACTGGACACACATTCGTTTATGAAGCGTATATTCATATATTTTGATTGCATAAACGTGTCAACCTGTCTAATGTGGCTAGAGATAAGCAAATAATGTTTAAAAGGCTGTTTGTTTTATTTTGCTCAGCTTGAAATATTTCAATCACGCCGAGCCTCTTTTATCTTTGTCTAATTATGGTACACATATTAGATAGCAACGATTGATGGCGGTACACATTTTCTGGTAGTGCAGCGACCATATTGTTCTGTTCCGGCTCGTATCGTAGTTTGACGACCAGTCCCGAAAACGACACTTAAATAACTGTGAGACATATTTCTGTGAATAAAAACTCTCAAATATCATAATGAATATAAAACGTAAAGCTATGATAAAAGCACAATCAAATGCACGAATGATATGAATGAGAACTGAACGGGCATATATTGCAATAGCTACGTTAAATATGAGTAGCTTAATGGCAGCATGATCATTTATTACTGCACTGCAGAAAGTTGTGGAATGTAAGAGAGATATGAAATACAATGAGAACCCAATGTATGTATACATAAGGTTCAAACCAACAAGAAATCTAATTCTGATTTTCTAAGTGAAGCATATTTAAATCATACGGGATGTTTGTGTCCCGTTTAGGTTAAGTGACAGACAAATATTAGGAATGAGTGAATAACTAAGGATAACATATTCATCGCTGTATAGGCTGTTGCTACTGTGAAGTGAAATTTACCCTGATATTTCCCATTGCTGTTGACATTAGAAAATCACCAGGTACTTTCAATTGCTTCATATCATTTTGCATCAAGTAGATGGGTCAGGCGACGCAACAACCTCGTATTCATCGTGTTGTTCTGTAACCGTGAAAGATATACAATGTGCTATGTGACTTCTCGCGGAGACTTGTGTGTTATGTCGTATCTAACTTTATTAACTGACTTCAACTTTCGAAATTTATATGTAACTTTGCCTAAATTTCTGATTGAGAGATATGTTGAACTCGGAGGCCAGGAGAGAACTCATATTAAAATGTAAAGTGCTTCCCTCAACGACTAAGGCGTGCTATCCCAATTCTCATGGGACGTGCAGTAGCCAGGTTAGTGAGGGTTGGGGCCTTCGGGCGTTGCCAAGGCAGGATGGCCATGTGGCTCGATAATTAATATCAGCTGTAGAGGGTTACTCCATCAACTGATGACTGAGAGGGTACGCTATGATTATGGGTAGGTTTATTGTCAATTTGGCACGCAACAGTTATATGACAGCATTCAATAATATGCGGGTATTAATAACAATATCTAGAATAACATGTTTTCGAGTAAAAGAGTGTCTATAGGCTATCCGGTCTCCTCCTTAATCGTCGAGTTATACGTCTGTCCGCGCTGCATGTATACTTAAATACTTCTTTGTAAAAACATATTTCCGACGAGAGCGTAATTTTGCTATGTTTTAACTGTCTTCGTCGCTTATGTTATTTACTTGTAATGGACTCAATTGAAATCATTTATGAAATACATAAATAAAGTCTATTGCTTCATCATATCTTGCGCTCACGCTACATTGTCCGTATCGGATATGGAATTGTCTAATCCATTTGATGGATTACACTGGAGACTACCGATTCTGTGTATGCAGTTGTTTATATCTATATATTAGTGATCCACCTGATTGCGTTATATAAAGGCTGGACATTACACATGGGGAAATAATGCCAGATATGTTTATTTTAAACATATCCATCTTGATATGTGATGATACTCATAGCTCTCGTTGCAACAAATCGAAAGCATCTGTTCAACATGTGTACTTTTATTAGTAAGAGACAAAGCCATGATGATCTGGCACCAAGTAAAGGGTCAAGGAAAGTATTTGTTTTGCGTCTTGCAATCTAATGATGCTAGCAAATGGCATATGGCAAGATAATTTACGTTGCTATACTTTCATCATAGCATTGTCAATAATTGAATCCATTGTATCTTTATTGATGACAGATATATTTGATGATGTTCCATCCCATAGCCCAGGCGACTTCACCTACTAATCGGCACAATTGTACAACATTATAACGCATTATTATAAGCACCTCGTATTCGTCAACAATTGGGCTGTGAATCGCCTATAGCTTCAATTATTCTTTTTTTAAAAGCCATAATGAGGCGGCAAAGTCATCCTTATTAGAAATACATAAGATACTGTTGTTTATTCCATAGTTTTCCTTAAGTGGATAACGCTACTCGAAGTAAAAACCGCGGTCAACAATTGCAACAGAGAAACAGCAGGACAAAGCGCAATGCGGTTATTGAATTAGAAGCCATATTCGTACAACCCCAACATCATATAAAGTCAGAAACACAATAGCACTGCGACAACTAGCATTTCACTTTGGATTGAAATCAGGCGTGGTAATCATACATTCCAGCTTGGAAAAGACTGCCGTGGCAGCAATATTTGCCTCTGTTATTACCGCGCCTATTTGGTTGCCTAGCTTATGAAATGTCGGAAACGTTTTTACAACTCCTATGTCTACGCGTCAATAACAGGTTATTTTGGCGATGACATCTGTGTGGTTTGGTGGTAGAAAGCTATGGTACCACGGCACATACGACAATGGCCGTAACAAATACTAGTTATCGTCAATTATATCATGCTGATGAGAGAAATGAATATCAATCGATATTGTGGTGAGGAGGTTTGGTAAACAAACTATGCCAACCCCTTAATGTGTCCGCGCAGTGTAAGTTATTACTCGGTCAATAGAATAGTCTGACGTTTTGAACCAATGCACTGAGCCATACTAATACACCAAGATACATATTTATACGTCAGAGAATATGTGGAATATATAACCAGGATAAGTGCTGTTGCTATCAGCTGCGCATTTATCAAACTGAAGAAACAATTCTGTTATCGCATCCATCTGCTGAATCGCTTCTTTCCATAACATGTGTATCACAACTAACATTGATAGCTTTGTTTCAATACTTGATTGCTTTAGTAAAACCATGGATGAAGCACCTTGTTTTGGACCTGACTTTCCAAGTATCCCTTTACAAATAAGAATTACAGATCCTACGTATTATAATAGTTGTCCATCAAACACATTGGTAAATAAATGTCATACTGGGTTGACATACCATCTCATATCATATTGTATTGTAATATTTATTCGAGCATCGAATGGAAATAACATCAATATCCCAGCGAGTGCCCATTCCATAATTTTCTCTTTTATAGATAGGCTAGTGAGAATTCGGTATCACAAAGGGCCACTAAGTGCTGAATTCATACATTGAGAGTCCCTCATTTGGCAAATAATCTCTATAATTTACGTTTAAAGTCTGCGTTTTCTTTCTGGCGCTTAGCATAAACGTGATACTCGTCATATGAATATCCATGACCATTAAAGCCGACATGGCAGAATATTGTGCTAGGGAACCAGTAAGAAATGAAATCATGCTGGATGCCCCTTAAAAACCATTGAATCAATATTATTATGCAAGGTAAGAGGATACTGGGTACTTTGCTTATCAATCAGCCATATTTAACTGACAGCACCACTGTAGACTTCGCTTTGGGTTTGCTTTTTGGGGGGATGATTCGGGTGTTGTATATAATTATGTTACATAACTGCAAAGATGCGATACAAGGGTATAGGCGGGTATAAGAACCCCTTCATTCGTAATGTAACATTGTTATTCATTCTAATATGAAACAAAAAGTGTGCATCATTATTAAATTACATTCACGTATTGCTTGGGCAATCTGCAGAACCAACATTCTCAATTAAGTGACCAGTGGGAAATGTGGCAAATTAAATCGATGTGGTTCGTTTGTTAAAACGCTGCGGATGGGAGCAGGCATCAAGCAATCTAATAGGACGGAAGCATTAGAAAATCATGTATTGAATACAAGCTGACTTAATAGTCAATCTAGCTTTGATGCAGCTCCCCAGCTAACGATCAAAAGAAAAACCTGTATATCTGCAGCCTGTCAGAACTTCCTCATCTGAACACAATCATTCCGAGGATGCGTCTATTAAGTACCATGACTGATACGATATGTTCTAAAGACATTTGGTTAATTTGGCCGGCAAAACCAACAATATAAAACTGCGGATTACGTCACTCTCGGTCAAGCTGATTAAGGCTGAAGGAAGACATAGTTGCTTTTGAGGCAGCATCAAGCCATTACCATTGACTACACATCAATTCTCAACAACTACTACCTTAATTACATACTAAAGAACTGCTACTTGTTGCATGTATGCCTCAATCGTGCAATTAACCTGGTATTTACAAGCACCAGTTATATATCGCACCCGTAAAAGCAAACAATGACCGCCACAACCGATCAGTGTACATGTTAATGAAAGGGACAGGGCGTGCCAGACTGATATTTGATATTCTACCACAATGTATTACATGTCTTGCAATCACTTATTAGTTCATCTGTTCCAACGAATTCCGCTCAGCAATCACAAAAAATAATGCAATCGTCAGTTCCAAGAAAGTAGGACAATGTATATAGTCTTGAATATAAAGCTACTACATGGGTACGCGTGTATTTGAAGAAATCCGTCCAGGATGGTGTTAGAACGGCAATGAGCATCGTAGGTTCTGGCTGAAGGAATTATTTACTTTACACGACATTGGTTTAAATATGCATATGGTGGCTTCAAATTCATGCTCCAGTAAATGTGTATATATATACACACACACACACACACATATATATATATGTATATATATATATATATATATGATATAATATAATAACATGTGGACATATATATGTATATATGTACTTTCGTGGAGCCAAGTCTACGAACGGTATGGCGGTAAAATATATATAATATATTATATATCTATATATTATATATATAGATGCAAACGAATATATAGATATATATATATATGTATATATATACATATATAAATATATAATATATCGTATATATATATATATATATATATATATAGATATATATATAGATATATATATATATATATATATATATATATATATATTGATATAGTACATATATAAATAAATATATATATATATATATATGTATTTACAAAATTAATATATATATATGTATTCATATGTATGTACAGAGATATATAAAAATATATATATATATATACATTGATATATATAAGTATATATATATATATATATGAATATGTATATGTATTACGTAAAAATATATATATATATATATATATATATATATATATATCTATATATATATATATCTATATATATATATATACCCTTTTATATATATGTATAATAGATATACATTAATGTAAATATATATATATATTTATATAGTACATATATAAATAAATATATGTATTCATATAAAGGTTCATAAATATATATATATATATATATGTATTTACAAACATTAATATATCTATATATGTTATTCATATATATGTACATATATATATATAAATATACTGATATATATATATATACATTGATATATATAAGTAAAAATATATATATATATATATGAATATGTATATGTATTACGTAAAAATACATATATGCATATATATATATGTATATATATATATATATATATATATACATATATATATATATATTTATATATATATATATATATATATATATAGCTAATATTAAAGCTTTCAAACATAAAACAAAATATCACTTGATGCATTTGATACAACATGTGGACATTGTGGTATGTACTTTCGTGGAGCCAAGTCTACGAACGGTTGGCGGTTTGTCCACTAAAGGTCGCGTTCGTGCTAATATATATATATATATATATATATATATATATATATATATATATGTGATATGTATATATATATATATATATATATATATATAGATATATATATATATATATATATATCTCATTTCCTCATTTGCTACAACACAACTCCGTCACCTACCCCTCATTTCCTCTGTCAGCAGTCATCATGGCATCGCAGTATTCTGTGCGATCTTACTTTAAGCCGACAACCTACCACACTTAATCTGTTGTATTCGGCCCTCTTGCCCTCTCGTTCGATGTAAGCTAGCTCTAACTCGAGTTCAAGTACTGTACCCTCTTGTTTGCGTTAAGCTAACTTTGACTCTTCCGCGAGTTCTCGTTGTGTGTTCAGAGGGTCGATTGCGTGAAGATAAATGGGGAACTACTGATTTGACAGCAGCTAGCAGCACCTCCCTTACATTGATGCTCATTGCAAAGTACAAAACATACATCCGTGCTGCCAATTGTTCTATATCAGCATAGCCACAACCCGGAGCCTAGCTGGTTTCCAAGTCTCGGAAGAGAGGTTGCATTAGCATTGCACACACTCCCTGACATTCACTGGAGCTCATGGAACAGTCCATCTTATTTTGCTTCTGAGTGTGTAGCAACCAGTTTTACAGTTGCACAGAATCACTTCCAACGGCTTTTGAGGTGCCGGATGATTGTCCGTTAAGATCGGTGTCATTTTGCCGTCACAGACTTTCAAGCCTCATTGTTCTGGAGGAACGGCTTGTTCTAAACCGAGCCAAACCTGTTGGTACACTCTGAAGTTGTGATATTTACCAGCCGCTGATGTTACAGGTAGTGTCCGTGTTTCAACTGCAGCAGTACTGCATAACGTCTTTGAACAAAATGTTCGAAGCCTCAGGCCGTCCAGGTCCTCGTCCGTAGTGCCATTGCATAAGGAAGCAAGAGCACGGTCCCCTGCCTTGATGACTTTCTTCTTATTTGATGTGGGATTAATGAACAATGTAGCTTGTTCAGCAAAGAAATACTTTGCTGATAGACTTGTTTCACCGATGCCAAACATTCTTGATGTGAAATCACAGCCAAAATCAGTCGGTAATCTGAAGCAGAATACTTGATTCTGTCACTTCAAAAAATATGTTCCAATAAACATGTGTTGGTGTATTTTGGACATGATGTTTCCAAATACCTATCAACTCTAATAAAACATGTTTGTGGTAGGTAACTCCAAGTTTCCGGGCAAGGTGCCTGGACTAAATGCTTCACAGATTGCTATTATTTCACAAATATATGCTAGCAATAATTTGTGTCTACCAAACAGCAACTACCATCGTTATGAAAACATTAGTTTCAGATTACAGTGTTGTGGTTGTTGGATGCTGGGTATCGATTCACCCCAATGAAACATGTTTCACTCTAATATCAAAACATGATGATTAAGTTAATGCGCCATTATAAAGTTGAGAGCTAAATATTGCTTAACCTTATGTTACTGTCAAGTTGATATTCACGTTTCGTTTGATAGAACTTCAGTTTGACTTAAGAATATTGGCTTGGCTGTACGTCACCACTTGATCCTCTCACAATAACTCTTCAAGCAATGTGGCACTTCGACAGAACATTTTCCCTTAAACCAGCAGTACTCATGTTTCACTTAAGTGATTGGATGCAGCAAATAAATATGCTTTGCCGACAATGTTTTAATTTCAAATCGTCGAATTGCAGCACCAAATGATGGAAGTGTAATAGAAGCAAGCATAGGCCTGAGCGCTTAACGATAAAACAACAGCTTTATCGGCGCAATCCTAGACAATAATCATACTTCTGGTACTTTTATAGTATATGACAAGAATTTTCTGCTTGGAGTGTGTATGTGTGTCTGTATGTGTTTGAGTGCGTGCGTGTGTGTGTCTGTGCGCATGTGAAGAGATTAATTCGCCCAAGAGGGCAAAACATCCGCCTGCGATGACGCAAGGGCATGATCAATCCCCTTTACATTAGCAGTAGCTTCGTAGGTGCTTTAATGACTGCGGATATTGGTCATCCAATCACAGCAAGACCCTTTGCTACCAATCTGGCCAGTATTGGCATTTGTGGTCCCAATCCCAATCTCATCTTAACATTGGGATATGCCGTTATCATAACGTTGATATAGAGCGGCTGGTCACATGATTAAGGATTCTGCATAGAGTTTCTAATATATGTGGGAAATATTTACATTTACTCTATGTAAAGAATTGATCGGATGAACTGCAACACCGACGTACTAGTACTTAAATGAATATTTTGTGCTACTCAATCGCAAAGTCACGTTGCAGACGAGAGGAGTTGAAAACTAGAAGAAGTATAGAAAACTCGTGAAAGTGTGGACAAGGGAATTATACCTTAGGTTACGATGTCATAAGATAAATATTGCAGTCGTGTAGGCAAAATACAGAGAACAATTATACATGAAGTACATCTTCGAGACAGGCGTATTGAGAACATGAGGCATGATAAAATCTGACATAGACATCGACATGCTAAATGTGACTTTATACTCTACGGTATAGATGTATATGTACCCATGCACTTTGCACAAAACCTGTGAGTGGTAGCGCTGGCGCAGGAATTAATACGCTGGGAATAATCCATGATCTACTATAATAGGAAGCAACAAGCATTCTAATTTACAACGCAGGCACTGACAAAAACACTAATGAGACAATCTGTCGCCGCCTCATGCTCGTTCCATCTTAAGGAATGTCTGGTTTTAGCCATGCTAATCTATTTTTTTTACCGCAATGTGTAGGCCCGAACCGACAAATATGGAGCTTCTACAAAGGTTACGTGCTACGTAACGAAGTAACGATGCATGCTATCCTGATTTAGATGGTAGAAACAAGGAATTATGTGCTTGTGATACACGTGATATCGCCCAAACGATAGTGTTTCCGAATTTATGGCTGTCGTGGCCAATGAGTTAATCAAATGTTTCCGTTATTGAGCTGGTAGCCTGTACAGCATTCCAAAGAAGCAGACATGATAGACATGTATATAAATATGACTATTATGTGGACGAGAGGTTAAAATCACATGCAAGATTGGGATGAAATTAAAAAGTATTATGACTAACGACCCATGATACTTAAATGCTGATAAGTATCTGTGTTGACCGAACAAATTATAGAAACTCATGTGGATGTATACGAATACAGGATTAAGGGGAAATTTGGGCTCGTGGTATAGTCCCATGCGAGTGATGCAGTATGTTTCTTTTAAACATTGGATTCATTCATTGGCTTCGGAAGCAAAGATCCAAAGAGTTCATTGGGAGGATTGAAAACATCGGTGCGTCTGATTTAGAACAAACGACAAAGTTTTGATAATTGAATATATATTATTAGTGACAGCCGCGATAGAGAGCCGACGGGTAGTTGTTTATCATGATATGAATGTGATTCACTATTGTAAATGTCAAAGGGCAGACAGCAGAATTTCCACTATTCCATTTAGAAATGCCGAATAAACCCCGTGGTAAGAAAGGAAGTAATAACTATACTGCATGCACTATGCCATGCCGTTAACAACCCGGATCCAGGATTGTTTTGTTCTCGTATATCATTTACATTCTTGACAGCGAGGATGTTCAACTTATCCGGAGTCGAACGTGACTGAGGTGTATGCCAACTTGTAGATGTCGCTTGTTCTCATGACTTTCATGGCAATAATCATTTTCCAGTTATCGTGGTGGATCAGGATTTGTCGCTCGTTTTTGTGGCACGATGTTCTGCTGTGCACGCGCCACAATTTCTTGTAACATTATATCCTGGTTTTGCCGATCAGTAATCGATTATATGACAGCAGTATCATTTCAGCACAGAATACCACACGAAAGGCTCCGTATCAGTTAATTTTCCTTTTATAGCATTCAACGTTATATGTATTCACAATACACCGACAGAAAAAGAATCAGATCTTGCACCCACTTGTACGAGCAAACCCCAATGACTATCTGTATGTCAATTATATCATTTATTTTCTAACTTCTGCTAATCAAACACTTGAAGTGAAGTAGCTGGTATAGACCAAACAAATCATCGACGCATAGCTCGTGCTTCCACAAACGATGATGAGCCCACTTGGCGTGTTTGCTTATTGTGCGAAGTGATCCTCCCGCAATCAAGTAACTAACTTATATTGCCGCCAGATATTGCCTGGAAATGGAACAGTAGACAATATGCACCACCCCCATAACGTGTCCAGGCAGCGAAAGATCTTATTCGGATTTATTAATCATCTAATCTAAACCAACCATTGCTACTCAAATATATGCATTTAATCAGTCAGCGCTTTCACATTGGACTTCAACGTATTCCTGACTTTAGAATACATAATCAGGAGTGCTGCTGCCATGAGCCGTGAATTTCTCACATTGAGGGAATAATTCTGAGGTAAATAAGCTTCTATAAATAGACATGGCCATAATTAGTTGTGTCGTGTTGTAGTATTCGTATGAAACAACTGCTTGCTTCATGATTCATTTTGTACTTTTTACCGAATTAGTCCTTACAAGTTGGATAGGTTTGGATACTCTACATAAATCTTCTGATCCCTAGAATCTGCCTTTTGTGGTGTTTACGTGTTGATTTAATATGTACTGACGTATATAAGCGAGGTGTGATCGCAGTCGATAGAGTCAGCACTGCGACAGGCTACAATAAGCAGCTATAGTTATGATAACTTGATTTCAGTCGTTGGACGCTATGATGGAAATAATGTGGTCACGTTTGAAAACGTATTTTACAAACAGCACAGTTCTGTTTATTGCAAAACCGGAGTGGGCATTCATGTGTAATAGAAACTGTGTATAGACTATTTATGACATTACCAAATAATTAAAAGTAACGATTACTATGGCAATCCGTTAAACACAGCTGTTCATGAGATGAACTATGCATCGTAATCTTCTTAAGTCTTTGTCTGCATGATAAACAGCCGGGTAAACAGGAGTCACTGGCTGTCCAACTACATCGTGCCCAGACATCGATAGCACCAAATCATCGATAATTAATCGATGTAGGCACATTGAAACAGACTCCGAACTTTGTTTACAAAAATATTCGAATTAATAGCGACCTGGACCAGTAGCTACGCATGCGCAACTCTGCTATTTACTGGCATATTCGCCCCAACTCCGCCCGTTTTCAGCCTCGGATGCATTGAAGAATCTACCGTGTGCCACATTTGGGTTCAAATTCACGTCCCGTAAAATATAAGAAACCGAGCTTGACAAAAGTCATAAAACATAGCTAGGGTCACCGATTGGTATTTTTTAAATATCATTACTAAACATAGTAGGTAATCGATAGATGACATTTTTCCGAACAGAATTACGTTGATTTTTGATGCCAAACGCACTCTCAACACATTCATATGTCAGACAAAACATACAACTTAATTTCAAATTAATTTCAGTTCTTTTTAGATACAAAACTGCACTTTTCAAAGCCAAATATAAGCAAACTTTACGCTTGTAGAACTCAACAAATCATTTTATAACGCTGTAGTGGACATTTGCGTTAGATAGTAGCCTTAGTTTCTTTAAATGAGTCTAATTGTTTAAAGCGGGTAATTTTACGACAACAATGAGCAACCTTCCCGCAATGGTGCTCTTTATATCAAATCATGCAAATATTGCATGCGATTAAAAGTTCTCATTACCGTCAATATTCTGCAGAATCAATCCCCTAAAGAATCAGTAACTACACTCGCAAGAAGCGATTTCCATTCGACTTAGATAATTTCCTGGCCAACATCTTAGCATATTGTATTTCTCCTCAGGAGGCCATCTGTTTGTCATCCGACAAAGAGACCTAAATGTGTGATTGATGTCCATTATGCAATGTGTGTCTACTGCTTGGTTGCTCCTGTCAGCACTTACTTGTTCACTGTGGACCCTTTATATTTCAAACTTCAGCACCCCTTGTTTCATACAAATAAGGTGTAAGCCCTGATCTCTTTAGTGCAAATATTCCATGTATTAAACAATTGATTGACGTTTTCCCATTCACAGAACTCGCTGCTGCGGAGGAAATACAGTTTGCAACTATTTTATTTTGCAAGATATATATTTCATCAGCTTCTTGATACGTTGTCTGAACCCCATAGAAAAGGAGATATATTTTCTGATTTTGATGATGATTGACAAAGGCGTGAACATGTTTTCGGCTATTTTATAGCGTGACGTATGTGTCTGAAATAATCACGTCTGTCAAAATGTTGGCCGCTTCAGTAATAATATCCTTATACATTGTAAATCCGACATCAAACATCGTTAATGCTACACTCATCGTCCATGATGCATAGCTCTCACGCATATCTTAGAAGCCTTTATGAGATCTCTTATGGTCATTTTGATGCTGCTATTATTGCTATGTCTACAGTTGTTTCCTGTATGTCATTTAATTGTGCTTTGCAAACGCCAAACGACATGTTGGCAGAAAGAGGATAATTCATAAAACTAAACCATGAGATTTTTTTTTATACTAGCTCATTAAAGCAATTTCAAATGTAATATTTCAGAATTTATATAGTATATACTAATGATCTTAAACACAGTATTAAAACCTGTCATTTGACTGCACATGTGTTTCTCTAGGGCAGAATTACTTAATACAATTTCATAAAGGAGTTCATTAGCTAGACCGTTAACGATATATTTTTTAACAGTGCTTCGCCGTCATTGAATTAATTCAGTACCCACAGTGGTTGGGTTCAGTATCACGTTTGCTCGATGGCACGTGCCTACCCAGATGATATCAAATAATTATCGATCACCCCAGCTCTTGACCATTTGATGTACACAAACTGCACAATATCATATATGAATATCAGCCAGAAACGGACCCATAAATGCCCCAAACCGATGCAATGTATGAAACCAGTTTTACGCGTAAAATCAAAATGATCTATGTTACGCGTGACATGGCTAGTGTACTCGTAAAGTGAACTTCCCAGTAGTTGCCTACATCGTTGCAGATTTTACCATATTACTGCTAGCATGCATCTTGTCTAAGCTTATTTGAAGGTCGCATACAGGAGCGCCAAATCAAAGAGACACTAATGTAGACTAACTAGCCTCAGAGATTTACAGAATCGAGGTTATGATCACAGGACCTTTAGGAAATTAAATACAATATTGAGGATTTTTTTACGGTGCTTCGCCGCCTTTTTTTAAATACAAAAATTAATTATGTAGGCATCTATTCACATTTTTTATTGGCATGTGCCTATTGTAAGAAAAGGGTCATATCATACCAAATGATTATTGAATATTAATCATCTATTATTCGAATTGGTGAATATGGTCAACCGTAACAAATGACGATGTTAGTCAAACACAGCAAGATGATTAATCAAAATGTTTAATATATATGTAATGACTGTTAGAACATATATGTATGTATGCGTATGTATATTTACGCTAAGTATGACTTGAGTCAATTAACAAAATAAAATATAGCTTAACATAGTGTCACAAACGAGACGTTTCGAGTTATCCATTGTTTGAAGAAGTCTGTACGGATAATTTTAAAGATTTCTTGATCTCCACCGTTTACCATTCCAATTGGTAAATATAGTCCCCAGTAACAAATGACAATGTTATCAATTGAAGGTAGTATTTAGTGTTTGACTATCTGACACATGAAAACGTATTAAACAACGAGCTTTATTTATTCAAACAAATTTCATTATGTGTTGCGAGGAGATTAATACCAATAATATTTGTATGACAAATACCTGGCGTTGTATTGGTAACTTCCTATTTCCTGCCGAAATGCTCATTAATCTTAAATATGTTTGCCTAATCCAGCTGCTAAATTTCACACTTGATGTCATTGCATAAATAGTTAGCTTACAAAATAGATTTTTATATAAATACTGTCGGCAAACATTATTTTTTTTCCTCTATATCGTCTTATTACAATAAGAATATCGCAGGCACATTGGGTTATGCATTTTCTTAGGATTTCCTTGCAAACAAAATGGTCGATAATGCTGCTGAACATTACATTAAAGCTTTCATATGCAAAGCGCCATTGTTATATGAGTATCC
The DNA here is from genome assembly GCA_034190875.2 of Urechis unicinctus. NCBI lineage: Eukaryota > Metazoa > Annelida > Polychaeta > Xenopneusta > Urechidae > Urechis > Urechis unicinctus. Next base: position 34,018,495 of record CM067344.1, read on the forward strand.
CTGCAATCTGGTGCCCAACATTATGTGGTGATTTTGTGTCTAATTGCTTTCGCAAGCTCATAGTTTATTGCACTACCAACGTTAAATGATATGAGTGATCTCATGTAATTCCATGCGGCAATAATGGGTAGCCCTTTTTTCTATCTTGTCGCCTAGACAACGCCGCGTCCACATAACTTTGATGTCAGATTTGCGTCCTAGGCAATCGGTGTGTATATGGTGCTATTTTAATGTGATCCTCGACGAGTGCTCATTAATGGTTACATTAGGGCATAAAGCGTGAATTTCTGACACAGATATCATCAGTCAGCACAAGTGGTGTGAATATATCCATCCTCAGCTTACCTCATGTACAGTTAAGTCGTCTATTCCATTGACATCACAGAGGCAAATAAAGTCATCTACAGTAACTAAATTTGTAGTTAATATTGATTCATCTGACTGCGTTACGTAATGGATGTTCAATACAGCGGATGGAAATATGGCAAGAATGCACAGACTGTGGAAGTATATTTGTCATGGCGGACAAATATACTTCCACATATGATAATGCTTACAGGGCATCTATACAAAGTTGGAGAGTTTGATTAAACTGCAGATTTCACCCAGTTTTATGTAGAACGGGTCATCAAACTCGTCATCAAAATCTAGTGATATTCAACAGATTCACATGCGGTTATTACGAGTAAATCACAATGTTCCTCAGCTGATTGCAACACACATGCGGTTATCACAATGGTTATATTCATTGTATCAACATCTTCCTCAACTGATTGCTTCTGGTTAAAGCCTAAATCATTTTAAATCTATTATGTACCGCCCTCACTCCTTCATCTTTGTTCTCTTTGGTAGGAAAGGGATCTTCGAGCGTAGATACGTTTGTTAATCACCTCTGACGCTGGTCATGTGGTTTTTGATCAGTTACTGTTCATTAAAATACCGACGTTATATATTTGTGTCCTGTATATCAGTCAATTATGAGCTACGATCGCCTTATAACCTAATTCAGACACGCTAAGTGCAAATGACTATGCCTAACATTGAATTTAACAGGCAAGCTATTATAATTTAAATGTCGTATTGCAGCGTTTATAGGTATAATGATTAAAATATATATTTAAACATGCGTAATTGCCATAATTTATAACATTCATCCAATTAGATACTAGGCAAGCACACATGCTATCAGTCTACCGCCCAGTATATTCTCATTTATTACAGCATACGTCTTACTGGTGCCCGTTTTGCCAAGAATCTGATTAACTCATTTGCATACTACGAGTCGTGTCTTAATTGCAGATCGAAGCAAGGCAATGTATTAAGGGTATTTCAGCTGTGTGACACGTTTCTCCGAATCGCAGCTTTCCAGGTTTATTGTATCACTCACGATATTTGCTGTGCTTTTGCCGGTCGATTGGGAAAATTGTAAAGTGTCCGGTTTTAGTAAAAAATATTTGCCGCAGGATTACAAACCTGAATTTTTCCTCTCAAAATGTTGAGTAAGGCAAACAGTTTTGTGTCGACTAGCAACCAAACATTATACGACATTTAGCGACAAAAACCTTTTGAGTGGTCCTGAAGTTAGTATGTCCTAAAATATCTCTCACAAATGTGATATAGGGCTAATATATGTTTTATATGGTTACGTAATGCAGCTTCTCAGTTAAGCCTCGTCATTTTGTTGAATATTTATGTACCTGACCTTCCATGCGTGGTTGGTATAGGATAGAAATTTGTCTCCACAGCTACAGTTGCAATCACCTTCTTTGTTTGTACTGTGCTTATAGACAAATAACACTTATGAGTATTGTATAGTCCAGTGTTCTGTCAGTTATACATTTCGAAATGCTATCAAATGTAATTTTAGAATTTCAATGCATACGGCAACGATTTGATGGCTTGACTATTTCATTTTAAAAGCCGAATTTGGCGCAACTTTGATTCATTGAATGAAATAAACGATACATGGTACTTTTAAATTAAATTCATTGAGGATATTGAAATCCGTCAAAAAATATTGCGAGTATCTGAGAAAGAGCTCATAGTTTGCTGCAACGGGTAAATATTAATTGACATTGCTAATCTGATACAAAACTGCCTTTTTCAGATAGATTGCGCTTGAAGCGAAAAACATGTTAATTAGTTGTTTTGCATTGTTTGCTGATTTATGCATTACACCTTAGGACGATATATCGCGGATGAATCTAGGACAATCTAAACCCACGGTGCTTTGTGCATACTAGCATGGATCCGGCATTTTTGTTGAGTTACAGCTCTGGATTTGCTCCAGGTACCAAACACATTGCCGCATAAAAAATATATAATTTGCACAGCCAGTGTGATTGTCCAAAACTTTCTCGCTGATGGGCTCTACCTGAGGCGGTAATATAATACCTTGTTATTTAAGTTTGAATTGCCACAGGAAAATAAATAATTGTTGCATATAGCACTATCTAGCCTAGGTTGTGTTATGCTTGTGTATATCCTCCCATATTGAGTCAGCAAACGCGACAGCCAAAACGATGATCCGTTGGCCACAAGACCCAAATAGCAAGAAAAACAAAGGCAAACCAATTGAGCGGGCGAATTGTAATTTAGAAAATCAATGCACCTGTCTTTCATGGTTAGGAAGGAGTTTGACCCGACATACATTCATGTATGTTGCATATATCCATATGACTACTTGACTCAAGGCGTCTAGCTTGTGGCTAGAGATACACATATTAGAGTTTTTGTAACCATGTGATCTTTCAAAGGTTTTGTTTATTGACTTTCCTTAGCAGAACGTATTACATCGTATCTGTCTGTTGTACATATTTTAACCGCACGATAACAAACATAAAATTTTCGACTCCTCTCGAAACATTGAGTATGGAAAGCAGTTTGGTGTCGACTAACAACCAAACAGCATATGACTTGTTGGAGTTCTTGTAACCAAATAATCCTTCAATGGTTTTTGTTGTTAGATTTTCCCAGACAAAACATTGAGTATAGCACGCAGTTTGGTGTCAACTAACAACCTAATAGTATGCGTCATTATGCGACATATTGGCGTTCTTGTAACTAAATAATCTTGCAATGGTGTGGGGTTTTTTCCCAGCTACGAAACGCATATTCAGACGATAGCTTATTTTCAGTAGTTTAGTTCGACATCGATATTTATATTAGGTGAGTTCAATTATTTCTCTAAAATCCATTAAGGCAGAAATCCACAGCATCGGTTATTTCATCATATCTTGCATTCACGCGACATTGCCCTAATTTGTGTTTCCCTTATTTGACGTTTTCTTTCCAATCGAGTACCGTATATATAATCGATATTGTAGTGTCTCATCCATCTGCCGGAATACACTGGAGACAGCATATTGCTCTCTGTGCTATTGTTTATATAAATATATTGGTGATTCATCTGAATCAGCCACTTCATTGCTGGACATTGTCAGAAATGTATATTTGCTACCTGTTCTTTTGATTCTAAAGATGCACATAGCGTTGAAACATATAGGAGGCACCTGTTCCACATGCTGTCATCATGAAAGCATCTACAACAGTCTGGCACAGTAAAAGGTCACAAAACGCCCTTATATTGCGTTTAACAATCAATCACAGGCACCATATCATGTATATTTGACAATTTCTTATTCATTATTTTTGTCATGAAGCACATGCATCCACGTGTAACGGGCAGATAAGCTAGATCATGAATCCGTCTTGACTTTTGTCATCTGTGAACTTTGCTCATCCCTTAGGCAGATTTCTGCGTTCCGAATCAAGCATGGTATCCTCATTCATATTGTTCAATAAACAAACAACTTCAGTGATTTTATTCTATTTTACTAGTCTAACCATAAGCGCATCCAAATTAATATAATTTAATATGTAATTCCTCTGAAAATGGTAGTCTTGGCGTACATCAGCATAATAGCTCGAATTATGCATTCTCGTTATGAAAGTACAATGTCACACAAAAACCAGATTTGTGCATATGACTATGCAAATATTTCTCTACAGTTTTATGTTTTTGGCTGATTCCATGCACGCCAGAAGCGACCCATTAGTCCAGCTGTCTGTTATAGAAAATGTTGTGTTTTAGCGGAAGAGATAATAGCCTCAGCAGTATGCTTACATAGGCTGCACACTGCTAATGTAAAGAATGATGCACAAAACGGTTGGCACTGAAAATAAGAGAGTTGATGATGGCTCGACAGTCCCATAGCAACAAGAAACATAAATATCGAAATTTCCTTGTATATATATCTTGCATGCCGAACTAGATATTAATGGCTTAGATTACTCTCCTTGATGTTATTGCTCGTCAAATATACTCCATAAAGCGCTAGTTTATAAAATGAGAAGAATGACGTTACATAACCCTGTAACTTCAGTTTCATCAGGTCTAAACGTTTTTTATTGTACATAAACAAACTCTTCTTATGTCGGACGCTTGCTATAAGTTTTGTGCTTAATGGAAGTTCTCTACATTCCCGGTACAGCATATACACAATTGTGATCATTAAACGACACAGTCATATGCATTATATAGCATAGGGAACAGCGGTTCAATTTATCGTTTGGCTTTAATGAATAGCGGAACGTGAAGTAAATATCGAGGTATGCAATATCCGGCAGAGAAACAGCAGCACCACGCGCCAGTTAAAGCCCTTTTAGGATTAATGTTATAGCTTATAAGGCCTTTTTCCTCATATAAGAACTCATATCTTTGCAACAATAAATACGACGTCAGATGCTGATGCATTATGGTACTGCAAGAAATTGCATTTAAAGTTGGAGTAAAGCCGAGCATGGTTCGCAAACACTCCTTCCTGACAGGGAAAATATGGGCTTGATATTTATCTACGACATTGCTCTATAACATTGATACTGGTAATGAATCGTAAACCTTCTTTTTACTACACAGTGGCATACATTACTGTTTGTAGCAGGCACTGGTTTCTACCTACCTCCATATGCAGCGTCAGTTGCTACTGCGACGCTCTTTGGTTGTACTACTTTAATGAAGTATTCGGAATCATTTTCACAGATACTATGTCTGTGAGACAGTGAAAGATGTGTGTGTCGATGAAGTATATGTGGTGCTAGTAGGAAGCAGTGGCACCATAGACAATAAGTTTAGCTCCATCACTTTTTTGATCATTTATACGACAATTATTCAAATTTATCGTCAATCGTCTTATTCAAATGGAATAGTAAGCTGATACTCACATCAAGAAAAAGAAAATGCATATTCCAAAATATTGTGGGGAGGATCCTGAGAAGACAAATACACTCTCCCCTTAATATCGCCGCACAGTTCCTAGTCGCTCTTTAGAATAGTCTGCCGTTTTGAACCAACGCGTTGAGATATACTGCTGCCCAAAAATGCGTCCAAGCAGCCATATTTGAACGTCAGAGTAAACTTTATCGTGGAACACATAATTAGCATTACAGCTGCTGCCATAAGCGCATTTATCACACAAACTTTCTATTGTCGCATCCACATGCTGAATTGCATCTATTAAAACCAAAGTATTAACATAAAGGTGCATAGACAGTTGTTATTAAATGCATGTAGAATTTGCAATTAGATGAATGTTTGCGTTTAATTTTACTTTTGCATACAGGAACAAGCGTGTCAACGCCATTCGCTATCGTGCTAGTATCCATTTCATTCACAGCATAACAAAGAGGTATACCAAACTAACTATGAATCCACATGATCATTGAAGCCGACAGCGCAGCATGTTGCGTTAGGGAACCAGTCAGAAATTAGGATACAAGACTAGAGGATAGCCGCCGTTTGCTGATCAATCAGCCAAACTAAACAGACAGCAGCACCGGCGTCTTGGTTTTTCGTACATAATAAAGACTTATGAGGCTGCATTCAGTTGCGTTGTATCATTCATTACGAACTAACCCAAAATTTGTGCGCATGATTATTTGATTGTATCAACACATTGCTTTGGCAATTAGCAGAATTAACATTTTCAAATATCGTTAGCGACCACCTGGAAGAATATTTGCAACTTACGAAACTGCTCCGACCACGATTCTTAATCAGTCGTATGCAAGAGCGCTATGGATGGTAGCAGACATCGCGTAATCTAATCAGGTGGAAACATAAAGATACACAGAGTATCCATTATAAAGATGAGACAATAGTCCATCTAGCTTCAATGTATTTCTGCTGCTTATCAGAAATCTAATATCTGTACTTGCCAATTGTTAAATACGCGATATACTGCTTATGGGCCAGAAGGTGGGTGCAAATATCAACCAACCAACGCGTCCGTTGTTACCAACAATGACCTCAATTAGGTATTTTGCCACTTGAACGGCCTTACGCATCGTATGTTCTGTTGGTATGAATAGTGTAATACATATAATCGGTGAATTTATGTCTTTCACGGCCTTGAATTAACGTCTTGCTTCATAATAGCTGTGGTGAACGGTAACTTCGGGGTTTTTGTGCATACCAAAGCGGATTTTGTCAAATTTCTAACGAATAACATTCTATTTAATTGCCTTATAAAGTTCAATGTAATATGTATAATTCAATAGTCATGTTATGGCTACTGTTTTGATACATGTTTATTACAGCACTAAAGGTATTTGGATGCACCACCGTAACAGAGGGTCGATGTATATTATCCATGATATAATACAACAGTTTATGTTATTAGAAATATGAAACATTTATTGGCTTCTGTTATTTACTTCTCTTTCAGTTCACGTTCGGATGTATACCATGCGTGCATCGTTATGATTCGTCAAAGTGGAATAACTCACTAATAAGCCGTTTCATAGTCGTTACGTGACGAATATTACACACAGGTTACTGTATTACCTACAATTATCATAAAAGCTATATAGCGGGAATATAGGAATTGCAGGTTGTAATAAAAACCGCTGAAGAATTAATCCCATAAGAAATCAGTTATTTTGCTCACTAGAAGCATTTGCTTTGCGTGTTGCAATCTAATAATGATAGCGACTTGTATTTGGTAGTGGCATATGGCAAGATAATGTACGTTGCTATACTTTCATCATATCATTGTCAATAATTGTATCCATTGTATCTTTATGGATGGCTGATGTATTTGATGATCTTCCATCTCATAGTCCAGGCGATTTCACCTACTTATCCGCACAATTGTACAAACACTATTACGCATTATGATAAGCACCTCGTCATGCATATTTACGAATCCTCGTGTTCGTTAATAGCTTCAATTATTCATTTTTAAAAAGCCATAATGAGGCGGCAAAGTCATCCTCATTAGAAATTAATAAGGGACTGTTGTTTATTCCATAGTTTTCCTTAAATGGATAACGCAACGTGAAGTAAATACCGCGGTCAACAATTGCGACAGAGAAACAGCAGGACAAACGGCAATGCGGTTATTGAATTAGATGCCATATTTGTACAACCACAACATAATATTAGGTCCGAAGCATAATAGTACTGCAACAACTAGCCTTTAACTTGGGATTGAAATCATGCATGGTAAGCATATATAACAACTTGGAACAAGACTGCCGTGCCAACAATATTTGCCTCTGATATTACCGCGCCTATTTGGTTGCCTAGCTTATGAAATGTTGGTAATATTTTTAGAGATCCCCTGTCTATGAATCAATAACATGTTATTTTGGTGCTGGTAGAAAGATGTGGTACCACGGCACATACGACAATGGCCGTAACAATTTATATTCATCGTCAATTATATCATGCTGAGGAGAGAAATTAATATCAACCGATATTGTGGGGACGAGGATTGGTAAACAAACTATGCCAACCCCTAAATGTGTCCGCGCAGTGTAAGTTCTTACTCGGTCAATAGAATAGTCTGATGTTTTCAACCAATGCACTGAGCCATACTAATACACCAACATACATATCTATACGTCAGGGAATATGTAGAATATATAGCCAGGATAAGTGCTGTTGCCATCAGCTGCGCATTTATCAAACTGAAGAAACAATTTTGCTATCGCATCCATCTGCAAAATCGCTTCTTTCCATGCCATGTCTATCACAACTAGCAATGATAGCTTTGTTACAATACTTGATTGCTTAAGTTAAACGTTGGATGAAGCACCTTGTTTTGGACCTAACCTTCCACGTATCCCTTTACAAATTAGATGTACAGATCCTACCTGTTGTGATAGTTGTCCATCAAAGACATTGGTAAATGAACTACATACTTGGTTGACATACAACCTCATATCATATTGTATTGTAATATTTTCTAGAGTAATGAATGGAAATAACATCAATATCCCAGCGAGCGTATTCCATATTTTTCTCTGTTATAGATAGACTAGTGAGAATTCGGTATCACAAAGGGCGCGATTAAATGTTTATGACAGATTGCACTGAAAATTGTCAATGAACGTATCGATTTCGTCGTAATTGTTTCCTTTCTGGCGCTTAGCATAAACGTGATACTTTCGATATGAATATTCATGACCATCAAGGCCGACTTGGCAGAATATTGTGCTAGGGATCCATAAAACATTAAATCATGCTGGATGTCCCGTCCAAACCATTGAGTCAATATAAGTATGCAAGGCAAGAGAATACTGGGTACTTTGCTTATCAATCAGCCTACTTTTAACTGACAGCACCTCTGTGGGCTTCGCTTACGGTTTTTTTTTTTTTTAGGGGTGGGGATTCAGTTCTGGTAGATAATAATGTTATATACTTGCGAAGATGCGGTACAAGGGTATAGGCGGGTAAAGGAACCCCTTTATTCTAAACGCAAAGTTGATGTCATTCATTCTAATCTGAAACAAAAAGTGTGCATTCATTATTATTATTTACATTCACGTATTTTTTGCAAACCTGCAGAACTAACATTCGCAATAAAGTTTCTAACCATCAAGTAAAATCCTATTCTATTATAAGCTGCACTGACTATGATTGTTAATCAGTAACCAGCACGGAAAAACACTTTTAGGTCCGCATAATGTGACCTGTGGGAAATGTGGCAAATTGAATCGAGGTGGTTCGTTTGTAAAAACGCTGCGGATGGGAGCAGGCATCAAGCAATCTAATAGGGCGGAAGCATAAGAAATTCAGAGTGTATTGAATACAAGCTGACTTAATAGTCAATCTAGCTTTAATGCAGCTCCCCAGCTAACGAGCAAAAGCAAACCTGCATATCTGCAGCCTGTCCGAATTTCCTCATCTGAACACATTCATTCCGAGGATGCGTCTATTGAGTACCTTGACTGTTCTAAAGACATTTGGGTAATTGGTCGGCAAAAACGACATTATAAACTGTAGATTATGTCACTCGTGGTCATGCTGGATAAGGCTGACTGAAGACACAGTTGCTTTTTGACAGCATCAAGCCATTACCATTGACTAACGCATCACAACACTTACCTCAATTACATATGAGAGAACTGGTACTTGTTGCATGTATGCCTCAATCGTGGACTTCCCCTGGTATTTACAAACACCAGTTATATATCGCACCCGCTATAAACGATCAGTGTACATGTTAATGGAAGGGACAGGCCATGCAGACCAATATTTCACATTCTACCACAATGTATTACATGTCTTGAAATCACTTATTAGTTCATCTGTTCCAACGGATTCCGCTCAGCAATTTCAAAAAATAATGCAATCGTCAGTTCTACGAATGTCAGCTGTGCCAAGTGGTTTGACGATGCAATATATTCCATTTGAATTGACGTATTTTTGTAGTACCGTTACGAACGTTTCATGCTATTGCTGGGTGATCAGAATCTATCAGTTAATGACTGGTAGGCCAGTGCATATCGTCCTGTATTTTAAGCTACTACATGGGTTCTCGTGTATGTGAATAAATCCGTTCAGGATGGTATTTAAACGGCATTGAGCATCGTAGGTTCTGGCTGTAGGAATTATTCACTTTACCAATTAATGCTGTAGCAAATGTTACAGTACATTGTAACAAAGAATCAATGGACCTTACCCATGCAATTCATTCAACAATAAAATGCACCAGTGATTTGAAAAAAATTGCTTCTATAATTTATATTTGTGACACCAAAGCATTAAGAGGCAGTGCACGCAAAACACATATGCCACCATATATTTTGCGTGCACTGCGATGGTTTTGTTCCATGATGACAAACTTGATTCGCAATGGAGGAACACCCCATTTGTAAGCCGTTCTGCAAGTATTATTTGGCGAATATCATGCAAAATGAGGTTACTGTACTGCATGAAATTATCCCAAATGAGATAACACGAGCCAACGCAGTTTCGTCTCATTTATATTGTGAATGTGTTATAGAAGCAAGACCATTAGAACCTAAGTAATCTCATACTGAACTACCTACTCCAACTATTGCATGAGAAATAAACAACTCAATATACCGCAGAATGAATCTCATAAGAAAGCAGTAACAACGCTCACAAGAAGCGATTGCCATTCGACAAAGGCAATTTCCTGGCCAACATCTTAGCAAATTTTCAATATTGTATTCCTCCTCAGGCGCCAAACTATTTATCACCGACAAAGACGTACACCCTTTGTGTGATCGGTGTCCAATATGCAATGTGTGTCTACATTTACCACTTGCTTTCTCTCCTTCACTGGGGAACATTGCAACGTCGAAGTACAGCACCTCTATCTTTAACAGTTTCATATAAATATAGTATTAGGTTTTATTGATATTTGCCCTAGTATAGAAATACATTCTGAGATAAATACATTTTGCGGGATGTATTACAATGTCAGTTTCATGATACGTCATACAACCCATTCATCGTAAACTCATAACAATGTATATGCATATGCCGATAGTGATGATGATTGAAAAAGGTAGTACTTGAAAACGCTCTCAACTTTTTATTATATGTGTCTACAAGCCAACGTCACAGTACACGAATACTTCTTGCTGTAATGTTGCCGCATCAGTAAATTTAACGTTATTCATCGTAAATCAAACATCTTGTCACCCACATTCATCCTTTATCATCCAAGTATCCAGGTCTTTCTCTTCCATGTTTATGCTACCCATATCACAGTTCCAGTATTTTAACATATTCAATCATGGAAACTTAATGCGTTATTGTATAAGGACGTTAATTGCATCCCGATCCCGATTTAATGTATATGATAAATCGTGAAATCCGAAATATAGTGTTCTATTCTTTGCATATTACATCCATGTCGCCACCAGTGAAGAGTTATATTCCGCAATGAACTCGATATCGTAGCTTGTCGTGTCTGGTCCATTGGCTTAATAACATAGGAGGCACAATATTTCTCAGGAGAAGCTAATTTCCATAAACACTATGGTGATCTATCTGTATGCGTTACCATTAGACCCTAGTTCAAAGCCCACGTAACATTACACCCTTAATTTCAAAATAGCATTAAAATGGTCGAACATTCTATGCTTTTGATGAAGAGGTTGTGACATTTTCCAGTACAATGGAAATGCGTAGTCATGTGCACTTTCAAACATTTGTCATACGCAAGCTATGCTGCAGAATATGTTGCGGATGATTCTTTATGGGATCGGAATGTTTGCCGTGTTTTTCATAGGAACAATTGAAAAGGTCTGCAACATTGGACCAACGTTCACATCAAGTGTTAGTTCGTCGAAACGCCCATTAAAACACATTATTAAAGTCGAATTATGTAGGGTATGCCTCGGCGTAAGAGTGCCAAGATAGTAGAATTAAGCTTTGTGCTGTCACCGCACATCGGTGTAGTGGTATTCGTAAAAAAGATTACTTGAAGGTGAACGAACTCATAATTGCACCGAGTTTTATGGCATAAATTAGACGCTCTGTTGTTAAATGGGATTGTTAATTGTCGGTAAGCATAAGAGAGATTCTTGCTGTTGGCATATTTATGTAATGTATCATACGATGTATTGTCAGGTCACCAGATCGTTTTTATCCTGTATTGAACATGTGGTAATTATACAGAACAAATAAAGATTTGTACAACTTCATCATTGCGGTTGTGGATAGATTTGACCAATCACTTTCCTCACAAACACATATCTCAGGTAAGCATTACTATCTGAATCTACACAAATAATGCATATAAGTATTTGACATCATATATTTTATTGCATAATGAGCAAACCCTTCCTCACGCTTAAAGCATTATATTCTCGATATGAATCATCACTTATATCATAGCTACCAAATAGTTAAATTGATAAACCAAGATGTCGCTTTCACAACAAAGACAAACGAACGCGGGACTGATTAGCCAAAGTCATCGCAATCACCATATCCTCTCCTGGTTGGCTATCCAAAATAACCGGCTAGGTCTGAATGCTCTGATGTAAGCCGATATAAAGAGCAGCGTTTCCTTAGAAGCTTGAGAGTCCGCATTGGATCTAGGCCACCTTATATAAACCTAATTTGATCACTTAAACCATCAATGATGATCGGAACTGCTTTGAAGATGACCGGATACGTCATATGTTTTATGCGCGCAGTGACTATGAACGCTTTACTTGAAGGGTAATCATTGAAGCTGGTTGGAATGTGACAATAATGTTAGCGAATAACCATTTACTCGAGTATAGTTTGACCATTCTACTTCACTCAGAGAAAAAACCACACATCGCTTATTCACTACACTATTCAGACGATTGTCTATTTTGCTACTTCTCATACAGATGTTTGTTATATGAGCAATGATAATGTATCTGAATACTTTACTTGAAGGGTGATGATTAAAATATGATACAAATTGTTGCATATAACATCGGACTCAAATAATAATTAATCTTTCTATATCACACACAAAACATCACGTATGGTTTATGAAGAATTTGCCTATGGTCCATTGCGGATGTTTTAGTGCTAGGCTACAAAAATATGATAGCACATAGTTTTATCAAAGGCACGGTATAGATGATCTGGTTGACAAATCACATGGTCATTTGGCATAAGCTGGTTATTTATGTTCCAAGATTACATAGTTGTTAGCTATATTCCCTTCAATCGTGATTCACCTAAGTCTACCTACCAGCGGCTGATATGTTGGCTTAATTGGGCTTACATCTAATGTGACTGCTTTTATGCTAGCCATTCGCTTGCTATTTAATGGAAGTTGTCCAGATGCCTAAAGCAATTTTTGGCATAAAGTGTGTATTCCGGGGAAAACGTTAAAACTTTCAATAGCAATCAACCTTTTTTTATGATGTGTGCTGGTGCGACAAAAGTATAATGAATAGATCTCTACAACAGTGTGACGGATGCTAACATATAATAGAACCAGCTTAACTCACTAACAATATCTTAATCCGGCGAAACCATGCAATTTGCAATACTTTACTAAGTGTCATGTATGTGTCTGTTTTATTTTCTATCAGAATAACTACAAACGTCTACTTGATTAAGACTTGCGCTAGCAGCCACAGATGGAATTGAAAACGATAATGAACGAAAGGCTAGCGAACGAGCACGCAGTATACAATCTAGAATGTCAATAAAATGTCAGCGAAAGCAGAGCAGATTCTTTATTCACGCGTTTTTAATGTTTGATAATGACCGATCACCAAATGACCAACAAGATGCATTTATCATACCCGCATTGTGTCTTAAACATTTATTTAGAGCAAACCTTATATGTGGTGGTCCATTCTTGTCATATTTCCATCCGATTTATTGTACAGACATTTAGAAACACAACTAAATTGATCACCCCCAACCACATATCGTATTACTGCATATTATGAGATTTGTCATCAGTTTAGCAAATGGATTAGACAGTGAGAGAGGTTAATGGTGGATTCATTTTAAAAAAAAGTTATGCTGGCAAATGCAATCTTGTGAATGTGTATTTCCCACGGATAACAACCAATTAGTACCGTAAACAAATTGAAAGGGTGATCTATTGTATTGCATACCCACTATTGTGATCAAGTATGTGGCATGACTCCTTGTCTTTCAACAACATTGAGAGAATGGGACGGAGCTCACCTGTTAATGGACACCATTGACCCATGAGGAGTTAATGATAAAGCAATACAGAAATCGATTATATGCTACACCTGTGTTGCGGGTAGTGTAGTTTAAATTCCAATCAACCCGTGAGTCGCTCAATAATGTCGTGATATTTGTTCTGTCAGTAAATACATCCATGTTAACTACTGGTGCTGCACAAATACCATATGTCTCTAATTGACTTGTTGAAAAATGATCTTGCTCATCCAGCAAAGTGTGTGATTTGTATGTTCTGTAGTTGTCCCTATTTGTGCCGTTTGCATAATCGACTATATCCTACACATGTGTTGCGGAGAGATTTTAAATCCCAAGTTACCTGTGAGTTACCAAATCTGCTGTGATATTTGTTATGTGAATAAATACATATATTGGAACTTCAAAAATATATATCTTTATTTATGTTACCATTCATAGACCTCGTCCGTTCATTACTAACCCATGATACTTCCTATTATCATTTGTGCAGCACGTTGTGGCCATATATAGTGGCCAAGACAACCTGTGTAGGCTCCATCTTATCGTTTCGATACTTGTGTCGTCTCTGTACGTTTTCTGTTATTGGGAGCGTGCCTGTTAACAGACACCCTTGCCGTTGGCACCTGTGCGGTAAGACTGGAACAGTTTTGTGCAATAGAGACGTAAGTAGAAAAGTAAATGGTTGTATGTCGGCATTTTTCTCTTAAATTCTATTAAGCTTCATTTTAATATTTTAAATGAAACGACAATGGTTTGATGACTCGATTATTACTTTTTAAATTCTAATTTGGGCAGCTGCTGATATGTTACGGCCAGGTTAGCACAACTTTTAATCATTGAATGATATATGGAATGACAGTAAGTGGCTCTTTTGATTAGATTTAATCATTGAATGACATATGGAACGACGGTAAGTGGTCCTTTTGATTAGAATTAAGAATGCCATTTATTTATGCTAAACAAATCCGTCTAAAATACTCATGTAATGACACCTTCAATCTATTGAGAGCAAACAGTTTACATTGCTAATGATATTTACCAAAACAACCTCCCAGATGCGCGTGAGGCGAAAACCAAATTAGTTTATTTGCATTTTAAAGTCCCTTTCAGTAATTAAGACTTATTCAATTTGCCCGTTCTTCGTAAATGTATTTGATATTATCCATAACGATAGTGAAGTTATGGTACAGGCATTAGTAAGAAGCAATAAATTGTGACAAGGCATTTGCTAGAGCCACTACCATATGTATCTGTTCTTAGTCATATCGTTGTGTTATGACCTGGAAGTGTCGTATTTTGCTTTCATAAAAATGGGCAGATCTTTGATGTGTGCTATGCTACATCACCCGTTAAATCCAGCGCCTACTTGGCACAAACACATTGACCAGACTGGGCGGCGAAACCCATGCCGCTTGAACCAAGGTCCAGCACGGTACTATTCAGCTACCAGGTCTAGTGTATCCCCTTTCAGAGATGAGACCACAATTTCACGTGAACCAGTTCGGTTATCACACCTTTGTATCGACCCACAGGTTATACGAGATGCCACAACATGGATACGCTTAAGTGGGGATGAACACGTTCAGGTTGGCATTTTCAGGATATTATGCATCATAGATTTTGTTAGTGTGAATGTGCTGATGTCCATAACGGCTTCACATTAATGTTCTAGTTCAAGTAGACGCAGCCTAGTGATCCTATCCAATTAATCGCATACTGAAATATCTACTGCAATTATTACACGAGATAAAAAAACTCATCACAATCATTATGTTAGGGATTTAATCCCAAACTGTATCAGTCACTATGCTTACACGAAACCATTTCCTTTCAGCTTAATCCACGTGTAAGCCTATATCAGAGCCAATTTCTATTATCATATTCAGCCTCACACAGACAACTATTTACCACTCCACACAGAGAAACTCCTATGTACTTACGATTGGTGCCAACTTTTTAACTTTCTGTGTAACATTTTGATGTTCAATCGCAGGAGTAGTATGATTGACAGTGTCATATAAATAGGGCATTCGTTAAAGGTCGCCTGGCCAGCGATGTAGGGAATGTATTGATGTAACAGAAGCAAGATGTTTAGAATCAAGCTTAGTTAATGCTGTATCATACGACTACTTTCTTCCTGGGAGCTGTCATCACATATCGTTATAGTGATATCCAAGACAATGATTGTTTGAAATAAATCAAGGCAGTTGCGAACAGAGTATGATTGTACAACTGAGACGCTATTTGCTGGAAGTGGGGTAGTCAAGTGTAAAAAAGCATAAGGAAGGTTATCACACACTATATGTGCCTGATACAATTCAGCGCGAATCAACGAAATGGCGCATACGATCTCTTAGACATCTTTATAGCATATCACAGGGTCATTTGGCAGTTGTTGATTATTGATACATCAACAATATCTAGTTTCCTATATATCATTGAATTATTCGTTGCAAACGCCGAAAAACTGAATTCCGACATTTTGGCAGAAAGGATCTAATGTCCATTATGCAACGAGGACAAGCGTTTACAACGTTGCTTTTACACTAGCTTATATAAGCAATTTCAAGTGTTGTATAGAAGCATTGAACTAGTAACACTTAGCAGCTGGAGGGATCGCACATTTTGATTACATGATCTTATTTATCCAACTTACGTTGATCAACAACCCTCGCAGACACGGAATCTCTCTTTGCCTAGAGCAGAATCACTTTCTCAATACAATATCATTGAGAACTTCCTAGACCGTAATAGATATGATTCGCAATGCCCTCAATTGTTAGGATCTGATAACGTTTGCTCGTTAGCACGTGCCGTTTGCTAACAGTCCATATGATATAACATAATACTTGATCACACCCACCCTTGACCATACAAATAAGTAAATGACTTTGTCAAGTGTCCCTCGTGGATACAAATCTATGCAACTAGATTTTTACAAAAATCTGTTTTTAGGCAAATACACGGATATAATTAGCGTCTGCGTAGGAATAAAATAGCGTTGATCGGAAAAGTGACGCGCATCTTGGATACAGCTATCCATCGCGATGGCAATATTTAAGGTCATTGCATTACTCTGGTTGTTCCCTTAAAATGATTTATATATGGATAACCATGTGGTAATGTGTCTTTATCGTATATCTGCAATAACCTGTAAGATATTGCTCATCTCATGACGTTATGAACCTTTTATACTGCTAACATTCCACTCGCATACAATTAAACGAGAGTTACCCATATCCCTAAGGCATAATTGGCACTCAGTGTCCCACCTGGAAAGGCCATTTATAATGTACAGACTATCAAGTGTGTATTGGTAGAACAGAAGTGTCATCAATCGAAATCGGTACTTGGGGTTAGACTCCGTGATGTGAGTCAGTGGTATTTATTATAAACATAAGGGACAATATTTATCAATTTCTTACATGAAAGTTGAGCATTCAAGCGGATAGAAATCACATGCGATGCATGATGGACTTGTTTGCATTGATTGGTTTATTTATGGGGTATACTCTCCCCGTCGCGATGGCGGCATAAATATAGTTTATTATTACAATCTAGTTTATTGATATTAATTATTAAAACAGCAACCTGGTAGGATTACACAGTTACAGCAAATTTCTCGAATTCCCCCATACTTCACTTTTAGTTGGGCAAACCTGATTCTAGGGTAGGTGGCTAAATTGAACCAGGGTCACTCATTGGTTCATTAATAAGATGTTATTAGTATTATGTTCTCATCGTACTTCGACTGTATAATAGTGTCTGATTACGTTTGCTTTTTTGTTGGCATGTGCCTGGAAATTAGTTTACATTTGTAAGAAGAAGCATATGTCATATAAACGAATTCTTGATCTCTGACCATGCTAATAGGCAAACATGGTCACCCGTAACAAGTGACAATGTTAGCCAAGCACAGCCATATTTATCATGTAAATGTTTATTGTAGATGTTATGTCTGTAAGAACGTATGTATATGTGTAGGTATACTTCGATCAAGTATAATTTGAGTCATAAATTAGAATAAAACATAGCTCAATAAAGAGTCACAAATTTGGCTTCATTATCGATTGCAATGACAGTATTTCAGCTCGATGCTGTTGTTCTTGCTTTGTTAATCCTGCTAGTTAAACACACAATCGGAAACTTGTTTATATGTATTAAACCTCGTAGAGTGGTTTCATGAATATATGCATGTAATTGACTTGATGGGAAGATATTGATCAACCTGCGAAGTTTGTGAACTTGATGTGCTATAGGGCAGCCGTTCATTCCATTTGAGCTCCGTTTCCGTATGGGATTTCAAAGGAGTTATCAACATCTCTTAAAGCATGATTTGCACATGACATATGTAATCATAATCCAAAACCAGCTATAGTTACCGTGTTGGAGGCTAGCAATCAAACCATTTTGTGTCATCTGTGTTTGATCGTTCACTGTAAGCGCTGCGGTACAACATAAATGTAGGATGATTGTTTTTTTGAAGCCTGGAATTGCTCACCTGGCATCTCGCCAATTTTTGAGAGGTTGATAAAACTAAGTAGAGTATAAGCAATTTGTCTGCACGTGATGCAAAACTAGTTATCCGCACTCACCGAATCCTCTTGATATTCTCGTACATAATTGTCTTACTCCAACAAACCTTATTATTCATCCTTCAATAAATGGATTCTAAAAGATGCATTCTAATACATCTATCATACGACGCAGCTGATATTACGGTGATTTAACAGTCATGTGACCCCTGTAATCATTCGCACCAGCGGCAATAAGGCTCACCAACGACAATTGTGAACTTCAAATACGACATCTTGTAATCATGTCCTAGTATCTGCCACGATACAGGTTAGCCAATCATGTAGGCCGTGGTATCACCATCCAATGTAGCATCATTCTTAGTGACACAAAACTCATGCAGAGAAGTTTAATGTTTTGTTGTTAGCTAGGATACGTAGACGAATTGCACTGTGCTAAATGTGTTTTAATGATACATTCCATGATAAGGCCACATTTCTCGGTTCAAAGAGCTCTTTCCTACGAAAGCTTTTTGTGAACTACGAACGCTTTATTGCCAGACTCAGACTTGCTGGCTGCAAGTAACTATACCAAATATGCAATTAGATATTGGATTCTTAAACGGGGTTTTTCTGGCTGACTCCTATAGGCAATTCCAAATGTCGTAATTAAGCCTTTATAAGGATAATGATTGAAATCTAAATTGAAATATCCAAGACTGCCCATTGTATATGCTCTTGTTTCTACTATGAGCTAAGTCTCTGATTGGTTAACATCCCAAGAATGGATGTCTATCATGAAACAATGTCACAAATGGGTTCATAAATTCGAAAATTACTGGTAATATCGCATACTTGCGTCAACAGATTACAAAAATTTTGTTGGCATGTGCCTATTGTAAGCAAAACTTCATATGACATTTAAATTGGTTCTAGTGCATTTAATGTTTTATACTGAACCCTTTTTGTGCCGTTTGCCTGTCGTTAGCTTGGGTTTTAATGTTATCAATCCCTTACAATCAGTATTGACATACGATGTGCCATCAGGTAAAGCCATTAAAACCGTTCGTTATCAATCAATCTAATTCTGTAAGATGTGCATTGGTGCTCCAACAATGTCATAAAAAAGAAATCGGGTTTGACGTATGATAATACAAAACACAACTACCTTCAATATTTGACTACATTCTAAGTCAGTCTTGCAAGGACCTAATGTATCGAATAAATTGTTGTGTGAATGAATGTGCCCTATGAGAATATAAACCATTCTTTCTTTCACCATCCACAGACGACGCCAAAACAACCCTCATTCAAATTGGAAGTATATTGCTGATCAGAAATATATTGTCTTGTCCACCTGCTTTTCTAAATCATTTCACATTTGCAAAATTATTTCTGACTGTTTGTCGACAATGATTACCTTTATTTCTTTTGAAAGAAGCATCTGTTAAATGACGTATACAGTGAATGAGATCATCTTGGGTGGCTGCACTTTTTGTGTAATTTTCTTGAGGGGTTAGCTTACTTTCTTACAGATACAAAAAGGTTGATTGTTCAGTGTCTGATAACCATAAAGGTGATTGACATGACAGGTCCTTATACTCTATATGGCTGTGCGCTTTTTCCCAAATGTCTTGTGGTGCAAACGCATGTGGCATGTAATTAATGCATTTGTCATATGTGTGTCGTGATAACCACCGTGCGTGCGTAATGTGAAGAGGTTCCTAGGCCCTATATACTATACACACTTTCTCCTACTTCCAGTACTCGTTCCTAGTTATAGCACCCTCTCCACCTACAGTGGAGGGGATAGGTAAGAGACACGTGGGGTAGGCCTGGTTAGATAACATACAGCCCAATCATCGGAGGAGGTGGGGTTGCAGGAAAATTCCCGAGCCCTTGTGGTCCTGCTGAAGCTGGTTAGCAGACGTCATACCCGGGGGTTTTACACTTTAATACACTATATTTGTTACATTATTTGTATACCCTTTATTCCACTTTTTAACACTTTTTAGACATTTGTTATAACACTACTTGTGTACACTTTTTTGTTTATATATTTGTACACATTATTTTGGTCAACTTTTGTCCCCTTTTCTACACTATATTCTACACTATTTTGTTTTACAATTTTTACCCCCTTTTTACTGTATTTGTTACACTATTTTTTACACAGTTTTTTTTACGTTTTTTCCCCTTTTTAAGATTTTTTTTAAACCCCGTTTATTCAATTTGCCGGAAGTCTAGGTAAATACAAAGCATAAAAGTCCGGCAATGAAATCACTGTGTATTATGGTGGGTCGATACAGTTCACAGTCTGCTAGACAGTGTAGAAGCAGGAGCATCAAATGTTTTTTCTAATATCTTCTTATGCTTCGTCTTTTCCACGTTGGATCAGCACGTTTTTCTGTTCGATTGAAACAGTCTGTTATGCTTTTTTTCAGATCTAGCCTTAATTCCCCCCTTTATTCGGGAATATTTTGTGACCTCAGCTAAGACGAGTTTAAACTCATGATCCGAGATATTGCCATCTTCCTATGCTGCGATATAATGTCAATTTGCTCTGCGCCATAACACGGTTCTGATCTTGTTTTTTTACTAGCGATTCCAAGTAGCCCACGTGCGGCCCCAGTAATACCCGACACAGTGGCAATAGGAATGGCAACTACTGTAGACATTTTGCCCACACATATGCCAGAAGTTATTAGAGCAGTGTCAACCGATAGGAGTGCCCGGTGGGGGGTGGGCCTTGGGTAAATACCAGGTGCAGTTTGTGCTCTCTAAACTATATGTTAAAAAAAAGTTCAATTAGGAGTGAAACAACGTGTTCTGAAACTGACTTGGTCACCTATAGCCAACACGAGTGGTGTGTCAAATGGATGCATGAATACTCGTTATGTGGCTTGGTTACATAATATATGTTCCTTTTGATAGACATCAAGTGGGCCGAAGTTGCTATAGTTGATGGGTCGGTTACTTCTCTAAGTACCTGAAGGAAGTCATCCCCCACCCAGACCGTTATCAAGACCACATCGTAAAAACACATCAGGAACCCCGAGGGTAGGCAGCCCCTCTTAAACATCAACCTCCAAACCAAGACCAATAGCTGCAATCGCCTCCTGCATACGTTTGAAATCCCAGAGGCCAGGTTTTAAATGGGCATCTCCTCCTTTTCCTGCAGTTTTTAACCGCCATGTTATGGTTTCATTTGATTCAAGGTTGTATCAGCTCACAGTATACGTGATCGATCTGAGGCCTTCGCATAGATCACCTGCAGTGTTGTCAATGGAATTTAAAAGGGACACGGCATCACCGCTATAAACATTAGACAGAGTATTGTGCATAGTGGTTTATGAAGTAAACATGAATACACAAGTCTTTGGATTCAATAGGAATGGTACATACAATCCGGGCCCACTGTACTTACCCCATGTAACAGCTGAGCAGATGACACATCTAATCCAGGTCCAAGCTGAGGACAGTACAGGGCCGTTCAACGTATTCTCTGTCATGTTTGAACACTACGACGGTAAACATATAGTTGGCTAGATAACCGACCACATGAAATACCACCAGAACAAGGTACATTTGCTGTATGGTGCACAACTTCCAGCTGTGGTGTTTCCACGTTGGAACACCTTAACTCTGAAGTCCCAGCAATAAGGGATCTTAATAGGTTTCTCATTCACCACACCATTCAGCATATATGCTGTGTGAATCCATACCTATGGAACCATTGTACTATCATCACACAATTAGTCACCATGAGTAAGTCCTGTTCTAATGTTAATTATGCTATTGTTTTTTCTATATTACATACCGTTGTTCATATGTTTCATCGCTTGATATTCGATTCAATCTATGTTATAGCCAACGCCATATATAAAATACGTTAATATTTTAGTAACCACGCATTTGCGATTTCTTTACATTGCTGACGCATGCACATTGTCTTCAACTATATGGAAACTGTATTTAAATTTATTTTAGTTTGGCTATGCTTTCAGACATCAGACATATAGGCTATCCGATACGAGTCTCTGGGCGTAGGTTTTTATCTCATCATATCGATACATGTGAGGGAAAACACGCACCGTATCCAACCCCAATGTGAACGGCACCAGCACATCAGCATATTTTCTGGACTCTGGAGAGGGAGCTTTAGTATCAATGTATTTATACGACCCGTTTAGCTGATCCATTTACGTGTTGCTTAACATAGCCCATGACTGCGTTGATGCGCCTACAATATTTAACACCTTCCAGAATCTTGCACAGTGATTTGAAAGGTTCATGTTTTAAAATGGCAACATGCTTAATTGTGGTGTTCCAATGCAAGTAACACTGGTGGGTGAAGGGCATCAGTCATATAACATAACGTAATGGCATGCATATGCTGCATAGCAAAAGACATTATAGGTGTGCTAATTAATCGATAATACGAATATCCCATACAAGTAACGATGTTGCGCCAAAACGCGCATGCTACTCACACGGTAGTGAACTTAATCACACAAGTAATACGCAATCGATGTTTTCTCATACAGGCAAACGTATTGCCGAACGAGAATGATAAATGGACGTTGCTTATGAAAGCTGGCAGAAGGTCTTTGCTAAGGTTATGTCAATTTAATACTTTCTATAGTGTCTCTGGATTTTGCATTTCGCCTTAGGACTGGTTTAATCTAGGACTATCTATCCCATGGTTCTTTATGCATTCTAGCGTATGCTGGCGTACATGGTCTCTTATTCAGCCATCAATCGTGAGAGCCAAAACTATGAAATGCTAAGAATGGTTGTTAGTTGGAGCAACGACCGTATATTATTGATCTTATTTCTATCGTTGTTTTCGTACATGAAAGTGCTGTTGCAATCTCTCTTATGAACAAAAAAGTCTTCACAATCATTATGAATAAACGGATCCTTGTCGTCTGTTAATCTATCAGCCGTAAAATTATATGCATGAATCATCTGAATGCGATGAGATCGGGAATATGTAGCAATCGGAACGTTACATATGAGTAGCTACCGTATAAGACGATCGGGATTGATGGCTTCATAGACATTTACCACAGTAAAGAAGCCAGCATGGAAATGGAAGCAATATGCAGTTATAACACATAGTAAATACACATTCTATGCAAAGCATGTATCAATCATACTCAGCTAACTTTATCCTGACAAGGAGGGGTGTGTCTCACTTCAATCATGTACCGGACAAGTATAAGGCGAGCCCATATGATTGAAGTATATTAAGGGTATGATATTCATTGCTGTGCAGCCTATAGGTACCGGGAAGTGAAATATAACCTTCAACATTTGCTCTTGCTACTTTTAATGGTTACAGCTCAGAGAATTTGGCATCAAGTGAATCGACTACGAAACGTATCTTCCTCGCTCTCATCGTTGTAAGCTCTCTTGTGACGAATGATATACAGTATAGTTTAAAAGCTACCGTTGGTAGAATCATATGGAAGTACCTGAAGCATTTTCCAATCTATTTTTAACTTTCGTTTTCATCATTGGTATTTATTTCAGAGGATTGATCCATTACGACAAACATCATCTACGTCCATTGTTTAAGCAATACCTGCATTCACACTATATTGCCCTTATTTATGCTTCCCTTATTCGATGGAACGTTCTGTTCCGAAATAACAACCGTACATCAAATCGAAAGTGTTATCCATCTGCTGGATTGCACTACAGATGACAAATTTCTTTATTTGCAGTCGTTCGTTTCTATACATCGTGCTCATATGACTGTGTGATTCAAGTTGTGGACAGTAAAGCCAGGATAAATATTTGACACATATTATTCTTGCTCTATTATGATCAACATAGCTTTCGTTGAACCAACCAGAAAGTATTTGTTCAACATGTTGCACTGTTACTGGTATGGGATCAAGAAACTTTGCGCCTAACGATATAAAGTGCTTTTCACACGCAACTGGCATTTTGTAGTGACATATGGCTTCAGGTTATAACAAGAGAACGAACATTGCTACGCATATTTCACATCATAGTCAACAATTGTGTTTTAACGGATGGCCATTGTTTTCTGATTATCTTTCATCCCATAGTCATTTTATGTACAAGTCCGCACAGAAGTATTTGTTGACTATTGCTCTGTGCATTGCCAATACCATTAACCGTTCATTTTGATATAAAAGATTCTACTGACTAGGACATTTTATATTTTAGCGTGCCTATCGTCCATCATTGCTTTTGTCATGATGCTAATGCATCCAACTGTGAGGAGTAGATAAGCTCGATCAGAAATATTTCTTGGACTCTGACATCTGTAAACTTTGCCTATCCCTTAGGCAGATTTCCATGTTCTGAATCGAACATTGCATTGTCATTCATATGGCTCATTATGCAGATGCCTTCAATAGCTTATTTCAAGTCGGATTGACGTATGTCTTTAATGCATAAACGAAAGTTTCATAATGTCACAAGAAAGCCAATTATATCGTGTTATATATTGAGCTACAACATCAAGCCAACCTCTCGACTATTATCTCTGCTACATTCTAATACCATACAAGGGCTATCGTTTTAACATATGTACGCTTCCGCAGCCTTGCATTGTATTACTTCGCTAGTAAAAAATAAATAAAGGGTCACTGAATCTAACCACACAGTTCAAATGAGGTAATGAAAAGTACCATAGATGTGGAAAAATATGTAGCTGGTGTTATTTACATTCCCATAATCACATCATTAAGGGGTCCCGTGATCACCAGCCCGGTTGTATTGCGGAAAAATTATCCACTAAAAAGCCTTTCTGTTACCGTAACTTTACGAATATCATTAAAATGAGATTTAAGTACTGCTTTTTATAATCGCAGAAGTAACAATGCGAGCCAATGCTAACATGTTAAATTTATACTGCGACGGAATTTCAGATACAAAGGTCCTTGTGCCCCAAGCAATTTCATTCTGTATTACCTTCTATAATAATTACATACGATAACTCATCATGATCCACCCCTTAAGGAATCAGCAACCTTGCTTACACGCAGGCATTTCCATCCGTCTTAGTCAACTTTTTAGCCAATTCCATAGCAATTATCTAGCATCGCATTCCGCCTCACGCGGCAAACTATTTACTATGCGACACAGAGATAGACACCTCGCGGGATTGGTGTTCAATAAAAATATCTGGCTATATTTACCGCTGTCCTTACTTTCCAAGTCATATTCTAGATTCACTATGATTGATAATTTCATATATATAGGGTATAAGTCATATTGTTTTGAAATCTTAAATCTGCCAAGTGAGACGTCTATTGTATTAAGCAATGCTGAGGTTTGAGTTTGTGTTAATGAGTGTTGCTTGATCGTTGTCCATTCATGGTAGTCGCTAAAACAAAAGAAATGCAGTCTAAAATAATGGTATTATGCGCGTTGTTATATTTATCAGCCATATAATACGTTACCGAACCCATTTGTCTTAATCTCGTGATCGCGTGGATACATATTGCCGTTGATTAACAAAGGTAAGCCATGGACACGCTGCCAGCTATTTATTACACGTGACTACTATGTCCACGTATATGTATGCGCTGAACTGTTGACCGTATCATAAATTATAATCTTGTTCATAGTAAATCTGGTATCAAACATCGTTACGCGAAGACTATCGATGTGTTGAAGCTCGTAAATAATCGCATCCCAATATCAATGACATGTCACTAGATGAATCCTGAAATCCGAAAACCAACATTCCATATTGAAATCGATTTTTATATCCAAGTCGCAACGCTCGATGTTTATGAATCCATTTTGCTTGAGAATGTTGTCCAATCCGCAAATGACCTGGTAGTGTCGCGTCTAATCGATCTGCTGAATTTAAATGGAAGCATCATATCTTTTGATTTGCAGCTCATGTTTTCAACACAATGGGGATCTATCAGAATGCGTTACTTAACGACCACGATACCGATATAATAACATTTTCGCACATGGCTAACAGATTCGCATTCGCGATCATGCACCGTTTATTGCAAAATATCAAATGAAATTATATACATAATCGATGGAGTTCACAGCCATTCCACTTGTGACCTTTACAATGCAACGAATATACAGATGTGATCTGTCAATTTGATCAAATTCCTGCGAAGTTATAGAAAATGTTGCTGGTGATTTAATATCTGTTCCGGATGTTTGTCATTTTATTCTTAGAATCCGATGAAACCTGTCGAGCCCTAAATCGAGTCGTGAATTTCTTTCTTAAAACACTGTCAAAAAGAGTTCATTAACACGACCGTTATTTGCATTATATGCTGACCGTGATTCACAGTCTTTGTGTTAATACAATGTATACACTTCTTAGGATCCTATAACGTTTGTTTGTTGACATGTGCTTAATGTGGGTAGAAGTTCATATGACATTGAATCATTCTTAATCCCCAAAAAACTCGAGCTTTTATCTATCTCACTTATCACGCAATGTATGACTATGCACTAAATGCGCGGGAAATAAAGATGATGGAAAATGATAGATTTTCGTCTTATTCAGCAGCGTTATTGTACAATGGATACATAGTTAACAAGGAAATAGAAATCATATTGCCAAAAACTATGTATGTATATAAATGTTTCTGCTACAGCTTATACCAATCTAAATATCATGGGTGTTTTGGTAGGGCTTTGCCCATGAGCTTACTTGCAATACGAAAGGTCGATAATGCTGCTCAACATTACGCCGGAGCCTTTATCTCCACAGCGCCAATGGAATAACAGCATCCCTGCAATTTGCCAAACATTATGCTATAATTATGTTACTAATTGCCTTTGCCAAAAAATATTTTTACTACATTGTCGATGACAAATAATATGCTTGATATCATGCAATGCAATGCCGAAAATATAGTAGCCCGTTTTATCAGATGACTTTGTTATCAGCTATGCGCCATAGAGAGGCTGTTGGGTGGCAAAGCTGGTGGAGTGTATGTTAATCATTCAGAAGATTGGCATTACATAAAAGCCTCTTGTGGGCATCTTTGTTTCCATTTACAATTTATTCATTTTGCAGGCACTCGCATTCTTAATGCCGCATTAGCTGTGAAACGTCATGCTTGGCATAATCCAGTGTCAATACCTTGGCAGCAGCATTCCAGATACAGATGTAGGGAAGCATTTATTTATGTATACACAAAGATAAATGAGGCGCGGCTAGGATTGAACGAATGTCACAAAGACATTTGTATTGGTAGACCTAGATGGCAGTCAACGAAAGCAAACACCAAAGGCTGAATGTGTACATTGTACAAGAATGGCAATATCAAGTATTAAAATGAAGCACTGCCACCTAAGCAGAACGTGTCTTAAATGTTTGATAATATCAGTCATGGCAAGGACCATATCAACGGCATTAATTTGCCACTAAGAGTACTTCTTAAGCAAATAAATTAGCTTATGACCAACGGGTACATCTCGCATTCAAATTGTTTGCGGTACAATTTGATTGTTTTCCCTGAAAAGTACACATTAATGCTCACATAAGTACACATTAATGCTAACATAAGCATGAATCAGCCAGCACCAGTGGTGTGAATAACTCCATAACTAACCTCTCTCATTTACACCTTTATTGTTTTTTCCTTTTGCTAAACTGCACAAACATTATCATATACTGTCACTCAATTATCGGTAAGTGGTGGTCCAACTGACTGCGTTATTTGATATGATATCAAGGCCTTAGACAGTAACACAGAATAAATTGAGTTCATGTACTATGTGCTATTACTATTGCGCTCGGTGCACACATAGCAACTGCGTACCTCCAGCTACGGTATTAATTTCAACGCAAGGAGTAAGTGGGCATGCAAACGCATGGTTAAGTAATTTCCACTTGACATTGCATATATAGTATATTCAATAATTCTCAAACATTATACCAACGTCCTTTAATCAATGCATGTATCTATTCACCAATACTGTTGTTATGTCTCGGTCACCTCCATGTATAAGCACCATTAGCAAAATGATATCAGGATTTCGTGTTGGAAGTCAACAAATGGTAATTGATTTAACTAATCGACACTGGGTCAAAACAGTACAGAGATCGTCATATCATTGTGAATAGAATCCTGGCAACGTTGCAACACATGCATAATATAGATAGCGGTGAACATCACCAACAGCGCTTAGTGAATAGAGCACATCTCAGACTGAGCATTCCATGTCTGCTCTGCATGCGTTCAGGTTCTGATGTCATGCTACACAGCACACAACTGCCGCCCCACAGCTCCCTTACATCACCCACGCGTTGATGTTTTGAACGCCCACTTAAGTACGTGCTATATCACAGCGTTCATATCAAAGAGCTGCAAAACATCACTTAAAACATAAGTAACCATTTCAGTTGACAAGTCTAGATTGTACTATCCACATAATATCGAACCTTCAGCATGCATTAATTGAAGGATGAATTTTAGCGTGTGTTGAAATACGAAAATATTGTACGAAAAGTCGACTGAGTGTGGATTGAATTTTGCATATCATGCGCACAAACCGTAAATGGCTTATACACTGCTCTACTCAGAGGCTTTGCGCTGAGAACAATTAGTACCTTCGTGGTGGTGAAACAAAAACGAGACGTGAGATATATGCCTAAATTGTGTTTCTATTAACTGCATAAACGCTGGCCTAAACATACATCCCCGCCTTGCGAACGGGTATATTACTCGATATGAATATTCCATAGCTACATCGTTGATCCCTGAATTTCAGTTGATTGTGTATTACGAAAGCATTATGGCCAGATTCCGGTATGCTGGCTGCAATGACAATGCCAAATGCAATTACAGCTGGTATTCAATAGCGGGTTCTTCTGGCATATAAGCAAATGTCGCGTTCCAGCGTTTATAAGTATTATGAATAAATGCTCAATTGAAATATCCGAATTTGCTACAAATGTATGAGTCGCACAATGTACATGCGCTTTTTTTATCTTTGAGAAAACGCTCTATGCACCTCATTTGGTTAACATCCCTAACCAAAGTTACCAGTATCTTTCTTAAAGCAATATTTCAAATGGTGGCAATAACTCGAACCTTTTTTTAAGTATAATGTGCTTACTGTGCTTCACCACCACAATATTTCAGTGTAAACAACAAACGAATCACAGAGCAAGAGCAAATTTATTTACACATATGCAAAAAGAAATGAGGAAGTGTTTGGATAAAGCAAGTCGTGAAAAGGCATTAATCTTTGATCTCAACAATGTTTATGAGGTTCAGTAGGTTGCATAATATTGCTGCATTAAGAAAATTTAAAAGCACATTTCATGTTCAATTTCCAAGCATGAAACATGATGCACGTTCATATCGTCAATAACCAGGAACTGCGTACTGTCGAAACAGAGAGCATAGGTCAATGTATGCTGTGTGAACGAATATATATCAAACCATTGCAATATCATCACCTACGCCCAATTTTTAATCATGGGAGCGTCGTCTTCTGATATACTTCAAGCAATAATTATTTCCATATTCCATGCCAAATTTTATACGTTTCATCGCTTTATTGTTTTTCAATTCAACGCATGCTAAAGCCACTGGGAACAATACATTTATATATTTGTGATCACACAGACCGTTACCGTTACTAATTTTAAATGCAAGTAGCGTCTTTTTACGACTCCCCGTAACGAATTTTTATTATACGTGAACCAGCCTGTGAAACACGTTTCCGACAATATTTTCGTCCATTGATAGTACTTTGTGGTGTTTTTTTTTTAATATTTCACACGTTTGTTGGACCGTTATGGCATATGCGGAAAAAACAACGGCCATTTGCTCTTGAGTTTGAGAGGTCACAGATAACCGTCCAGCCGGATAGCGTGATTATTTTCTCGATTGTTTGCATGGGAACTGTGGTAGGTGTGAGCATAATCCTATTTTATACCGTCATCTTGTACATCATATACCGCAACGAATCACATCATTTTATGTGGCTTGGAGTACCTGTTCGCCTAGAATATATTAAATCGTGACGAACTTCTATGATGTAGCGCGAAAACGTCAACCAAAGACGACCAAGCGTTAATACAGTCGGTGTTGGAAGGCAGCGATGCACCTTGAATTCAGGCCCGTTTCGTGGTTATCAATGAATGATTTACGATTTGCCTGTCCAGTAACGGAAAATATCTTTTTGTGTGCTTTTATTTGATTCTATGATAACACATTATCACAAATGAAAACTGCTACTGTGTTCAATGGCGTTTTCAACTAAATCATTTTATCAACATATACGCATTATAACAACAAATCAATGTTGAATCTAGGACTATCTAACCCATTGTGCTACAGACTAGCGTACATCCGACCACACACGAGTCTTATGTGCTGCTCCAAACATACAGCCAATGATGAAAACCTTCTAATCGATGGTCTCTGTGTGCGGGGATACCATTGCAACCAATTTCTTAAGTTTGCATGGTCGCGTTGGATTCTGCATTGCTCCATAGGAAAATAAAGCACCTAGTCTACGCTGTTTTATAGTCGCATACATCATACCATATTGAGTAGACACACGCGACAACCTAAGTGATGCATCACTTGACCACAAGATCAAAACGGCAAGAATGATTAGAAAAGCACATTTGAGCAGGCGAATCTTAAAGTAGGAAAATCAATGAATTGTCATTTATGATTTAGAAGAATTTTGGCTCGACACACATTCATATTTGTAGCATTTATCATAAATTTCCTGGTTTTCAAAATAATCCTATCAAGCTTGTGGCTAGCCTTTTTAAATGTCTGAAATATATCCCCGTGACTAAGAACTAAATAAAAATAACATCATTAATATACGGTTTTATTCCACGTTCAGCTATAGTAGCCCCAAATTTTAATGAAATGGAATGTACCTTTTCCGTCACGGAATTGTCTAAACTGTTTCAACTGAAATAATTTTGCATCAACACGTCACAAAACGCTTCCACCTCGTTCTCGTCGTTTGTAACCTGTTTTGTGACCATAAATGATATTTCTTTCTTGTCATATTTATTTAGATTAAGTACAAGCAATTTACAACTCAGTATGACTTATATCAACAACGTCCATTGTTTAATCGAATCTTGCATTCACACGACAATGCCTTCTTTGTGCTTCCTCGATCCTGTTGTACTTTATATCCCACTATAAGCAGCTTATATCGAATCGGATATTAAATTGTCTAATGCATCTGCTGGATTACAATAGAGACGACAGATTTATCTTTATGCAGTTGTTAATATATATATATATATTGGTGATCCATCTCACTGCATTACTTTATGACTGAACATTGCAGCCGGGCAAAATATGACAGAAATGTGCATTTGATTAATGTGTATGTTGATCTATACTGATACACAAAGCTCCAGTTAATACATATGGGAAGCATTTGCTATTAACAAGGATATAGCTCAGCCTGCCCATAGAGGGTCACGAAATGCATTTACTCCGCTTTGAACAATATACCACTGATTAGTAACTGGTATTTAGTTGTGACATGTGACATCAGATTACCTAACAAAATCAGCAGATAAGCTGGATCATACATGAACAATATCATATTCCGAATCATGCAATCAAGCATTGCATCAATAATATTTTTGTTTACTTAGCAAGTGCATTCAATGATTTGTTTACCAGTATAACAACTGGAGCATCAAACTGCATAAAATTGAATATTAGCAAACTCCCTTACGTCTGGAAGGTAGCTAATACCCTGCATAAGGTATGATCATGCCCAATATACCAAAGCTATCATGTCCAATATATCACAAAATGCAACTGGCATGATTGTTCGTCACCAGCAATATATATGGGTTACTACAAGTGATATATTTGACAATAATATACACATGTTATCCGTCCTTTTACAGCTTAGTTCCAATATGTAGATTTTAACGATCTTTTTGAAATCTACAAATTCTATAGAATAAGACGATGTCATTACTTGTGTA
This sequence comes from Urechis unicinctus, assembly GCA_034190875.2. Taxonomy (NCBI): domain Eukaryota; kingdom Metazoa; phylum Annelida; class Polychaeta; order Xenopneusta; family Urechidae; genus Urechis; species Urechis unicinctus. Next base: position 34,050,935 of record CM067344.1, read on the forward strand.
TGTTGCCGTTGATCTTGCGTTTTGTTAGGCACTGTGTGTTGCAGCAAGTCTTAAACAGTATAGCAATCATGCGATAGTTGTGAAAAATCATGTACAAGCTCATTCTTTTCAAATGTTGCAAATATTTATCTATAGTTTTACGAGTTTTGGAATAAACGAGGCTAGTCAGCAGCGCCAATTTGGCAGATGTTTGATCTTCAGCTGTTGCACATTGTTCTTTGGCAGTAGCGAAAATCGATTTAGGAATTTGCTTACACGTACTGTGAAATATGAGCCAAATAGTAGGCATGGAGAATAACACGATGCTGACTGGAGGCTCGGCACTACCTTAGTGCAACCATGCATAAACTACTAAATTTCGTTGTACACATATCTAGCATCCCTATCGTAATATAAAAGAGCTTTAACAAAACAGCTTGTTGTCATGTTGAAATATTCCCCATGCAAAGCGCTGGTTTACAGTAAGCGATCAACTTGGTGCCATGACGCAACCTAACACTGTATTTCAAGTGAAATGAAGACAAAATGTCTTTCATCCGTTTAAGCTTGTTGATTGTGTATTATTTTATTGTCTTCCCACGTGGAACCGTCAATGTAATGTTAATTACCATAGAAAATAGGTGCTCCTCAGTCAGATGCATAACATTTGCATGGGATGCGGTGTCTATCATAATTGCAAACATGCAATATCACAATGCATATATGCCGCCCAACAATGCCTTGCCTATCAGCCGCAGTCAAAGCAACCCCATGTCATGATTGCATTCTTTGTAGGAGCTGGGTGCTGATAAACACATCTGAGTTTTGCTCTATACGCCGTTGACAATGCGCAGCAAAGGTCCTTTTCGTCTATCCTTCCTTTCTCTTTTGTTTTTCTCTACCTACAATATTCATTGGCTTATTTGTAATACACTTAATGGATCTAATTGTGATAGATGTAGCAACAACGTCACCTTCAAAAATATAATGACGCTTGGGTGGCAAACCTCTACCCCTGTATATGCAGTACAACACAATACACCTCCAGTTGAATCTTTAACATTTCTAATCCATCATGATGTAATCATTTGTGCAATTTGTATACATTACAAGAATTGACATATTTACGTGCATCACAATATTTTTAATTCATATGTTGGAATTAGGGCATGGCGGCGGTATCGCAATTGTGACATCACCCAAAACGCGCTATTGTCACAATCTATGCTAATAGACAAAATCATGATGTGTATTGCATTAAGGGGTGGCTGCTGCATGGTTTCAATTAATGAAAAAGCAGCGATAAATGTTATCAATTGTACAGCGTATGTAAATTACAAATTATATGGCATTTATTAGGACAAGAAGTAAGTGCAACAGCCTCTTTGTGTGCTACTTCTTCAATCAATAACACCAGAAAAAGTTTAATGTGTTCACATTCCTGTAACATTTTCAGATTTATTATACAGCCATAGAGTAGCGCCTTTAATTGCTATGATGATGTGATTTGTCGTTTGTTGTGCAATTCAGTAAATAGATAATATTCATCTTCCTTAAATGAGCAGTTCCGTCGAGCATAACGTTGCATAGCTGCATACACTTGATTATGCTAAGCTTCGTATTGCATAGATATTGTGTTTACGTGATAATCTATCTATTTGTGGCCATCGAATGAATAACATGCCCTGTTCTTTCGCATAATAGAATGTGCTGGTAACATTATTATGACCTTAACTACTTTTGATGACAGTATTAACGAAGAGAACTGTCGTATGACCTTGGTATACAGTATGCTGTCACACATGGAGAGATAAATGTCAGTTATCACGCCACTGTTTCATCGATACATTACATACTTCATTGAGTGGATCAGCTTGCAAATGGATGAGTGTAATGGTTTTCTCTGGTTGACCCGACCTAATTAATGTTATGATTGAACGCAAGCAATCAATAAAAGATGTATTTTCATCTGTAACACATTCTGCACCACTGTCTGAATACGAAAAGGCATAAACAAAGAGCGCTTTGACATTAATTGAAGATACAATTGAGCAATGGAATATTTTGAGTTCAAAGGTTCAATTGTGCATGGTGATAATTAGCAAGATTCGTTATGCCTTTCATGTATTTATGAGCTTCCGTATAGTTGCAGTTTGAACAACGTACGCACTTGGAAACATGGCACGCTGATACGAGTAAAATAAATATAATGCGCAAAATGGCAGAGAGAAGAAGGTCTAGATGTATCATTCAATGATGCTGCAGTGTTTACACATAAATAAGAAAAAAAGATGAATAAGCTGATAAATAACACTTATAAATAGCAACTCACTTGGCAGAAACACGCTTATAGCATCCGTGTGTAGTACAAAACCTGAGGTCAAACATCCATTACTATCAGATGGGGTAGAGCCCCTACGCCGTGTCTTCTTTTACCGGGACACCATTTACTGTCATGCAAGACATAGATCACCGTGTTTGGTCGTTATACAAACGCATTCATGCATTCGGGGGAGATAATAAGCATAACAAAATTATGTCATTTTCGATAAAACCTAAAAAAGAACACGCTATGTATATCATCACACATGCTGCGTTTTTAAATTAAAAATGGTATAGTTTTACTGCGGAATCCGTTCGCTCACATAACATGAAGCTTGCAAATTCGAAATGCAAAATACGAAAAATACACCAGAATTAATGGCCAAGACCACATTGCTTGTCGCAGCTGATTTTCGCAAAAGTGAACATAGCACTGTTCCTCATAGCTGCTATGCGGAATCCAGCTGTCCGACATCAAGTGTGTGGCGCTACGTTTTGCTAAGAGCTAGCAATTGGTACTATGAATGCCGTTTAGATCGGAGCATTGTGTTTATGCTCAAATGAAATGCCTGTCAATATATGTAGTTATTCAACCCTGCTTCGCTCTCGTCGTTCAGAACAGATCATTTCCCGGGTGTTTACAAAGCATGGCATGCATAGCTATTTAATATTCGATTCAGACGAATATGAGTTAATCAAATAATCTTATATATGTAATTGAACTATTCGCTATTGATAACCTTTTGTAAAACAGTATTCTTATTAAGTGTACCCCAACTTTTTTACTATATCTGATTACAGTTTATATGCCACCGCGTTAAAATCAACATGTATGCCGTCGCCATGTGTGTATCCAACCACCCAACCATAGTACACTCTTAGCAAATTGTAATGTCCATATTCGTACCCATACAGCTATGATATACATGGTAGTTGTCAATGTTTATATCACAGTCGCATAAACAGCTAAATACAATCTTTTTGATAAACTATTTGTACGATAGAGATTAATTGTATGCGTAACGGGCTTTACATAACCACATTACAGCCTTGTTTGAGAGATTTGTTAATCAGTTCTTTTAATATCCAGGGCGATGATTTGCCAACAACATTTATCGTGCTTATCATCATAGATATCTACGCAAGTTGCGCAAGCAAGGATAAGCGCAAGTGTGTATAATAGAGTGCAAGCTGAATCGACACAATGCTAACAAGTTCCATTTGCTATTTTCGTCTTGATAGTTGCTCTTCACAGTGTGTATTTAAATTATTTACGCAGCAAAGTGGGAATTTTTCACAAACAATTGGGTCCCTTTGGAAAGGCTGTTGTTTCCTAGATACCGAGTCAGCTTGCGGTAGTCTTGCTCCAAATTAGGTGCGGTTTGCGGGATAATCTGAGTGGATGGGAGTTTCCAAGTGAATAAAATATTCATGCACGATTGGTCATGCTACAGATAAAATTCATTAATCTAATCAACGGCGCCAAGATTCACATTTCGTACTATTGAATATAAGAAAAGCATGTACCAAGCGTAAAGGTCTAAGAATTCACTTCATGATAACATGGCAGATATTAAAAGTGCCCCAAATGTACACCAACGACAAGGGTTTTTTGGCGATAGACACTCCGTTTATGCGCCAACGACAAAATCACGTCATAGACAAATGACGTGCGATGATCCATCTACGCGCGTATTTCAACGATCTTTCATAAAACTTAACTCAACAAGTAGTTGACGAAAGTGTGTGTTCATCGTGGAATTACAATGTTATTAGTGCAAGCATCGTTTATGGAATTATTTCTCCCTGGAGTGGATTAGCCGTGAATATTTTTTCGTTTTTTATCCATACGTATCGTGTAAATCTCCAAAAGGCACAATTGTTCATCGTGCCGTTATGGTCATGTTCATGGATCTAACACTGCCGCTGCTCAGAGTGCTGTGGAATGTGTTATTGAAAGTCGTGGCCACTGGCTCAACCATTATATACTTGATATCACGTAATATTGTACAGACTGATTGAATAAAGGTGATTGATATATTCACAAACAACCGTTTTTAAGGATATTTCTTTTGATTTTGACAAGCGATAACGACGGTAAGTTATTAATATTATGTAAAAAAGAATACAGTCTAATCAGTTATCTCGATATCGTCGTCTATATCGATTATTCTTCGCAATTTTCTGTCCAATGAACACTCTGTAACATATTTTTTTATACTTAAAAAATACTGAGTGTTGGTTGATACACCATGTTGCAATATATGTCTCTTATACTGATAAATCACAAATGGAAGCAACATTGCGGATTTCAAGCTGGCGATGTCAATCAAATCATCTTATCAGATATTGTTCAAATTGTTGAAAAGACTTCTTTATAGGCGTATTTATATATTGCACACCTAAATAGTGTAATAAAGGTTTCAACAGTATTTTGCACTGCAGCTCCTTTGCTTACCCTAGAGGAGTGTGTTTGTACACATCGTTGCTGCAGCAATATGGTCATGATAAATCCTTTCTGCGGCTTCGAAATACTCAATATGCATAGATTACCAGCGCGATATCTGATGCAGTTTATAACACTACTTGCCTCATAAACACAATAATTGCGAAACTCCATTTTTCAAGCACTATCATGTTAGTAGTAATACTCAGAATAACAATATGCTTTCCAGTGACGAAAAATAAGATAATCTGACCAGCCATTTGAAAACGTATCCATCCTTCAAAGCATGTTACATCTCTTATTTGCATGTACTCATTATGGTGGATATGTATCTACATCTGAAGGCCGACACATTGCAGAGCAAAACTGAGGATCACAGGGCTAACGAGAAGCAATTGTTCAAAGCATGAGGCGGTAACAGATCGTCCCTTTAGCGTTATTCATTTCCGTTTTAGCAGAGCACGTTGCTTCCTAAGATGAACGATCGCCGCTAAATCCCCACACATTAGGAACCGCGGCTGTACCAGCACTGACTGGTTTTTTATTGGGCAAAATAGCTTAATGTGAATGATGTAGTGCTAGCGAACCGGGGCACTAGAACGTTGACCACACTGATCAATATGGAGACAAAACCACCATCCATAAAAGCATTCACAAATATTTATTGCACCATAATCCATTCCTCGATACATAAGATTTGTTTTAGACCTTGCTCGTAAAATTGCCGTTTTAGATAAGGTGTTTTGTACAGCAAGGTACATTTGCATAGACTCGTATAAAATTGATTGGCATAATCAAATGTCTTTATCATTTGCCTTCTGAAAAACGTGCCGTATTTTATAGCGGGAAACGCAGTAAACGAATACACTGTTTTCAACAGAATGAACACAGACACTGATAGGTAACAGCTATAAAGCTGTTGTTCCGTCGATCGCGTGGTAACAAAGGCAGGAATATATCATTGTTACTTCACTTCTATCGTCGAACAAGATCCTCTTCTACCAAATGAATGATAGCAATGGCGCCTCCTTCCGCTTGGACAAACATCATTTGTGCACATATGACGACACGCAATAAAGAATGCGACTACTACTATCAACACTATCTTCTTGATAAGAGGTTTAATTTGCTGTGTAGATTGGCAAAACCATGACAGGTAAATATATGCCATGATTTCACGGATGCTCAAGTACAAGTGCAGTTAATTTGAAATCAATCGAAAGATAAACATTTTTGGTGATACATAGAGGTTTTAATAGTGGTGACAGAACAATAGCTTCATCATACCTCATCTGTAAACATTTAATTGCTTATCGAACGCTACATGTGCCAATCCATTATTGAATACACGGTTATGATAATTATATTGTTAAATACTTCCTATATCAATAATAAACTAATACAAAATTAATTTGTTGTTTCTTACACGTGTTAGAAAGCACGCAAGTATTTTTCTTCATGCTACTCGGGCTTTCTAAAGCGAGATGTCAATTTAGCACAGTCGTCCTCCTCGTGGCGTTATATCTAATGTTCAATAATCACCAAAAAGCTCTTATATACATTTAACGAATCACAATGACATAGTTACCCTGTTAAAAGCAAAATGTTTCTCCTCCAGGTACGTTTTTTTTAGTTATCAGTTCTACAAAACCGACAATCATGCAAAGATCCAGCGTAAGAATATCCTACACCTAAGTCACTTTTGCTGCGTGAATCGATACATATTTATAATCTATCATAATATATATTAACAACTTATCTTGCCCTGATGCCCCAGGGCACTAAAGCGGCCGATGTATACCTCATCCATATAACTTCACACACACAGTTGAGCAGCACACGTCCAGCCGGAAATTGCCTACCTCTAACCATCTGTTGAATTATGCTGCAGACGACAGATCTCTTTATACGAAATTATTTATTACTGCCACGAACATGTCCCTTTCACACGTTTAGTCCCTTTACATCATTCTTTTGTATTTAGCTTGCATAGAAGTCGGTCGGAAATAGTCCATTTTGTGTACGAAATATCAGGAAAATATATGATTTCCTCCAGTCAGATGCGAAATATTTGCATTGTGCGTTTGTTATTCAATGCCTTTGCCTACATAACGCTTTATTGTCGCATCAACAATATGTGCAAACTACTGACCCTCATGAAATACAACCATTCAAATCCACTGAGCAATGTCTTTCTTAATGGTTTTCGCCTCGGC